>VRYO01002772.1:54503043-54652460 GCA_009812075.1 Sialia sialis | reverse complement strand
TGATGAAAATATAAAATAAGCAGCAAAATAAATCACTCTAATAATTCTACATACACTTTAGACAAAAAGAACCCTTCCTGAAAATATTAGCATTGAAAAACTTAATGTTTGTGGAAAATTTAGCAAATACCATCAAGTTACTTAAATATACTATTGCTCTTAGGTTGAAATAAAACCATAAAACCCAAGGAATGATTGAACCTATGTTATACATCCAAATTTATCTCTTAAATTAGTTTGATTATCATAACACCCTATAAGAGGCTGTAAAAGCCTACCAGCATAGGCAGATTCTTTGGCATTCTTTAAAAGTGAAGGTCTTTCACCCACAAATTTAACTGACCTTCTTGCCCCCCTGACTTTCAGAAACTACAGCTACAAATGCCATCTGATTAGCAATATAATGCACCGAATGACAGTTTTGATCATTTATCTGAGCTATTAGAATAAAGAATAAGTGGTTATTAAAATTATGACTGACTTTAGGGGTCAGTAGTACTTGACATTTATGTGAGACTTCTTCTCAAAGAGCAGAAATAAACTCCATAGGTAAATGCCAAATACAAGCTCACCCTCCACTGGTCATGGCTAATAATCTGCCCATCACACCAGAGGACAAAAGGTGGCTGTACAATAGAGCAGCCAGGCACCAGAGATTTCCCAGGAAGCTTCACACAGCAGTGCTAGGCAGAGCTGTGAGAAACAGAGCTGATGTTACATTCCAGTACACATTGACAAGCTGTTGGGCCTGAAGTGTTGAATCCTGACTCCATTTGACAAACACACCTCCTGTTGAATTCAGCAGGAGCTCAGCAGGGGTCAGTCTGAGGCTCAAACAGAGGGCTAGTCAGCAGGACAGCTACTTAAAAGTGATCACACGTAACCACTTTGCTGTAGTCTTCCTCTTTAGGCTTCATCATTTTGGAGCTCAAAAGGTCATTTCACTAATTATAGTTCCAATCCATTTATCCATGAAATATTTGTAGACCGAGATGCCTTTTTGGGTACAAGGATTATGGTTACAATTGCAGTAGACTAAATGATTGCAAGCAAATTAAGATACAGGAAGCAGGGAGAAGAACTCAAGCCATGGCAAAGATCCCTATTTGTTTCTTTATTCACTTACACTAAGCTGTTTCTATTACATAATATTTCCCCCCCAAAAAATTCCAAATATTTCCACTTAGCAGTTCTGTTTTTCTACAGCCGTAATTATCTAAGGACATGCATAGTAACATCTGTAAGGAGGGGTAACGCTCTCTGTCGGCTGGTAAAAGTCTAATTTTTTAGCTATACTGATTGATCCAATAAAGGATTCTACCTTCATCTTTCTACCTTCATCTTTTCATGACTTTATCACAGGAAATTTACCAATGAGGATTAGATTTTTCTCTAATAACCTCCAAGCCAAAATCCCACATGTGATTTCTCAGCAACAGAGGTTAAAAATAGACTTGACTTCCTTTTTTATGATTTTGCTTCTGGGCTAAGGCATGCTACTGACTGCTTTAGTTTTATTCTAGGGTCACCCTTTGTGTTTCACCAAGGATGCCCTAGGATGCGCAGTTCCCACTGGAAAAGTCTGGCAGATCAGCCTCTCCTCTCTGCAGCACTTCACCTCTAACACTGGGCACCAATGTTCAGAACATTCCAAACCACATTTACCACAGTTCTGCCCCAGACTTGTGCCAGAGTAAATAAGTAACATGCATCTGCCAAAATCAAAGATAGAAACAATAGTATGTTCAGGAAGCCAACAATAAAAACTAAAAAACATATTGAAAAAAAAACAAATAGGAGATAAAAAGATCAACACTGACAGTGCCCAGAGTCTCCATATTACTAGGGCAGTTGCCTGCTACAGTAGAGGTGATAAAGCTCTCATCTCTAGACTGAAAGAGACTTGAAAGCCCCAAAATCAACTACAAACAGAATCAGAAAATATGGTGCGTGGAAAAGAATAATTGTATTAATCTCTCCAAAAGAAAATTCTTGGATAGGCCACTGAAAACAAGAGCATACAGTACTAAGTGGCTGGAGGAAAATATTTTGTTTCCCCATACTTAAAAAACAAACAAATGTCTAAGCCTATCCATGCCTCAGCCACACCATGACAGGCTGGTCTCATTTTCTACCTCCAGCAGCCAGCAGTGCAAAGCTCCTCTCTTGATGGCCACTGTCCTTTTTCCATTGTTCAGGTTCAGATAACCGTCTATTTTTGGAGGAGCTGGCCTCCAGACCAAGAACTAAAAATCTTTGTGAAGGGCAGCTGGTGATATGTTGTATGCTTCTAATACAAGACTTTTGTTCAAGCAACAAAACATTTAACTCCCTCTTACCTCACGTGCATGGCTGTGTATTGAAGAATCCCTAAATTTAAATTAAAAATGAAAGCATAATCATTACCTTAAGATTAACTAATGCACTCTGTCCCTTTATTACAAAAGTGTATTTTCCAGGTGGTGAAGTTTTTTCAGCTAATTTAATGTCCTATTAAGAGTATTCAAAGGAAGAATTAACATGATAATGAGAATGGGGAAATATCAGATTTAACACCAAAACATTTAAATACAAAGATATATAGGCTAAAGTTTTAAGTAATTGTTTAGACTTATAAGAGACTATTCAAAGCTGTAATTGAAAACTTTTGGAAATATTCATCATATGACCCATAACAATAATGGTAAGACTTGTAAAAGTTATTAGAGTGTCATCTTAGGACATAAAAGTCAAGAAAATGTCACAGATACATCTCTTCTGTGTATAACACTATTGGCAAATTGAATTTAGGAATTTATAGGAATGCACTAGGAATTTGATGATTTGTTTCACCTATCTTTAGAAATGTCATTCATGGAAGTGTCGGCAGCTACTAAAATGGAAAATATTGAAGAGAGAAAAAGCTGCAGAACAGCTAAACTGTCACCTCCCCGTATCTCTCTTTCAGACCTTCAGTTTGGAAGGTCTGGCTTTCATCTTACCTTTCCTCATTGCTTTATACAAGGCTATGTTCAAACTAGGAAAATTAGAAATCATCTCTAAGTCAAAAAGTGTCTGAAATCTGTCCACAAATTTGTTCTCCTTCTCCAACCTAAATTTCATGGCCCACAGAATAACAGTATCATCCTTGCACAAGTGATCAAAAGTTAGGAGAAGTTCATCCAGGAATGGATGGTGGTAAACAACGTCAGCAGCCATAATGTAGTCAAAGTGACAGGAAGACCTAGGAAAGTTGTTTTCCAGATCAACTCCCCAGGACAACTCTTTAACACAAGGCTGGTGCTTGCATTTCTGCTTTGTATTTTGGAGAACATTGTGCTGAAGGTTTCCCAGTAGCTCTGGCAAATCTGTGGCAGTCACAAAGGCACCTGTGACACAGAGAAAACAAATATAAAATTTGAATATACATCAAGATTTGAGTAAAAGCCCATTCACAAGGAACTAGTTTTATCAGGAAACTCTCACTGAGGGCAATAAAAAAATGAAGATGCTCCCAGTAACTCTTAAACATTGTGTTTAAAATACATACTTGCTTCCTCATAGTAAGATTGCCACAGATTGCCATCTAAATGCAGCTGGTGGGGAGAAATCTGATGCTTACTGTACCCTGATATCACATTGGTTAAAAGTACAGTTGCTGACTAGGGATTGATGAATACCAATTATTGAATCCAAGAAGCATGAGATTTAAGCATTACTTCAGGTTCTTCCCTTCTTGCACAAGAAGCAGCTTTCTCAGACTACAAAAAAGCTAAAGTTCTGTTAAAATGCAGAACCCACTGACCTTGAAGATGAATAGGAAAGAATAGCTGAAGGAAAATACTGAAACACAAATAGATAGAAGGTGACCTGGCATCCAAGAGCTATTTGTTCAAAGGAAGGGGATGCACTGGTCATACCTACATCTGGCTCAATCTATTTGCCACTGACATCCTGTGAAGCCACTAATTTCTTATTTTGATTTTAACATAGTTCATGAAAACGTATCTACTGGGATCTCCTTTATTGTATCAATACACTTCCAGAAAAAACAAAAACACCAAAGCATGTTTCCAAACCAGTCTAGAATTTAGTGTTTCTTGCTCTTGGAAGCCTTCAAACAAGTCTCTTAGAAGAACCAAGTCACACCCTTTGTCCTCACTGTTCAATCTGAGAGGTGTTTCCAAGAGCTTAAGAAACACATCACATACTCACCCAGCAAACTGGCTACTATGGAGACCAAGCCAGTTCCAGCTCCAATTTCAATCACATTTTTGTCAACCAAATTGCATTGCTTAGAATTAGTTTCCAAAAAATAACACAGAACAAGAGCCTGTAGGGGAGGAAATCCATGAACATACTGAACAAATTAATGAAATAAATCTCTTTACTAAATATGAATTGTCATTTAAAAGCATGCAAAAAAAATCATTGTCTGTTCAAATGAGCAATATTCATTCAGCACTATCCCTAAAGGACGACAGCTCACTATGATCTTTGGGCTCTATAGGTCACAAAATAAATGCTACAACGTGCCTCCATATAGGTCTGTGAATTATTACAGGCAGAAGGAATGACTGCAATTAGATAATCTGTCACAATCCATGACATGAGATGTAAAATTCCGTCACCAATGCCTGCTTATAACTGGACTTACTTCTGGCTGAGATAAAATGTGTCCTTCACAAAAACATCTTGATATAAAGACTGCTTGTGAGAGAAAATCCATGACAATCCTTGTTAAGTTCTTCCAACAGACAATTATTTCTGACAATAATTAATTATTTTTAGAGTTCAAAAGGGATAAATTGATGTATCCCCTTTTCTTCTGGTTCAGTTTGTTTGCAGTGTCTATTTGCTCACCTTGTTAAGCTTAGCAAATTTTCTTAGTAAATATAGCTACAAAGAGCATCTACAACAGACTCCTTACACATGTATATATAAACTGATGAAGAATCACTTAATCTTTAAGTGATTAAGAATCTTCTTCAGCTTTTCTGCCTTCTCACACTGACCAGTCAGTTTTAGTTCACTGGTGAAATAGAAATTGCTAATTTTTTTTCTCTCATGAAGATAGTTTCCATATTTTCTTCCCTATTTTTCTCAGGCTTTGATAGTTATATAGTATCTATTGACAAACAGGATGATTGCCACATCCTCTCACAATACAGATGACCATTTGGAAAGGCAATTATTAGTGGCTGCTCTGGCACAGCTAAATTAGTTTTGCTTTTAATTAATTAAGAATGATAATGAAAGGAACAGGAGGACTGTTGACCCAATGTTAACATGCTAGAAATTCAAACAAAGGTTTTGTTTTCTACCTCTTAATTCAGAGCACAGAAGAGAAGGTAATGTGAACTTACATAATCACTTAATCAGCTGCACTTTGGTATAGAATTCAGTCTGCAAGAACCAGGAAAAATTAAAAGGTTCCTAAAGACTAAGTCTGATATTTGCTGTTATTTTGACATTATATTTGACCTTATATTAGGATTTTGTCCCAGTTACATTAATTCCTTTAATTCCTTCCCTCAGGGTTTTGCCGTATTCTGTTGTAGAAACTGGCTGGTATAATCAAAGTCTCTGAGGGTTAAATCAGGGAAACTTTGAAATCTGCATTCTTTTCCATGAAAAATACAGAATCTTTACTTTCCTTAAAGTTTCTGCACTTCTGAAATATTTGGCTGATGTTTTTCAGAAGATTTCAAGTACAGCTAGATGGAAGTGGAAGCGAGACCATTAAGAGACAGAGATCAAAGGGTTGTCTTCCTTCCACAATAGAACTGGCCAAGCCCTTCCAGATTAAAACAAACAAACAAAAAAAAGAGATGGTTTTGTGTGAATAATTGGTAGTCAGCCAAACTTTCCATGAAGACACGCACTGAGGTTACTAAAGCATATAGTACAGATGATTGGCCCTGGTCCTCTAAAACCAGGAATATCATTTAGACTTTAAAACAGAAGAGTAGGACAACTATCTCCAGCTGAACTATGGCCATGCTTCTAAAAAACAGTATGATCCTAATAGTCTGAGGCAATTGGGAAAGAAATGGAGCACCCTGGGTCTCTTTTGTAGGGATTTCATCTTGCATCATGGCAGCTCCCTGGAGATTTCTTTCCATCTTAATTATTTCAAAACAGTAAGTTTGATGCATTGTATAGATTCAAAACTTGAAGACTCCTTGTAAGGTGAATGTGTTGATGATTCTTATATCAAGACCCAAGGACAGTGGTTTTCTCCAGCTACATTTCCAGCTGTTTAAGAAACTGAAAGCTCCAGCTGAACATTTTCCCATATCTGTGTATTAACAAGGTAAATTTGTTCCTTACACAAGTAGGTTGAATAACTTCCATGAGTGGTAACACTGTGAGCTTGTATCACAGTTGTTTCTGTGACCTGGATCTGCCTGCTACACAGCCATCTGTATTTATAAAATGTACAGAAATTCAATCATCATAAAACTGGCATATTTCTTTCAAAATATGCTTTTAATTGGCTAATGGGATTAAAAGCTACTGGCAAGTGAGGAGGGGACACAAGTTCATACACCAAGTAAGCTTTGAGAAACATGAATCCACACAAAGCCAGGTTAAATTCAGGTTTGGGATTTACAGAACACAGACAGAGAAGCACAGAATTATTTCCTTGGGTTTATAACATGTAAAAAAGTATATTTACTATACAAAACAAATTTTAAAATGTTAGACAGCTCCAAAAATTAAAAATAACAGTACAGCAAAAAATATTGTACCGATGGCCAGACGACTGCCCCATAACAATCAGTGGCTTCTGTAATTCTTATCTCATGGCCAGCAAAGTGAAAGCCTTCCCAGGCCTTATAAGCTATAACATCAGGGAAAAAACGCCTCCCCATGATTTCTGCAACTATCTCTTCATCTTCTTTTCCCCCTGGAAGCAAAAGTATAAAAGGTCAAAGAGGCTGAGTGGACTGATTTCATATTCAATTCATACTGAAAAGCTGATTTGGAAGCAAGAATATAAATTACATCTGTGAATAAAATACATTTCACTATTAATTGTTAGCATGGTACACAGCAATTCTCCTGAATTCTAATTGAAATTTTCAGTGTGTGGCTAAATAACTTATTTTGTGTTTTGCTGAAGCAGCCATGTTCATAAAAAGTAAAGAAGGGGAATGTTAGCATACACTGCTTTCTGTTTCAGTAACCCAAAGGGAATTTTTAAACTTCTTTTTCCCTTCAAGAACAGCTGCCCTAGTAGTCACAGTCTTATGCACCTGGATTTTTCATTATTCTCCATATCCTTTTACTGTTGACTTTCCCCATATTATGGTTCTTTCTGACAGTAAACAAAAGGAGCCAAAATATCATTTATAAGTCTGTCACAAAATTTGTGAAACAGATCCTAGCAACACAAATTATGACAGACAGGAGTGAAAGCACTCATGTTGTCAGGAAAGCTTATCCAGCCACCCCAACAGAGCCCTGTCAGAGGGATTCTTTCCAGTTGGCTTGATATCCTGAATGCCATCTCTGTTGCTAAGCAAAGAATATTTATGATAACTAACAAAATCCTGGATAACTCTTCTAACAGAAGAGGATTCATTCCTTTTTAGTGGAATTCCAAGCTAGTTTCAGTTTTGCCATCATCAAACAAGACAGAACCACAATGTCAGAAAAAAAATACGCTAAGTGAAGCTGTCTAGAGCATTTCTTAGCAAAGTCTAGATCATTCCAAGTTTTTACAGGAATTTTGTTTTCATTGCAAACTATGATCTGGCAAACCAGTGAAAGAAAAACATGTTTACAAGCTACACCTTCTAGAAACCACGCTAGAGATTTTCTATTGCCTTTCAATTACAATAACTTGGTTACTCCCTTGTCCAAAGCAGTGTTTCTGTATCAAGCCTTCAGCTCCCATCAAAATCACAGACATTAATTTTGGGATCTCCTGGCTGTTGAAAATGAAATCATTTATGCCTTTTGTCAACATAAAACACTTTGCTCTACTGAAGATTCTTCACATTTTCTGCAGCTTCGAATCATTGCAGTCACAACATATAACGACCCCAAGTATTGTCATTTATTTTGCTATATGCCTCAGTATTTTTTATTGTGATAACTTATCGACAAAGCTTCCCTTCCTTGTGATACAAAGCCCAAGGAACAAAAGCAGGGGTGAACAAAGAAAAGTATCATATCAAAAAGATATCAGAAGCTTGTTAGTCAAATTTCAGCATCACAGAAAGCTAGAGAATAGCAACAAATATGGGGAAAAAAAACCAAAAATAATTTGATTTTGATATGTTGACACTAAGACACAAAAACTCAATAAAAACTGACTCACCAATCACAGTACTTGTAGAATTTATTGAGGGGGGAGAACCCTAATCATGGTATACATCAAATTTAAAAAGAATACCATGCATATACTACTGGAAAAGTAAAATTTTCATAAATTTTATAAATGTAACTAAAATAAAATGCTCAGCATTGAAACAATGGTATTTTAAGATGCTGGAAAATAAGCAGTATGTGTCAGCCTCTTCAAGCCTCTAATGTTAAGCTGGGAGAAAACACATGCATCACTGTGCTTGTAATCAGGGAGCTCTTGACAAACATGAGCTAAGTGCCAGGGAAATGCTGCTTCAGGGCAAAATTAATCTTTCTCTTATGAAAGAAATAATAAAAATCTGTCTTATTACACATATCATAAGTGTATTTAATAGATCATCCTGTTTCCAAGCATACCAGATAAAGGCTGCTTTTAATCTTCTCTGATTGCTTAGAGCAGTCTGATCTTGTTCTGTGATCATTACTAACTGTGGAAGTAAAAGCTATTCTTTCTATTACCTTTCAATTACAACCATTTTTCTTGATTCCTCCTCCCTTGACATCTGTTTTGGATCCAATTTTGTTGAGAAGCTGGTAACTTATTAGGTCTTAACTTATAAAGCTCCTGCGAGAAGATCTATAAAACTTTAGCAGTATTACTGCTGCCCCTCTAGCACTCAAACATTTCCCACCTATTCCCGACAGGGTCAGTAAACTTTCTACTTCAGGTTTGCATAGCATGTACACTAACAGAGTTTGTAAGCCACTACTCTGCTCCTGAGCACTGTATCCCTGAAAGAAGAATCCCAGATCTGCTGATCCACCAGTTCAATTTTTGCCCATCTTATCCTTTTGGTAATCTTCCAGGTGGCATATCTGGAGAAACTTACCTTTTTTTTTTTACATTTCTTTTTCAATTTCCTTTAAAGAAAACACTGCTATTGTGAAGAATCAAAAATAATATCTGTCTCATCAGAGTCAGCATATGTTAGACAAGGCCCAAAGCAGAAACTTTATCAGAACCAGGATGCTAATGATCCTGACAGAGTGCTGACAAAATAAGGAGTGCAGAGTTTTAGTCAGATTCACTTATTCCATACAGTTTTCCCTCTGAACAACAAAAAGCACTCCTCTGTTTGCTGTTTTTTATCTTTCAGAACAAGTTCTTGTGGGAAATAATTTTTCTGTAACTGCCCTCAAAGTAGTGAGAATTAAGTCAATGAATGGACTCTAATAATATTTTAAGACAAAAAGAGATGTCTGATCAAAGAATAGGGTAGGACAGGAGAAGAGGAGGCTTGACTGAGCTGGCTATCAATTCTTGTAAGAAGGGAAGTGCATAATGGGCATTTCCAGCAATACTACTGGAGGACAGATACTGAACCACTAGAACTTTAAAGTCTGCCAGGATTGGCTCCTCCCTGCTTCACAGAGCCAGAAGAAGACAAACACAAGTGGTGTTTGACCAGATAGGTTTGCCCTCACCCCTCCTCTGTGATGTGGAGAAGTGTGGAAGTGGTATACACACAGAACTAGTTTCTTCAGCCTATTCATCTATTTGCAGAGCAAACACAGAAACCACTGGAGTTTTAGTGCCAGAGCCTTATTTACAGTAAGATGAGGCAGTTTGGTCTTGTCAAGGTAACATATAGAAATTGAGATCATTTTTCTTAGTGAAACAGAGTGGACTCCTTTGTCTTGAACTTGTGTACAAAACGTTACCACCTATAGATGCCCCAAATTCTTCAAGAATGTCTTTACGTTTCTAAAGACTTTTTGCCTAATAGGTTAATTACTTACAGCACTGTTTATTATAGAAGTCTAACATCTCTGGAGCATGTTCCATGAGCTCCCTTGATTTTACCTTAATATCATTAATACTATAATATTTACTTTAACCCAGTGTAGGGAACCAGATTCACACATCATATGTTATATATTAGAACAAAACCAAAAGAAAGAAAATGATGTGATTTCTGCTAAGAGAAAGCTGGAGAAGGCCTTCAAGTAGGGAAGGGAAAGTAGAAGGAAAAGCACAGGAAATAGACCAGGTCAGACTGGAACAAACTGCAAACTGCAGTACAAAAAGAAGGCAATCTTTATGTGCACAATTTTGCTTAGAATGAGTAGAAATATTACCTGTTTAGAAAAGAGCTACATGATCAGCTATTTACATTACTTGTCACATAAAATCATGCCTGGAAGTATACAGCTGCATCAGAAATGGTAAACTAAAAATTCAGTTGGGTGTCTTCCCTCAGTTAAAAGCATATGTTAAATCCCTCACTGCATCCCTAGTGATACTGCCTCCAATATTGTATTCTCACTGAATGAAAAGGGAGCAGAGACAGGCACCGTAAAACAGCATTTAGAATGTAGAAAAAATTACCACTATCTAGATACCTGAACTAAAACATAGCTAAAAAAGTGAAAGGACCCTTCCATCATGAAAGTGAAGAATACACTAGTACTCACTATCTCCATTTTCAGACGCATTCACAAAAAACACTTAGAGTAATAAAACATACTCCAAGTACTTTTTTTAGTGGGTTAGAAGAAGCAATCATTCAGAACAAAATATTTTCACCCATTAATTCATGGGAACAGCCAATAGGGTAGAAAAAAACATTCTAGTCTCTTTCAAGTGTTGGCTGACTCTGCTGAGTCTTGAGAGGTCAAATGGTGTCACAGCCCAATGTCATAAGGAAATAAGATCCAGCCATCTTCTGCTTCTATGGATTTTCTCCAACTGGCAAAAGGAATGAAATAGAAGACCTCAGCATGAACTTGACCTGACAAAGTTCAGCCCTACAGCAACATATTCTCCCACCTTCAGAAGCAGTATATGCTCACCTGTAGAGTTTAAAGTTCACCATTTAGCCTTGTTCTTATTTTAATGCCATGCATCAACAGCTGTGAATATGGTACCTCTGTGACTTCTCAGCAATTGCCTCCTCAAAAGAGGACTACCTGTGCTGCTATTACTAATTGAGTAATGCAAGAGAGTTCCCAAGAGATTACAAGAATTCATGATATACAAGATTCTTCAGATCACCCCCCACTCTGGACACACAGGAGTGGAGTCATCCAAACTAAATATTTAATATGCATTTTATTTATATAGTGTGGAAATTATATATATAATACATATTTACTATTAAAATATACATAATATAGCTATCTACATATCCCAAAGTCAAGAGGATACCCGCAAAAAGATCAGTAAGGGAACAAGACTGCAACCAGTTCTGTGACTGTAAGAGATGGCCAGAGAAGAGTTACATTACTCCACTGACAGAAATCATCCAAAGGTACCCCAGTAAATCCATATGGCTATCCAATGGCTCACAGCAAGTTTATCCTAAAACTAAACTATATAAATGCCACAGTAGTAAGGGACTCTGGAGTCTCAGAATTTTTACTGAGCTACTGACATGTCAGGATCAGAGCCCTTGTCCTACAGGCACTATGGCTCTGTGGAGACATACACAATCCTGAATCACAATGTAGTCCCTTAAACTTCCAGCAGCATCATTTAAGTATCTTTATTTCATTCCATTTATTTCTGTTTTATTCCATTTCACTCTAGGGGGCCTTACAGGAAGGTGTTAGGAGGGAAAGCTAATCATGCTCTTGACTTCACAGGAGTCAGATGTAATCTACACCTTTCTAAGAATATAAAGCAAACTACCATTCCAGTATGTCTTAACTGCACAGCTCGTTTTTCCTTACTCCATCCCTACCTACAAAAAGGGATATCATCATGTAAGTGTAGATATTCCATTACATTCATTATATGCTCAGTCTACTGAAGTGATAGCGATGAAGGAGGGTATTATTTTGATTAAACTGAGAACACCATGTCAGGAAACAAAATGCTTGAAACTTGATACTTTGAAATGCAGAAAAACAAAACTGCCACCCACAGGCAGCCTCTTCTCAGCCAAGAGACAAGATGCACTCACCCCAGAGCATGAGGATACAAGAACAGGAGAAGGGTTTGCTCACAGTATCCAGTCTATGCATTTACCCAGGCTTGAGAGGTATGTTTTCAATTGCAGATTTATACCACTAATATCCCAGCCCAATCCTAGTCAAAGGTCATCTAAAAACCATTAAATGGCTAAAAATAGAAGTACTGTAGTTATTTTATCTCATGAACACATAATGAATTCAAGTTTGCCAAGTACTTCCCTTGTTACTTCATCATGTTTATCTGTCATTGAAAACATCTCCAAGTCTAGGCTCAGAAGCTATTTAATTTCTAAGAATAACTAAACTATTTCCCTTCAACTACAAAGCACAGTCTGTTCGTAAATTAGATGGTCTAATATACATTATACAAACCAGTTAACTTCCTGACAATAGGAAGAGACCTAAAAAAATGCTGTCAGTATTCACCTACCAAATCCTGGATTTCTAAAATATTCCTTTGCATAAAGGACTTGAAAGTGACTAACAACACCAACCCATGCAGTCATATATCACTTTTCTCATGTGGCAGTTGAGATATGTTATTTATTGTCAAAATGCAGCTACTGCAAAGGCTAAAGAAGTGAAAATAAGAAAGATGGGCACATGGCTGAGAGGGAAGAAAAAGTTACAGACCTCCCTACAAAGGTAATGTATGCTTTGATTATTTGAGTGTTGCCTCCAACTTCTGTTCTATCCATATGCAAGAAGTTTTCATTTGAGTTTAGCAATGTCTTAAGCAAAGATAATGTGTCTACTTATTGAGGAGAGAGAAAGAGAACAGAGAAGTGTAAAATTAAAGTGGGCCATCAGGAAATCAGGACTGCAAGAATCATGCTAGAAGAATAATAAGCAAGGAAAAGTCCAGCTACAAATTGGGCACTCGTTTGTGAGGAGGCAGACTTGGGGTCCATACTCAGGTCTCAGGATGCTTTTCACATTTTACAACTAAGTCTTTGAAGTCAGTGCAAAAGAAAATGAGAGAGATAAGAAGTGTCTTTAGAAGCAACCCAGGAAATATGAATGAGATGCTACGTCACCTCCTCTTCCCAGCTGAATTATCTTAAATTCCAAGTTACAGGGTGAGGATGCTTTTCCCTTGGCTCCATTCCAAGTAGGTCCCATTTAAGGCACCGCCCTGGACACCACCAAGATGCTTGAAATGATGGCAGGAATTGCCATCAATTAGGACATCTGTCAGGCAGAGCAAGTAAGGAGTGTGTCCCTTCTAAAATGTCAGGAGTTACGAGAAGGTTACTAGGTCAGCATTTTCTCAGATATTTATGGATTAAAAACTGAGCCATGGCCAAGTGAAGGGAGACGATGGACTGTCAAGGACAAGTATGCCTTGCAAACTTGCACTTCTCCTTTTGTCTCAGAACAGATAAAATTATTCTGGGATGAATTTACATAATGCAACTAGGGTAAAGTAATTTAGTATCCCAAGAAATTAAGACAGGAGTGGTAGCATCTGGTCTTAGAAACATATAGCCAAGGAGAGTTAACGCTAATAAGAGAAATTATGAGAGGAAAGTGAGACATTAACAGTGCAGGTGTGGAGAATTTTATAAAGCCACAAAAGGAATGAATATTGACCTCTAAACTGAGAATCAGTAGTAATGGGAATCATGAACAAAAATAAGTACTTTTAAACTAGAGAATGTATGACAAGTAAATTAATAAGCAAAGGGGAAGGCACCAAATATAAAAAGCTCAGAATGCAGGTGGTGCAACACTGGAAGAGGTTGCCCAGAGAAAGTGTGGATGCTCTATTCCTAGGAGTATTCAAGGCCAGACTGGATAGGGTTTGAGCAGCCTGGTCTAGTGAAAGGTGTCCCTGCCCATGGCAAGGGGTTTAGAAGTAAATGGCCCTTAAGGTCCTTTCCAACCCAAACCATTTTGTGAGTCTATGATCCTGTGTCTGAAATCTGCAAAGAAACCAAACTGGAACCCTGAGAAACAGATATTGAGACTAAGCAGGTGAAATAATGAAATAGGAATGGGGAAAGCAGTAGAGAAAAATGATGAGAACAAGGAAGGCACAGGCTCAGAGTAATTGAGTAGACAAATCTCTATGCATCAGGTTCAGCACCTTTCCACCTCCAGAACCTGGCACAGAATTTAAGATGGCAAAGTTTGTGACACAAAGTTTACAGACACCCAATTTCCATTCATGTCTCCTCATTCTCTTAGTCTAATGTTTATAAATATGGAAGAGAACTAACTGGCCCCACACTGACCACAACTCAGCTGAGATTTTAAACAAATATATTATGAAAATAAAATAATATTTCAAATCTCTTCTTTTTGCACTCAGCTGTAGAACACAATTAGACCCCATCACAAAACATAGGCATTTCTCCGAGTACCTTGCTTATTCCTGGTGACCACTAAAAAGGAGGACTATTTGTGAAGCTGTAAATCCTCAAAGATGTGCAGCCATGAAAGTACTGAAGAGGAAACACTGTCAACAGCCCCTGAAGGTATTTGAAGGTAGGGTCTGAGGCTGTTGAGACAGAAATCAAGCTCGTAAATAACCAATTCTCCTAACTGACAGCTTGTAAACAATCCTTCTGAAAAGCTTGATCATAGTCACAGCTTCATTCCTTGAAACCAGACACAGGCAAGTAACTGGAGGACAGCTGCCAGCAGGAAACTGCCAGGATAAGAGTATGCAGGTATAACACACTTGCAATACCACGTGCATTGCTAGCATACTACAAGAATCTGTTGTATCTGTTGCATTTTCTATACAAATGCCATAAACACAGTTCGTCAGAAAAAACAATTAGAAGACAGTTCATTGTCAGCAAGACACTTTGTTCCTCCTACTTAATATTCTTAAGTGTAACAAGTAAACATGGTGAAATAAGAAAGATTTTACCTTCTCGTCTTTCGAGTTCTCTGACCCATTGATTTTGTAGATCATTATGATGTGATGATGTCAAATCCATACTATGCCACAAACCCTAGGACAGAGAAACATGAATCTGTCTCAGTAAAATTACTCAATTTCTTCTTTCACGCATAAGCTTCAGGTGAAAAAAAACCAAACATGTATTATGCTACTATTTACATCTATCTATAATAAAGACATGAAGACATATAAGTATCAATATTCAAGGCATAAAAGTACAAGACAGCAAACTAGTTCAACTGTTAGATTCTCAGAGGAAAAAGAACAGATTTTAAAATACAACAACAAACCAAACCAAACCAAACAAAAGCTTTGATTAATGCTTAAACTATTTTATGAAATTTTTAAGTTAGAATCAATTAAAATCAGGTTCAGTAGGCTTATAAAGGATTGAAAGGAAAGACAGGAACAAATACCTGAAAGAGAAGAAAAATTGCACCAATATGATGTAATCTTGTTTGAATTAATCAGCTTGGAAGGGAAGGAAACAATCTAATAGTAAAAGCTGCACATAAGAATAAGAGAGCAGGATCTACAATAACATGCTGAACATAAAGCATATGTGCCTATATGAACAGACAAAGAACATGTTGGAGAAAAAAGTAGAAGGAAAAGTGGACAAGAGAACAATACAGTTTTCAGCTGCCTGCAGAAAAGCAGACAAACAACTAATAGTCTCCAATTCTTGATATTTTACAATCAGAAAGAACACTGAATTCAAAGAAGAAAAAATCACACAGTGCTTAGATTATTTTTTACACTTTGATACGAGTTTTACATGTCCACTCTTATGTGAAAATTTTGATTGATTTTTGCCAGGATGGTTACAGGCAGCATATAATTAATAATCTACAGATGCCTAAACACCCAATAGGGATGCTATTAAATAAGGCGCTGACTAAAAGAGTATCTCTCCATAGTGGGATCATCCAATAAAAAGAAAGAAAAAAATAAAGGACAATCAAAAGAAAAATATATTCTGAATATCAAATCATCCTCTCAATGGAAATTCTTAGGCATTGTTTTTCTCTCCAAACTTCAGTCCTTTCTGAGAGGATGCACCTTATTCTCTTGACTTTACCCTACAAAAGGCACACAGATTTAATGTTTCACTTTACTACTACAATATCAGCAGTCATTATCCTGTTTGAAGGTGAAAATAACTTAGAGGCTTTCTACATGTCACCACAGCACACAGAACAAAAATATTGCCATTATATGTACATCTGTACACAAACTTAGCAATAGCAACAGAAAGGCAACAGAAAAGAGACTCAGTGGGAGAGACTTCAAAGTCTTTGTATGTATCTTCAAAATAACAAGTTGCATAAGAAATTACAGGGCTATTAAGCAGAAAATGACAGTTTTTCTTCCCACTAGAAGACAAAATAAAAGGTCAAATCATCTTACAGGACAAAGCCTTTGTATTTTGTGGCCCCCTACATTTTCTATGTCATTCTAAAAATATCCTGAGGTGCACTGAACTACACAGCAACCTAAACCAGTCAAACATGGGCATTCGGGAGTGCTGCAAGCAACTGAACAGCGCACAACAGCGCAGTTACACTGGTTAAAGCGGATGGTACAAACTAATTCCGTGTAAAAGGCAGAGACAAATGAAACACCGCTGGCATCCAGCGCATTTCAGCCAATGTTACCTGAATCTCTCCCAGCTTTCCCCAGATGGTGCTCCAGCAGCCAAGCCCTTATGTCGCCGGTGGCTTCTCCCCCAGACAGCCGCAGGCAAAGGCGTGTTCCGAAGCCTGTGTCACACATTGCCAACATCCCCACACCGGAGCAATCGCAAATGCCGACAGCTGCAGCCCTTACGTAAGGGAGCAATTTTGTAACAGCAAGAGGCACCCACTCCAGGCAGCTCCAGCCACAAAGTGACCAAATCGGGAGCACTGTTTACAAAATAAATAGTGCCAGGGTGTTAGCAACTCCTCACTGCTGCTAAAAAGTAACCCAAGACCACCAAGGCGTTCTTCAGAGCCAAAAAGGTCTTCCAAGAAAAAAATTTACCAAGGGGCAGGGGTGCTTTCGCAGCTGCGCTACAGGAATGCAGAACTGTAGCAAGGCACACAGCCCCAAAATCCTCAGCCCAGGACACAGCTGTCACCCTGCATAAAGACAAGCACACCACTCCTCCACAGCCAAGATGTCCTTTCACTCAACACACCACACTGTCGTGGGAGCAAATACAGGTATCTAAGACTTCTCTTTTTTTAGACTGTAATCAACTCTCTCATTTCACACATCTTCTAGCAAAAGACTTTAAAGCTCAAGTGGGTTTTCCAGGTGTCACCAAAAATAATAAATTACTGTACCTAAATACTAAACAAGCCCTGCAAAGAAGTGGTAGTCTCTTTACTGTGCCTAACAAAAGAAATTAAAGAGAGCTCTTCTTCACCAGGACCCGATACACATTTTTTAAAAGAAAAATCAGTAATGCTAATGAGTGATTTATAAAATAGTGCTGCAAACTGGCTGGACAGACTGAGAATTTGCTTAAAATATTGTGATCTTTTAGAAAAGTAGTACCAAAAGGAATGATTTTCGCCCAGTATAAACTGCATGTGAAGTACTAGACTCCCTGCAATTACAAGGGCCAGATCTCACCCAGTTCACCTCAGCTTCTCATCCTTTAATGTATGGACTTGGATTTCCAACATTGGATGAAACAATGAGAAATGCAGTAGAAATATCAAATGAGAAAACAAAAAAAAGGCAAGAAGGACTAAAATGAAATGCAAGATCACAAGTAAGATGGGTAGAATGATGTGCTCTTCCCAAGAGGTGGAAATAAATTCATTCAGAGAAGAGAAGCATGTGAGAACTCTGAGCTTCACATCGGCCCACACAAATTAATCCACTGTGAATGCTGTAACCAGTAGATACCTCTGAACATCACCTTTGCAAACAAACACTGTCTTTGGACACAGCCATGTAAATCCAAACCTAGAAACATCAGAACATAAACAGTAACTGCACATTAGGTTACTTTCTGTACTGTATGTTTTTCCTTGAGAATTTTTGAGGGTTTGCATCATCTCTCTTCAACAAACAATATTACCTTGGGCACAAAACTTTCAAGACAGGATTAGAGAAGGGAAGAAGAAAAGCAAAAAAAATTGAAAATATTTTACTTTTTGCAACACCGAGAAATAACACAAGTAATTTTCAGAATTTCATTCAAATTTGAAGTTAAGAAGCAACAGATTGCAGGTGATTTTAACAGCTCTATCAAATCAATTAGAATGAAGATAAATGAACAACATGTTTTGGCTGAATTTCAAAATCTGAAGCCTGAAAGCTTCTATCAAGTGCAACCCAGGTATTTCTGAGGAAATGTGCTAAAATTAGTGTTTTCGTTGTTTAGAATCACTTCTATTTAAGTTCTGGACAGAAAATGTGCGACAAAATGCATTACAAATAGAGATAATTTATTACATTTTATAAAGAATTCATTAGAATATTTACAAAGCTCAAGTCAGAAAAAATCAGTCTTTTAAAGTATTTTTTAAGACATTTTCTTTCTTATTCCTCTCTTGCTCCGTGATTTCTTTTTTCTGCCTTTAAACACAGGTTTGGCAGTCACCATAATTACATTTCCCAGGTCCTCATCCTCATCACTTGAGCTACTGCGCGCTTTTTTCTCTTTATGGTCTGCTGTCTCAGTTGCAGACTTGTTTGTCTTCCTTTTGCTCTTGCCTAAATCTCTGCCTTTGGATTCCTCCACTGAGGAGTCACTAGAAGTTTCTGAAAGATGCAAATTTCCAACAAAACCACCTCCATATAAAAATTCTTTTCTGGAATCTGAATGTTTTCTCCTCTTTCCACTTTGTATTTTTGTTGCTGCAGCTTGATTCGCAGTGCCTGTGGTACCTTCCCCTTTCCTTTTCCCAGGCTGTTTAAGTTCCACCTCCATGTTAGCAGTGGCCTCCTGAACTTCATCATCTGCTTCCTTTTCCT
The DNA here is from genome assembly GCA_009812075.1 of Sialia sialis. NCBI lineage: Eukaryota > Metazoa > Chordata > Aves > Passeriformes > Turdidae > Sialia > Sialia sialis. The sequence continues at coordinate 54,633,298 of VRYO01002772.1, read as the reverse complement.
TTCTCTTCAGACAAGTCACAGCTCTGCGTAGTCTCTGACTTTTAATTTCTTGTTTTTCATGCTGTTCTAGTCTGAAGAATGAATCAATTCGAAGCTGAGTCTATCAAAAATAAAATAGAAACACAGTTGAATGTTTTGTAATGGGAATTCAGTTGTTGGCTATAAAATATTTGAAACTAAAGCAGGACAAAGGAGTAATGAAATTAATACACATGCATGTAGATGTGAACAGCAAGATATATCATTACAGTATTATCCACACTTTATAATAAATTAGGCAATAAGAACCTGAACAGAAATTAATAATTAGCAAACTCCAGTGAGATTTCATAAATACTGTACTGCTGGTGATTAGACATATGTTGCTATTGTCAACCCTAATACAGGGAATTTCTGTAGTGTGCTTAAGTATGTCCTTACAAACACATCCTTAGCTTCCAGCTGTTAAAGCGGAATGTTTACTAAGTAAATGCTCTAAGTGCACTTTGCATTTGTGCCTCCAAGTGCAAGAACATGCAGGCTTTTGACTCAAGTTCATTGCACCACACGCTGCTTGATTGAAAAGTAGAAATAACAGTCAGCACACAGTGTGGATTTGTGATATTCAACCACAGCTAGGTTTTTTGTATGGGCTAACCCAGTCCTCTGCTTTTCCCTAACACTATCTAAGAGACACAGACACTTCCAAAGGATATTCCAGTCAATCTGAAAGTATATGCATGTAACTAGGGGGTTTTCACTCCACTCAGGTATACAGAGAACCTAGAACACTGGTGTATCTTGTCTATGGCAAAAGGAAAAAAGAATCTGACACTGGGGATCAATTTTACAAGCCATTTTGACAGATACCACAGCAGGCATCACTATTCACTTTCAAGTGTTAATAAAGTTGACAGAACATTTACTTGGAAATTACAGTAATACTATTAATGGACATTTGCTCAACAGTTCAGTCTGCACTCATCCTCAAAGGATGTGGACAGCATCAAATGGACAGTACCACTCCACCAAAACCTCAGGGGCGCTTTTATATATACTTTATAAAATGTATATAGAACACTGTCTTCTAGAAGTACTGACATTGCTTGAGGTACCTGTAGCTTGACTGTGTCCAGAAAAAACAGCAACCTGGACTGGAGATAGGTGCTTGTTAGGCAAGCAAAATTGAAACCAGCATCTGAAATAATGCAGAGTCCCTCACAGCACACTCAAATCATACAGAAATGAAGTCTAGAGAAGCAAGCTTAGTGAATTTAAAACAAAACAAAACAAAACAAACAAACAAACAAAAAAAACACCCCCCAAAAAAAACCCACAAAAAAACCCAAAAACCAGAAAATATTAAAAAACATAGCCCCACTTCTAAGAAAGATATTTTACTTCAAAGCCTTGCTGTTCTTTTCAAATGCTTCTCTCACAATTTTCCAGTTACCCCTAAACTACAGGTAGACTTTCACCTGCTGCAAGTTCAGTTGTTTCATCACAGGCAAAAGGATTCCGTCTATCTTTGTCCTAGTCCAGCCAAAGTGATCCTTGCAGAATGTGCAGAAAGTTAAGGAACTTTACAAAATGCTTACTACTGGTATTTTGTAAACACGTAAAATGAAAATTCCTGAAGTAAATAATGTCTGGACAAAAGTTGCTCCACTTCAAAGCTTTTTCTACTACAAAAATCAGACAAAAGACTCTTGGTTAAAACAACATATCAGAATCACTGCTCTACCTCCATTAGCTGCAGAACCTTTTCTCCAATATCAATGTTTCCCAAAGCATGTCTCAGTGAAGACAGAACTCATTTTGGCTAAATAGAATTGCCATAACACAAAATGCCTATAAAAAAACCTTCTTTTTACACTTGCACCTACTGGAAGTTTTATTTACTGTTTAAAACACTATTAGCTCTGCATTTATTGCCATCTACTTTTCAACAGTTCACTGCAGCTCAAACTGCAACTGAAGCAAAAAGCAGACATTATTGGAAGAAATGCAGGGAATAACTAGGGATAAAATGCAAATTGATACACCATTTCTGTCTAGACTTTAACACTTATTTGTGAAAAATGGCAAACATGCAGAGGGAATGTGCAAACAACCCCACTTCAAGAGGAGAAATAGGTACAGGACAATTACAGAAATATCACATCACAACAAACTAGTCAGTTCAGTTACAAGATTCTCTTTGCATGCAGAGTGTGACAGCTCACTCTCTCAGGAGGGCAGAGCAGCCCTGACTGCCACATACACATGGCAGCATTGCCTTCTATTCCAGAGGTGGTATCATTTTAGGGGAGCACATGCAGATAGGGCTTGGGGCCCCTCACAACGAAGAGATGTTAAGAACTTGACACTCCGTTACTGACTCCTTACCAACTGTGAGTACTTTTATCAGGAAAAAAAAAAAAAAAAAAAAAAGGATATTCTCTGATCTGCTCGACATCAGGCTTTCCCCAGATGAATGAACCCCTTGATTCATCCACCACAGGCTTCAGGTATGCTTCTGCCACTGCTGGATTTGGGAAACCTGAATAAAGCTGTAGCTCTCGCAGTTTCTTCTTGACTTTGGTGTCATGTGGATTAGGCCTCAATTTCTTACTCTTCTGAGCCTCATTCCACCACTCACTGAAAAACAGTTAAAATTATTAATTTGCCCCATAAAATATGAAATATCAAGAGCTAATGCTAATTTCAATTGCCTTAGTCTCCCTACTTCAGTTACAAGAGATGATTAGAAAATGTCCAAATGAAAGATGGCCAAGGGACAAAAAAATCTTATAAACAGAAAAGAAAAACATACACATTAAATGCAGCTATTATAAGCAGCTATTATAAGCAGCGGTAGCAAATATCGCCTGGATTCCCCATAAGCTGCTAAACAGAAGGTCCCAACTTCAGCCTCACTTGCGATTGCCAATACAGCTGCCTTGGCCTTCTTCAATTCTTTTTCTTGCCCACACCCTACCTGCCTGTCTCCTTCCATGTCATCCATTCCTCAATCAAGTCCCCTTTCTGTATGAGCAAGATACAGCAACCTCTCTCCAGCCCAGGGAGAATGAACCTCTGCTCCATCATGGATCCAGCTCTCCAATAAACTCTGAGGCAGATGCACAATTCTACAGCTCATTATTTGTCTCACTGTGATTGCTGTATCAACTTGTCACCTTATCTACCTGCCATTCCAAATAGTGAGATTATGGAGTCATGTTTTACCATTAATGATGGTCAGTGATGGTCATAGGTTTTGCTGCATGCTTAAGCATCAGAAAAGCATATTTACTAATAATCACAATATGGAGACACAAAAAAACAAATCACAATGAAACATACGCAAATTTTAAGAGAGGTTCTAAGCCATGCCCAGGAAATTCATTTAAAATCTCCATCGCTGTTACAAAGCCAACATTTGGGATGCCCTCAGTGTAGTCACTTCCAAGCAAGTATGCCAAATTAATTAGCTTGCTTCTATCCAGCCCTGAAAAAGAAAGTGTATGTATTCAGCATTTATTAGCTCAAAAAATAAAAAATATTATCAGAAAGACAAAAATTGAAAGGAACACAAAGGTATTAACTCCATAAAATTATATTTAAATCAACATCAGAATTTGCTAAGTTATATTCTGGAGCAGTATCGTTATACTCCTGCTAGCTCAAGCACCAATCATTGTGTTAATTTGGCAAATTTATCTTGCTAAAGTGAAAATGTTAGAGGGACATCAGAAGGAATTTTTTCCGAATGTGGCATTCAGTGCCATGGTCTATATGACAAGGTGGTGATCAGACAAAATTCAGGGTTGTTAAAAGATACTGTTTGTACATTTATTACATCCAGTTACTGTCCTGTTCTCATCTAATGCTGAACTGAATTGAGTAATGCCAAAATCAAATAAAAATATTCTGTTTGAATTCTAGTCCATAATACCAATGTCTCTGCTTCCTAGAAGTGTTCCTCAACTGGGAGCCTTTTGCTCTGTGCTGGTACAGCTACTAAGTAGACCAGAAGAGCCTGTGAAACAGCCAGAAAGAAGAAGAACTCAGCTGACCACTTCTATTTGATAGGATATAAGGTCTGAGGCAACCAGACTGATTTTTAGTGACCAGCTTCAAGAGTTAAGATTTTAAAAAAATTTTTTTTTTTAATTCCATACAGAAAAGGAGGGATTTGAGTCTAAATACACAAAGTAAGACCACCATCATGCTAGTCACAATATCCATCAGCTGTCCAGATAGAAGAATTTCTGCTATGCATGAGAAAGGAGAAGCACAAGACTGCAGAGGAGTGTGACAAAGACTGATGATGACTATTATTTCCCAATAAATAAACAAATAAATAAATATTTTGCTTAACACATCAAAACCAGTTAAAAATGACAGACGTGCTTTTACAGCAATCCTTTCCAATTAAGCCACAGTAGCATACTGAAGTAGGGGGAAAATATTTTACTCAATTTACCAAATCTACATTTTTCACCACATAAAAATGTTATGAAATTTTACATGCTATTATTTCAAAGTCTATAGCCTCTCAAATTGAAAATGTCAAAATTGATTTTAAAAGAGTTCTGCTCAAGACACAGTAACAAGTTTAAATTGGCTCACCTTTTGCCTAATACTCTATGTGACACTGAAGCTCAGTAGTTCAACAAAATTGGCAACAATTCGATTAGACTATCTCAAGAGCAATCAGAGAGAAGAAAAATATTTTTCAGTGTCAACTATATGATAAATGTGTTACACATATTCCAGATTCTATTTTAATATATTACATCTCAGTATGTCCAAAACCAACTTGCATTTCCAGAAGACTAAAAATTGGATGGTATCAGAGCACCATTTTCCCACCACATCAGGAAAGCCATGCTAACATTTACCCAGAAACCGGTATAATAGTTTGTACCTCCAGCCTTGATTATCATTACACTAACTCAATATATTAAATGCAGGTGGTTCTCCAAATTCAGTGGGGGTCATCTGGCAGTAAAACAGCAACCTAACTGAATGGCTTTAGAGAGTCTCCAAAGAGCAGACACTGAACAAGAGACACAAAATTCTGTAGAAAATACAAAGAGATGACAGAGTTGTCTTATTGAAGACTGTGTTTAACAAATCAATACCTGAAGCTTACCTAGCTGGTTCTGAAAGTCAACATACTGATAATATTCTACGTATTTGTTCTGACTGAAGAAATTTTTATAAACATGTCGTCCACCAAACAACCAAACATCACTGTCATCAGTGATTGTCCCAGAGGTCTGATCAGTAAGGTCCAATATAGCACACTGTGCCTCTGCCTCCATCGGAGCTTCGATGTATGGAATGCCAAACAGACGGAGAAGCTCCTGTAGGGTGGAAGGAAACCAGTTAATTCATCTAAAGAGTTCACTTCCAACACACTTCTGCTTGACTCAGAACTGCTAGATTCACACTCAGGAGTTATTATTTGACTACAAACTTAAACTTCCAGTAAAAAGTGCCAAGCTCAGTTAAGTCAAGAGGGAATCCCCACTCAACTCCTCTCAGGCTGACAGTGCCATATAAGTCAAGCACTACTTGAGCACACTTTTACCACACAGTTTGAGAACTTGCTATCTTAATTACACAAGCAGACTTAAATATTGTTTTGCACAGCAAGGAGAAAACTCAATGTATTACAATTATGTGGGCTCCAGGAAAAAAAGATGCAGGCAGGTTAAATATAAAAAGTAAAATTTAAAAAATCATATTAAAAACAAATGCGGTCATCACTTCATCTAAGAAAGTAGCAAGAAAGCATATCAGAAATATTCATATCAAGCAGGAAACAGTGGGAAGACTAATCATTCCTTGCTAGTGTTTTGATATGCCTTTATTTTGATGCATTTTTGCCTTTATGGGACACATTACAAAACCTCAGTTAAATATTCCACATGCACTAGGTTTACAGGTTTGTCCTAGTTAGATGGGTCTGCATAATGTTCTTCACTCAGATGGCTTTTGAGGCTTGACAGAATCAGTCTCAAGACTTTAAACTTTTACTGTAACTAAGAATAAAAGCACAAGACCAAAGACTTATAACCATAATACTGTACCAAACTGATTACATGACACATAATACTACAAAGGCAATCTACTTAAAAAGATCACCTGAACAAACAAGTATGTGCAAATATTTAACCAAGTTTAAGTATCATTTTAAAACTACCTAAACTGTTCCATTAAGAAAAAAAAAATACAAGCATTTACATATTTCTCATAATTTATTTGTTAGCATAAGTTTACTACATCATAGACACTATCACTACTCTACTGTATTATGGGTTTGCTAATCCAAACACATCATATTAAACCTCGAAACACTGACACAGAAGTAACGGGCTTATTCAGACATTACTGGTGAGAGTCCTTCAAATGGCTTACTCAGTGCATAAACTATACAGACTTCTTGTAATTTTTTAACCTTTTAATCACTAGACAAAATCACAGCATACCTAATACACAGACTGCATCAATTCTTTGCTGCTGAACATAGCTTCCTAATATTTTTTTGTTCATTTTGCACCTTTCATATAAACAGACCAAGATCAAACTGGCCCAACCTTTAAAAGTTGGTGCTCAAAAGATATACTGATTTATCTGTAACTAAACTATTATTTTATAATGCTATTACACTTACTTATAATGGTTGGAATTCAAGATTACCTCAACACTTTCAATATTTTAAATCAAGCAAACTGAAGAAAACAAGCTTCTAAGTGGAAAAAAAGTGACCTATAAACTAAGCAAAACTACTAACAGCTTTTGAGTAAATGACTGGGGTGGAGGAAGGAAACAAATCAAAATGACTCAACAAGTACCACCTGGCTTTCCAAGAACATCTGTCCTGTTACAGAAGCGGCAACACGCTCCTGCTGCTGTTTTTGAGACTGAAGTGTATTCTGTTCAACAGAAAGGTTCTTTTCCAATTCTTCTAGTTCTTCCTGAAAATATAAATCAAGATTTTTATTATTTCAACAATTCAGGTACACTTAGTAAAGTAAAGCACAAAGTCTCCAACTACAATTATCCTAGTAGCATATGTTCCTTTAATTCACACTAGGAAGTTGTTACAGCTTCTCTAATGCAGCAAATTATAAGACCAGAGATAGTCTAGTCATGGATCTACTAAAACCTTGAAGTTTTCCTTTGATTTTAGGGAGATTATGATTAACCACCTTCAAAGAAAGATCAGTTCCCATACAATTAGATACCTATGTGAGAAAGCAATGAAACAGTAAGAAGCTAGTCAATAGTTTTCCTTAACAACTAATAGGAGGCAAAGCACTCCATTACAAGCTCAAGAGAAGAAACAACGATTTACCAAACTGATGTCTTGCCACTCATCCACTGCATCTTTACTATCAGCTTCTCTTTCAGCATGCTGAGTGTTTCCCAACTGCACATCATCAGAGTCCTTCAGCAAGTCCACTGGGAGAACATCAGGTTGGCCTGTCTCCACTTCTGGAAGTGTTGGTTCATCACCAATTTTTTCATCATATTTAGGAGGGCACTCAGCTTCATTACTGACCTCAGCATCCACTTCAATAAAGCTTCCTATCAAAGGAAAACAGAGCCTTGCAAACATTTTTAACCTGGGCAGTGACTTTTCTTTCTATATGCAGCAGATAAGTATAAGGATTGTGAAATTACATAAACCAAGTGGCTGACTGGTTAACACATCAGTTAAATTCACTGTATAAAACACGCTTTCTTGACTCCCCACATTCTATACTCAGGTTTCAATGATAAAATATAATATCAAGGGGAAAAACACAGCTCAAATTTTCTTCCAGCCTCCTATATATGTGGGAGTGGGTGCATTTTTAAACAATTCTTACTAAGAGAAAAGGTTACTTTCAACTGATTACAAATAGGACAATATTGTCCTATTTTCTTATACTTTTCCACAATGAAAAAGCACATACCATCAGAATCACTATCTTCAGACTCTGATATCTCTTCTCTTTCTGCCTCAGGATCTCTTGTTTCTGGAAAAAATCTAATACCCTCAGACACATTCTCCTCTGATTGTGAAATTACTTCCTGTGTATTTTCAGAAATTTTCAAGTTTTCCTCATTTTTAGAAAGGCCTGTTTTTTCAGCATGAATCAAAGCATCTATACTAGTTTGCACAGGGGAACAGCTTGGCTTCTGCAAAGACAAATTCATATTCTTATCTCCCAGAGACTCTGAGTCCATTTTGGAACCACTGTTTTCTTTGTCTAAGTCTCCTTTGTCTTTTCTAGTATTGTTAATATAAGAATAATTTTCAGCTCTGGCTACACTGGTATTATTTGGTGAAATATGATCTTTGGAAACATTTTCTTCTTTGTCTACATCTTCTGTGTCTCTTATAGTACTGTCAATGTAAGTTTCAGCTATGGATATACTGGTGTCCTTGGGTGCAATATGATTTTCTGAATAATTTTGATCTTTTTCTATATCTTCTTTGCCTTTTCTAGTATTTTCAACGGCAGAATAATTTTCATCTCCGAGTACAGCAGTATCTTTGGGTGCAACATGACTTTTTTCCAACTCCTGACACTTCTGTTTAAATTTAGCACCTTGCATAGTTACTTGGATTGATGAATGAATTGTAGCTGTAGGAACGCTTTTTTCCTTCTTAACTTCAGTAATCTGCTCCTCATCTGAGCTACTAGCCAGAAAATCCTTCCCTTCTGATAGCATTCCATCATTTGTAGCAGTAACAACTTCCTCCCTTTTATCATCTTCACTCAGAGCTTGCTGAATTGCCCGCAGTGTTCTTGGAGACACACTGCCTTCCTCTGACACAAATTGGTCCACGTTCAATTGTCCTGCATCCAGTTCTTCTTCTGAGCTGCTTTCCACCATGGCAGCCTGGATAGCAAGCAAAGTCCGAGGAGAGGGGGGAGCTGCCACCACCTTGTCATCTTCTTCTGTCTGTGTCTTGTCAGATGCAGACAGCTTTGCGCTAGCAGGAGGTTCATTGATTTTATTTAATTTAGTCAATTCATGCATTTTTGATGAGGGCCCTGCAGTAGTTTCCAAGTCTCTACTCATAGTTTCTCTTGCTTGAATACCTGAAAGAAAGTATTGTGTGGAAAAATACTGCTTTATAATAACATTCCATTTTACATAATGTAATCTACTTTTCTACAGGTTTACAGATCATAGGCAATGACATAAAACAGTAATGCACATTTCATACAAAGTACTGGCCACATGCACCAATAAACAATATTTGGGTTTTTCTAAAAACTGCCAATTTTAAGTGTGCCAGAGTGCACACTCCAAGCAATAGGCTTTACAAAATTAAGACCTGACATACCCTTTATCAGAATATAGTGAGAAGTCTCTTCAGAGACCACCCTCCTTGATTCCACTTCTTTCACAAAACCACCTTCATTTTCATATTGTGTTTGGATTTCACCCGAGTGCTGTTGATTCATTTCTTTTTGTACATTTTCTATGCACCGACTGAGGTTGCTTTTTTTAAGCAAACCCCTAAGCTGGTACTGGGAAAAGTCATTGGAGTCCTCAAAAAAACAAAACAAAAAACAAAACAAAACACACAAATCAATTTAAATAAAATACCCCTTTTAAGCAAATTCATTTCCCACATTCTGGAATAGTGTGGAAATTCTTTCAAGCGTTCCTTTAAGCAGCTAACATTTGTCTTTCATAGGCTGCTGCACTTCCAAGCAACAGCAATACTATCCTGGCAATATACAACGATTCTGAAAGGTACCGGTAGTTCTGAGTGCTGGAGAACATGACATCTCAATTGTGGCTATCAGAGCCCACCCCCATCTTAAGGAAAAAAAGCAATTAAAATAGATCCACATGTGAAACATCTTAAAATGATGGTTCTCAGTTTACATTTGGACATAACCAATCATTTGATCTGACATATATTGTACTTTCAAAACCTCACTTAGAAGTGGCACTATAGGATTCATGATTGGTGTCTGAACAGCTTCAGCACACTGCCTAAGTTACAAAAGCCTTTTCCCAGCTGCCAGCCCCTCCAACAACCTCAGGGTTAGGAATCCAAGCTGTGTTCACTCTGCCTGGCTCATCCACACCAGTAGCATGTTATGAAATCTTGGGTATAATGCTGATGAGGCATAAAACACAGCATAATTTTTAACATTTTAAAATTAGCTCTGCTAATTTTAGTGGAAATCAAGGGATAACACTGTTAAGAGTCATTATCTCATTGGATTTTTTCTTCTCCTCAAGGTAACATCTCTTATTCAACAGTCCAAGGCGTAAAGCTTTCCAGATGTAGCATTCTCTCTTAAATCACATTAATGGCAATAGCTCCATTCCAATGCCTTGAAAGCTATTTTAAACATTACCTCTGGCATTGCTTCAAATAAGGTTCTTCTTCTCTTTGTAAGTTCTTTAATATCAGTCAAGATTTCATGTTTTATTTCTGGAGGCAGCTTGTGGAAATCTTCTGATTCAATATCTACAGAATAAGGATTTTCACATAACTGTTCCTATAAAAATGGAAAACAACAATACATATTTTATATTAAAACTATTTATAAAAATAGTAAAAGATTTAGAACATCATTCCAAACAAAAAAAAACCTACAAGAACTTTGTTGCTACTTCCCATATGGCAAAGAAAACAAGAAAAAAAAAAGTAACTACTTTGTACTAAAAAATGTTAAGTACCCCACTGATGTACATTATGAAGAGAAACTTAGTTTTTTTCTTTTACAAAAAGATACTTAGTATAAATCACTAAAGTAGGTCATAGAGCCCCAGTTATATATAGCTATATATAGCTATATAGCCCCTGATTTTATCCTTCCAAAGAATTCTCCTTCTGAAAGAGAACTATTTCAAAGATAAACAGTCTTTCCAAGAGTTTTTACTTTTCTTTTTTCTATTGATGAAAGAAGAGATAATTTTATTATTTCATATGTCTTCTTCTTAGGTCATATATTTCTCTTCTTCTCTTCCTATCAGATCAGCACATCAGAAGCAAATACAGAATTTATCTGGGAAAACTCAAGGACTGAAGTTCACATTTGGAGAATCACAGGAATTTTTTTAAATATGCTGTCTTTTACATGCATACATATTGCACAAGTGCATGCATTTCACTTACATTGGTGCAAAACCCAATGTCTTCTCCATATGTTCAGAGGAAGTAGTTAGAAAAAAGAATACTACAAGAATTTGCTGTTCTTCCGTATTCTAGTGGAGAATTCCCATTTATATTTCCTCACTAATAGGAATTCTTAGAGTACTGAAAATCACCTTGTCTGCTTACAAGTATATATATTATATATATTATATATATATATATATAATATATATAATAGATAATAATACCTGTATCTTCAAAAAATTAAATATTCTAAGTTTTTTGTTTGTCTTTTAAGCATAGGATGTGAATGAGAGGATTGTTCACACTAACAAGGCAACTAGGTTGCACTTACTTGCAACATCTTTTTTTGGCTCATTCTCATTTGCCATTCTTTTTCTTCCTCCTCCTCTGAGCTAAAAATCAAAAAGAGAAAACAAAAGGTGCAAATATTTACCCAGGAGAACAAAGTTTCTATTTTAAGCAAAAAGATGTTAGTTATGCCTTCACTGGTCAAGCACAAAAATTTGCAGCATATAAATATATACACAAGTCATAAAGATCGGAACAAAAAGTAAGAAAGTAAACTTATGTCAGTTAAAACTGGAAGGAGACAATTGCTGCTGTTTAGATCATGACACAATTCTTACTTGGTCAGCATTTGAAGTACATAAAAGTACAGATGTGCAAAGGGCAGTTTCACATTCTCACTTAGCGTTGCATAAGAAGATGCCACAGGTGTGACAAGTACAGAAAAAGTCTGCCTCTGCTGAATATGTCAACACAAAACAGAATCAAGCTACCACACCCAAGCTTGAACAATCAGTCTCATTTTGTTGTTTGGACAGGGCCATAGAGACTCAGGTAGAACTTTCATCCTTATCTATGAATCCAGTGTAGAGATTTAATCTGTGGGCTGAAAGTTGCTTCTGTTACTTTCCCATAAATAATTAGGAGGCTTATGTATCCAAAACCAAACTGTAATAAAATATAAATTAAAGAAATATACTTTATCTATATATTACAGCATCTCATAAGTCAAAGGCCTTTCATCAGCATCAAAAAATGTGGTTTATACTTTTACCCAAGTTTATCAAAAGTCATTTAAGCTATTTTTCTTAATTCTACCTACCTATTCTTCTCTTCATTCTCTAAAGCAGGCAATACATACATATCATCAATTCCTTCTCTTCGAACTTGTGTAATACTGGGCAAAGCTTCGTTACTTAGGGAAAAAAATTAAAAACAAAACACCAATTAACAGCTTCAAAAATACTTATTGTCACTTATAAACAAGGGGAAAATATTTTTTTTCTTGCCTTTTGCCTGTAAGAGCAGTTTTGATAACATGTCTCTTCAAAAGCGTTTTCAAGAGTTTCTCTGCAGTTTTCCTAGAATCACTGATGGCAGTTTCCTTTCTTTGTCTTCGCTTAGCCTATGAAAATAAGATTAAGAGCAACAAGATTTTGCTGGATGGTGAACATGCACATCCAGTGAATCCCTATTAAATTTCTGTGTGCTGAGCCCATGAGCTACTCCTAACTCGTCCTACACCACGGGGGACAGAGCTTTCAGAGCCTCTAAATCTATGTCTGTTCCCTCTGTGGGACTCAGGAATAGCTTTCAGCTTCTGGGTACAAATGCCTGCAGAGCTGCATTCAGGTCCATTCTGGAGCACAAGCCAGCCTTGTGCCATCATCCACTTCTCTGCAACCTGGCTCCCATCAAACCTGCCTAGGTTAAAGAAGAGCTGCTGCCTGCTCCAAGAGCTAACTCAGACTGGGACTGCAAAGGACACCTGCAGAGCAGTGGACTTCAATCCTCCAGCCCCACAGCTCAGAAACATAAGCAGAACAACAGGAAGGAAACTGAAAATGGCTGCTTACCATCAGCAGACATACAGCCTCCTTTACATTGCAATAACTCACAAAGGTACTTACCAAGGTTTGTCTCTTCAGAAGAGGTGCCTCTCCATCAAAAACAAAGACAGGGCGAATCCGGAAAAACAGTAACTTGCAGAGTCGATGAAACAGAGTGAGCAGGTGAGCATTCCGTACAGGAATATTACCACGATCTCTGGCTCCCTTTATTGCTTGGTTCAACCAAATACTGATATCTTAAAGAATCTTTGAGAGGAAAAACAATGTGCTCTTTTGCACATATACCACATTGGGAGTTCCTATGAAGTGCACACATTTGACTGAGTAGCTTTTGCCCACAGTTCCAAGCTTGTCTTATCAAAACCAAGAAAATCCAAACAGCTATGAACTTGGAAGCAGACTAAATCATTGCCTCAATTGCCCTGCATAAAAAGCAGAGTGGAAGCAAAAGGGCAGCAAATACCTCTCCAATTATTTTTACAGGTAAATGACAGGTAACTTCCTTCCGCATTTTTCCAGCATTTAACCAAGCATACAGGACAGGAAAGCTGATGCATAAGTATAAAACCTCCTCATCTTGTAGTCCTACTGAGAGCAGCATACTTATTTACAAAGTGCAAAATTCTATACTCAAACACTTGTATAAGGAATCTATTAAAAGTCTATTTTTTAAAAGATGAAAATAAAAGAGCTTATAATAAAACTTTCACTTACCAAAATGTAGGCAATTAAAATGCAGCAGCAATAACATTACAATAATAATACCACTTAAAAATAAAGGAAATAGTTAAAACCATCTCTCTTGCAACTTCGGTTCCTCAGCTTAACTTTTAAAGGATACCAACAGCAAGGATTTTCCCTTCCAGCGTTTCTGGGTTTATAGGTCTCCCGGTGCATTCAAGCAGCTTCCAAAGTCCTTGAACTCCCATTGTCCTTCCTTAGTTGCTTTGAGAGAAAAATCTATAGGGCACAAACGTAAGAATAACGCAGAGATTATACGGCCCGCGAGCGCTTTATTAATTCAAACAGAAATACAGAGGAAGCCGCTCGGGCCGGGATAGCCAGGAGCAGGGGCGGGGAGCGAGTCGCGATCGCGGAGCTGCGGTGGGGAGCGGATCCTGCCTCAGGGGCGCGGGGGGAAGGCCCCAGGACCCGCAGGCTCCCGCAGCGCACGGAGCGCAGGCCCCGCCCGGCGCAGCCCGCGGGCCGCCGGGAGTCGCAGGCGCGGGGCGGAGCCGGCGCGAGGCCTGCCCGCCGGGAACCGCTCCCAGCCCGCCCCGCACACCGGCGCTGGGTTACTCCGGCTGCCCCTCTTCGTCTGCTTGGAGGGGAGCGTAGTACCGAACAGCAGAGAATATAGGATCGGTTATCTTGGGAAAGAGCTCCGGGATCAGCGAATCCAACCTGTGACCGAGCGTCGCTTTGTCAGTTACACCGCGATCGAAGTGCCACGTCCAGAACGATCAGGAACGGTAACTGCGCCACCGCCGTGGGCAGTCCATTCTGGTATCTGATTACCCTTTCTGTGAAGAAATTCCTTTAGATCCAGCCTAAACCTTATCTGGTGCAGCTTGTCACTCGTTATCTGGAAGAAGAGGCCGACCCCCACCTGGTTACAGCCTTCTTTCAGGTGGTTATAGAAATGTTTAACGTCTTTCCTGAGCCTCCTTTTCCAGGCTAAAAAAACCCAGCTCCCTCAGCTGCTCCTCACAGGACTTAAGCTCCACAGCTTTCATCAGCTCTATTGCCCTTTTCTGGTTGGGGAATGAAAAAAAAAAAAAAAAGTCTCCTGTCCCAGAACAAAACCCTATAATGCAGACAAAAAGTAGTCCTATTTTTCCTACCCCCGAACATGATTTCCCCTGCAGCCTCTGTGCTCTCTGTTCTGCCTCGACCACAACCTGTGTCCCCCACTGCAGGCACCCCAGCACCCGGGACTCCCTAGGGAAAGCTTCCTGCAGCACAACTCCAAGGACACTCACTTAGCTCCTGCTAATGCTGGAAGAATCCATATACTACATAGTCTGTGCATGAAGTGCGACAGTCTCCAACCCAAGAGCAAAGTAACTGTAAAACCAGAATTTCATCCCAACCTACTTAAGCAGAACAGCCAGCTACCATCAGAGGAGGCATCCTGTTTCTCAGTGCAATTATCAAGCAAAAGTTATGAGACACACATGTAAATCTGGCTCTGTAAGTCCTAAATCCCCTAAAGAACAAAGCTCAAGTACTCTAAACAAAGCTGAGCCCATCAGCCCAAACTCAGCTTGCAAAAACATGGTCTGAAAATAGCTCATCTGGAAGATAACATTTCAAAAGCTATGGGGTTTGTTCTATCATGAGGCTGCAGGCTTTGAGAAATTAAATAGCAGAAGTCACACTGGCTGCACTGAGCACCACTTTTTATGACCCAAGAGATCCTACCTACTTTGCTAAGCGGTAGTTGCAACTCTGATCTGTCACTTACCTATTTTGCTGAAGACCTTCATTAAATGCAGGACCATAATTTCCAAGACAAATGAAAAGCAAACAACAAGATAGAAAACAAATTTTATTGAATGAACAAAAGTCTAAAAGTCTCCCATTTTTGGTTAACAAAAGCAGCAACCTACAAAACCCCTGCATTCCATGACAAGTCTTTTTATGTCAAAAAATTAATCCTTGAGCAGGTATGAACATTTGTAGACAGAACAATACAACTGTTGAGATGTGTTTGGGCAAACAACTGAATTTATCAGGGAAAGAGAAAAAAGAAAAAAAAAAAAAAGAATTCACCTGGGACACCTGAAAAAGCTTGATTTGTGTGCTGGCTGAGAGGTATATCATCAGGGCTGCCAGCAGTTTTCAGCACTGGCATCCCCTTCACACAAAATGAAAAAAGCAGCAGAAAAAGGACAGATTGTAAGACTGAACAAGGAAAAGAACTGCCAACAGAACACAGAGTTCAGCTAGCTCATTTGGCTAATTGTAAATGCAGCTTTTAATACTGAATTTCATAAGCTTGCGTTAAGTGAGTCCGTGCTCTCAGGAGGCTCCAGGGTGAGAGTTCAGCCACTTCACCCACAGAGCAAAGGTAACAGAGAAGTTCCATCCTCGAACGGGTGATACATCACAGTCAAAACCAGGCAACCAGATAAGGGAAAAGAAACTCAGACCCACTTGACAAGATATGATTATCTGACTGACAGAAGTCAAATGGGAATTAGAGAATGTACATTCCCTTTGTAAATCCAACAAGGTTTTCTAATCTATGTGATCTTTTTTCATTTGCTCTGGATATGGGCAGCCTTACTAAAATGAAGTGCTAAAAACAAAGGCAATGTTTACTTTTATCCTTACACCATTTGCAAAATAACCCTTTTTTAAAACTCATACCATAATTTTTCATGCTTTTGAACAATAAATATTTTCAATGAAGTCTGTTTATTACACTGACTGATTTCAGCCTGCTCTTTTGTTTTCACAGATCAGGACACAGTACAATTATTTCAAAAGAAATGATTGATTTTGCTATCATGTTCACCTTTGATTGCAAAATTACAACAGTCTGTGCTTATCTGTCACTTTATACATCAGATCTCATCTATTGCAACCATATCAACATATTTATTTAATAATTACAAAGCTGTATCTTATACCATAATTTCTATTCTTATGTGTTCTAGGACTAATAAATCCCTAATATGTTTTGATTAAAACTAACTTTAATAGATCAACGCTATCGTCTAAAGTTAATTTTAATCATTTCCATCATAATCATTATAACTCTGATACCCACTGTTCCTCCTTTCCCGAAGATTAGATTTCTTCCACGTGGATTCTTGATGAAAGCTAGCACTGAAAGATCGACCCAGGCGTCCGTGTTGTTTCTTAGATATATTGTCTTCACTTTCAGATTTGGAAATTCCTTGTCCTTGTGTTTGGGATTTTTTATTCTGTCTAACATTTCCAAATGGAAAATTCCAAGGACCAAATCTTTGCCAGTTAAGTCTCTGAAAGGCAATGATGCAATGAAGATTTCCTCCAACCTAACAAAGTAAAAAAGGTTCTTTGTTAAATGCACACCACAGGCATATTTCTAACATACATAGATATTTGACATCAACATATTAGCAAGTAACACAATACTTTCAAAAAGAAAACAAATAAGAAGTGCCACAACATATAAACCAGGGGGGAAAAAAGCAACAAACAAAACACCACAAAATCATATACAGAAATATACAACTTGCATCAATCAGTTTTGATTGTTTCTCAGATTCAATTACTGCTGTCTTATTCATCTTTCTGATCTTTTTAAGCTATCCATTTTATCTTTCATGGGCCAGTACTACTTGTCTTCTGCTAGTCTATATTTTACTTTCTAGCTACCTTCTCAGCAATTATCTGTTCTGATCCATTCTGATCTTGCTGACACAGACTTCCATAGGGTCTTCACATGTGAAATCCTCTCTTCAGTCTATTATTTCTCACAGAGTTTCAATCTGCAAATCACAAATGCATCCTCCACCCATGAGATACAGCCCTATCCATAGGAAAGAAAGCTTCATGCATTGACAGTAACTCCACACAAGGGAGACACACAGATTCTTTTATGCCTGATCCTACTCAATAGTATGTTCTTTCCCACTTAAATGTCATTTGAGGGTCATACCCCAAAAAGTCTGTAGTTTGTCTGCAGAACATTTCCATACTTGCTGCAGCTACATTTTAAACCAACAAAGTTAAATATTCTGACCAAATGCATTCTGTATAAACAGATATCCTGGTTCATCCTAGTATATACCAAGCTACTGAGGTTTTATATCTTGTCCAGCAAGTAAATCTAAATGACTTTGGTATGCAAGAACCCACATTATACTTTTGTCTTCAGCAACACTTCATAAAAGAAAAAATTCCTTTAGTGAAGTTATCATACACTGCTGAAGAACGAGTACGTTTGCAAAACCCTACCATGAGTTTCCTCCCATCTTAGTGAATTTACCTTACCTTCTTTGTTTTACGATGTTGCAATCCTCTCTCTAGGTGTCGAATATCTAGATATTCTGGATTTTGCGTGTTTAGGTCAGTGACAATATCTGTCCACCTACAGAATAAAATCATTACTACTGAGCTGGTATTTTTGAAACCTCAGCAGCACCAAGAACACACACACACATGCAAATACAGACCTGTAGCTTTAAATAGTCTTCAGTGATTTAAAGATAAATGAATGTGTGAAGTTACAAAAGCCTCAGTACTAGAGACATCAAGCTAGATGTAAAAGTGTCGCTTTTAAAAGAAGCCCTCATGGTGATTATTCCTGCTCTTGGGAACCACCTTCCAAAATGAGTAAGAGCATCATGAGTCATAGCTACATTCCCTACACTTACCAATTCATCAGTTTGGGAAAGAAGGAAGCAAAATGTGGTCTAGGCAAGATGAAACATTAGCCTTTTTTTCTTTAAACCTCTCCTACTCTTTTGTATTATTTTGTTCAGTTCCTTGGTTTCTTTCACATATTAAATGTGTTTTCACCAGAGACAACTCTCATCATAACTCACTCTTTCATTTTATTTAATTCTAAACTATCAATTCAATCACTCCCCATTCACTCAGCTTTTTAAAGACTCATAATTCCTTCCAGCCCAATTGAAACAGATCTTTTCATATTCCAGACCTTTTTAAACCTGCACATCACCTTTTCATTTCTATCAATGTCTAACTGCCTCTTTAACGCCACCCTCCAAGTTCAGAAAATGCATTTCTGCTGCAACCTTTGCCCCCTTTCCTTAAGCACAGAACTTTCTGCCAGCTCTCACAGGGAGTGCAGCAGGAAGAAGAATGTCTCCACAATCAAAGTTTTCCTGTGCCATTTGTAGCTAATACATCACATGACAAAGTTCAACCCTTGGGATCTACAATATACCATTTCTCAGTAATCAGATGCATAATGTGATTTTAATTTTGTTGCACTTAATCTTGTAATCTAGAATACCCAGGTACTTGCAGCTATTGACAAGGTCACATCATTGACCAAAAAGACCTATTAAATGTAACTAATCCATGGTATTTCTACATAGCACCCTCTACTTCTCCTAGACTGTATATCTAGTTGAGACACCAACTTTGTTTGGGTCAAACCTCATCATAAATGTTGGAATGCACAATAAGCAAATAACACAACAGCGTACAGGTTGCACCTGCACCTGAGCTAGCAGATCTCAGCAGCAGCAGAATATCCTGTGCACAGCCCAGGCACAGCCTGTGGATGTCCTCAGCTCCAATCTAAACTCCTCCAAAGGCCATGCACTCTGTCACAACTGGCATGACAGTAGGCAGCTGAGGTAGGTGCCCTTTCTCAAACGAAAGATATGGGCTTTGGCTCCCAGCAGCCCTCATATGTTCTGACAAGTGATATAAAACTGCAGAGCCAGCCTTGAAGTAAAAACAGGAAGTTTCTCACTTAAGCACCATTTGCTTCTATTAGATAAATATATATACACACCTATATATTTATTCAAAAGAACTAAAAAGTCACTCAGTGACTCTGAGTAGAGAACTACAACCTGTTTTAAAAGAAAACATTATTTTACATTCTTAACAAGTAACATACCTTTTACAGTGTATGGTTGGATGCTTTCTACTGGGCTCTCCAATTAAGATCCAATATTCTACTTCTTGCTGCAAAACACGACCTCTGTTCAATAGAAGACACAATCCTAGTAAGATTTATTGTGCACACTAAAAAGAAAAAGATATATTAACGGTCTCTTATTCTTTTTAGGATTTTCTAGCATTTAAAATTGTTTCCTCAGCCAAACTAAAAACCAGCTTCTGTGCTATAGTGCTCACAATTGCATACAGGGAACCTTTTGTTTCAGACCCTCAGGGTCTGAAAGCAAACCTTAGGGATGCTACTACACATTATTTGGGGGAAGACAGATTTTCACTAAAAGCAGTTTTATTTGGATGGAAGAGTCTGGTACACAATGTAAATATAAATATATAGGAAACAACAGAAGTAAGAGTTGTGGAAAGCCACATAAATGTGGTACAAACAGCTTCCTCCCTATCTGTGATGTCTGACAGTCATCAGAGTCCTTTCCACTATTTTTAAAGTATACCTCAGCTGGCAGTTGTTATTAAGAGCTGTAGGGTAACCTGTAAGAACAAAACTGGCAATTTGAAATGCTTCCTTCTAAACATCAAATACCAGATACTAAAATTCAAACTTCTGAATTAATACTACTTTACAATTAACTTCCAACAAGCTCAAAACTTGCAGTAACCTTGCCAAGGAAAATTTGGACAGGTATTAGGGCAGAACTGACAAGATACACAGGACTGCTCTGTGACTTCCTGTATATAATTATCTCATGAAAAACATTCCTTTAAATTGTGACAAAACCTGCCTACGGTATTAGACAGCATACGGTCTTATTGCTTGGAACATTTTGCTTACTTACAAAGTATTCCCTGTAAAATAACAATGTATTCCATCAGTGCAAAGATGGGAAACCAAGACACAGGATAGATTAATTGACTTACCTAAAGTCACACTGGAAGTCTGTGGTTGAACTGGAAACTGAACCCAGGTCTCCCGAGTCCAAATCCAGCAACCTAAGATCATACAGGAAGTCTGTGGGTGACCTAAGAACTGTCTCTAAGCTCAGCCTAGCAACCTATCCACCCACTTCTTTTGGGGCCTAAAATGTTTCTTAGCTTGATTTTTTAAATAAAAACTCTCCTTTGTAAGAAGAGTGCAAAACCAGGTGAAGAGAACTGCTCCAGAATCTATAGGCAGTGCTTCTGAAAACAAAACTTCTTTTTTTTCCCTCAGTAGGATCAGAAAATACAAAGGAAACAGAATGATTGTCTGGTCTGACCCTCAGCCTAAAGTAAGGCAATAAAAGCTTCTTGAACTTATTATTTCATGTTACATTCTTAGAAGAGAACTGTTGTTAAGAAAGAAAGCTAATATTGACTTAAAAATAACATCACTAGTGACTAAGAATCTATTTCAGCCATGGGTAAAGAATCAAAGTGTTGTTCTCAGTCCTTACTAAACAATATAAATTTAAATTACTTAAAAGGACATTATGTTTCCACACACTGGACCATATTGTTTCTCAGATTGCATTTTTGATCCGGTAAACTTTTTTCTTTTCTTTGGTCTTCTAGTGCAGATTCTTCCTAACTGATTATGTAAGCAAGTAAGTAATTAACCTTTTGGTAAACTCAAGTAGACTAATGTGTTGGATTTCTACTTGGGGCAAGTCAGTGAACTCAGTTTCAATAAAAAAAAAACAGTATTATTTTGTTCTTACATTAAAGGCTTTCAATAACCCTATCATAAGCTTCACACTGGGAACCAATTAGATTCAGATGATTATGCTTTATCACCTCCAATCAATGACCATTTTGAACTTCCAAAGTAGAGTTACCATTCTCTATTCCTTGATGTGTCCCTACCTCTTCCACAAAGCCAAAGTCACACTGCTTAGCAAGAAGTTCACCTTAGACTAGTGACCTACACTTTTCACTGTTCAACATTCCCTAGTACTGGTATCTGCTAATTTTCTCAGGGATTGACTACTTATGCTCTATGACAATACTAATAAATACTGACCAAAGACTGAACATGGAGAAAATTCAACAGAATCCTTTAATACCTACCATGTTTGCAACCACTTTGAGAGGAAACACAGCTTAATATGATTCACTGAATGATGTAAAACAAACTGCTCTCCACAAGAGAACATAGAGTACTCTACATTGAGCAACAAGGTAAATGCCTTACAAAAGCTAATACATATCTCAAGAATATGTTTTACTTCAATATTTTAAAAGTCAAAATTTGTGTATTTAATGCAAGACTCTCCCCAGATTCCATATGAATATTAATGCTATTACCTTCTTTTTATCTGTATTTAATTGAAAACTATATTAATTATTGCATTATATTATCCTAGTAGTGTCACTCTGACAAACCTGAAATTATTATACAGGGAACTGTATTTTTATTCTAAAACAAGCTTATAGCATTTCAAGCATTGTTAAAAAAAGCCAAACCTAACGTCATAGTCCAAAGATCTCTTCCAGCTTTTCTCCCACCATTCCCTCCCAATTCCTGGTAACAAATCATTCACATACCTTTACTTTTCTATGCCTTACATGCCAGTAGTTGGAGCATCACCATGATTAGTCAACATTAATGCAAAAAAGGCACATATCCACCATTCTGTGATACCTACACAACTCCTGCTCTTGCCCTACACAAACACTGGTTTCTAAATGTAAATTTCATTGCATCCATCTCATGAAGGATTAGTATCACTGCAGATTTTTTGCTTCTAGTTTAGAAAGGAAAATTGCAACATACAAAAACTTGTTTTCCCTTCCAAGCTCTCAAGGAATAGACTCTCCGCATAATTAGGTGGCTTTTTATTGTTTAGCTTTAAAGAAACCCCACCTGGCCTTTATTCAGCCCACATGTTTTTAGTTTTCAGATCAGTTTCCTTCACTCATCCTTCAATAAAACAACTACTTTTTCTCTACATGGCTAGAAGATCTTTAAAAAATAATTTCTTAATATCACTTACAGTTTTCTCTTTCAAGTATTCTCAATGCAGTCTGTTTAGTTATGTTTCATTTTAAGTCAGTCCTTTCAAATCACACCATGGTGTTTTTCTAGCTCAGACAGATGGCTATACGACACAAATTAAAATGTTTATGGAGAAAAATGGTATTAAATTGAAGTAATTTTTTCTGTATGTTTCTTCCACTAAAATAAGCACAAACACAGTATCTTACCTATACGCTTTACTAGCTTTTACTGGGGTTGCTTCAAATCCAATTGGGCAAAAATAATGGTTTTGGCAATGGTAGATGTAGGCCATTGATTCATCTTTGAGTCCTCGTGTTAGCTTTGCAAGGGCCCCTGCAGCTACAAAGGAATATTAGGTTACAGTTCCAGGTGTTATGGATCCTGAGTAACATATTCAGCAGAAAAAAAGATCTTTTTTGACAACAAAGTAGTTATACTGCTTTTTAAGTGGGAGGACATGACCTGGCGGGCATCCATAAAATACACTTTTGGTATCAAATTTATTACTTTTTTATACAAGGCGGAAATTAAATACTATCTGCTGCACAGTCTGTGCCAGAGAAAGGCAATAGAAAGTATGCTTTGTGCTTAGATCAAAATCAAATTTCAAAAAGAACCATAAGTATCTCTTAGCCTAGGAAATACACACTGCAACATAACGCAGTCCAAGCTGCCCTAAGTCAGATGTGGCACACATGATGATACTATTAAAACCACTGAAAACACTCAAATATTTTGGTATCATGAGCTTCTTGGAGCTTCCTAGTCTCAGAAGCATATACAGGCATGCAGGGGTTTATAATGTGACCACGGTGCTCAGTTTCAGGAAAAGACTAGAAGAGGCACTGAAACATAACAAGTTTCAAGTGGGATACCAAGAAAAATCTATTTTAATAATCTTGAAAACTTTTCCACATGATGTTGTGCTTTTAAAGAACCTTTCAGTTAGAAGGTAATTGCCCAGACTATACCAAAGGCTAGTTAACTGTGCATGGAAGTAAAATTTTTTAAATAGCATACCTAAAAAGTAGACAAGCTGAAAAAAGTGCAGCTTCATAAACTAACTGAGAATAATTGCCTAACTTTAGAGCAAGATGTTAGCTACAGTCAGGCAGAACAGGTAAGTTCATTAAAACTTCAAGCTCATTAAGACTTTAAAACTGGGCTTTTTAAAGGCATAAAACATGTAGTAAAGACCAATACTTTTTGTTCTCCCAGTGGATAACAGCAAACAAATCTTCCAACACACCAGTGCAGAACTGGAAATGCAGTGTTTGCCTGGATACCTTAAAATTCCAATTCTGAGACAGCAGAATATAAAGCACAGAATGTATTTTATCATAACAAAAATATAAATGAAATTTTTAACTAAATAAGAGAAAAAGTAAAAACAGAAAAATCAGCCAACTTGGAGCTATTTGATACCTTATCTCAGACTGGAAGTACTACTTACAAACTTTGTCCTGTCAAGTGCTACACACTGCAGGATTTTTCAATTTATACACTAAGATGAACACTTTAGGATTAGCTACATACCAGTTTCTCCAGCTGTCTTGTTCTTCCCATGAGGTTTATACAGAACGTATGAACATCCCTTGATATGGAAGTGATCATTTATTTGCCTAAACCATCTGAAACAATAAGCTTAAAGATTGTAGTAACTCAAGAGTTATTAAGCACAATTTCATTTCCTCACACCTTTCCTATGCTTTGACTGTCTTGGTGTGCTACTAAGTACCTACCGCTCTAACATTTAGATTGTAGATGACCACCAATACAAAACTTAACATATCCTAGACAGAGAAGTAAATACACAGAGCCTTTTCCTTCATTTTGCTTTTCCACACTTGACATATATCTGTCATAACCAAAGATCTGGATGTGAAATGTTGGTCTTACTGTATTTAGCTCAGCCACCTCTACTGTTCAATTCACTCAGCCTTTAGAAAGACAAACAAATTCTGAGACGCCAAATTTCAACCATGATTTGTAAGGTACATAAATAAATCTAAGACATCAGAAGGGACCCTCCAAGTGAGACTTTCTGCTTATCCTGTTGGGTTTCTCTCATCTAAACTTCACAAAGCCCAAGCATTACGGGAGCCTCATACTGCAACTCCTCACTGCAGCACTAAGTGAGGACAGACCAGCAATTTATTCCACATTAGAAGACACAAATTACATGTTTGAAGATAATACTCAATCATAAAGCTATGTCGGGTAATGCGGTTGGATCACAGCCCTCCTGTTTCCCAATCTGCCAAGTATTTCAAAATTATTGGACCAGGCAGGAAAAAAATAAAGAAAATAAAAAGATGGGTAACTTCTCTGGCTTCTCTACTGCATAGAGGATGCTCACAGGGGAAATCAAAGAACAATTTTAAGTTCAACTTTTGTCTGTATAGACTGTTGACACCAAGAGACAGAACACTGTATCAGCTTGGTCTGTAAGAGTTGCTATACCCTGACAAACTCCTGAAGAGGAACAAAACCTGGATCTGAAGTTCCTAAAGCCGGTAAGGAAATTTTCATTACATTTTCCAATGATCTAGCCAGTATGCTGGGTGGAGAATAGACTGCTGCCACTTTTCAAATCCAGCACCATCCTGATCAGCCAAACACCACATACTGCCATTAAAAAAATTAATTAAATCAAATGCAACTCATGAAGGAAGCAAGAATACTGCGAAAGCTTCTAACCTCACCAAAGGGTAACACCCCAAAGCCGTGTCAAAATGTTCAGCACTCTAGTACAATATGCTTCTTGTTTATGTTTAATCCTAGAATGTCTTATTATTTTACAATAAAATATACAAAAAATACAAAAGAACGAAGAACTTAGGTCCAGCCTGTAAATGTCAGGAAACGGCAGAGCAGAATGATAAAAAATTTCAAAGTGTTTTGTGACTTCAACTCCACGTTGTTGCTCCTGAACAGTTCCACTGAAGCAAAGATCCACCACTATCTTGTTTTCAGTTCTTAAACTCACTTTACATTACGCTTACAGTGTATCAATTATCTTTTCAGGCCATTTCAGTAAGACTAGCAAGCATTTAACATGCATTTTCAAAAATAAGAAAATAAGTGTAAAGAGAAAGTTTAGTCAAGAGACTAGACTCAGAGTATTATACAATCATTACACAAACTGAACCAAAAATCAAATAGAATTTCACATTGACCTGAGCTCTGTAACAACACACCATTCAAAATGGCCAGTGCCAACAACTCTTTGAGAAGTTTCATTGTTAGAGTACTCAGGTATGCTTCATTATTCTAAAGCTTGAGGATTAACATGTCATCCACTTTGTTTTTAAATACATTAACTACTACTGTATTTTAAAGGTTCTATCTCTTAGCTGCATCAAAAACCCAAACATACCTCATCAGAGTCGTATTTCCAGTGAAGGGACCAAATCTAATCTCCTCAAATGGGGGCTGAAAGCCCAGTATATGCAAGGCTTCTTCTTGAGTGATGGGGGGTAAACTTAAAAAAAAGTATTTCAATTAGAAACATATTTTTGACACTCTAGAGGAAAGCAAAGCAGTCTATGAGTGACTTTACCTTCCAGCTCCCAGTGTACTATATAAGAAATTCCAGCAAGACACTAGCGATGAAATTCCACAGGAAGTCTTGTATTGAGGTCGGCTCACACAATACCTTAAAGAAAAAACCTCAAACATATCAGTAACACTATCTTGACTCATGTATGTGACAAACCTGAACTACAGTAATTTCACGAATATAAGCCGCACCTTTTTCATTGAAGAATCCAGCCTACCCCAGTAGTGCGGCTTATATTCAGGTGCGGCTTATCTATGGACAAATCCCAGTGAAATACCAACCCAGAAGTGAGAGCCGGCCAGGGAGAGAGCGGCAGCAGAGCCGCTGCTGGGTGGGCGGTGAGCCGGAGCCACTGACGAGCAGGGGGCGGGCCACCGCTGGATTGGCAAGGCCAGCCTGGCTTCGCCACCTTCGCATGAGTGAACTAGCCACATTTACCCCCTCCACTGCTGCGAGCGAGCCGGGACCCTCTGCAGCCTCTGCCGCCACAAGGCGCTGCCGCCTTTGCTGTCATGGCGGCGCGCAGGCCGCCCCTCCCCAGGCGCCGCCGTCTTCACTGTCACTGCGGCACACGGGCTCCCCCCTCCCCCAGGCACCACCACCTTTGCACTGGCGAGTGCGCTGCCGCCACTGCCACTGAGCAGGCGGGGGCTGTGGCAGCCAGCCCCGGGCCAGGAGTGCCGAGGCCGGCGGCACAGGGCGGGCGCCTGGGGCTGCTTTTAAAGCCTTCACTGGTCTATGAAAACTGTTTGCAGCTTGAGCCAGACACCAAACCCCGCGCTGGAGCGATTCTGTTACTGACTCGTTACTTTGTCGCACTTGAGTCCTCACTTTAAAAAAAAAAAAAAAGGTGCGGCTTATATTCGGGTTTGGCTTATATATGGACAAATCCCGTGGTCTTCCCTGCTACCCGGAAGTGCGGCTTATATTCAGGTGCGGCTTATAATCGTGAAATTACTGTACTTTTTTGTGTGCCATGTCACTAACATGCTGCATTATATTGAATGATTTTTTATCATTTGCGTTAAAATAAAAAAGCCAACAAAAACCACAAAACAACCTTAAAAACAAAATTTAAGCAAACACGTTAAACAATTTCTTTGCCAAATGCCACTACCCAATTTCATATAAATCAGTGAAATTTCTAACAGCTCCACAGGAGTTCTGTACAAATGACCCTGAAGGAAAATACGATTCTATACTAATATAACATGGTTTTATCCAGTCTCTTCTAACATGGGCACTTGTGGCAAACTGCATCTCTACCAATTTACTAATGAATGTCATTCTGGGCCACAGATTCTCTAGTTAATTCTAACTTTCTAGTGTCACAGACACAAAGTTAGAACCAGACAGATGCATTAAACTAATAAATTTAGTGAGCCATATTAATGCAATAATGGTTGTATAGAAATGACAGATTCTGATCACGTATTGCCCAATAAAAAGTAAAATCAGGAGTAAAACGTATCAGTGGTACATTTAAGGTTACTTTTTGCCTGATCATGGTACCGAACTTGTATTTTGTTTTGCAATGAATTCCCACAAAAGAATTTCCCTTAACTGAAAGTAAAAGGAACATTTAGAAAGAAAAATGTTTTTTGAATTTCAATAAATGGGAGGGAAGCTCTATTTTTTCTTCTAGAATGCATGAGACAGAGAGTGTATGCTTAATATTTCTACTACATTTACAAAGACATTATTGAGAAGTTTGAAATCAGGTAACTAGCAACAGCGTTTACTAAGAAACTACATGGTTAGTGTAGTTCATGAATTTGTAACTCCATAAATGAATTAATAAATACTACCATCTCCGAAGGTCCAACACTTTTCTCTCCTTCACATCTTCCAGAGCTGAACGCTGAGGGCACTCTCTGTATTGTTTGCTTTTTTTTTCCACTGATTTTTTCTTTGTCCCTTGCTTCTTCATGTTGCCTGCAAATCAAATTTCAGAATCAAATCAATATCTAGTTTGCCATTCACAGCTTTTTTTCTACTTTTAGTAATACCATACAGCTCAAATGGAGACAGTGGTTGTGTTAGTAAGTGTAAACTGGGATTAAACACTAACTGAAAGGAGAAAAATATATAATCTAAATTGTCAACAGGTTTATAAAGCAGCTGTTAGCTCCGTAAACAACATGGTGTTTAGATCATGAACAGAATTAATGATGACCTGCCCAACTGTTTAGAGAGCTAAGTCAATCTGATTATTCTAATGCATTAAATCACCCCTCCCAGAAATAGACTCTGAGATCAACATGGACCTCCAATCTCCTAACATTAAGTACACAGGGAATATAATGAAATGCTTGTTTTTCACTGCCAGCCTTGGAACCAGCTACAATTTCTAATAAAAACATACATGCAAATCCATTAATAATAATATACACCCAAGATCTTTTCCTTTTTATAAGCCACTGTGACAGTAGAAAATGGAGAGTTGGGCCATATGCTAAAGCAGAAATATTTTTGTCCCATTTTGAAGCCATACGTCCAGATGCATAATATACTAGGTCCTACTGAAACAAAAGAAAAAAACCCACTCCAACAACAGAGGGGGAGTGCTGGGCGGGGGTGGGGATACCAGAAACTGCCCCAAATACTACACAGTTAAGCAGAAGTCAGGCTTGCTTTGGTTCCACTTCCCCTGGCAGTTACACTTGACTTTCACTCCTCTCTCATTCTATTCTGTCTTGATGAGCAGGTTCCTTAAAATGAAGAACAGGCTCTTCTATAGCACTTCCTCACAGGACTAACGTGCTGGCCAGCTCCCTTCACAAACAAGCTGGAAACATGAAGCCTTTTCTTTTCACATCAAAACTTCATCACCTCACCTGCTTTGCTCTTCATATTTGAGTTCATGCCATTGAACTCCGATTTGTCTATTTCCCACGCCAGTGGAAGCTTTCCAAGATTGCCAGGCAGGCTTTCCAAGTTAGCATCTTCATTGTAGATAATCTCTGAAGCACCACTTTGAACACTGAGTAAGTTAGGTGTGTTATTTCCAACGTTTAAGGCAGCACTGCTTGATAGGCAGGCACTAACTGAAGCACTTGGACTTTTACAAATAGATGTTACTCTGTTTAAAAAAGCATAGTCCGAGCAGATGGTATAAAACTTCTCTCTTGTATGAGTCACAGGACATCCCCATGGATAATGCCCATCTTCCCTAGACACCAAGGATGCAGTGGATGCATCTGACATGCAGTATGGCTTCACAGGATCGTGAAGAGAAGCTTCTGGGGATTCCTTCCCAGGTCTGTTTTCAGTGTTTCTATTATTTCCAGAACCATTTTCCTTTTCATCTTCTGAAATAGTAGGCATTGAATGATACTAAGAGTATTGCACAGCAAAGAATACTTTTTCTTTATGTTTTAATTACAACAGGGTTTCCATCATTGCCTCCATTGCGTCTGCAAGGTGTCAACAAGGTACCTGAAAAAAAAACGATTAGTTAGTACAGGTACCTCATGCAACATAAAATATACACAGAGCTTATCTTTGAATTCATAGCAAATAAAAACATAAATACCCTTCAAGATACCACGACAAACATGGTGTCCTTCCTAAAGCATCTCTAAAACTCTACAATCAGCACTTTTTATCACTGGTGGGGTGCCAACAGCATACACCATAGTGATATCATGATGAGGACATCATAAACAATTACACTCATAAACGAGCACACAAAAAAATCAAAATCTTTCTACATGTACTTGGTTGTGTTTGCTCTCTTCTATCCCTTACAGTCACGATACACTGTTAATGTGGAGTACAGAATAATTTATATAAATGAATAAATCATCATACAGCAATTTAAGGTCACATTATTCTGCTGAATCTTGCAAACTTCTGCTGCAAGTGAAGTCCAAGCATACAATTACAGTAACTATAACCTCAATGGATTGTAAATTGACGACACCACCCTCAATCTATTCCAATGCTTTCCTCCTACAGCTGTTAAAGGTTCCCTTTTATTTTTCCGTGCCTCTTATTAAGACATGAGAAAGAAAGCAGGTTTTGTTTATGGCAGCTAAGAATTACCAAAAACAAATTTAGACGGCTGGCTTGCTTGCTTTAAACGATGGTTTTTAAAGGGCAAGCTGACAGCGTGTGTGTTATCTGGAGTCTCAGCAGCTCGCACGTCTGCAGACACGCGCCGCAGATGGGAACCTGGGGCGAGGGAGGCAGGAATTCCGCTCCGCAGCCTCCTCCTGCAACACCGGCTTCGGGCCGGGGCCCCGCACCTGCAACGCCGGGGAGCGCTTCTGGCCTCCCGGGGCCGGCCGGGCTCCGCTCGGCGGAGGGCAGGGACACAGCCAAGCACCCGCCCCTCCCCCCGCGCTGCCGCCAGCCGCCTACAGAGCGAACAGCCGCGGGCTGGGGGAAGGGGCCCCTCGGGGCCGTGGGCTCGCTCCCCTCCTGGGCGCCTGCGAGGGGTGGCGGCGGGGCTGCCCCTGGACCGTGTTACCTGCGCGGAGCGCGGCTCGCCGGCGTCGCCTCCCCGGCCACGGCGCAGCGGGGACGCGGGCGCGCCGGAAGCAGATACAGCCGCGCGCTCACCTGCGCGCCCCCGCCGCCCCCACCTCCTCCGCCCCGGCCCGCACCAACTCCGCCGCCGCACGGGGCCGCGGGGGGTGGTGGCGCGGGGCTGCCCGGCGGCCGCGCTGCCGCTGCGGGCTCTCACGGAGCCTCGGAGGAACCAGTGGCGACGAGCGCCTCCCGGCTGGGCCTCAACTGCGCCTCGGCGCCGTGTGTGGCGCCGCTTCGGCCGCCCTCCCCCCCATTTGAGCCCTCATGGTCTCGCCCGCTGGTGCCCCTTGGGCGGCGGGGGAGGGAGGGGAGGAGCGGCCCGGGGATGGCGGGGGCGGGAAGCGCCTCCCGCGCGGGGGCTCGGCGCCGAACTGCGAGAAACAGACTGAGGGAGATGGGCCTGCTTAGCCTCCGGAGGAGACGGCTGAGAGGAGATCTCATCAATGTCTGTAAGTACTGAAGGGAGGCTGCCAAAAGAATGGAGCCACCTCTGCTCGGCGGTGCCCAGCGATAGGACGAGAGGCAACGGGCAGAGAGTGATGCGCAGGAAATTTGACCTGAATATAAGGATGAACTTCTTTACTGTGCACTGGAACAGACTGCCCAGAGAGTTGGTGGAGTCTCCCTCCGTGGGGATACTGAAGAACGGTCTGGATGCAATCCTATCCAATGTGTTCGGGGCTGACCCTGCCTGGGCAGGAAGCTTGGACGACATGACCTTTTATTTGCCCTGACAGTAATAAGAACATGTCTAACAACAATGCTTCTGTAAAACTGTATGAAGGAGCAAAAGTTTATTTCAGGTAACACTGGAACTGCTGACAATATTTGTCATCTCATCCTTCACTGCAGTCAACAAGAACAAACACAGTGACACTGAAGATACAACTGGAGTTGTTCTGGTACTGCCAAAAATATTTAAAATTAATTACTTTTAAAACACTCAGATTGATTTTATAACAAAGTCATTATAAAATTTTAAATAAAATTGTTAAAAAGTGACAAGATGTGCTGCTGACAGGATTCACTCCTGGCAATTATGACACTGTGCCCTCAGCCCACAGTGCCTCCACTCCTAGCAATACTTTCTGAGAGGTGCTGCAGTTAATGAAAAAAACCAGAATCTAGTATCTCCTCAATTGTTAGTGTTATTTGACAGTTCTCAGTGGTTAGGCAGAGCTGAGTTGCCAAAGTGCTGAAGCAATCATGGGTTAGAGCCATATTTGCCATCCCCTGGACATGAGAAGACTTAGATTTGATGTGGCTTCATCCTGAAGCAACCTGCCCCTTGTAGTGGGGAGCATCCCTTATGCCTTTGCCAGCTGGAAGCCTGTTGAGCCTTAGTCGGCCAACAGCCTTTGATATAATTAAATAATTCTGCCTCCAAAGCGTTTTTATCTGAGCCAAATTATAGGCATTAGGATAGCAGCGATGTTGGCTTTGCCAGCCAAGACTAAAATTAGGTTGCATGATTTATCTTATAACTTGTTTGGGTGCTGGCAAATAGTGCCAAATCTCTGCACGGATTCCCTGAGCTGCACTTTTGTGAGGGAAAAAAAGCTGGAGGAGAGCACATCAGGAGGGTGGAAGTGTGTCACCTTTACTTCATTGCTGTTTGGTTTTTTTTAACATGTCACTGCCATCCTGCTGAGAGGAGGAAGGATGATCTGTGAATTCTACAGCTATCAAATTTATTTTTTAATAAAAACGTCTTTAAAGTTCTCTTCCACTAGAGGAGACTGGCTTCTCTCATACAGCAAAATATAAGCTGCGAGGGAGTGTGATGTCTGCCTGCAAAACACATCAGGAGGAAAGGAGAAGAGCTAAAGTGTCATGGATATACAACAGTATACACAAAAATGTGTGAATTTTTAGACTGGAAATTGCAAGTCTTGTAACTGCTGAATGTCCTGAAAACTCATGTCAATGAGAACATAATAGGGCAAAAACTGTGAATTTAAAAGCTAGAGCTTGGTAATATTTTAAGCATTTTGTAATGAGATTGTTGGTTAGAAAAGACTCTTCATTGACCCAAGTTGTCATTTCTCAGCTTGCAATTTTCTTCAAGCAAGTGACTTTTGTATGCTTTTCTCTAAACATTTGCAGAATTTTAAAATGTAAAATACAAAATCTCTTGGAAATTCATGGGTCCTTGCTGATGAGTTTCAATTTTCTGTATTGTTTGCCTTAACAAGAGAGAAGCGATAAGGAGCCAAGTTGAAAGTATCTTCCAGGTCTTTTCCAACCTAAACGATTCTGTAAGTAGTTAAGAACAGCAGTAGTGTTTGGGACTAGCTCTCTGCATTTGGAGAATTGGAGGCTGGATTATTTGACGGACAAAGGTCTATGAAATCACCAAAGGCCCGCACTGGTTTCCCCTCACCTTTGCTCCAGACAATCCCAGACCTGCACCACAGGCAGCCACACATCACAGAGTGATAAAACTGTGAGGGAAGGAAGGGACCTCTGGAGATCATCTAATCCAACCCTCCTGCCAGTGCCGGGTCACCTGGAGCAGGTGGCATAGGAACACCGTGCGTTTGGAATGTCTCCAGAGAGGAGGACTCCCCGGCCTCCCTGGGCAGCCTGTTCCAGGGCTTTGCCACCTTCAGCTGCTCTGGGGAGGATTTCGAAAAGACATTTTCCTGATTGTAAACTCCATTTCCCACCCTAACGTTTGGGAAGGGAGTGAAGGCAGGCTGGTGGGCGGGGAGCGGGGGAAAGAATTTCAGCTCACGGCACGGGTTAAACAGCGACTCAGAGATGTCTGGATGCGTACGTCAGGGCCTCGGGCACGACCCAGCTGTCCCCAGAGCTCGTCAGGCGCTGGGTCCCAGTAATTCCCGGGGGCTCCCCGGCGCCTCCCGACCGGCCGGCGCCTCCTGGCAGCACCGCCCCGCGGAGCCGCGGCCCCGCCCCATGGAGCCGCGCCGGGGGCGGGACTGCCCGGCGGCGGGCCGAGGGCAGGAGGCGGGTGCCGGCGGTGTTCGTCCGTCGGGGGCAGCGCTGCCGATGCGTGCGCTGTGGCCGCTGTGCCTGGCCCTGGGAGCCGCTGCGGCGGCGGCCGCGGGCGGGGGCGGGGGCGGGGGCGGGGGCGGGCGGCCGAGCGCCGAGCGCAGCGCCGTGTGGGGACCCGGGCTGCGCGCCGCGGCCGCGCTCCCCGCGCGGTACTTCTATGTGCAGGCCGTGGACAACCGAGGGCTGAGGTGAGGGCGGCGCCGGCTTCTCGGGGAGATTCTGGGCACGGTCAGACCGGGAGGCTTGCGATTTGCTCTTAGAAAGAGCAGCCTCAAAGCTCTCTACGTGACTATTTCTGCATATCACTTGGCGAGAGCTAATTCATCTTTCCAAGGAATATCAAATAACGGCGCGAGGGTATGAGATAAGAAGATGAAAACGTTCAGCAGCAATGCATACGTGTTAGTCAGTAGAAAAATTCATGATTTATTCTCTTTTGTCAAAACTTTAGCAATGATTAATACATTTAATTTGTTAGGCTCGGGCATCC
This sequence comes from Sialia sialis, assembly GCA_009812075.1. Taxonomy (NCBI): domain Eukaryota; kingdom Metazoa; phylum Chordata; class Aves; order Passeriformes; family Turdidae; genus Sialia; species Sialia sialis. Next base: position 54,599,128 of record VRYO01002772.1, on the reverse strand, counting down.
TGCTTGTTTCCACTGTTGGGAACATTAGTATTTCTCCTACGTGCCGAGGCACAAGATCAGTAGAATCCTGTAGGAATTACTCCATAGGCCAATAGGTAAAATTCCTAGGAATGAAATAGGACAAGGAGGAATGGCTGTAAACTAAAATACAGGAAATTTCGCCTCACCATGAGGAGAAACTTTCCCCTGAGGGTGGCAGAGCCCTGGGATAGGCTGCCCAAGGCTTCGGAGATTCTCTCTGGACACACTGCAAACCCCCCTGGACACATTCGTGTGTCACCTGCTCCAGGTGATGCTGCTTTCATAGGGGAGTTGGACTAGATGATTTCTGGTAGTCCTTGCCAACCTTAACAACTCACAACTCTGTGATTCTGTGATTTTCAGATACTCACTGTTACCTGTATATTTAGGAAAACTGGTCATACAACCTAGATAAGAGCTCAAAATGCTCCATCAGGGTCATCCAGATTAGGTGCACCATGGCTTGTGTGAGTACAGAAGCTGCCAGTTCAGCTTTGGGTAGTTAATTTGGGTAGTAAATGTTTTTTGCATTTAATTGAACTGGCAGCTCTAGAGTACAGTAATTTCACAACTATAAGGTGCACTGGACTATAAGGTGCACTTCTGGGTTTCAATCAAAATTTTAGTCAAAAGGGTATGCCTTAGTCGTGAAATTACTGTATGTCTAGACTAGTTTTAGGAAAGGTGGTGGGAGTAGCTGAACCGAGGTGCTACAGCCCAAGAGTCTGGTCACTGCCTGAAAGAAAAGTAGATGGAAGCTGACGGCATTTTGACTGTACCAACTTTGTTAATATATCAATGATATGTGATAACTTCATGATTATTCAGATTATTTTATTTGGTTTTATGGAGGTTATTGTATGTTTGGTGTATGGTGAATTGTACAAAATACCTCATTTACTCATTGAATTACATGTTCCCTCTATAATTTTTTTCCCTGTTTTTTTTTCCATATAAGCTGCCATAATGATAAGAAGTGTAACTTTATTCTTTACTTCTTTACATAATATCTGTAAAATAAGGTAATCTGAAAACATTTTGCTCCTGAATGTAAAATGATAGACTTACTAACTTGTTAAAGTGAACATTAGGATATACTTGTAGAAGCCTAACATGGCTCAGAGAAGTCAGTGGAAATCTGTTGACTTGTAAAGGAATGCACCATACTAAGAAATCTGTTGTGTGTTTCCTTTGTTTATTAAACTCCCACTTATTCTCTGGGTAGGTTCACTTCATCACCAGGTGAAAACGCATTCCAGGTGAAGATCACTGCTCCCGAAGAACAGTTCACTCGAGTTGGTGTGCAAATATTGGACAGGAAAGATGGTTCCTTCCTCGTGAGGTACAGGATGTATGCGAGCTACAAAAGCTTGAGGATAGAAGTCAAAACTGGAGATAAGCATGTTGCAAAGTCTCCATATATTTTAAAAGGTAAGAGGCACCACTACAAACAGGTTTCCTGTCATGGCTCACAAGTGTGTCCCAGAATGTCTTCTACTACAAGCATAGGATTCTTTGGGACCTCAGTACTTCTCTGGACTATAAAATCCCATTGGAATTATGGATTCACTATATGCATCCTACACATGGTATTCAAAATAATAAAAAGACACAAATGCTGCAAATTTATTGCCTAGTAAATATATGCAGAGGTCCCACACAGAAGCTGATGTATATTGACGTGACTCCATTAGAGTTGAAAAAATTTCAGCCATGTCAGAAACAGGTCGGAAACATGAAAACACCATTTAGAGTTGCTGAAGTTTTGGCCCTAAGCAATGAATGTTCAGTGCCTGACCTTGTTCTGTGATCTCAACAGCTCAATATTAAACTTATTTAAAATAAAATAATAATTGTGTTCCCAATAGGACCTATTTACCATGAAAACTGTGACTGCCCTCAGGAGGAAAGCAGTGCATGGCTGGAAGAGATGAACTGCCCTCAAACCATTCCACAGATTCAGAGAGACCTAGCAAATTTTCCCATTGTTGATCCAGATAAGATTGCAAAAGAAATTCCGCAGAGGTTTGGACAAAGACAGAGTTTATGTCACTACACCATCAAAGACAATGAGGTATGGAATCTGGTTGATCTGAAGTCCATATGGGAGATTGATGGCAAGCCATGCTAACTGGGCAATTTGTCTGTTCCCAGTTGTAAAAGCTTGTAGTGCGTTCTTTAAGAAGACTTTGCTTGCTTCTCTGTCCCTGAATACTTTGCAGTTTTGTGTATGAGCTCAGCAATGTCTGTCCTACTTTGTAAGTGCCTTTTTGTCCATATTACAACTGAAACACAATGAAAGCAAATTACTTCCCAGGCAATCAGTATGAGTACTGGGCACACACCCAAATCTCCTAAATGCTAATTCAGTTTCCTGTTCTCTGAGCAATACTGCTGTGAGGTGTCACGATCATCATAATTTGAAGTGCATCAATAAATTACATTGTGCATAATTCTAAGATAAAGCAATTCCCCTTTTAGCTGCACTGAGGATCAGAGCTACAATTCTTTATAACAAAGAATTGTATATACTGTACTTATTTCAGTGGAGTTTTATGTGGAAATTAGAAGAATGGAACACCACAGAAATAGACAACAGTTTCCTGCCTCCATGAAGCAGACCTCAAACATCTGCAAAAGCAAGCAAAGCTTATAATTTTTTTATCACTTTTCTGTGGTGAGATTTCTAAAAAAGTTAAACCTGTAAAACCTTTGTTTATTTTCAGGTTTATATAAAAACATATGGGGAACATGTTGGCTTCAGAATTTTCATGGATGCCATACTGCTTTCTTTGACAAGAAAAGTGAGTACATCTGTACAGCCACTTATTCTGCATTTAAGCCTGGGCTTAAATACACATCATCACATTTGTTGCTGTTTCTGTTAAAAAACTCTTGCTCATTGATTAATTATGGAAAAGTCACGGATTTTCCTTGTTTGAAGCTGTCATGTTCTAGAATGCCATCTGATTGAGTATCACAAAAGTTAATCGAATAAGTAGGCTTTTATGGTGAGTTTGATAAGCCAGGACAGGGTATGTTGATTTGGGCTTTTTTTCCAGTAGAATAAATAAATTATTCTATAGCATCTAATAGAAAATTCTGTCTCTGCAGATACATTGCTGCAAAAAGCTGAAGCTTTCTTTAACATGTAAAAGAAATACCAAGTAACCTTTCCACTGTCCTCAGGATTAGTAATGGATGAGTTATGCTAGTCTGTCTGCCTTTGGGTGTCATGCTGTAAGGATTGCTCAGTTGCTAACATTGCTGAACTAACATTGCTCAGGAAAATGGGACAAATGACTGAATGTACAAATGAACATTAATTTAACTGGAGATTGTTTAATCTAACACTGTCTACAGGAGGACATAATATCTACGGGAAGACATGAATGTAGAGTACAATTAGCTAAATGATTATTCTCTGGAAGATGGAAGTAAACTGTTCTTGGTGTGAGTAGTGTTGGACAAGAAATAATGGAGTTAAATTGCATCTAAGGACTTTAGATTAAAAATTGAGAAAGGATTGCTAACTCCAAAACCGGAAACTGTTTACAGATGTAGAAAACACAGTCTGTCTCAGTCCCAGTAAATACAATTAAATAAGAATTTTTATTAGGGTAGTGCCTGAATGACAGTAGATAGTTGCTTGGAGAAGAAGATTTAAGCTGCTGAGTGAATCTGTTGCTGAGGATGTGTGGAAAGTAGTTTCTAGGGTTTTTGCCCATTTTGACCATTAGATGGCACCGTAGTAGCAAAGTTTGGTGCTGAGCGTTAGACTGTAGCAAACACCCTTGGAAAGGAAAATAGTATCTTCCACCATTTCGAAGAGAGTTTGGTATTAGGCAAATTATTAGTTTCTTCTGCTTTGAAAGAGGCAACTGAGGGGGATGTATTGGAGATGTACATTTTTTAAAAATTAAATGAAGAGAATGAACTGAGATACGCCATTAATTCTGCAGTGATCTTAAATGTGCCTTCAGGGTTCTGTAAAACACAGCCATATGTCATGTTTTGCCTTCTGCTCTCCAGACTGAACTGTTCCACCATATTCAGCGTTTCCTCACAAGGCAGCTGGTTCTTTCTTTGGAAAACTACAAAGCTGCCTTTCTTTATATCTTTCCTTAATTCACTTCAAAATACCCGAAGCACACGCTGTGCTTAATACAGGGGTGCATCACAGTTTCATAAACCAGCAGAATTATGCCCTCTGTCCTGCTTCCTGGCCATCAACAGTATTTTCCTTGTTTTTTGGCTGTGACAGTGATTTCAGCTATGATTCCACACTACTAAATACTTTAAATAAGTGATGACATTATGCTTAATAATTAACTGAAGCATTGACTAAATGTGGTCTTCCCATCATGGCTGTTCATTTCTGTTTCTTCTCTTCTGTTGGATTTAGGCATCCTGCAGACACAGAGTGAATCAGATTACTGATGTAACAGAAAACTGATTTACCAGCCAGCATCAATTTTTCATATAATACCAACGTGATCCAACTTACCTTGGAACTATACAATTGCTGACTAGGTCCCAGTGCTAGCCTATTAAAAAGATTGCGTTGCCGATCATGTAAAGTATAACAGCATCCTCTGAAAGGGGTGCTCCAATGCCTTATGTGACTTTGTACACATCTTTTTTAAAAAATACTATTTTGTAGGCTTTATTCTGTGGTCTCGGTACTTCTAACAGGTTTCTAAATGTCAATGATTTATTACAGGTACATCAAGTATATTAGACACTTGGCTATTTTTCCTCTTAGATTGTTTTCAAAATGCAAGATTGACAGCAGAATACTGGTTTTGTTTAACTGCATTTGTGCCTACTTTGCTTCTTTTTAGGTGAAAATGCCAGATGTAGAATTTTTTGTTAATTTGGGGGACTGGCCTCTGGAGAAAAGGAAACCCCCACAGAACTTGCACCCGATCTTCTCGTGGTGTGGGTCCAGTGAGTCAAAAGACATTGTCATGCCAACATATGACTTAACAGACTCAGTTTTGGAGACTATGGGACGGTAAGAAATGGCTTAAACTTTCCACAAAATTCCCAATGAATGATCTTCCATAGAGATCTGTGTGTTAGCAGTAGTTTACTGTTTTCATGTATTCATCTAGACACTAGCACCCTAGGTAGGCAGTGATTCTGTAGTCAATATACTAACATTATACTTCCTTCCTGTTTCATTTCAAAAATCTAAATTATCTAAACATGGTCAAATCACTGAAAATAGCACTTAAGATGTTTCAAGGCTAGGCATTTGATTTGTTTGCTTTGTTTCTCCCCCCATAAACTTGTTGACAGCTGGCCAGGTGTCTTTCTTTCTTGATTTTGTTAGAATCCATTTTTTTGTGTACAGTAATTTCACACTCATAAGCCGCACTGGGTGATTAGCTGCACATCGGGTTGTAGGGAAGCCCATGGAATTTGTCCATAAATAAGCTGCACTGGGTGAAAAGCCGCACTTTTTTTTTCCTTCGTGCGGCAGGGTAGGGCTGCTGCTGAGGGGCCGGGAAGCGCCAGGGCAGCGGCAGGAGGTGGGCAGTGCCAGGGGAGCAGCAGGGGCCCGGCCGCTCGCCAGGAGATGAGGGGTGGAGAACGCCTGCTCCCATCTTCCCCGCTCGCTCTGTGAGGCTGCTGAGGGGCAGGGAAAGCCCACTCCCCCCACGGCTCGCACTTCCGGGTTGGCAATTCTCCAGAATTTGTCCATAAATAAGCCGCACCTGGTGATTAGCCGCACTTCCGGGATTGGCTCGATTCTTCAGTGAAATAGGTGCAGCTTATCAGTGTGAAATTACTGTACCTTTCAAATCCCAACATAGCTATTGGGAATTGTTGAGCTAGGAGTTACCATCTCCCACTTTGATTACTGACTATTAACTAGCCTTTGCAATACTCTGTTCTGTCTTGAAACACTACAAGGACAGCTTGCTTCTAAGAAATCTTTGTAATCCATCTTGAACTTGTTTATCATTTCACTGCATTTAGTTCAGGTTCCTTTTTTTTTTGGCAAGACTTTTTCTAAATTTGATATCCCTTGCCCTCTCAGTTTATGTGTTTAATTTCTTAATATTTTTAAGGACGTGCAATATATTATTAAGCAATTTCTACTACCTTGCATCACCTCCTCTGGCAACCATATCCACTTCTAGCTATTTTTTTCCATGACAGCTGACAGGTATTGTTTCCACATGCCCTGTTGCTGAATGATGTCATGCCACTGGCCTGTGAACTTAACATTCATTATCTGTTTCTTTTGCTGCAAATGACTGATACAGTAATACATCATGGTGTGCTCATAACTTGCCTTCATCTTTGCTCTCTGCCTATGGGTACTGCGAAAACTGGGAACTCTTTAAAGTAATTGCACTTAAAAAAGTTTCCAGTAGGCTTCACTATTAAATCACTTCTTTCTCCTGCAGAGTCAGCCTGGATATGATGTCAGTCCAAGCAAACACTGGCCCATCGTGGGAAGACAAGAATACCACAGCCTTCTGGAGAGGGCGTGACAGCCGCAAAGAGAGGCTTGAGCTTGTAAAACTCAGCAGGAAATATCCAGAGATCATAGATGCTGCTTTCACAAACTTTTTTTTCTTTAAACATGATGAAAGTCTCTATGGCCCTATTGTTAAGCACATTTCATTTTTTGATTTTTTTAAGGTAAGCCACTAATCATTTCTCATCAAACTCAGTTCTCACTGTTTCCCATTATCAAATAACTCAGTATGTATTATTGAAAATAAAGTGATTTTTAGTTTTTCAGGACACCACCAGTAACAAGCATGACTAAACATCCCTCCAGTGGGATTAACTGCTATGTAGCTCTTACCCTCAGGATAGTAATGTCTGATTTACATCTAAAGGTTCTGTAATCTATGTAACTTCAAGTTCCTTTTTATTTCTTTTTCCTGATTCAGTGATCAGGACTACTAACATAACTAACATAGTGGGAAAATCGGTGGATGAAGTGGCACAGCTACCCTCGCATCCGAGGATGAGCAGCTAAGAATTCCTGGAGAACTTAATTGATGAAGCTCTGTGTACCCTGCACTGTGATGAATTCCAAACTAGATAATAAAATCTTCTTAGACATTGATGCTTGCCTAGCCAGTGCTACCTGTCTCAATATCAGCAAGTCAGTAACACCAGTGCCCTCAGAATACAACCTAACCAAGCCACTGGGATCTTGTAGTTTTTAGTAACTTCTGGTCCTTTTCTTTCCAGTATAAATATCAAATTAATATTGATGGCACAGTGGCAGCATACAGATTGCCTTATCTACTAGCAGGAAACAGTGTGGTGCTAAAGCAAGACTCCATCTACTATGAGCACTTTTATAACGAGCTGCAGCCATGGAAGCATTACATCCCATTTAAAAGTGACCTGAGTGATCTGCTAGAAAAACTACAGTGGGCAAAAGATCATGATGAAGAGGTAAAATGAGCATTTAGAAGTTTGCAATAATGTTTCTAGAAGAGAACAAAAATTTAATTTCTTTAAAACAAAGCAAAAAATATACTAGAAGGACTTGAAATTTATTTTCATCAACTTTACAAAAAATAAAAGCACTTAAAAATGCATAATACTGTCCTTTATTTGAAATCAAATTGAACTTCAGTAAAAAAGAGTATTTTCCTAGCAATGCCTTAACTTTTAAAAAGAAAGTTTTATTTGAGTTATGCTAAACTGTCAACATCACTTGTGACTCCACAACCAACAGTAGCACTGTGAAAGAAATACTAGTTCTGGGCAATAAAAACAATAAACCAAACTTTCATTTTCTTTGACAGGCAAAAAATATTGCAAAAGCTGGACAAGAATTTGCAAGAAACAATCTCATGGGAGACCACATTTTTTGTTACTATTTCAAACTTTTCCAGGTCAGTGTATTTTTAATGGCTACTAGCACAGAAATAGAAATCACACAGCAAGAATTTAGGGCAACAGAGCTGCTGGAAATTGGCCAGTCTCATACTTGAAGCCATGAAGCAAGCAGCAGCAATTAAAATCTTCATTTGATTTACAAACATTGTATTCAATTATATCCTATGAAACCCCTTAACACTACACTGGCTCTTTGAGAGGCAGTGGGATCCCATAAATCTTGATCTAATCTGCCAGAATATGTTGCCCACAACGATCAAAGAATTCCACATCAGATGCACACCCTGTGAACCACAGCTGAAAATATCTGTGCATTAGCACCAAGATACCGAACTCCAGGGAGGCACCCGAAGGGGCTCCCGTCTGCAGCTGAGTGTTCCTTCACTCTGTCTGCGACAAGAGTCTGCAGGAACAGATAAGATTGTAGTCCCAGAGTTTTTACAGAATCACTCAGCTGAGTTGGCACAATATTGGCAACCAGATGCACAGTCTAAAACATTTGTGAATTAATGATACCTTCCTTTTCTTAAAACTAGGAATATGCCAGTTTGCAAGTGAGTGAACCAAAAATCAGAGATGGGATGGAGAAGGTGCAGCAGCCTGATGATGACCTTTTCCCATGCACTTGCCACCGAAAAAAGGTACAGTACATGCAGAGTTAAATGTAAAGTGCTGAGTGTCTTCAGTTCCTGTTCAGTTCTGCTGGAGCAGGGCTGCTCAGTGCCCCACAGTATCAGTTATCAGGCCAGGCCATTAACACCTATCGAACTTAGAAACACTTCTTGATGTATTTGCAGGACTAGACAGTGAAAAATTAGGTTCCCAGTTCACTGAAACATGTTTCTTCTTTTTTGACTCTAGGCCAAAGATGAACTCTGACAGAAATAAATAATTTTTTTCAGTATTTACCTACATTTAGACTGTCTTAAAGAAAGAAGAAAAATCTGGATTAACATGCTCATGGATAACATCAGTGGGTATTTTGACCTTTACCATTTCATGATTGACATATGAAAGAAATCAAAGCACCCCTAATTTCCTTTTTATCATGCAGTGGTGGCAGAGCCTTATTCAAACACATTTTTATAATTTCTTTTTTAAATAAAAAACGTGTTTGTATCAGTCATGCGTTCCTGTCCTGAGTTACATTGGAAATGCAGATGCTTTTTCTCATGTTTGTTTATAGTGAGTCTTTTCACAAACGTGAAACTGTTCTGCAAAAATGGGCAATGAGAATGGTACATCTTCCCCCCCCATTGTCTGTCTATCTCTCTATCCATGTAAAGGCATCTTTTTTCAGCCCATAATGAGAGAGGCTGCAGCTGCCAGTACACACAAAGCTCCATCCACGCTCCAGTGTCAGAGCTCAGAGACCTAAGTTCCTTCTGTCACAATGGATGGAAAAATGTTTCCTGCTCTAGGAGGACCATCACTAAACACAATTTGTCTATCAGAGGGTGTCTCTGATCAGTCCTCTACAGAAAGGATATTGGTGAAGGGGACTTCTCAAAACTGAACCGTGTTCTTTGCTCCACATGCCCAGCTGTGCCTGCATTATCTCCTCCTCTCGCTACAGGCAGGATCTCTAAGACTCCCTAAGGTGGCAGACACTGTTAAGAACCAGAGATTCCTCTCCCTGCCGTACTGGCTTGGAAGCACCTGGGAAGGCCAGCACACAGCACCAAGGCAAAGTAGTATACCAGGCTTATGCACCTCAGGGAGCGTGCTGGCGGAACCCTACAAATCAGTAGGTTTTAATTGCAAGTGAGTACAGCATCAGTAATACACTCAAATGGAAGACCCCTAAAGATATGCTGGACAAGTAGATTTTTTCCAGTATATTATTTCAAATATTAGTCAAAAGCATTACTTAATCCTCTGCATTCCCAAGTATTGTATATAATTTACATAAAAACAGAGAACACTGCTGCTATTATATATTTTCTGTCCTTCAAGAATTTCTTTATTGTTTTGCATATTTTTTTAATTAATATAAAGTTTTATTTGCATTTGCATTTAGACCTCTGAAAAAAAGTTTTAAAAAATACGCCTCTAAAAAATAACAAACACCTTATTTGCCACATTTAGGAAAAACTAAATGGAGATGCTGCTTGAACACTGCAAATTATTTGTCCTGCAGTTGAACAGTCTCTCTAAGCCAAGAAAAAACTTGTGCATTTATTTCTTCCATGACATCATTTGTTGTTCGTCCTTTGACTGCCATCCCATGGTTTGCTTTATCAATCCAATGGATTTTTTTAGGGGCTTTCATTTTGCTCACCACACCTTCTAGCAACTGCTGTGGAGAAAATAAGAATGCAAATATCAGAGAATCGGCTGCTACAAACTCTGAAAAACCTAGATGTCTCTTGCTTTGCTGTGTAATGGAAAATAGGCAGCTCCTAAAAACCAAATGGATGTCTGCACATGAAAAACACCTTGATGGGAAAATAGGATGTATTCTCTGTTCAGGAAATGAATACTGGGATCTTCTCAAAGCTTCGCTCTCAAACAGAGAACAACAGAAAATTAGAACTTCAAAACCTGAACAGGTCACAGCTCTGTGCAGGTACCCTCCCCATACTGACAAAGGAATCCATATTTACTGTCAGAGGGTAGTGATGGCAATAAAATCGTACAACTGAAGCCAGACTGGTCTACAGAGGCTGAGTAGCAATGTAATTCCTTAGGGACTGGCTTTGACACTTGAAATTTCTCAGCAAACAGATCTAAAAACCAACTCACAAAGTCAAAGATTCCCCCATTAAGAGGGCATTGGAAGGATCTGCTGGTCATTGACTTATTTTGGCAATAACTCACAAAAGCACTATGACTCATTAAAAACTGTCCAAGCATGAACAAATTCAAGTCCCAAATTCAAGCTGACCTGTTTGCAAGAAAACATGGCAGAAAAGCACTGTTTTCCTGCCTCTGTACACCTGCTCTTCATCTCTACAAAAAGATCGCTTTCTACCACAGAAGCCTGACTTGGGGGTAGAACTGCTTTGCTAGAAGAATTTGCCATAAAAATGCAAACAATGTGAAATTGGTGGCTCAGCACAGGTTTTGTAACTTGAAATGGTTAAAACAAAATAGCAAACAAGTCACTCCTTTCATAGGCCACTTTTAATTTGCTCAATCATATTGAAACTATTTAAATAAGACCTATTTCAGTGACCCAAAGATGAGCTTGCTAAAGTGGAAGATCAAGCATGATCCATTCATTTTTAAGCAGCAAAAGGAAGCACTGTCAGGTTTCCTTGAGTCTGATGAAATTTTCTACCCAAGGCTTCCTTCAGAAGACACCTATTTAGGGAAGGCTGTTAATCAGGTGAAATATAGGCATTAGTGAGACTCATTGCTGCTCCACCAGACTGCCCTTTCATAGCAGGATTTACAAGGGTACTCACTTTTTCACACATCTCATCTGCTGATCCTGAGACAAACAGCACTGGACACCTGATCAGCAATAAATCCTCATCCCGGAGCTTGGACTGCAGCTTCGGTCGATGCAATGGGTAAGATAAACACACAAGACCTTGAATGAAACCATCATCATCATCATCACTCTGGCTCAGCTGATGTATCACAGCGGCCGCAGCTCGTGAGCCCATGGAACGGCCTTTTTCCCATGCAGAAATAAAGAAAAACAGTATTATCTGCTGTCACCTCATCTACATTGTGGTAAACTCCCAAAACCTATCCAACTGACTGTGCTTCAGTGACATGAAATGTTACGGAAGTTCTACTTCATGAAAAACATTAATGCTAATTTCAACATTTTCTGATGAGATAATTGTCCAGTTGTAACATTTTCATCCCCCTTTTGAAAAAAGGGGGAAAAGAAAATATAAATGGATAAGGATCCCTTGCAATACTGGAAGGAACAACAGCCCATCCTGGGGACAAGGGAAGAAAGGTCCTACACTCCAGAGACTGGAAATTTGATATAGACATGATATTATCCTGTATCATTTTCATGCAACCTCAATTTGCTCAAATTCAAAACAAAATTCTGTGCTTGATTTTACTTGGCTCACAAAACAAATCCAGTAAGTGTTTATGCACACCTTGAACTTCAGCCTAAAAGTAAAAGTAGAAAGGAGGGGAAAAAACCTGTGAACTTGGATCATGAGGTCAGTGAGTAACAGGAATATCAAAGTATCTCCTCAAAGAGGAGGCATATGAGCTGACAATGCACTGTAACTGAGTGTTACAAGTGGCTGAGTCTTACAGCAGCACAGATTTGGTTTCACTTAAGAGAAAACTTAGCATTTCCTCTATCAAGATATTCCTAACCACCCCCCATCTATTCCCCTTTTCACGTAACACAGCTGACTTTTTTTATCTGCCGCTAGATTTTAATTACCAACACCTGTGTTGGGAAAACTGTTTTCCATTTATCAGTAACCAGTATTCTTCAAGACTTGCAGTTAAAAAGTACACATGGATTACCAGAAAATTCATGCCCTGTAAGTTTAAGTGACAAGGAAGCTTTCTCCCAAAGTACCTGTAAAATACAATCTATTGCTCTTTCTTTCCTCTTGTGCAGTAAGATCAATGGTATCATAAGGAGGGTTCATTCACCTCTCACCAAAGTGGGACAGACTTGGAATACTTAGAGATTGCTATTATTAGAGACAATATAAGAGAGAAAATTACTGATAATAAAAACAATACCTGCAAGGAAAACACCTGAAAGTTTATAATCATCAGAAAGTTTTAAGTATTCCTAAAGAAATAAGAAAAAGAGAAACATTACAAGTTAGAATTAAGACAGCTGGGAAGCTGGGGATCTCTTCCGTTTGTAGCTTCTACACAGAAAATGGGAAGTTCTTCCAGCACTGCAGATTAAACAGATACATACAAGGTGCTCTCTTGGGTTTTATCACACAAATGGTCTCATAACATTTTGCAGCAACACTGGACTTTGTTTCCCCTATAAAAATGCCTCCTGCTCAATGCAAGCAGATCACCAATCCTAAATTCTTCACTGAGCTCATTTCCATCCTAAATTCTTCCACTTTTTGCAAGCTGTAAGTTTTCCCATGAAACACCCTTGCTTTTTATCAAGCTTTTGTTTCTCCCTGAACTGAAACCCACACACTTGTGGCAGCTGTTCCAGCTGTTGCCCATCTAAGAACTGCTTCCCCTGTTTCTGTTCGCACTCCATTTACCTAAACATTGGTTCTGATTTTCCCACTGTTGCTTGACTAATCTCTGGCTGTAATTTAAGAAAGATGGAAGACAACACCCATGGATCTAAGATTTGGTCTGAGAATTTGGTTACTCCTTACCACAACTGCTTTGAAAGCCTTAGTCCTGTAAGCAATATTAAGGCCTTTACAAGTAAACCGCAGGCAGAGAACTCCATGGGATGCAAGACAGGCTGCCAAGGACACTAAGTGAGGGAAATTCATGTCTCCTCCAGCTCCATGAGTAAGAATCACTCCGTATGTTGCTTTCTTCTCAGGGACAGAAAAGATAGCATCAAGGTATTTGTTTCCAAAAGGTATTTTCACTTTAACCTAGAAACCAAACAAAACCCAACATTATTAAAAAAAAAAATAATAAAAAAAAGAAAAAAAGGAAGTGTTGCCAGTCTACACATTATTATGAAGAAAAATCAGACAATTAAGAAGTAGACCAAAATTGCAAGCCTGTTTTTATTTTTTCTGTTTAAGAGTACTGCACCTCTGGTTCAAAGATTCTCCATACAATAATGGGCAGTCACTTTATGACTCCACACCTTATGTTCTGCATTAGTAAATGAAGAAAATGAAACTTCAAAGCATCAACTGATACCATTCTGATCCTCTCTATCTATCTAACTCTAGCTTTTCCAGAACTAACTAGCTGCCTAAACGATAAGAATATGACATTAAGACACAGCCCAGCAAACATTTTGAAATCACACACTGTTAACCACTGAGTGAAGCAGCAGCCTGCACAGAGGCAAGGACTGAACCTTCCACAGGGACAGGAGACGGCACAGGTTCCAAAGCTCTAGGGTGACACAGGGCCTTCTTCCATCAGCACAGACAGCTGGAGGAGCTGATCTGGACACAAGAGCTGCTCATGCTCTGTGGAATGAACGGGGACTGAGCAGTACAAGTGCACCGCTAGCGACTTCAGAGAGCAAAAAGGACATCCCGGGGCTGGGATGAAGCTCAGCTCTATCCACTGCTGGTAGAATGCGTTCCTTGGCAGCGCTCCGCAGAGGAGCTCCCTCAGGGGCCTTGCCCTGGATGGGGCTGCAGGGCCAGGCAAGGCCACGGCAGAGGACAGCGAGACAGCCAGAGGCCTGCACACACACCTGCAGCCGCCCACCAGCCATGGATACACCTCTCCTGGGAAGGCAGAGGCGGCAGCGCACCCACCCGCCCGCCGGGCCCAGCTCCAGAGCCTCCTCAGAGGGGCAGCTGCTACGGGAGGCAGGAGCTCGTACATCCATCCCCAGGGAAGAGAGGAGCCCGCACATCCCACGGACAACAGGCACGCGGGCCCAGCACCGGCCGCGGCCATACCTCCGCCTGTCCGCTCATCCCGGCCCTGACGTCACGTGAGTGACAGCCCCCTGCGCCAATCCCGCCCCGCGGCCCGGCTGCCGCGGCGCTGATTGGTCACAGCCGCTGTGGCCCCGCTCACGGGGCGGGGTGTGACCGCGGCCTGAGCGGGGGACCGGGAGTTCTGGGTGAACACGGATTGGTACATACAAGTACATATAACGCCCATAAATAAATAAAGCCCCGTATAAATTGTTTTTACTCACCCGTATGTACAAAAATCCCACGGACTTCTAGGTGGTAATTCAGCACAAATAAAGCAAATTGCTTAGGGATCGCTTGGAAAGTCAGGTTCTTAGTGACTTCAGGGAGTACAGGTGAGATGCTTACAATGAGTTATGAAATCACCGAATCATTTAGGTTGGAAATAACCACTAAGACCATTGAGTCCAGCCTATGACTAAACACCACCATGTCAACAAGACCACGGCACTGAGTGCCACATTCAATCATTTGTGGAGCACCTTCCAGAGATGGCAATTCCACCACCCCCTCGAGCAGCCCGTTGCAATGCTTAGAAACCCTTTCCACGAAGAAATTGCTCCTGTCTCACCTGAACCTCTCCTGGCACTGCTTGAGGCCATTTTCTCCTGGGAGAAGAGCCCATCTCCCAGCTGGCTGCAGCCTGCTTTCAGGTGGTTGTAGAGAGTGACAAGGTCACCCCCGGCCTCCTTCTCTCCCCTCCATCTCCCTCAGTTGCTCCTCATAAACCTTGTGCTCCAGACCCTTCATCAGCTCCATTGCCATTTTCTGGACTTACTCAAGCACCTCAATGTCTGTGCCAAAGTGAGGAGCCCAGAATGGGACATGGGATGCAGGGTGTGGACTCAGCAGTGCCAAGTACAGAGGGGAAGGGTTCGATGTCCAGACTGACATCAGGCAAAGTTTTTTGGCAGCTGTCAGCTCACTCGATCTATGTGATGTTGACAAACAGGGGAGAGACTCTCAATGGCTCGTTTTCTAAGTACCAAAACACATCTGTCCCCTGGGCAATGCTCTGTTGGACAGTAAATAACTTACTGTGTTCAAAATGCAGCCTTAAACTGGTGGAAGACAGTACCAACAATATACAAAAGTGCTTGCAGTATTTGTATATTGAGTGTTTCACAGACTAAAAAAATTTCAAAATCCTCTCTTGTAAGGTATTTAGCCAGAGGTCATGTTTTTTTTTCCAGTATCACTTATATCAATTAAGGTGCCCTATCACTTAGCTGATTGAAGATGTCATCACCAAGCAGAACGCTGTTTTTCATATGTTCATCTGCTGGAAAATAAGTACACTCTGTCTTGTGCTCTGAGTGTCTCGCTGTCAGCCTGCCAGCTGGACATTGTCAAACACTGGGATTGAAATATTGCAGCCCTCTGAGAATTGAACCTGGCAGGGCAGCTCAGGTTCTGAGCTGCTGTCTCAGTGGCCATCCTGCCGCCTCACAGGCCAATTCCCAGTCCAGGCATTATCATAGTAAGTGTGAAAGACAGAAGTGGAGAAGCTGGGAGATTTACAGGGATATTTATTTGTCTGGATTTCTACCTTGCCTAAAAGATGTCAAACTGAAGTGAGATGCAGAAGCGTAAAGCTGAGTGAAAGTCACTGGCACAGCCTGCATGAGTTGTGCACCTTCCACTGGAAGCTGAACCACAGACAATGTCCAGGCAGCTGCTCCTGGAGCCACAGTTCACATCTGAGGAGTCCAGCAGACTAGGGAAATGTCAGATTAATTTATCTTGATTGGAGATCACACTATTCTAATTAGTATTTCACACCAGTTAAGCCTTTGTAAACAAGTTGCAAAAGTGGTCTGAGAAGATTTGTTATCCCAAAGTAGTTACAACCTCAACCTAGAAAACAGACATGCAAGAAGATTAAGAGAAACTTTCTTCATATGAATTTCTGCTTTCATTTCTATACTTAATGGATGTTTATGTGCACTTGGTATAATTTATATTTTTGGTGCTGTTTTGTTCCTTTCTTCATCTGCTTTTTGCATTCTCTTTCTTTTTTTAATTTTTTCCTCCCTCTTCAGTCCACCTGCTGTATTTGTCCTGCTTTAGTCACATACTGTCTCCAGAGCAGTCCTTGAGGAACATGTATCCCATTAAATCTACCCATGTATAACCCCTTCCCACTGGAAAACTACTTTCTTGTGCTTTCTGCATACGGCAAGCTACTAGCAGTTTGCTTCTTATTTTCTCCTTGAAACTCTTCTGTGGATAGGCACTGTCTTTGAGTAGCTAATAGCCATCAGAGTTGAAAACAACACAAAAGTCAGGCCGGATGGGGCCCTGAGCAACCTGCTCTAGTGGAAGGTATCCCTCCTCACAGCAGAAGGGCTGGAACTAGGTGACCCTTAAGGTCCCTTCCAACTCAAACCATTCTGTGATTCTGAGATGAAATGAATGTGTGAGGAACAAGAGACTCTATCTTTCTTTACTCCTCTGGTCTGTGGCAATAGGGTTAGACCAGTACATTTTTGCCACATCTTTCCTGCCATAACTTTTTTTCTGAAAGAGAATGTCCCCAAGTATTGCTAGTATGTTAATGGTTAGGCAATTGAATTATAAATACATATATTAGATTCAATCTCGTGGGTAAATTCTTTATGATGGATAAATTCTGGGTTTTATCGAGTTCTGCATATCTAATAAAAGGCATTAATTAACGTGCAAATTATTTTTTTTTATAGTTTGGCATCATAAAGCAATTTTCATATCAAAGTATTCTAAATTAGATCTTTCGGGGTTTGGGGGGACAGTTCTTGTTGGTTTTCAAGTGTACTGAGTAACTGTTCTGAAATCCAATTTTATTCCCTTCCAGGAGAATTGAAAATCCTTATGCTTTTTTTTTTTTTACACTCTTAGGTATTAATTAATATTCTAAGTTAAAGCTCCCTCAAAAATCCCAATTTTTAATATTTTATCAACTTCTGAATTAATGTTTTTAATTTAACATCCAAGAAAACATGGTTTCTTAGGAGCATGGCATCATTTCATGATTTTAACCTTACATCACTCCTGAAAATAGAAGTTTATTCTGGAAACGGTATAGTACATAATAATCTAAGTCTGTCACCAAATATGAAAATCATTGAAGGTATGTGATTTGCCATTTCTCAATGGGAATATATGTTGAGTGTTATAATAACCTATGCACTGCTGTAAGCACCTCTGACAGATTTGATATGCCAAAGGCAGCTGGGTTTGAAGAAACGGTGGCTGTTTATAAAAGAATGACATTATCCCTGGTCTAAACTTGGGACCTGTTAACTTTCAGTAGCACATCAGACAATCCCTGTTCTATTCTTTGGATTATAAATACAGCATTTCATACCATGGACTTAGATTAGCACACAATGTGAACAACAGAGATGACCTTTTACATTAATCTTTTGTTGGAGTAGACTTGTTCAGAGGAATGTATAAAAATAATTATAAAAGCATAAAAACATATGTTGGGGAGGCTCTGTATTTCAGTGTAAAATAAAGAACATCTTAAGGGCATTAGGCTCAGAAGCATTATTTTCTTTTCTTAAACTTTGCAATAGAAGACCATAAAATAATTGGGGTTTTGTTTGTTTTAGGCTGGAGACACACATATTCGTTCTAAAAGTTGAACTCTCCCTCTAGATTACAGACTTGACTTTTGAGGAAGAACTCTTTTTTTTTTTTACCCCCCGAGGATGTGGATACACATGAGCACATGGACATGCTGTGTTCAAGGTATCAAAAGTAACCTTGAATAATTTTCTGAAAGTGATCAGCAAACTATTACCTGATTAGCCAGTATAGTTTCTTGTGTTTGAAAGTGGTGATATCCATGACACTACTTAATTTTTAGCTATTGCATCATACTTCTTGAAGTTCTGAAGAAGTTTTGAGGTCCTCCATGAAAGATGAAGTGATGGGCAGGTGTTAAGCAGAACCTCTCTAACATGGAAAAAAATACAAGACTTTAACATGGCATCTGTGAATCCCCATGTCTCCATGATGATCTGGAGAACTTGGTCACTGGCACTGGATGAAGGAGTAAGTCCACCTGGTTTTAGTCTATTCAGATTGTCTTACATAGTAAGCATGTTACTGATATGCAATGTATAATATATAATAAATATATAATGTGTATGTGCTAGATACCTATTTTTATGAAACTGTGGCATGTACAGAGAACTGGTGCCTTTTGTAGCATTATATAGGTCACAAACTGGGAACACAGATATCATCAGGTGACAAATGTGCAGTACATAAAATGTTCTCTCCCTGGGCACGAGTCTCTTTGGGAACATTTCTGGCTTTATAGTTGTGGTGCTAAATGGAAGTTCCTTGCTTTAATTAAAGAAGGTGTCATCATAACACATGCTTCTGCATGGCAAATTTGGATGCTATTCATTTCTCAGAGTCTTTGTTAGGGATTTTGAATTCCCTCATTGTTCTTGATAAATGCAACCACTTTGTTTTCCAGTGACAGCTGTTACATTTCTTGCGTGTGCTGGGACTGCACGGGGCACTGATGGCAGGAGGTCACACTGGTTATTCTCTCCCCCTGGCTGAGGGTGAACTGACCTGGCCAGGAGCCAGCGGAACAAACCTTTCTGTTCTCACTGCTGCAAGGAAAAGAATAGTTCTGCCATACAATCATACAATCTTTGAATGCTGAACTCAGTTCCATGTATGTTTTTGTTGTGAAGCTTCACTCTGTTGCTTATTTCAAAGATTAGCATGGTTAGGGGTGGTAAATAGCATTATTGCTGCTGCTGCTAGCATTATTGCTACTTTTGCTGTGAACATTGTTTTAAGATTTGAGTCTCTTAAACATTTAATTCTCAGCTCAAAAATCAGATACCCTCTGCAGTTGTGTCATCAATCATCCAAGTAATTTACTTATCTGGAGTTAATTAATAGTTATAAGCATCATGCTACATGCCCTAAATATGGGCACTGTGTACATTTTGCATCTTGCTGCAAGATCCTAGGCCATTTTCACTTCCATTAATATGATTATTACAAGAGGCAAGAAGTGACATTGCACTTCTTTTTGCCTTTAAAATTAGAAAATTAAGCCCTTTGTTTATCTGTAAGTTGTCAGAATGACTAACTGCAGAGGCTCTGCATATACATGTTTTACCTTCTTCAATTACCATTCCTCCAGGTCACTTCTTTCACTTAAGGAGACAGAATCACAGAACCACAGAATCATTTAGGCTGGAAATGATCTCTGAAACCACTGAGTCCAACCTTTGGCTAAACACCATCATGTCAACTAGACCATGGCACTGAGTGCCACATCCATCTGAAGAATTTCAGGGATGATGAGTCAACCACCTACCTGAGCAGCCCATTCCAATGCTTAATCACCCTTTCAGTGAAGAATTCTTTCAGATATCCAACCCCTGGTTCAGCTTGAGACTGTGTCCTCTCATCCTGTCACTGGTTGCCAACCAGCCTCCACCTGACTACAGCTTCCTATCAGGTGGTTGTAGAAAGCAAGAAGGTCTCCTCTGAGCCTCCTGCTCTCTAGACTAAACAACCCCAACTCCCTCAGCTGCTCCTCGTAAGACTAACTTATGATGTTTCTAACTCTCTTTTCCAAAGCATTCCAGGAATTCCTTTTAGTCTCACATCACTGCTATAGTTAAGAAGTACCTTATCTACTCTGGGCTCCAAAATATTTCTAAACATAGTGAGTTGAAGGAAAGAGTGCAAGGAACTCTTTCTGATTTATTCTTCCATTCCAATAGAATATCAGTCTCAGTTGCATTACTCACAAATGCTTTCTGGTTTTGCATGTGTGCTGTTGAAAGTTAATTTATGCTATGACTCTTTAGTCTGATAGAAAGAAGTGGCAAAGTGTAATAAAGTCCATATCTATTGCTATTCACAAAATCTACCAGGTAGGAGGATAAATTATTTGGTTTCACACAATTTATCAAATCCATTCTGGATATTGTCCAGCTCTTAGTAGATTTCAGTGTACACAGGAAGTGTGTATTTGTTTAGTGCTTGGAACTGAAGTTAAAGTGAAAGGTCTAATTATTACCTTTTTATTTTCCCCTTTTGTCTAACACACTGTCATGAATTTACATGTGTAACAGGATCTAGTTTGCTACCAGCTATATACTTTTTAATATAAACATTCATGCGCACCAAAAGTGTTAGCAAGCAAGGAAATGAGACTGAAGACTGACACACAGGCTGTGGGTGTCCCCAAGCAGAATTTTTAAAGAACTCTTACTTCTCAGAGTAGTGTTCTAGCTCATTATGTGTTCGTAGGACAGTTCATACATCCTATAACTGTGCTCAGTGAGTCTTAGGTGGAGGAATGTTTGCAAGGCTATTTTAAATCTTCCTTGGTGCCATGCAAAGCTGCACTTAGTGCTCAACCAACTAGTTCCTGTGCTCCATTCATCAGTGCTTGCAGTTGTTAGCATCTTGATGCACTTCGTAATCACAGAATCACAGAATGACTAGGGTTAGAAGGGATCTTAAAGATTACCAAGTTCCAGCCCCTCTTGCCAAGGGCAGGGACATTTTCCACTAGACCGAGTTGCTTAAAGCCCCAACCAACCTGGCCTGGAACACTTCCAGTGATGGAACATCCACAACTTCTCTAGGCAACCTGTCCCAGTGCCTCACCACTCTCACAGGGAAGAATTTGTTTCTAATAGCCAATCTAAACCTAGTCTCTTTCAACTTAAAGCCATTGCTCTTTGTCCTTGCAAATCCAGGTAAATGGGTGTTCTTAAGTCTTGCATTTTGTGCCATATCTAAAACCAGTCTGAGCATATCTGGGGAGATATTATTTGATCACCCTTCTTTCTTATCTGCAACCTCTCCCCCAAGGAAAGACCAGCCAGAAACAACATTTTCCAGAACCTTTCATGATCAAGTGTATTCTCACCTCAGTTCTCACAAGTGTAAGAATTTCTTCACATCTTCTACAGCTTCCTGAAAAGCAATGGTTAAATATGGCCTGAGTGATGTATTCTCCACCTGTTCATGCTCTGCAGTTTTGGTAGAAAAACTTTCAACAGAATGCATGGAAACTTTACATAAAATAGTGACAAAACTAGGAACATTCTTTGAATAAGGCTGAAAGACCTGCTCTGACTACACTGGGATTTTTATGCCCTCTAGTCACTTAGCTGGAACTCAGTGGGAATTAATGGATCAAAGCTGCTATAAAACTGTATGAGTATGGCTTTTACAGCCATTGCAAAGATTTTGATAGGTTGGAAGAGAATACTCAGGAATAGTGCAGGTAGTAACTCACATGTTGTACATTAACACATTTAAAATCTGTAAATTAGACGAAGCTGAACCTCATAAGTACTTCTCTGATACACCATTAAGAGTACCCTGAGCTATTTCTCCTCTGAGAATTTCTTGCTAGGTGAAGTTAACCATGTCAGGTATCTGACCTCCAGTTGAAGCGTGTCACAAAGTGTGCAGTTCTTTTACATGGGCACTTGGATTGCCAAGTAGAAGGTCTTTCATGAGATGCTGTGAGAGCAACAAATTGCTGAAGTCCACATGACAACTTTTAGCCCCAGATGTGCTTTGGCTCTTCTTCTCGGCTCTTATAAAGCAATAGATTATATGACATGAATAAGTTCAAGAAGATGACAAGAAGAAAGCTGAAGCATAGGATTTCATCCACTGTGAGTACTCCTAAGACTCTGTAGAATTACAAGACTAATTTATGTGGGATTGGTTATCCCAGGGTTAACCTCTGAATTTTTGGACGTGCAGCCTTGTCTTGATCATCTGAATACTTCAGCAAGCAAAGCCCTTTGGAGACTGGATCTAAAACCACAGATCTCTCAAATGTCTGTTCCACAATTAATCTCATTAACTGGAAAACAAATACAAAAAAAGAAGATCATTACACTGCAGCATTCTGGGAAAGCACTAAGGATAGTAACATTACACTCACAAGTTGGAGGACTTGTTTTCATGGGGAATTCGCAGGTCTTTGCCAATTGCAGCAAATCAGACAGAGGATGTCTGAGCAATGACATCAGGCACACTGTGGAGTCAAGAGGCAAGTTGGTGATAAAGTCAGAAGGAGGCAGGCTTGGCAAACTGCATCATGCCCGCTTGTGCCAGGGCACACGGTGAGGTTTTGGCCTTGTGCTTGATAACGTGATGGACAGGGACAGAGCTAATGAAAGGGGTGGTGAAAAGATGACCTAGGGAAAGGTCATGTGCAGGATGGAATTCATGGTGCTATTTATTTTGTGGTTTAATTGCTGCTTTCAGTCTTCCAGTTTTATATGCTCCCTGTGGGTTTTACTTTGATTTTGGGGTTGCTGTTTGGTTTTAATGGGTTTTCATTTGTTTTGTTTGAGGTTTTGTTTATTTGGTTTTTTGGTGGTTGTTTCTGTTTTTCCCCAAAGAAAATAACTGCAGGGTTTCTGGCCAGTGAGTTTAGAATATTGATGCTTAAGAAAATGAGCCATTTCCAGGTTAGGGGAGATCTCTAAGCCCTCAGTTTGGATGAAGATCAGATTTAGCCCAGAGAAGAACTGGTTTAGGATCCAGTGGTGGCAAACTATGTGTATGAACTTGTCATTCTCTTAGATGATCAGTTCACTTTGAGCTCTGGGCCTTGTCTAAATGCTGAGCCGAAGTTATAGGTCCTCATGTGGTCTGGAATTAATTTGTATCTGCAAAAAAGAGGTCAGATCAATTGATCAGTGAGGCAAGTCAGTTGATTTGTCAAAGAAGAGTTGGAAGAAAGTAATGGTTTTGCATTGATTTTGCATCAATCAGTTAGAATTCTTAAAAATCTTCCTTTCTATATTTACTAGTGGAAATTAAATGCAGCTGAAATTTAACTCATTAGATGCTTTGACATCACTGCAGTTAAAGATTTTTTCAAGTGGCAAGGCATTTTCCTAGGACTGCAGAAATGAGAGAATCCAGCTATGTCAGCTAGCCCTATCCCTGCCAGTGCAACATTATATGACGTTTGCTGTGGCAACAACCCTTGTGTTTGCAGTGACCCAGCCCACAGAAGTGGAAGAGGCTGTGCCAGTACAGGCACAGCAGATAATTCTGTTTAGTCCCTGCAGCTCTCTTGCTTCTGTAAGTTTATGCCTATATCAAAGAATATCATTAACATCAGCTGTTTGTCCTCTTCCTCTTTGCCTAGAGGAAGAGTGCACCCAACTAAATGCCCTCTTTTGAAATGGTTTGATTTCTTTTCCCTTTGCATAAGCAGTGCAGGGCAGTGCATGTTTAATGTTCATATGACAGTGTTTATGTGCAAGGTCCCAGTCCCAGATCTCACCTAACAAAGTAATGAATGCTGGCTCACAGGGTTTAATACAGATGTGCACTTACAGTTTCACAGTGTTTTTATTCAGCTCTCAAGAGCATTCCTCCTTTTGTGTAGTGGGGCAAATGTTCTGCAGACTGGCACACATACTAGAACCCCAAATGACCTGACCTGAGCAGGATGTGCTGACTTTTGACCAGGTAGGGGCATCAGGTAACTCCAGCCAAATCACTCAAGGAGAGGCTGGAGGATGCAGCATG
This sequence comes from Sialia sialis, assembly GCA_009812075.1. Classification (NCBI taxonomy): domain Eukaryota; kingdom Metazoa; phylum Chordata; class Aves; order Passeriformes; family Turdidae; genus Sialia; species Sialia sialis. The sequence continues at coordinate 54,575,123 of VRYO01002772.1, read as the reverse complement.
CCATTTGGGGTTTTTGTCTTTCATGGACTGATCTATCTTCTTTCTGATTTGTTTCAGTGGAACATTGTAGAGAGGAGTTCGGTTTCTGCCACTCCTTGACACTTCTGACATTCTGTGACACTTAAAGACCATCTCTGTATTTTGGAGTAGCAGAGTGGTCGGAAATGTCACATTGTCATCTCTTAAATATGTCCCAACATTGTTTGCTACCAAAGAAGTGAAACTGGATAGTTGGCAAGCAAATGATTAGCAGCAAAGTGTCTCTTCTGCCAGCCCGCTCTACTGGATATGCTCTGTGTGAGACCAAGGGGTTTCACCTGCAGACCTTGCCAAGAGCCTCAGATTCTGGGCAATATGAAGGCAGAGATTTCATAGTTTCATGAAGATCTAAACCTTTAATTTCCTGTGCCTATGGATTCTGACTCCTTTCACAAGTTTTCTAGTTTATTGTTTGAGGCTGATACTACCTCAAATATGTCAAGTATTGTTTTGTCTCCTCCAGCTGTTACATCCTTTTATTTAGCTTTCCAAGTACTCTCACCTCAGTTATCTTTCTTTCCTTCTTTTTTTTTTTTCTTTTTTAAGGAGCCTTGAATTCTCCAGTGCCAGTAGCTTTCTTTTTTTTTTTTTTTTAAATCAGCTTGAAGAAGGTTTAGTCATGTGCTACTTGTGCTGACAGTTTCCCATTCTAAGTGCAGGCAACTTAGCCTACACTGTTCCTGCTCATTCTGTGGGGTATTGGTTCAGCAGAAGCACCAAAACAACCACAGTGGTAGCTGTATTGGTGAAGCTAACACATGCTGAAAGTCAGGTGTTCATCTGCATGGATGGCCTATTGCTGGCTTTATATTCTGAAGTGCATGGTTTTCCCAGAGCTCCTACTGAGTTCCTCTCTTAGCCAGAACTGCAGGAGTGTAGTAAGTGTAGGATTCCTTCTTCTGCATCTTACAGATGTTGAGAAACTGCTGAGAAAAATCAAGGGAAGAAAATAACTGAAACACTAATCAAGAAGGTCTCCTATTTCTCACTTTACTCCTTCCAGTCTCTAACCAGATGTGAAAAAAAGACTGCATCTTTGGCAGATATATGTACATTCACTACACCAGGTCTTTTGACTACAGTAATTTCACACTGATAAGCCACACCTATTTCACTGAAGAATCGAGCCGATCCCGGAAGTGCGGCTAATCACCAGGTGCGGCTTATTTATGGACAAATTCCGGTGAAATGCCAACCCGGAAGTGTGAGCCGGCTGGGGAGGGAGCTGCTTTGGAGCTGCTGCCAGGCAGGGAGCTGCCGCTGAGCTGCAGCCGGGGAGCTGCTGTGGAGCCACTGGCGAGCGGGCAGCAAGCTACTGCTGGCTTTGCGTGAAGCCGAGCCGCTTGCCGGTGCTGTGTTCGCACGGCCAGCCTGCGGAGCTGCTTGCCGGCTTCACGTTTGCATGGCCAGCCCGCCGAGCCGCTGCTTTTGAGCGACGCCAGGAGCCGTGGCAGCCAGCGCCAGGGGTGGGAGTGCCGGGGCCCATGGCACAGCGAGGGTGCCTGGGGCTGCATTTAAAGGCTTCACCAGTCTGTGAAAACTGTTTGCAAATTGAGCACCTGACAGCAAACCCTGCAATCATGTGCTTCTGTTACTAACTCATTACTTTGTTGCACATGGATCCTCCCTTCAAAATTAAAAAAAGTGTGGCTTATCACCCAGTGTGGCTTATTTATGTACAAGTTCTGTGGTCTTCCCAGCTACCTGGAAGTGCGGCTTATAACCAGGTGCAGCTTACGAGTATGAAATTACTGTAATCTGCAGGCAATTGATAAAAGTATTTTCCAAGCTACAAGGAGTGGTTAGAACACCTTGAGCCTCAAGGGATCACAGGGATCATCCTTAATGCATTCTGTTCTGTGTAAAGAAGGCACAAATGCATACACATTGCTGGGATATGTTCACAGTCTTGGAACTTCGTATTCTTCATTTGCAGTGTTAATGTTGTGCTTATTGCAGCCAACAAAATACAGCAGGAAAAAAAACCAAAACCAAACATCTCTTCTAATGTTTATATTTATGCCATTTAATCTTGGGTCAAAAACTTAATGGGATGCTTTTTCAAAAAGCAGCATGAGGGAATAACCATACAAATGTGCTGGTGTGCTGATGCATATGCAAAACAGAACTTTAGTTTTTTTAAGCTTATACTAGGAATCTTACAAGTTCATGGTCTGCAGGATGAAAGAAACTTTCCCCTGGACTGTCTAGCACAAACTCAGCATTTAGGTCTCATTAAATCTCCAGTCTGAGAGGTTAAATAGCATTAAATGTTGCAGGAGCCTTATGCCACATCTCTGCACTGGGAGTGGGTAGAGTTTATTCACTGTGAAGTAATGCTTATGTTAATAGTTAGAGGTAGGATGACCAGGAATCCATGCCTGGAAAACCTGTGATCTTGATGATTTCACTGCCCTCTCTGGCATCCTGTGAAAAATCTCACATGACAGCTTTGAAGGTGGCTGGATCCTTTGCCAGTCAGCTGCTCCCTTCAGAAAATTCTTCCCCAGGTATTCTGTGGATGGCAGAAATCCCCATCAAAACACTCATCAGAAGGGAAAGAGCAGCAGCACTGTGTAAACAGCCTGGGCAGTGCCCTCATTTCAGATGAGCCTGTGAAAAACACTTCTAGGTCAGTAACATCAACCCATTAAAATGATGCAGCACTGGAACTCAGCTTGAGCTGCTTAGTTCATTTCTGGGGTAGGGTTTGAAGTCAAACTGCACCCCAGGCTCCTGGGGGAAGCTTGTCTCCAGTGCTTAGGATGTGCCATGGAAGCCACACCCACGGAACAGAAACACCTGTGCTGTGGAGGTAAGGACAGCACCTTTCTGTGTGCCCCCAGGGCCTATGGATAACTTTGGAAAATGCCTGTACCTGAGCAAGGCCATGCCCACCAGCAGAAGTGCCCTCCTTGCTTTGAGCATACAGGTGCTGCAAGATCAATGTCCCCCAGGGAATGTGACTTTTCAAAGATGTTTCTGAGACCATGCTGGAAATTCGTAATGTTTGTAAGCAGCCTGTGAGGCAGCTCTGTGAGCAAGAGGTCAGCAAGTGAGGGAGCTCTCTCTGCTGATACAAGAATGTGTCTGAGGGCATATTTGGGATGGAAGTGGCCTGAGTGTAGCACAAAGCCCTTCTCAGTATCCTCTTCCCTAAGGCTTGCAATGTGTAGCTCTGGAGGAGCCTCCCACCCTACTGCCACCCTGTTCCAAACAGTAATTTCAGACTGCCTGGCCTAGCAGGACTTGAAATGATGCCAGGATCTGATGAATATATTTCCATGTGTTTGCAGGAAGGGCGAGGAAAGCAGTGCTGGGAACAGCTGTGGGAGATTGCCAAAAGCATGAGGTGACCTCCATCATGGCTATGGTTGAGTGTCCCTCCAGGCACCAGAGTGGCACTTGAAAAAGTCTGACTGGCTCTCACCCCACAGTTTCCACTTTCTGGACGGACTCACCTTTTCTGGGCAAGTGGGCGCTGCCATCTTGTCCCCATCATCCTTCCTGAGTTCCATTATCAGTCAGTGAGGAGAGCTGACAAACCTCTTGATGGCAGGAGGCAGCCCCAGTGTGCTGAGGCCTCTGTGATGCTGTGGGAGAAGAGGTGATGGCTGGTTTCACCTCTCTTTCAGTTGCTGGAGAAGAAGGATGTTCTGTTTCTGCTCTGCTGGGCCCAGCAGCTCCTCCTGGGTGAGTGAAAGCACCCCAACTTGCTGGCAGGGACACCCCAAACCTGTGTGAGAGAGTCAAGAGAAAAGCCCTGTCCACAGGTACACGTGGCAGATTTCCTTTTGTTGATGCTTATGATGGGAAGTCAGGAAGTGGGCTGTTCTCAGTGTATTTTTGACCATGCAGGGCTTCTCACTCAGCAGTAATCCAATCCCCACAGAGGCAGGGGGATCCTGTATACTGAGGTGCAGAGGGTAATGCCTGCTGCCCTTCTTTGTGTCAGCCTGCTACAGATTGAAAAAAGCAAGCATAAAAAGCCATGTCAATGGATATGTAAAGTGGAATAAGGTGGAGAAAGGTAAATTGTGTCTCTGAAACTTAGTGAGGTGTCAGATATTGATTAAGATAACTGTAGTCTTTGACAGTGCTAGACAGTTTAATTTGCCTTTTCTTATATTAGTAAAGTCTTTCTGTGCATAGTGTCTTACTTTGGAAGAATAGCAATGCATTAAAAAAAGTCCTCATCCTCAATTTAATGAAAACACATCTCACAGTAATTTTATATATTTCATAGTTGATTAAAAAAACCCCTCTCTGCCAGGAACAAAGACTTCCCACCTTATGGAAAGGCACTATCAGTTTTTCCTTGGTTTCAAAGCTCATTTTTTGCAGCAATTGGATATTAACACCTCAGACACTGGCAGATATCAAAGGCATCGCTCTGGCACTGAACCGGCAGGTCGGTAGTTGAGCTCATGACAGGGCTGCAAAGTGCTTCTGACTTCAGGTTTCAGTTTCCCAGGGGAGGCCCATGCCAGGATATTCCCTCTTTCCTCAGAGGTGTGGGGAGCAAGATCAGGAGCGTGCCTGGCTGTGTCAGGTGTCCAGTGTACTTTCTGGGATGCAGCATCGCAGTTGAAAGATATCTGGGTGTGCTTGTAGTGAGGTATCATGGAATCTGGAAGGGGCCCACAAGGATCACTGAATTCCTGCTGCTGGTCCTGCACAGGATAGCCCTAGGAGTCACACCATGTGCCTGAGTGCATTGTGCAAACACTTCTTGAAATATGCCAGGCTTGGTGCCATGAAAAACCCATTACCAATGTTCAACTTAAACCTCTCCTGAGGCAGCTTTGTGCTGTTCCCTCGTGTGCCAAAGACTTTGTGAAGCCCCTTTTTAAAGAAATGTGTGTGTGTGGAGTCCACGTACACACATATGGATATATGTATTTCAGCCTAAATTTGGTTTCTGTTAGGTCTGTGGGACAGTGGGGTATTCCACATGAGTTATACGGCTGAAGCACATTGAGATAAGGAAACACGTTATTCCATACACTTCCAGGATACATCTGTACAGTAAAGTCAAAAGATTTTAAGAGAAGTTGCTGAGGGAGGCTGGAAAGCTCCAGGATGCAAGAATAGTTACTTGGGAAGAATGATAGAAATAAACACTTACAGGCTTTTTTAAAATAAGAAATAATCTTAAATGTAAAGACCCCTAAATGTATCTGCAGTTTATTAAACAGCTGCTTTCCAGGCCATATGTAACTGAAGAAGGAACTACTTACATCACATCCACATCAGATCCAAAGGAGTTCATTCACATCTGGGGGCCAAGGTCAAACATAAGCTCGTAGGCACAGTCATAATTTGAATATGCTGGGCATTACTTGATGCTTATGGCTATCTGTGCTTGAGTCATAGGCTACATGTGTACCACTGTGACCTTTGTAGAAATAGAACTTGGGGTGCTGGCTTAGTGAAATAAAATAATGTAATTAGGTGGCTTAGTTTGTATAGTGAGCTTTATTCTAACAGGACCATTTCCATTCCAGCACAGATGTGTCCCACTGCCCAGGAAGCTTTGAATCAGAGGTATTACAGCATGTGTGTATTAAAGTCTGTAATTGAAAGGATTCATCACTTCCCTCCTTGCCTGTGTCTGGAGGAGGAAATCCCTGTCCAGATGTGACAGCTGCATGGGATGAAAGGACACTTGGCTTTTACAAGCTCACTATGCTGAGTGCTTTACAGGCAGATAGACATGGTCACTAAATGAGGAAAACTAAACACTATGTGATCCTATAAGAAGTCACTGACAGTAGAAAGTGGAAAAGAATAATGCAGTAGCTGAGGTACCAATTCAGCAGGCTTGGGAGGGCCAGAGTCTCTGGTCTGCTGAGGCCAGATAATAAGTAGTGCCTTTTCAGGTTTTTTTTAAATTACATTTTGCCAAGTTTTAGTCATGGCTTTCCATCAGGAAACTACAGTTCTTTTTCCAGTAATCCTGGTGCCTAGAGTCTCAAGCCACCAGAGACTGGTCCAGCAGCCCAGCAGAAAAGGCAGCCTGACTTAGTCACTGTCCCCTTGCACTAGATATGCCACAATGGACATGGCAAATGATTAGGCACCTGGTCAGAGGTCAAAATGCAGGTCTTTAAAGAAGGGAGAGGATAAGATTAGAAAAGCTGCTCTTCCTGTGAAAGGAGTCTTTGCTTATGTAAAACTGTGCCAGTGGACTTTTCTAGAGAAGAAATGAGGAGAGTGTTCTGGGAACACAGTAAAGTAAGAGAGAGCATGGGGAAGAAAAGGACAGGTGAGATGACTTCTCAACATCTCTATTGCTGTCAATGTACAGTGCAAATGTGCTGTATCTGTGTATTGAATCTGGCTGGCAAAGGGGCTGCAGCACTCCTGCACAGGACAAGCCCTCAAAGCACAGTCTTCATTCCTGGTGTGTGAATACCCTGTTGATTGATTTAAATGAAGCAGCTGCAGGACTCTTGGTAGGGTGGGAGCCTCTGTGCCAGCACAGAACAGTGAATGGAAATGAGCATGTGGCTTATCTTCCTTCTTCACTTCTGGTCCTCTTCTCACTGCTTCCCACCACACAGTGCTCCTGTTTCCTTGCCCTTGGGTGCTGGTTGGCCACTGTGGCACACACACACACACTCTCCAGGAGAAGACCTCTCTCCTGTAGGGAGAGGCTTACCAGCTCAGCCATGTCACAGCCAGTGAGTGCCAGGGCCACCTAAAGGCTGGGAGGTGGCTGGGGAGGCTGGCTCAGACCTGGGGAGCAAAACTTCCTGCTTGCAGTGGTGGGAGCACCAAGGGCATCCACTTTTTGATGTTCAGTTGGGTGAATAGAAGGGTGCTACTCTGCCAAGCTCTGCAAGACCTGGTTTGCTGATGGCTCCACATCATGGAAAAGCCCTTGGGCAGGTGGGAACCATCTCAGGTGCCCATTCAGGCTGTCCTCTCCTGCCTCACAGAGAGCTGAGTAGGTCAGACCTGGGATCAAGTGATTGGAATTTTGATGCTTGACTTAAGAGGGTTTCATGGCTCATTTGAAACTAAGCCTGAGCTAATTAGTCCCTGAAGACAGCAGTTGAGAAATAACCTGTCTGGCTCTGGGTGTCCTGGTGGCAAAGGAGGAGGGAAGCTCATCTCTCCCATTCTGTGCTCTCACCTGGCACATGCCGTGAGGTGTGTCTCAGCTGGCTCCAGTCTGGCCCTGCCCTGTCTGCTGAGGGGTGAGGGATAAAGGGCTTCCTGAAAGCTTTTTCCTGAGTTGTTTTGGCTCTGCCAAAAGGCCTGTTGTTTTGTGTTGAACTACTGTCATTGTTCCTCTGGATTAAAAACCAGAGCAGGTTCTCCCTGCACCTGCACTGTTTGGGTTAATCCCAGGTACTCAGCTGAGCCAGCTCTGGCAGCAAGGACAGAGCCTGCAGGGCCACCATCTCTTCCTTCCTGCTCCTGGGAGAGACACAAAGTGATACAGCCTTTGCTTCACTTCTGTCCCACCTTTCAGCAATGCTTTAGAGCCCTAGGTATAGGAAAGGGATGTTTCCAGAGACAGGTAGCACACAGGCATTCCAATGCTTCTGATAAATTAGTACTGACAATGGAAAAAATTAGTACCCAGTTTTTATCCAGAGATATGGAATAAATCCGGAGCAATGGAATAAATACAGAAGTCTGTTATTAAACAACCATCAGCCTGATGCTATAATTAGTATTATACATACCAATTATATATATTATATAAACTATTATATGTCTTATATATTATTATTTCCTTCATACACTTAACTGATTTTTCCTCCTCTGGATTAGGCAGGCTGTTGCTCTCTTGCTATCTTTATGATTTTTAACTTGGCTTCTGCAATGAAATAAAAAACCAGTCCTCACTTTAAAAATATGTGGTCATGTTTCTTAAATGAAACAGTGTGATGCTGAGAGTACCAAGACTGTTACTCAAGTTGCTGATCACAAACTGCCAAAGTGATTTTTCTTTCAGGATATTGCCTTTCACTGAACCTGAAGATTGACTTACAATTTGTTGGACCATACATATCTGTTAGACCATGGATATTTGTTACACTTAGGAAGAGTGATTAGCAAACACTGGCAAGGCATTCTCCTAAGTAATACGGCACTATTAGTCACTGCTGAATTTAAATGAAAAGATAAATATTATATGCCACAAGCCTAGCTGTATGCAGGTTTTACTTCTGTTGTTTATTACATATTTCTGAAGTGGCAGATAAGAATTTTGGTGTTTTCAGAGCTGTACTTAAGAAGCAACAAATCAAATATCCTTATTAAAGGGGCTTCTTCTATTCAGAGCAGCATAGGCAAACTTAAAGCTAGAGGTGCGGAACAAAACCTATAAAGCACTGCAAGATAAGAAGTGCTTTTGTAGAAGTTTTCTCCTTCAACTGAAAACTGAGGCTGTATTAGTTTAGTCATAAAAAATAATAATTTTAAAAATTGAAGGTGCTGTTCATTTAAAGGGATTTTATACTGTTTTGGCAATTGCTGTCCTGGTCCCAGGAAGCTGACTTTAAGGAGATGTGCTGCAAGGCTCAAGACAGTGATGTTAGCAGCATTGCTCTTAGGAAGGTGCGTTTTGTCACCAAGAATTAAGACAATGACTATCTGGTCCTGAATTCCCCCATAAGTCAAGCATGAGAGATGTTTTTCTAGTCAGACCACACACAAACCGGGAACATGGCTTTCTGCAGAAGAGTGGCTGCTCTAAGAGGATGCTCTTAGACAAGTCTTCCTGCTTGCACAGGTGTATCAGAGCTCATGAGACCCATTAGGTGGTAGCCTTTAGAAGAGAACCCATAGCAGTTTGGTGTCCAAAAGAAGGGCTTAAAATTATGGAATAGCTTGAATGTGCATGGGGAAGCTGAAAAGAGTTGGTAGAGGCAACCTTATCCTCATTAGCAACATCTTAAATCACTGCATGAATGTCCTTTCTCATATTTCCTTCACAGATGCTGGAGATAATTCTGAGTCTATAAAACTTTGCTGGATATAGCTCTGTTTGCAGGCTCTCATTCCAGTTTTGAGGAGTAAGTACATTCTTGTCCGGTCTTCAGAGTGATATAGTTTGGAAAAAACAACATGCCAAAGCTGTTCTCTTCCATGTGGTTCTCCTTCAGCATAGATGGCTGCAATATCTGTGCCCGCCAAGTGAGTCACACACTCACACCTTTAAACGTTTCGAAATGTCGTGGGGATGGGAGTAGGGTGTCTGCCTACCTATGCTATTTTTTCTCTTTAAATGAATATTTGCCCTTTAATCTTGCTATGAAGCACAGTTTAACTCAGAGGGCACTCAACTGCGGAACTTGTTGGCTCATAGAGGTTGGAGTAAATTCTTGCCATGTAAATCTCAGTCTAGTGAGGTACCAAGGATATGGAAAGGTATCAAGTAATGCCATCTCATGCTCAAACACATTTGTGGTTGTCATTCAGCAATCTGCTTGTATATATTTTTCAATTTAATCTTATTTGGTTTAATGGGGTTTGGAATGTCCCCAATGTTCGTGCTACAGCTGTGCAATCATCTGACTTGGAGCTTCAACCAGAGTCTGCACAAAAGCAAACTGTAAAAACCTGCTTTCACCCTTGCACCCAGCATCTGTGACACTCTGCTCCTCTCAGGCCTCAGTAAAATGAAGACTGTACCTCTTGGCTGGTCTTGAAAAGTAGGTTAATCAAATGTCTGCCAGGAATGGTTCTGATGTTATTTCTCTTGCCTTGGTCTGGAAGAATAGTCTTTCACAAGCAATTACAACCCAATTTTCTGAACTTTCTATGAAATGATACCACCCGATAGTTAGACTATTAGATGGACAACAACTACAGCTAGTAGCCAGTAGCCAAAATTAAAGCAAATCTTAATTATTAAGATTTTTCTGTAGCTGTTAAACCTTTCTAACTTTACTTCGATATAATTTCCAAGAGGAGAAGACTGGGGGAATGAGAATGTTTCCTTTGTGGAAAGAGAATGCTTTTCAGCTTGCTGATTAGAGGGCATGCTTTCCATCCCATTTTACCTGTCCACTTCTCTCAACTGTTGACACAGACGGAAAAAAAGTCTAGATCATACAAGGCAATCATAATCCTCTTGGGCAGCCAAGTAAAAAATGTTAATCTTGTGAACTCCCACCCTAAGCTGGTGTTTGTCTCTGTAGCTCTGTTTCCATGGTAAAATTTCCATCTCATCAGATGCTGGCCATAGATGCAATTAGCCAAATCCAAATGTTTTTGTATGAGCACAAAAAAACCAACCAAACAACAACAAAAAAAAACAACAACAACAAAAAAACACACCACCAAAAACCTGTGGTGAATTTCCCAGAGACACTTTCCCACGTCTTTCACCTTGCAAGGGAAAGACTTAATTTTAAGTCTACTTCTTGCCTCTTGTCATACTTTGCTTCTGAATCCCTAGCTGAACACATTTGTGGCACCCTTGTCTAGGTGACAAGGGATTCTCAAGCATCTTTCACAAGAGGGACTGTGAAAAACTGACGTAATCATCACCCTGTAAGCTGGATTGCCATTTGGGGAGGTAAGAGAAGGATGGAATAGAGACAATTGCACCTATAAAGGATCTAGTTGTCACTTTCAGTTCCCAAATTTTTCCAGTGAGATGGGTTGATTTTGGGGAGCCAGGCTTGTATCTTATCTTAAAATTTAGTGTCTTGGCATCTTCTTTAATCAGCAGAGATCTGTTTGCTGCAGTCAAGGGAGCCTGGAGGAGAAATCAGATGCCCTACCAGCACAGATGGGCTTCAGCTCTTTAATGTTGGCTCCTCCTGCCATTTGATATACCCCAGGGCAGATGAGACATCTGCACAGAGCTGGCAGATGTGATGCAAGATGGAGAACGTCCACATTCTTTTTGGTGAAGCAACTGGATGCCAGCCGGGGTACTCCACAGTACCTAAAATAGCATTAGACTTGCTTTTAGGGTTCTGACTCCTGGGTTTACAGAGTTTATTTCTAGATTCCTCAATTATACAGAATAGATCTCCATGGACTGGAGTGAACTGAACTCCCACATTGGTGCCTCAGTTTAGATGTTCTCACCTGGTGTCGAATCTCTTCTCACAGCAGAATTAAGTGACCTAAATATGGATGCCTAGAACAAGTGAGTTCCACATGAGTAAATTTGCAGACAACGCTAAGCTGGGAGTGTTTGTCGACCTCTTGGAGGGTAGGAGGGCTCTGCAGAGAGACCTGGAAAGTTTGGATGGATGAGCAGAGTCTAATGGGATGAAGTTTAATAATTCCAGGTGCTGAGTCCTGCATTTTGGCCACAATAACCCCCTGCAGTGTTACAGGTTGAGGATGGTGTGGCTGGACAGTGCCCAGGCAGAAAGGAACCTTGGGGTGCTGGTGATGAAACATGAGCCAGCAGTGTGCCCTGGTGGCCAAGAAGGCCAATGGCCCCTGGCCTGTAACAGGAACAGTGTGGCCAGCAGGAGCAGGGAGGTCATTCTTCCCCTGTACTCAGCACTGGTGAGGTCTCACCTTGAGTGCTGTGTCCAGTTCTGGCCCCTCCGTTCAGGAAGGACACTGAGATGCTTGAGTGCATCCAGAGGAGGCAACGAGGCTGGGGAGAGGCTTGGAACACAAACCCTGTGAGGAATGGCTGAGGGAGCTGGGCTTGTTCAGCCTGGAGAAAAGGAGACTCAGGGGTGACCTTATCACTCTACAACTCCCTGAAAGGTGTTTGTGCTCAGGTGGGGTTGGTCTCTTTCTCCAACCAACAGAACCAGAGGACACAGTCTCAAGCTGTGCCAGGGGAAATACAGGTTGGATATTAGGAAAAAGTTTTTTACAGAAAGAGTGATAAAGTACTGGAATGGTCTGCCCAGGGAGGTGGTGAAGTCACCATCCCTGGGTGTGTTTAAAAAAAGATTGGATGTGGCCCTTGGTGCAGGTCATGAATGCTCAGACAGGAATGAGCATCACTGCCCACCACCCAAGGACTCAGAAGCAGAAAGGCAGAGCACCTGCCAGTGACAGCAAGCATGCAGGCAGGAAGGCTGGAGCTCTGGGAGGGAGAAGAGGATGAGCAAGGGACACAAAACCAGGTTTGGAACACCAGATGTTACTGTCCAGGACTGCTACTGCTGTAGCAGTGGATTAGCCTGTGCTCTGTGACACGCTATTGTTACTCATGAAATACATTTCACTTGAAGATAATTTCCTACACTGCACAGCTACCCCTCCTCTGAGCTTCTGTCTGTGCTGCACTGCTGCAATTGCAGTCCTTAAAGAGCTTTTAAAAGAATTGTGGTTTTGACCAAGTGGCATGAAAATGGAGGTGTGGAACCACATGCTAAGAAGGGAGGAGGCCAATAAAATATTTCTGGGGCCCATCACTGGTGTAAAATGCATAAAGTAACCCCTTATCTTTTTGGTGGTGCTGGCAGGGAATCTTTTAACCTTGATGTAATAGCTATCCCAAAATACTTTTCTGAATAGCCTTACAAAAGCTGCCAGGCAAATCTTCCATAGCTTTAAGCATTACTGGTACTTTCCAGAGAATGTAATTCTGCTTTTTCTGGGCCATTCCTAACATACTACAGGCACACAGCATGATTGCAGAGGCAGCAGCACAACAAAAGGTTTGCCAAGGCTGGCTTCCTCCGTGGCACCAAGTTCCTGCTCCTTCTGGCCTCTCACCTTCACAAAACACACTGATAAAGTAGCTGAAGCTGAGGAAATAAGTTGAGATTCAGCTGTCCCTCTGATAAAATAAAAAGAAGACAGGTCTTTCCCTTCAAACAATCAGACTTGATTTACGTTTCTAATTTGTGCTTCTGCCAACTAAAATCGGGAACTAATTTTGATGTCCTGAAGAAATCATGATGCATACATTGCCAGCAGTTCCCTCTTTAGTGAGCTAGGAAGGACTTAATGATCACTTGTGAGTGAAGATGTTTGGTAAAAATCCATATTAAACGTCTACAGAGCCAAATGAGCATCCTATTCCTCCCTACGAGATAGACAGCACAGCACACCTGCAAAGCACAGCAAAATACAACAGATAAGGCTACACTGAATTTACAGCCCATTTATAGCTCCAGCCAGCAGGTAAAAAGATGTGATGACAGACATTGGAGCTCATTTGTTTTTTAAAAAATAAATATTATTGGTGACTCAGGATTTAATTCTGCAGTTCTTGCTTTGACAAACCTGCTGAGCTTTCAGATGTGGCACACTGTAGCACACAGATGTTGATTAAATCCAAGTGAAACAGGAGGTCTCAAAACTATCCCTTTTGCAACTTAGTCTATAAATGAAAAACGGAGAGGCAAGAAAAAAAACTCTAAAAAAGCACAATACCAAATATACAAGAGAACTCTTAAAGATAAACTTGAGGAAAAAAAATATTACATACATTTTTTTGCAGTCCAAAGCAAAAAAGCCCACTGTCTTCAGTGTCATAGAAATTTACCCTATTGTAACCACCTGACATTTCCCCTTTGGTTTCAATAATGTCATCAAGAGTATGAGGACTAATTCAGGCACAGGTCTGCTTTGATGTGCATTCGCTTTTTTGATTTGCACACACAGTAGTTAAGAAAACACACTTTGTATTAGTATTGTGCATCTATATAGTGAAGCTTGTACAAGTACAGGTTTGTAAAAAATCACAGGGATTAATGGGGGGCTGGGAAGTGCTGGGTTAAGAATTGGACTCTATCTTAGAGGTATCCTTTATCCTTTCCAGACTTAAAGATTCCAGGATCCTAAGTCAATAGAGATTCTTCCATCTAATAAAAAAAAAAATTTTCTAGTATTAGTCTGCAAACTCTGATTTCTGAATACTTATTCCTGTTACAAAACAAATTGCTTCATTATAATATTGCCTGAGCTCCTCATTAGTCATTCATTTGAAATTACTTTAAATACACTTTTATTTTCCTTCTAGAGAAACACCACATTTTTTACAAGTGGAAGAAAACCAAGGAGTTTCTTCAGCTGGATACTATTAATTAAAAGCTGCATTCTTGTTATTCAGCCATTTAATGAGCCCTCACCATGACAAAACCCTCATTGGCTTCAGCAGCTTTACCTGAAGAAGAACTTGAAGAATTTATTGTTTGGCAAATATTGTTACAAGAGGGGATAATTATGTATCCCACAGAAAACCAAACCAAAACCACAAACAAAACAACAAAACACCTGAACAAAAACAAACAAACAAATCCAGAAAAAAAACCCCACAAAACCAACAAAACAAAAAATCAAACAGCCCAACAAAAAAAAAAAAAAAAGCCAAATTCTGTAGCCCTGAGAGTGTTCATCCTTGAACACAGGCAGCTTCAGCTGGTCCCTCATTTGTGTGTATAGTAACCAGCCCCAAACAGACCGAGTAAGGGCAGCCCCTGCTGTTAAACTTCCAGTTCAGCATATTAAGACCATCACAATCTTAGCTCTGTAAAAAGCCACATGGAATAAATTCAAGATATTTCCTTGCCATTAGGAAAAAATAGCAGATGGCATTGAGTCCTTCTCTAAACAACTGTCTGAGAAGTGGTTGAGGGACCACAGGAGGTAAGACAACACCCCATGAGAAAGTTCAGATGAAAGTTCAGCTTTAGTGACTTCTCTCTGCAGGGAGCAGCAGCTCTCCAAACAGGTGGGATGAATGAGCAGATGAGAAAGAGGTGGCACCAAAAGGAAAAATCTGTCCCTATTTAAAACACAGGAGAACTGAATTAATGATGAAATTCAAATTGAAACAATAAGGCAAACAGGTTCAGATTTTGAAAAATTAACTACGTCAGGCTTGAATATATCCTCAAAACTCATTGCTGAGGGAAGCTGAAATGTATGACTTTATAATTAAACAGGAATTAATCAGTGTAAAAAGAAATACATGGATGAGTTTTATTGTCTCTGTTGTCAAGATATGAAAATGAGGGCAAAGGATCTGATTTGCCCATGACTTCGTGCAGTCAAATGCACTTTTCACATCCAGGAGTGCCAGAAGCTGTGCCTCTCTGTTCCTTCCCTGCCTTCTCTTGGCAATTGTACCTCTCTAGCCAATCTCTTCATGCAAATGTATGGCATCTAAGTGGTCTTCACCATGATAAGAGATACTTACAGAAGCTGGGCAAAAAAATTCCACAAGGAAGTTACTAGTTAAAAAAACCCAAACAACCTGTTAATTCTGGTATTAAAATGTGTGCTTAAATAATACTCCAGGGCTCTTCACTTAAGGAAAAGTGAAGGAAGGTCCTACTCAGCCCATCAAAAAATTTTAACTCACTTGTTCCCTTGTTTTTCCTGTAAGACAGGGGTAGCTCTTGTTTCAACAGACAACATAGATAGACACAGAAGTACAGAACACATCTATCATCCCATGAATAAGACTTTTTAGGCTAATCCAGAGCAGCCCAAGTTACAGAGGAAGGTCAGACTATGGAAATAAACAGTCAGTTTAGAGTCCCATTCCTCACCATCTTGGCTTTTGTGATAAGTCCAAGTGATGCAGCACTGGTTTCCCCAACAACTTTGCTAATGATCTGCAGTGCTTGCACTATCAGGGGAGGACAGAGCAGGCATTAAATGCACTATACACAGCTAGCAGCAGTCAGGAGCTGGTGTCAAGGTGGGTGCAGCCCAGTGTCCCTCAGCACAAAATCTTGGAGCATTTCTTCACTCTTTCATGCTCCTGAACATAATGATCTCCAGCACAATTCTAAATTATTACTTAGAGTCACGGCATAGTTTGGGTTGGAAGGGACACAAAGATCATCTAGTTCCAACCTCACTGCCATGAGCAGGGACACCTTTCACTAAAACACATTGCTCAGAGCCCCATCACTTCCAGTACTGGGGCATCCACAGCTTCTCTGGGAAACTTGTTCCAGGTTACTTACCTAGCAACATTCAGCTTTGCTCCCTTCTTTGAGATGTGTGTCATCTCATTATATGTGCAAAGAAGGTAAAGCCTGATTAACATGAAACACTGAATCAACTAAAGAAAAAAAATAAAATTTTTGCCAAGCTCTGAAATGGGCTGCCCAGTGAAGTGGTTGAGTCACCATGCCTGAGCCAGGCAAGCAAAAGAAGGCATCTACCAAGGAGAATAGATTTCTTATTCTAAAAATAATGAAAACAGTGTGTTGGGTTTGAGGTTCGTGTTCAGTGTTATCCTACACCTTTCACTGCCCTTATTCAAGAAGGCCACCAGAATTAACTTTGGGTATTAGTGACCTTAGTGACCTTAAGCTGAGAATTCATTCCATGGCCATAATGAATTGGAAAAAAAAATGCCAAGCACTAAAGATCATGCATTGGGTTGAAAGGGATCTTTAAGGTCATCTAGTACAATCCCTCCGGCAATGAGCAGGGACATCTTGAACTAGATCAGGTTGCTCAGACCTCTGCCCATCCTGACCCTGAACATTTCCACGGATGAGATCTGTCCATTCCCCAGTGTGTATTGGCACCAGGAGTTGCCCCGACCCAGGTGCAGCATTTTTTCACTTGGTCTTGTTAAATCTCAGGAGATTCCCATGGGTCCCCTTCTCAAGCTTGTCAAAGTCCCTTTGGATAGTATCACATCCTTGAGGTGTGTGAACAGCACCACTCAGCTGCAAATTTGTTGAAGGTGCACTCAATTCCTTTGTCTATGTCATTAAGAAGATATTAAATAACACTAGTCCTAGAACAGACCCCTGAGGGACTCCATCTGTCACCAGTGTTCATCTAGACATTGAGACATTGACCGTTACCCTCTGGATGTGACCATCCAACCAGTTCTTTAGCCACAGAACAGTTCACCCATCAAATCCATCTCTCTCCAATTCACAAAATGTTGTTGTTGGGGATCCTGTCAGAGACTTTAACATACTTCAGATAAATTACAGTAATTTCACAATTATAAGCTGCATCTGATTATAAGCCGCACTTTTTTTTTTAAAGCAAGGATCCATGTGTAACAAAGTAACAAATTAGTAACAGAATCGCTGCCAGCTGGGTTTGGTGTCAGGTGCTCAAGTTGCAACAGTTTTCATAGACCAGCAAAGACTTTAAAGGCAGCCCCAGGCACCCTCCCTGGCCGGCTCTCACTTCCAGGCTGGCATTTCACTGGGATTTGTCCATAGATAAGCCGCACCTGAATATAAGCTGCACTACTGGGGTAGGCTGGATTCTTCAATGAAAAAGGTGCGGCTTATAATCGTGAAATTACTGTACATCTGTAGCCCTTCCCTTGTCAGATGATGTAGTCACTCCATCATAGAAGGGTACTGGGTTGGCCAGGACTTGCCCTTGGTGAAGCTGTGCTGGCTGTCTTCAGTCTCTTCCTTGTTGTCCATTTGCCTTAGCAGAGCTTCTAGGACAATTTGCTCCATGATTTTCTGGGGCACAGAGATGAGGCTGAGAGGCTGGTAGTTCCCAGGCTCCTCCTTTCTACCCTTTTTCAAGATGGGTACTCTATTTCCCTTTTTCCAGTCACCTGGAACTTCATCTGATTTTTCAAGTATCATGTGGAGTGGCTCAGCAGCTACATCAGCCAATTCCATCAGGGCTCTGGGATGCATCTCCTGGGATCCCATGGAGTCATGCACAATCAGATTGCTCATGTGGTCACGAACCTGATCTTTGCTAACAGGGGGAAGCATATTGCTCCCTAGTTCCTGTCTTGCGGTCCACTCACTTGAGAGGTGTGGGAAGAGAGGTTGTCAGTGGAGACTGAGGCAGAAACAGTGCCTCAGTTTCTCTTCAGCTGCTGTTACCAGTGGGTCAGCCTTGCTTGTCATGGGTGGTACAGTTTCTTTGACCTTCCTGTTCTGGCTGTGTTATTTACAGGGGCCCTTCTTGTTCTTTGCATTCCTTCCAAAGCTCCAGCTTTGTCTTGGCCTTCCTCACCTCATCCTTATATAGCCAGTCTGTATCCCTTTACCCTTTCTAGGACACCTACCCCTTCTTCCACTGCCCATGTATGTCCCAACTCAGCCATGCCAGTCTCTTGCCTTCTTTGCCCAGTTTCTTGCTCCTGGGAAGCTCAGTCTCTTGCACTCTGAGGAAGGTGTCCCTAAAGATCTGCCAGGTCTGTACTGCTTCCTTGTCCCTGAGGACACCTTCACAGAGGGTCCTATTTACTAAGAGCAGAAAGTTGGCTTTCCTGAATTTTGCTTTGCTAAAGCTGAGGGGCCTAACTTTCTGCTAACCTGACCCATATCTCCCAGGACTGCAAACTCCACCATCACATGATCACTGCAGCCAAGGCTGCCTCTAATATTGACATCCTAGAATAGCCTGCCTGTGTGGGTGACCAGCAGGCCTAATGCCACATCACATCTGGTAGGGCTGGATATTATGTGGGCCAGGAATTTATCCTGTACGCATTCCAGGAGTCTCCTGGATTGCCTACAGCCACTGTGCAAGTTTCCCAGGAGATTTCAGGGTGGTTCAAGTCTCCCTGGAGGACAAGAGCCTGCAAGCACAATGCCTCCTGTAGCTGGAGCAAGAAGGCTCCATCAATAGGCTCCCCTTGATCCAAGGTCTGCAGGCACCAACACAAGTTTCTCTTTGCTGCCTGGTTCTCTTTGCTTCTCGGGTTCTTGTCCCAGCCTGCTCATGTCTGTTCTTAAGAGACAACTCTCCAAACTCAATCTAGCTCTTGGTGTAGGGGGCAGCCCCACCTCTCTTTTCTCCCCTGTCCCTTCTAAACAGCCTGTAGCCATTGAGAGTCACACTCCAGTCATGGGATTCATCCCACCAAGTTCCAGTATTGGCAGCTAGATCACAGATTTCCAGCTCCGCCTGACTGTTGTCCTGTAAAGGAACCTCAGCTGAGATGTTGGCCATGCCATCTTCCTAGAGGAACATGTCTTAATTCCCGTGAGATATTCCACTGGTGTTTTCCAAGACCATGCTGTAGACATTTAGCTTGCCGCTGACAGATTTCTCAGCAATAAGAATGAGGAGAATCTGCTCTAGAAGTGTGACTCTGCCATTTTTCATCAGTCATTCACCAGATCACCCAGGCCATCCAGCAAATCCTGCAGGAACTCCAAGACCATAAATGTTTTAATCAAAGATTTGAGGCACACCCAGAAAATATGAGATAATATCTGAATTCCTGTAGTGGAAAAAACAATGTTCCTTTTTAATTTTTATTTTTTGGTGGGTTAGATTGTTGACTGGATTTTTTCAATTTCCTTATAAAAATGCAACAATCCCTTTGTGTTTTTAATTTGTCACATGGTTTTGCAGGTATCTAGCTATGGTATATAGCTGTCTCTGGCTCCATGAAGATCTCTTTCCTAGGTGCTACTGAGTTACAGACTGTGTATTATGTGGTACTTGTCAGCACTGAATTTCATTTATCACATTATCACCTCTCATAACATGCCAGAAATCCTTCTGGAACTCTGCAGTTCATTTTTCCTTTTCACTGTCTTGAATAATTCTACATTATTGTCACCACATTATTTTCCACCTTTTAGAAATACACTGGATCATTGAAAACCTGACCATTTATGGCTTCCTTGCTGTTAAATTATTAAAACAAAATATAAAATTCCTTATCCCAACAAAACTCAATTTCTGTAAGGATCTTAAGTGAGTGACCTATGAAAAGCTTGTGGAAAACCACATATTCTGTAAACTGGAGGACCATTCATGACATGCTTGTAGACTCTGCCAAAGAACACAAAACATTCTTTACAATTTTTCACCAGCACTTATTTGTCACCAGCACTGCTCTTATTTATTTATCTTATCACCAGCACTGCTGTTCCTCTCAGTTTAACCAACACAGATGTCAGACTTACTTGCCCCACTGTTCCAGATATGCGTCCAAGACTCCCTTAGAAATACAACTCATATTTGTACAATCTCCTGTACATCCTTTCAGATGTTGGCACCACATTTTGGTCTGGAACTGGTTATACCAGTGTGGAGTTCTGAGCAATTGCCATCTGGTCCTGTTCATCTGTGGTTATCAATTTAATTGACAAGAATATAATTTAACTTTTCTGGTTTAATTCTGCTGTCTTTTGGCACATATTTGACAGCCTCTTGCTCCTGATGGGTTTAATGACCATTTTTATTCCTGTTTATCCCAACCTTTTAAAGTTTTCATAGTTTTACATCATTTTTATGCTGTAATTGGTACTATTAACAGCAGAGAAACTTTAAAATTTGTTTTAAAATTTAAACAGTGTAATCTATAATCCAGTAATGTGAATATAATTTTACTCTGCCTGTACACTGAAGAGAATGCTACTGCTGAGTTCAGTGATACAATCAGGAAAAATACTCATCCCAGCTTTCCTAATAGTTTAATAGCACTAAATGGGAAAAAGACCCACACTACAAATTAGCTTTCACATTGCCAGACTTGACATGCCCCCAAACCTATGCAAGCTACACAATTCACATTAAAATACATACATTGTAAAAATATTTAAAGTTTGCTTAACTTGCTCACATTTGGCAGCCTATCGCATTTTGTCATCCACCAATGGTCTAGATAGCAAAATTCCCACGAGTGTTTAGAGAAACAGAAAAGTCAACCAAATAATTCAGAGCTTTGTGGAATTGGATGTTGAATTAATAAATGAAAAATGCCTTTTTCCACATAGAACTGAGGTGCTATATTGCCCTCAGCCTGCCCATTCACAGAAGTCTTGAGAAATTTTAATTCCATGGGGCTCCCTCTCCAGACAACAGTCATTTTCAATGTTAAACAAGAAATACTTGGAGACTGAGTGTGGAATCAGAAGTACTTGTACAAATTATATAAAAAACCCCTACATTTCACAGTATCACTGTTGGTTCCTTGATGAGTTATAAAAAAGAAATTAAGCCATGCCTGCATGATTCATAGATAAGCAGTAACACTGTCCCTACAGTTTCCACCCTTGTTACAAGAGACAAATTACAGAGTAAGCCAATTCCTCTGATTTAATTTAATAAATATACTGTTTATGTCCAGCATCAGTCCCATTCCAAAGCTTAGGACAGAGCTCTGACAACCATATCAGTCTGAGCTGCATTCACCCCGGTGATCAATACAATAAATATGACAGCAAGAACATGCCTGCTAAAAGGACAACATCTTACAAAAAGCCATGGCAGTCATTCCAGCAGCAGCCTATCTTCATTTCCAGTAACGGCTCCTCACCTACCTCAGGACCACTCACTTGCACTACTTGTAAAGTCAGGCAGGTCTGTGGAATGCAAAGTTTACAATATCAATACAGTTAGTATCTTAATACTGGTTCCCAAGTATAAATTTAGAAGTATTTTTAACTATCAAATTTCAGACAAAAAAAGCTGGTGAGGATTTGAATGTGGAGCCAAGTGTTTCCTATCCTTGGTGTGACTCTTAGAGACATGCAGCACCCTGCACATGGAACAGCTGCTGTGACACAAAAGGTTCATTTTTTAAACTTTGCCACTTTTCAGGAGAGCATTACCTAAACTCAAAAGCTTTTCACCCCAAAATGAAAATGCCTATAAATTGAGTTAAAAAGCCACATTTCCTCTGTCTCCTCAATTTTTTTCACCAGCCTTCATCCATCCATACATTAGCCAGGGGTTATGTTCTAGTTTATCTTTTGAAGTAGCATTTAAATTTTTCTATTCTCTAATGGGATTGAATTTCTTATGGCAGAATCTTTGCAAAGAAGAAGGGAGGGAAGAAGGGCAGCAAAGGAATAAATGCATATAAACCTCTCAAATTCTTGAAATGTGTAAGGAATACACATCTGGTTTATCTTCAACATCTGTGACATCTGAGTTTTTTAAAATAATCAGCTGGAAGATCTTCTGATAAAAGTGGGATTTTCATGATTTTTGTTTGTTTTTCATCCTCTTTCAGTGTATACAATATTTCCTATGGTTATCACCTACAGTGAAGATGATGAGGAAGTTCTTTTTCCTTAGGACTGACATTGTCTGTGACTCAGGGCAGGGAATGTACCCAAAACTTCCCCAGACAGACGCTCAGCAGGGCAAGGAAGACCTGACCTATTCCTGGTAGTGGGAACTTCATGAACTTTTCCCTGCGCTTGGGCTGCTGCCAAGTTGCCACACTCATTATTTATGCACTAGTTTGCCCACAGTAAGTTGCTTGCTTGGTTCAGCTCCGCTGACGTAAGGCGAACACAGGGAGCTGCAAAACCGCGTCGTCTGCAAAAACGGAACAAGAGCCTGGAGAGTCGAGAAAGGTTTGTATGCTGGGGACTTCAAAGTCTAAGAGAGTTTTGATTTTGTACTGCACATGTGAAAGACTTAAGTGTAACATGGTACGTTCTTTGAGCGGTGCCTGGTAATGTTACTCTAAATAACCTGCAATCCGACTGGCTGGAGAGGAAAGTTATTCTTTTCAGGTGCACGCCTGTATAAAAAACCTCTGGAGTGTGCATCCACCCACAGGAAACTTCCCATGGCCTCTGTCACATCACACAGCTGCTCAGGTAACCTCGTCCGGTGTGCCTTTGTGTTCTCTGCTAACAACAGAAATACCTTTGTCTGAATTCTTGTATTCCAGGTCAGCTCTGAGATCCAACAGAATCCAGCTCCCCGTTTTGTGCAGAGTGATGGTCACTGCTGGCTTTTGGTGGTTGGGTGTGTTTACCTTGTAAATTCAAATATCACATAGATTTACTAGAGAGACGTTCCTAACACTGACATTTCTTCTATTTCCTAGCATTGTTGGTGGTTTTTTTGTTGTTTTTCTTTTTTAATTTTTTTCATTTTAGTGTGTGGCAACATGAGAAAATTGCATGAGCTCTAGGAAACAGATGTTAATGTATGGTACAAGCGTGGTTAAGCCCCATCTTGCAAAGAACAGACTGCAACTGCATTTTCTGTGTGAGCAAATGAAATTGGCTTTTGCCCAAGTATATCAGCTACACAGACTTCACTGAGCAACTCTGTGCTGAGATGACACATCACATTTCAGCAGAGTTGTGTTCATAGCTGAAGACCTAGTGACACAGCACTGCTCACTAACCTACTCTTTTTTGGCTGCATAACTGAGTATTAAAAGCTCTTTCTGAGCAATGGAGGCACAAAAGTTATTCTTATAGGGGATAAACTGTTAACTTAAGGTTTATCATCATCTTACAATGTGCCCCTAAGTGTTACCTTGTTAATTTTATGTCATATTGTCAAATAGATATAGTTTTGTGAATTATTCTTTCTTCCTTAGGTTCTGAAGAAATCAAATGTGATTTTCTAAGGTTTGTGCAAAACAGCTTAAGACTATTAATGAAGTCAATACTGGTTTAAAAACTCTGAAAGTATTTAGATATTTATTTCCCAATAAGACCAATTTGGAAAAAAACCTGGCTGCAAACATTCAGAAAGAGCCAACATTTTCTAAGGGAACAGATTTTGCTTGCAACATTATCAAACCAAAATTGTTTTAGAGATATATAATTTTTTAGTAAAATATGGATCAGAAAAGATTCAAAACAAGAAATAACATTTCACTAAGAAATGTTATTTTTTGCAATACTAGAAGCACAGCAGCAACTTGAACATATTGCACATAGAGAATGCAATAATGTAAACACCACCTATTTGCAAACAGCTTCTCAATATTCACTTGTAACCTTCAGGAACAGTTTGTCATTTAAAATTATAAATAAAACTATGCATCATTAAGGCCAAGACACTAATATACTTGAATTTTTGAATTTATAGGACTAAAAGTTTCCTGTAGTTTGCAGCTAAAAAAATAATTACTTTTAACTCCTATGAAATATGTCACTGAATAATTGTGGCAGTAGAATGAACATGTATATATATACACAGAAACATACCTATAAACCCCTTTCTCTTTAGCAAATGCTACACCTCTACAAGATATTATTATAGCATCAGGAAACTCCAGCGAAAAACCAGAGCCTAGTGTGTCAGATAACATACAAACATAGAGTGCATAGTGTTTATCCCCCCAAATCACCACCTAGGAGCTCAGGAAACTTATGGACTTAAGGACCACACCAGCAGCAGGGTAACCACTGGTGTGGATTTTAGGCTTCCTGATAATTTTATTTGGTTTAGTAAAACTAGCACAGTTTCTTTAAAAATATTTAAGCACTCCCATAAATAATAAGACTTCCATTTTAGGTGAGCTGAAAAGACAAAGTGAGGAAAAGCATAACGATTTTTAATTTGAAAATGTAACGTAACATTTCTAATCAAGTCAAGAGCTCAGTCTGAATGAGTGATAATAGGGCATACATATATATCAGGATCAGAGACACAATTTTATTTGCTGCAGGTACTTAATAGCTGATCAATAAATGTGTATTTATTAAGCATGTTTCCAAGCTATTTTCTGGAATTCACTGCCATCCACAGCTAACTGAAATTTTAGTCTGTAGTAAGGACTTGTTCAAGCAAGGAAAAAAATACTGTAGGATCACTTTCCACCTAATCTGACAAATTAACAGTTTAGTCATTAAACAAGCCTTTTGGTTTTATACATAGTAGAATACTGGACAAGGTAAAGTTTTCTCTTGCTTTGTAGTTTCTGGATTGGCTTTCTCACTCAAATAGCACAAATCATGCTACAAGAGCCTTATAAAAAACCCCACCAAAACAAACACTCACCTTAAAACCCCCAAATATGAGAATGTAGTGCTCTGCAGATTTCAGCACAAAATGTTCAGAAGCCTGTGTCTTCAACCAAAAGTTTTCTGGCTGTAGCTGTCACTAGTTCTGACAGATTCTTCCCTTTCCATTATGTACCTTCCTAATGCACAAGTCTGAAAATAGTTTTCACAGAGATTTTCTAAAACATTAAAACCTAAGCAGATTTTATTCTAGCTTAAGGCATGAAAAGTAGACATTGCTCAAATCCAGAAGCCTACTTTTGATTAAATGAAAAAAAACAAACATTGGTGTTGGAAGAAGGATCACTCTGACATGTGGAATGTGAACATGGATGCACTGACTCATGTCAGGGAATGAAGTGACTGCACCATTAACTTCAGTCTCTTACCTACCATCTTCATACCTCAAATCACACACCATGGGGGAAAGCTAGATCTTGTTACTAGCCAGACGGGGGCCTTCTGAAGAAAAAAAAATAAAAAATTGCAGAAATAGATTTAAAGCACTCTTTTCTGTATCAGTACAAAATCACTGCCAAGACAGAGCAAATGTATTAGAACAGAAATCCAGTCCTCGTGAATAAACAGAGCAGCAATAAGGAATATATCAGGTTTCAGTAGAATTGCAATGGTGTCAATAGCATGTGCAAATCAAATCATTCACATAAGTCAGCAGTCACACTGCTCCTTAAAAAACTACCTGCAGGTGTTGCTAAACATCCTGGCCACTGCCAAAGATTTACCCCTTCCAGTGAGAATATCTAAAACAGCCTCCTGCAGGATGATGCAACCCAAATTATAGAACATTTTTTCTGCAGTGCCTGTGGCTGAAGAGAGCAAATAATGCTGTCTCAAAAATGAGCAGAACGGATAAACATTTTTATCATGGATAAAAACACAGCTCACTGCAGGCATCATGTTATGTGGGAAAGGTGGACTTGTACAGCCTCTGGCCAGAGCATGAATTATGAACCTTGTACTCTTTACATATAGATGTGTCTATCTATATCTATAATTTCAACACACACAGATACATGCATATACATCGGTGCTTCCTTGAAGAAAACTCTAGTCAAGCAAAGAATTTCACTGACATACATCTCCAAGCAAATCTATATAAAGTCCTGTTCCTGCTTTTATTGATGTTAGCTGGTATCAATCAGTTCCTTCTTAGATTGAGTGCTGTCCTGTACACTGGGGATTCACAGAGTTATCCAAAAAGCCCTATGGATTCAATCTTCTCACTGCAATGATTTCCTGACTGCCATCTGTATATTCTGCAGTTCACTGCATTTCAGTGTGATTGAGTTAGCTGTTCTGCAGGAAAAGATAGGGAAGAGAAAGCAACTCTATGCAAGGAAACAAAATCAAGAGCACTGACTGCAGCAAATGAAACAGTTTTATCTCTGGAATCATAAGTTCCAAGTTTTTTGAAAATAGTAAATTACACATATAAAAACACAGATATTAAAAGACAGTTATCTTTCTTAGCTATTGCATCAACTTAGAAGAGTAGCTCAGTTTTCATGCTGAGTAGTGGTATCAATTCAGTGACATAATGCTAAGCTTCTGCATAAATGATAAAATAAACACAACAATAAAAATGATAAATGAGAGAATAAAAATTCTGACAGCATTACTACACTCCCAGAAACAGCTTGTACCACCCAGTGGAGTGGGGATGTCACATCTCATCCCATTTCTTCAATCCATCACTGAAAAAAAACCCCAAAAGCCACCAAAGCCCATCTAAATTACTACTCACTGTCTTTTTTCCAGTCATATTTCATATGAAAAGAGTGCCTGGAAGATTTTATAACATTATTTTTCCCTTTCTGTTTCAGCTCTTTTGCCATGATCTCTGCACAGCAGCCACCGTTCCCCAATAAAATTCAAAGAACAATGGACTGCCAATCTGAGGAAGAAGAAACCTGTGAAGAGCAGTATGACTCTGAAAACTGCACTTGCAGCTCTGAGCATGCAGAATCTGATGCAGGTTTAATCCAATTTAAATAGTGCAATTGCTGTGGCATGCTAGCATACAGTACTTTTATTTTTGTCAGTCTTCAAAGAGTAGATGTCATCATGTAACTTTTCCTTTTATATCCAATTTTCCCTATTATTTCCTCTCATGTTTGCATCTATTATCAGATCAAATCTACAAAAAATACCCTTCTCCATAATCTCCATAATTAAGAAATATATTTAAAAAGGTCTCGATTTTACTTGGTCATCTAAGAATTATCTCTCAATTACAATCTCTTACCAATGAGGTAGATTATAATATGCATTGATTGGACTGGCACTGTTGAACACCTTGATATTACAGATTTCAACAGGCTAAACTGCTCCAACAGCTACTAAGGATTCCAGGCAGGCAGTGGTTAAAATCCCAGCAAGCCGGAGCAAAGTTTTCCCTTGAAGTTAATTCTACACATACCCTTGCAATAGAATTCAGTAATTCAGAACAGTGTCCTTGTTTTCAGTGAGATCAGATGCAACAGCCTCAGCACAGATCTGATAAAAGTCACCCATGAGCCTCCTCGCTAGGATGAGACACCCTGGATGAACTTAGCACTGACTTGCTGAACTACATTGTGCATGCCAATAGAAAAAGCATCTTACAACCCTCCTTCTGTGGAAGGATGCTTAAAAAAACAACCACTAGGAAGAGTTAGGTTTTCAGTGTAGGATGTAAATCCTAAATCTTTACGCAAAAAGCAGCTTGCTGTTTAGAGCTGCTGGCTTCACAAATGCAATGTACAGCAAAAACACCAAAATACAAGCTAACTTGGGGCTGAAAATCTTGTAGCTGTTATTACCAGAGTTTTATATTTGAATTAGCTTTTCCTAGAAGGCTCATTTCCATCTCTAAATGGCTCATGTAAATACCTAGAATGGCAGGAAATGACCATTGTTCCTTTCACTCCCTGGCCACCTAGACTCTCTGGCTTTGGACAGTAACTAGTCTTCAAAGAAGGAGTGGTCAGGCATTGGAACAGGCTGCTCAGGGAAGTGGTAGAATCACCATCCACAGAAGTGTTCAAAATATGTGCAGATTTGGCATTTAGGGACATGCTTTGGTGATGAATATAGTGCTGGGTTGGTTGATGGTTGGATTTGATGATCTTCCAGATCTTCTACGATTCAAGACCAATGTCCTGAGAGCTTTTCTAGTCCATGCACCCACATACTGTTTTTGTAAAATACTTTTTACCCTTTAACAAATTGCACATAAACCCATGAGATTTCAACTTTTCTCTCACAGGCTCACCAGCAATTCTTAAAATACTGCAGAACTGGGTTCCTAGAGTTTCACACTACTTTGATAAGGAGCACTATACATACGTTGGCCACCAGATTGTCATTCAGGAGTCCATAGAACACTTTGGAGCTGTGGTATGGCCAGGGGTAAGTACACAAGACCACATGGATAAAGCTCACATGACACAAGAGCAAACCAGGACAGCAACACAAATGTTAAGGAAGCTTTCTTAGATGACATTTCTGACAATGGAAGTTTCCCTAGGCAGAATAAAGTCCTTCAGCAGAAAGCTCTGCCTTAGGGTAATTTTCCAGTTCATGCCAAAAGGACTATGGCACCAAGGCATTTTTACATTGGATGTAGGAATTGAAAAAAAAAAGAAAAATCAGTAAGGGAATTTAGGAAGAAACATTCAGCTTCCCCCATGCTTTTAATCAGTCACTGGTGGGAAGTAAATAATCAGCAGTACAAAAAGGAGGCTGAAAAAGAAAACCGTGAGAGGCTGAGTAAGTAAAGGATGTTATAATGATTAAATATGTTTCTTTTAAAGAGAAGGTTGGAACACTTTCTTTACCGTATGGAAAATCATACTTGTAAGCAGTTCTTCAGTCTCCACTTCTCCACTTAAAAACAGAATTTTACACAGACTAAGAAAACTGCCTTTGAGGGAAGAGAGGGGCAACTGATAAACATAACAAAATTAGGATTTCAAAATTTTTCAGATCCACATTTATTTAAAAAGCTCACAAGAAAATGGCAGACAATTTCAAAACAATAGAGAGAGAGCATATGGGTGGGTGAAACAATATCTTATTTTGAAATGTCAGATCATCAATTAACACATTAATCAAGTGTAAGAATGCAAATGGTGAAACTCTCCAAGAAAATTTAGAGGTTGCACAAATTGGACTGGTGATTCATTAGCTGTCAACTTTCCCAGAGCAGGAAGACAGTTGCATTATGAAAAGCACGAGTTAAAACAGTAAAACAATTCTAAAGAAGAGAAGCAAAACGGGGAAGACAGTTTCTTTGGCATCTGTTTATGTTGTTAATAAACAGCCCACTTATATTCTACTAACTGACAAAATCTTTACAAAGGCCTGATAATATTTTCTTAGGGTGCTGTTTTGTTTTTTCCAAAGGTTATACTATTATCAATTAACAAGTATGGAGTTTATAAAGAACCAATTTTTAGTATTTTGTTTGCTAAAAAAAAAAAATGGAAACAAACAAAAAAAAAATTTCAAAAATCTCTGCTGAAGTCTAAATTTACCTTATGATAGTGGTAGTATAGCATAACATTTATGATAACAAACCAGAATATTACTTCCTACATATTGTTAAACTCTGCTGTTCTGACTGTATAGTTTGCATCTTAAAACTGCCTATCCTTGTGGGTCCCTTCCAACTCAGCTTATTCTGTGATTCTGTCTTGAGCTGTCAGAGGACTCATAGAAGTGTGTAGTAAATCCATATCACAAACTTAAAACTAAAAATAAATTGCTTTTCTTTCTTTTATATAAAAAAAACAGGATACATCACAATTCTTCGCATCTTACATTTTTGTTACACCCTTTAGTGTTTCTCATTATACTAAAAAAACCCAACATCCTTGTATAAAAAGATCTAATGAACTTTTGTGCAACTTAGCTGTTACCGTCTTATGGATATGTGTTAACCATTTTAGGCACTGGCTTTATCTCAATATCTGGAATCAAATCAAGAACAATTCAACCTCAAAGACAAAAAAGTTTTGGAAATTGGTGCTGGAACAGGCTTGCTTTCCATTGTGGCCTGTATCTTAGGTTGGTAAATTTGTATTTCCTTTTGGATTTCTAGTGAATGATGATCTAGCTCTGCCATTGTCACTTTAAGGCAATGAAACAACAGTTGAAGTAAACTTTGTCACTGTTTTTAAATGAGGATTATTGTAAAATACTGTTTTATTAGCTACCCTAGTTATTGGGGAGGGGGAGGCTGGACCAGTTGTGTAGATAAAGCTTCATACACGTTCAACTACTTGTCTATGAACTTTGCCCTGTTTCAAGTGGAAGGATGAAAGGAAATAGCCCTAAGTTGTGCCAGGCGAGTTCAGATTTGATATTAGTGAAATTTTTTATTTTATGGAAAGGGTGGTTAGGCACCCTTGGAATAAGCTGACCATGGAGGTGGTGGAGTCATTTTCTCTGGAAGCATCCAAGAGGTGTCTGGATGGG
The DNA here is from genome assembly GCA_009812075.1 of Sialia sialis. NCBI lineage: Eukaryota > Metazoa > Chordata > Aves > Passeriformes > Turdidae > Sialia > Sialia sialis. The sequence goes on along the minus strand of VRYO01002772.1, from coordinate 54,545,016 downwards.
GGACTTGGGGATAGGGTGTAAGGGCGATTATGGTAGTGCTGGGTTCATGGTTGGACAAATGATTTTTAAGGTCTCTTCCAACCTTAGTGATTCTGTGAATTGAAACAAACTAATGTTTTCTTTAGGAGCTCATGTTACAGCTACTGATTTGCCTGAAGTTCTTGAAAATCTCTCATACAATATTTCAAGAAATACACAGAACTTGAATATGCACAAACCTGAAGTGAGAAAACTCGTGTGGGGAGAAGGCCTCAATGAAGACTTTCCTGTATCAACTTACCATTATGATTTCATACTGGCAACTGATGTTGTGTACCATCATGGAGCTCTGGACCCCCTGCTAGCAACAATGGTGCACTTTTGTAAGCCAGGAACAGTGTTACTATGGGCAAATAAATTCAGATTCAGTACAGACTATGAATTTTTGGAAAAAGTTTGCAATATATTTAACACAACCATTCTAGCAGAATTTCCAGAATCAAATGTCAAGCTGCTTAAAGCCACAGTAAGAAAGAATTAAAGAGAAAACTATTACTGATCTTGATTTAGTGGCAGCATCTCACACATTGGAATACTTTCCAAGATTATGTTGCACCTTCTGTGCATTGATGGTGGCAGAGTTGCAGCTGCACCTAAGTTTTGCATTGCAAGTATAAAAAAAACCAGCAAGGTAAAAGATATAGCAGTTTCTCTCTGGCTGATATATAATCTGTTCAAACTGACCAACTCCCCTCCACTGAAGGAACAATGTTAGTAAGAACATTTGTTTTAACAAAAAGCATTTATCTTCTGGCCTGCACTGAACCTGTTTGTAAGCTGCTTTCTTTCAGCAAGTTTTATTCAGGTACTCACCCAGAAACCAATACAATTTTTAGCTTCAGTATTTTTATTCATTACAAAAGTCTTTTAAAGTATCAGAGTGAATATGGTGGTTCTTCGATAGCCAACTTTGCACATTTATTCTGCTGTGTTTTATATTTTTAACATTAATAAACATCTATGTATAGCTTTACAATATCTAATCAAGATGTAACTGTCTGGCACTTTTATACATGTATCAGCCGATCCTGATACTCAGCTTCCCCAGGATTTCTGAGTTTGCCTGAAATCACTGCAAAATGAAGAGTTTTGAAAATTTACAAGAGTACCTATGCATCAGCAATTCTGAGAACCATTGTAATAGTTCGAGAGGTTGAATTTTTCTTAAAAACATTAAATGTAAACTCTTGCAAACAATACAGGTGTCCATTATTTTCATTTCTTAAGTAAGATTTTAGCTACTCTTGAAGTAGCTTTAAGGCCTTCATACAATTGAAATTAAGATCAAACATGTTAAAATTCAGTGTACCATAAAAAATACAGAACTTTTACAGGTTTGCAGTTAAAAGTAACAATTCAGAACATAACATGCATGCAGTAATTCTTTCCAAACTGATTCCAAATCCTTGATGTTGGCAGTTCTGGCACATCCATTGCCAGCAATGGGATGCACAATAAAGAAACTCCCTGATGACAGGAGTTAGGTTAACAGGTATTAAGCCATACCCAGATGCCTTTACTGATAAATACACACAATTTAATAATCAGCATTCAGTAATGAAAACATGCGTCCGAATAAAAAGTCAAACTTCTCTTTTCCTATCCTGTCCCATATAAAATCATTTTCATTTTACAATTGTCGATTCTCTAGAATACACAATAATCAGGTGGATACATGACAGGAAGCCAATTTGCAGTGAAAGTTGCACAATGAGTCCATCCAAGCAGCTTCATTAGCTGAAGAAAAAAGCACATGTTAAAAAAATGAGTCTTACTCTTTTTAACTTCCAAATCTAAACAAACACTGCACTCATATCAATATTTTACTATACGTGTCTATTATCAGAAAGACAACAGATTGGAGATCTGGTAGGCTTTGAATTCCTCAGTCCTGAAAGGGGGACCCCTCCTCCCCATTTTGTATGATCCACATTTTTTCAACATAATGTACTTGACTTTAATCTTAGGAATTCCCATTAATTCTCCATTAAATTTTATGAGCAGTAATTATGATTAATAATAGTAAAAAATAACAGTGGCTAAAGAGCAACATATTTTATGCAGATATCTTTGACTAAGTCATCTCTACTTCCTTTATGCCCCAAAGCAAGTTCCAAAAAGTAAATCTGCTAAAAACAGTAGTTACTCACAAACAAGTTATTCTAGAAAAGGAAGGAAAAAAAAAATCACTCTTTTAAATGGAGGCTGAGTTACAAAACCTGGATAAAGTTAAAATATTACATTTAGTGCTTTCTAAAGTGAGAAGAGTGTAAATAATTCCAGGAGACTTATATCTTACTTGTGAAAGCTTATGCAGCATGAACGCAGCCCCATGACTTGACCGAACACTCCTTACCTGAATGCAGTTTTTTAAGTTGTCCTTTGTTGGCTTTTCTTCTGCAAGTTTTGTGGCAAACTTGAGACCTCTTCCATACATTTTATTTACCAATGCATGCTTATAGGCAAAAGTCAAAACCTACAATGCAAATTAAAAAAAAACAATAAAGCAAATTAGGTATTTTAATATTCTTCAAGGCTTAACAAGTAATATCAAATAATGTTCAGGTAGCAGAAGTGATTCACAGTAAAACATTTACACGAGATATTTGCAGTATAGCAGATGATCCACATCAGTAGTCATAAACATGAACTTCCTAGAAACTATTTCTGACTTCACAAACATATTTGACTTTAGAACTTATGTAACACATATGTGACTATTTTAATTTTTTGTCACATTTCTAGCTTCTTTGGATTTTCATTCTCTACAGGCAACTGTATGGCATATTAAAAAGATTAAAGAATCACCAACCAGACAGGTACATTTTTGACCCAGAGAAACAAAAAACAAGTGGAGAATTTTAATTCCTAGGTAATCACAAACTTACTGCAGAAACAAGTATGAATGTACACAGTGAATGATATATACAGACAAAGACAGAAATGTACATAATTATAAGCAAGCAATGAAGACAGGTAAGCATGAACACAAGCCTCAGGTTTTAGGCCAGTTCCTCACTATTGGTAACTTTTTAAGAAGAGATTATAAAAAGGCTCCTTCTTGATAATATTTCTAAAAAGGCAGTTTACATTTCTTACCAATGCAGTAGTTCATGTGAGCAAATGAATGTCTACCTAAGAGCTAATTTAAAATAAATCAGGTTCCTAATACCTGAACCTGACAACGTTCAGGGTGTTGCAAGATGGTTCAAACCATTTCACCAGCTGCAGCACAAGGAATTAGAGCAATCAAGACACTTTCATATATTCCCTTTGGAACACTCATAGTAAACAAGATATTTTTTACTGAAGAGTGACATAGCAGTAAAGTTGGTGAATATGGCGAATATGAATATGTGTCTGTTGTTGGCAGTATTTACGAAATCTTTTAATAGAGCTTGCTACTCATTTCCCTTCATTCATTACAACATTTTTCTTTTGCTCTGACTCCACAATAAAGGTTGAAGATTTCCCACTTAAAATATCCAATTAAGAGAAGCTAACGAAAACCCTTCAAGGATGTTCAGAAATACATTTTACATTACAAAAAAAGAAATTAAATATTTCTCAAGAATATAAACATTAAGGAACTAGAGATCTGAATCTTGAAAGAAGTGAAGAAGCTGTCTAGTTTTAGCAGCCTGAACACTTCCACTTAATGTTAATCACATGCACAAGTCTTTGCAGGATCAATGAATAGTTAAAATATAAAAAAGGAAATTAACTTAATTATCAAGCAAGTCAAGGTGTAATTTTGAAGCTTCAAGATACTATGCCAAAGTACTCAAGAGTTGCTCAGTCTTCTTCTCTCTTCAAATGTTTATTTTGCTGTGTTGAAATATTCACTTAAGTTGTTGTAGCTTGCAACACACACATATATGCAACAATGAGCATACAGCACTGTTCACATATACAATTTTCCAAATATTACTATTGGAAAAATACTCTGCATGCTGCATTCTCAATCCAATTATTTTGGATATTTTCCTCAAGCAAAACACATTAGCAAACATTTTTGAATAACTGCTCAGTGGATCCATTAGCAGACTTAGTTGGCTAAACTAAAATTAAAAAAGAAAATTCTCCTCTGTAAAAGATGACAGAACCACAAAACAAAAAAACCAAACCAAAACAAAAAAAACCCAAAAAAATAACAAAAAAAAAAAAAAAAAAATCAAATGAAAAATGCGTTGGAGCTCTCAGCAAATACAACATTTCGGAGGCTAACCAGAAATAATGTCACTGCTCTATGAAGAAAGCTCTTACCTGACCCTGTAAGTTTTGAATGGTTATTGAACATCAGTGATAAAGGCAGGAGGAAAGCCACTTGACAGCATTTCTTTCGTAACAGGGCTTCCTAGAGTTTTTGTGGCAAGAAAACAAAGCATTTTACGAAATACCCTTGCTCCAGCTAAATAAAAGGTTGGGTATTTCTAAATGAGGAAAAGGTTCTCTGCTGAACCAAAAGGCTGAAAACAATGCTCCAAGAGCTCTTGACATAAGACAATTTCTGTCTTAGTGTTTGGAAAAAAAAATCCCAATCAACTATATACATGTTCAGCAAAACTATTAAAAATTCATTAGCACTTTAGAAATTATGAACAATGCATGAGTTGCTTTAAAATCAATCTGTTTACACAGAAAATATGTTAGGTGAGAAATAGTACTTTACAACTTGTACACATATTGGCCAAATTAAGTCTTATAGATAAAATACTGCAAGAGTTATAAGAGCACAGAATTAAGTTGTAATTCCTTGATGTGCATAAGGAAAATGTAAACTGGAGTGCTATTAATATATAACAGAGAAAACAGCTGCTATCTGAATGTATAAAACAATCAAACTTATTTGTAGCATCCAAAACCAAATCGTTAGATGAAAGAATAGTCATTACTTCAAAGTATTTGATATTATTTCATAATTCCATAAAAAAATAAAAAATTATATAATAAATATAATCAAGGCCAGCTTTTACATAACAAGCAATATGGGCCAGAAATGGTACAAAGAGCAATAAAAGGATTCTGAGAAAAGATAATGCATACTTGTAGCATACTGGGGAGAAAAATCACTGTTAGATACTTTATTCCCCAAGCTAATGGCCTGGAATAATATGTGTACTAGGAGCCAGACCCATTAAGTGTTTGGATGCCCACATCCTAACTAGCTGCTTAACTTGTCACTGCCTATAAAGATGCATACAGAGGACAGTAAAATGATGAAATGATCTCTCTGAAGACATTTGTGGGGCTGAAGTACTTAAAATCTGGAAAACCCGCTTGAATAAACTGTTTGAATCCACCAATACTAGAACATCTAATGAAAATTTTCTAGTATCCTAATGTTATTACCTATGGAAAGAGACTTGTATATTCAATTAATTCATCATTTAAAGAGCTAGTAAAAATATACCTACATTTACATATAGTTAAAATGCTAGGTTAAACAATACAATCTCTAGGTAACATACTCCAGCTATTTGTAAGAACACTGAAGTTATAATGTTTACAATTCCCAACAAATGAGCTTTTTCAGGTTCATATATATTTATAGTAATAAACTAGGCTTTCTTAGCTACATTTGTTGATTTTTCTCTGCTCTATTAATTGCCCTATTACAAATAAAAACTTCATTAATAAAAAAATTACTCATTTTCAAGGGAGCAAGGGGAGTTAAGGCAATCAAATACCGAGCAACACTTTTTTGACAGTGACTGAATAAAATCAGCTGGAAGAGACAGCTGCATCTGACAATGCAAACAGTATCAGGAAAAACAATCCAGGCTAAAGATGTTTAAAAGATAAGATGGAAAGGTATATTTACTTGTTTTTAAACCCCATGGCTAATAAAGGCTGAGGGGCATTATGTTCTAGATTGGTCATTCCCAATAACAAACACACAATATCCTACTACTCTCCCGCAGTTGTGTTTAAAACTGAAGATTGTGGCCCACAAAATTTAAAGCCACGTAGGAGGAAAAAGAACTGAAGTGCTATCATAAACATGTTAGAATAATCAATCAAATACTTGCATTAAGACAAAGCCATCTTAATTGGAGTTTATTTGAAATGCTTTTGTGTACACAGGGGACAAATTTTTTTTCTATGTTTAGTTTAAAATGCACCTTCAGACAATAGCTGAAAATATGAACAAATGCCCTTACTATCAAAATTAAAATTGCTTTCCTACATACTTGCTACAATATAGCAAAACAAACAGGTTACTTCAATGACAAACAGCTCACGGGAACTATCAAATGCCCTGTGGTGAGCGGCGGCTACATCTGCAGAGGAGAGATGAAACAAGGGACAGCACTTTATTTACTAGAGGCTGAGAAGAAATGCACAGAAAGGTGATGATGCTCCTAATTCTGCTTTCTGCTTTAGAAACAACCTAAAAGAAAATGTGGCCTCTCTTGGCTTTCAAAAACTTACTTAGCCTTTAAATTTTGACAGCTACATGAACTTTATAGGAAACTTAGAACTGAACACCCGTAGAGCAATGCTTCTATCTAAAGCCACATATATACATATAACTGAATTGTCAGTACAGTATTCAAATGCCTGATTTCCATCCTTTCTCACCCAATGTTCCATATATTGAGTGCTAGGATCACACAGCCATGTCTACACAAAAGAAGAGCTCCACATTTTCATCTCCAACACACTGCTTCAGAATAAGCTGGCTGTCTCTTGACATCTCTCCTTTGATGCAAGGTCTATCCCTATCTGACTTGACTGCTCCACTTTCAATCTGCGCTGGTTTAGGATGGGCTAATTCATCTTCTTCACAGCAGGTGGTATAGGCTGTGGTTTTGATTTGTGCTGCAAACAGTGTTGATAGCTGCAAAAATGTTTTAGCTGTTGCTGAGCAGCGCTTGCAGAGTGCAGACTATTTCTGCATCTCATCCCACTCCACCAGTGAGAAGGCTGGGGGTGCATGAGGAGCTGGGAGCAGATACAGCCAGAACAGCTGACCCCAAGTGACCAAAGGAATATCCCAAACCATACAATACCATACTCAGCATATACAGCCAGGTAAGAAAGAGCAAGGGGGGAAGTTTGGAGTGATCATGTTTGTCTTCCCAAATTATGGTTGCATATGATGGAACCTGGCTTTCCGGGAGATGGATGAACACCTGCCAGCCCATAGGAAGTGGTGGACGAACTCCTTGGCTTGTTTCGCTTGTGTGCAAGGCTTTTGTTTTACCTACTGAACTGTTGTTTTTGCACCCTGCAAGTGGCTCTGTAGGTCTCATGACAGTCAACTACTTAAGATTCCAATTTGACTAATAAAATCCAAAAAGGTAGGAAAAAGAAGACAAACATACTACATAAACAGGATAGAAGTTATTTCCATATAAAATGCTGAAAAATCTAGAGAAGTTTTGATCTTTTAGTACCAATTTAACAATACAGAGGAATAGATTTTCAGAGCAAAACTTGAATATGCACTTTGACAAATCCATGGTTTAGACAGTCAGAGAGAGGTTCAATTCCTAATCCAAACTCAAATCAGAGTTACTTATTCCAGGCCCAGAGCACACAGCTCAACAATGCTATCTGTCTTGAAATAAAAGCCAAAGATTGAAACTCCCAACAAAATGTCTGTATTCTTCCACTGAAATTATTCCTATTGACTTAAAAAAAAACCCAGGAGACAGAAGTAAATCAGGGGTTACACTATGCTGGAACAAAGTATTGCATTTACAAACAGACAGCAAGAAAAGAATGTGCCAAACAATATGACTGAAGCACAAAATCTGCTACCACATGATATTATCATCAGGTAATGATTAGAGGAGATATGTTGAAAGGATGTATGTGTACAAGGACATACACATTAAAGTGAGGAGGGTAAGCACCATCAACCTTCTTGACCAGGCCTCCACCTAAAGCATGCTTTAATCTATTGTCAAGGAAGTTATTTATTTTGTTTTTCTTTTACTCTTAAAAGGTTTTTTGTTTTTTTTTTTTTGCAACTATTTGAAGTGCTTTGGTAAATTTACATAATTATCAACAAATACTCTGGTCACTCCATCTTCCACTAAAACACAGCCATATGTGGCAGTTAAGTTCAGCAATTAGCATCAATAGCTCAAAAGTTAAAAATACAAAGTCATGACCTCTCTAAATTAAAAGCTACGTAACTAATCACCTACAATGATTTTTTTTTTCTCTTCTGGAATTGCTGTCTTGAATAAAGGACAAAAAAAATTCAGCTCTCAGGATCAGGAACTCTGAAATGTCAGGGAAGATTGTGCTAGTAAATATGCAAGTAATTATTTCCAAGGGTTTCTTCCTTTACCTCTACAGACAATACTGACAGCAAAACACAAAACTTCACTTGGCAATTATGTGAAAGAGGCTACAGCATGCAGGACTGAATAGGGTAGGGATTCTGCACACTTGTGTGTACAGCTACAAGAGTGCAGAGGTTAATCAAAAATAATCCCTGGAAAGTACAGAAAGAAGCAATTCAATAAAAGAAGCAGCTGTTGTGTGGAAATCTGGTAATGTCCTACACCCTTCCCTTAACCTCTAACTTCACTTGAACAGAGATGGGCTTACCATGGATTTGACAGGCTTGGCAAAATTTCCGTGGAAAAAGGTCATAAAGGAAGCAGAATGTATAGGGGGGAAACATCATGGAAAAGTAGAAGGGAGGAACGTACAAGGCTGTGCACACAAAGGCAGTGCATAATTCCAGAAGAAACCACTGGAAAACCCAACATGCAAATGAGGAAAAACCTGCTCAGGTCTCTTACCTTGCTGTCAAAAAGATCAGTCCATTTTGTTGTTTCCCAGAATGTCTCTGTCAAAGCTTCTGAGCAGCTCTCATGATCCTCATCTTTTCCTTCTGCATCACTGGAAGCAGCCCCTTCTTGGGTCTGCAGATGAAGAAGTTGGTCAGCCAGTGCACTTCCCTTTCGACAAAGTGCATCCACTAAAGTACTCTTCTGTTTTTCCATTTCACTAGGGAGAAAGAAAAAAGAAAAATATTTAGAATATTTTGCAGATAATTCCTTAAGAACAGAAACAGTGCTAATTCAGTTTAAGCTAAAAAGTAGTTAGTACACAAAAGGCTATTTACTATAAATTAAACTAATCATAAAAGATTACCTAAAGACACTATGCATTAAAGACACTCAATCAGTCTTCCAAGTATGAAATGCCTTAGATGACTTAAGGCAAGGGCAACTCAGGATTCTAAAACTAAGTCAGCATCCAGAAATACAGCTTTATAGTTCCTGGCATTATAAACGGAGAGTCAAATCCACCACTAACATAAGCAGATATAATTCTGCTGACTTCAAAGGAACTGCATCCATTTAAAGCACCATTAAAGTTGGTGTCCAATTTCAGATGTTATATTCAAAACACATGACCTAATGGATCAAGTTAGCAAGAAATGTTTAGAATTAAGTTTATTCTGTAAAGGCTTTGCTTTTATATCAGCAATTTTAGAATTACACACAAATATGGATTCAGGATAGCTAGAACAAATGAATTAGCTTTACAACTGAAATCTGATATTTTATATTTAATCGACAAAGATGCATCTCCCATTTTAAGGGCCTAATATTCAGATCTGCTGTTCTGTTACTAAAACAACACTATTCTACACACTGCAAAAATCCATCACTTATTCTCCAGATTAAGCCGTCATTTCAAAATACTCTCTTCCTAAGGATATACATACTGATGATACAAAGGAACAATCTAAAGAAGAATGAGTCTAAAAAATACTCTGAAGCATGGTCATCACACTTTTCACAAAAGAAATCTCTTGCAAGCAGTTACTTCTTAGACTGATGTAAATTTTGTCTTCAAATACAGATGGGAAAGGTTGCAAAATATAAAGAAAAGGCAAGTAGCACTCAAAACACATACCTCTACTAATACTCCAGTGGTCCCTCTGAGCTTAGACTAAGCTTGATACAACAACTTAATACCCCATTTTTCTGATATATTTAAATCCTGAAAGAACCCTTGTTAATTTTATTGAATAAATAAAAATTGGAAGTTTCCATGTCCCTGCATTCTGGAGATAAGAGAACACAACCATTGTGTAGTCATATTTTAAACTGCCTGTGCCACAAAAAAGTAATCAAACAAAGTTATCAAAATAAGTTAGTCATTCCATTTCTTACATGCAGCGACAAAGTACATAGACTACAGAAATAGGATGCAGGAAAATTATTTACTGGGTAGGTACTTTTTTATAGTAGTTGCATCAGGCCTGGGATCAGTCTTCATGGCAAAATATACTGCTAAGGCTGTTTGATCAATATGAGAGATTACTGTATTTGCAGCTTCAACGATTTCATCAAGTCTTTTCATTCGTTCCTAAAAGAAGAATAAAAAGATGCTTAGCACCATGAAATCACACTACTTCATTGTTGATTCTACTAACATTAGGGTGATTGCAAAACTATGCAGAAATAACATTTGTTAATTCAACATGTGCTTTTCTCCACTTTGTTCAAATTTTGCTTAAAACACTCTGGAAAGTATTCAAGATTTCCTGTATACTTAGTCATTTCACTGAAAACTGTGAAATATGAGATTGGAATATGCAAAATGCAGAGTTTATAGAAAGAAAATCACCTTTCAGTACAAATCAGTATTCCTATTTAATCTAACAGTTGTTCCATTCAGAAATAGATACAATATCAGAATCAAATGAAAAATATTCAAGCTAGTGGCATACCCACAAAAGTGTTTGTCTTTAAGATAAAAAAAACCAAACAAACACATGCAAATGTTCTGTTGACGGTTCCCATTTCTGAGGACAATGATGGAAGCTGGATTTAGCCGTGTCACTTCAGGGGGTTACTGTCCACAGCTGTCTGAGTCATGCTGGTAGGAGAAATTACCAGTCCAGAAGAGGAACAGAATGGGATGTGAATTTGTCTCAGTAGCAACCATTCAGAAAAAAACCACTGTAGACTAAGTAAGTAAGAAAACTTACAATGTGTTCAACTGAACAAGGCATAGTATGATGGCAAACACATTTTGATTAGGCATACTTTCTTTTATTCTGCCGTGGGATTATGTAAGTCACAGTCAAGTAAGGCACCTGTCACTTTATTTAGAAATTTCTCCTTTTTAATACTGAGTACTTCAAACTCAAATGTGCACAAAGGAAGACTTAGTTGTTTAGGCTACATGGGTGTATTGAGATAAATCAAGTTTAAGAAGTGTTAACCTTTTCAGAATCCAGCTGATGAAGTCTTGCAACATACAGAGGAAGATGATTAGGAAATGCTTCTTTCAACTCACTATACATGTCAGTGGTATCCAGCCTAAAAGAGTAAGATACAGCATGAAATTACAGATTCTGAGTATTTTTGTGAACTTCAAGCTGCTTCAAGCTTGTGTAGTAATGACAGCAGACATACTTGGTCATCCACTGTATTTTTAGGTCTCTTAAAGCTTCAGCAAATTCTTCTTTTGCATCTTTTTCTTTTTCCTGTTCTTTTTCTTTCTCTTTGCTGCCATTTTTACTCTTTGATGGTGATGGTATAAGATGATAATGAACAGTAAGGACATCCTGGAGGTGGGAAAAGAGACGCATATTCAAAGAGATACTGTATGCTTTTTTTGTGATGTCATATGAAAGCTAAATCATAGCCAGCAACTACTCTGAGCTACACATACAACGAGTAAAGGTTCTGAAAGATATTAGACAGTAAAAATTCAGGAACTGCTATAAGTTTTTATTCTAAGCAATGCAAGGATGTAAATATTAAAACAGCACACTAGGTGTAAGAAGAGAGCCTAAAATTTAGCCACTTTGACATTTTTACATTCACATAATTTTACATAATATTTTTTACGGAAAAAGGAAGGTAGTTTTCGTTTGTTGATAAAAAAGCAAATAACTTGATTAAAAGGATAAGGGAAAAAGACAGAGATCCTATCCTACAAATCTGGTAACCAACAAATGAATAAAGATAGCCGAATGCTAAAAAATAATACCACAGTAGGATAAACATGAAACATGTCACAGGACATGTTTATTCCTCCCAAGATACTACTTCTTCCATGTGCATACTGAATTAGCTGACTCATCAACAGTCAACTGATTTCCAGCTTCACTTGTATCTCAGTTCTAATTAAGTAGACACAACGTTTTTTTAAACCTCAAATGGTAGCATACAAATATCACTATAGTTTGAGTTCATGCTACACTAGTCAATCATCACCACGAGGAAGCCAGTTACAGCTATTTAAAAGGAAAATCCTAACTCAGATGATGGTGACATCCGTTTCCTGACAATTTACATGTAAGTTTGCAAATAAGATAGCATTATATTCCATCCATTGCTTCTAAAACATCAAAATGCTGGATGAGGCCATGTGTTCACTTTGTTTTCATTTTCATTGCAATCTTTAATCAAACCCCTCAACAGTGAGCGCACATGTCCCGTTACTTTACATACAGGATACTTCACAGAGAAGATCATATAAGTTTAAATCCTCTAGAGGCCACTACTCTGCTGCAACATGGTGCAAAATATCGAGTTGCATACTCAATTACTGTGGCAATTTAATTATTCTTATCAATTATTACAGAATATATTTGCGGGAATGCTTCCCATAAACGAAGGTCAGTATTGTGTAATAAAATGAACCCTTGTGTACAAGATGGAGTTAATGTTATTTAATAGCAAGTAAAATGGTGATGAACTGCAATCATGCACTTCAACACTAAACTTCTAAAACATTCAAAAGTCACGCTGCTGAAAAAATGTATTTGAACTTATGGTTCAAACAGGCCAGCATCTTGCTGTGGGTTACAATACTGGAAAAGGTGACTTCAATATTCCCTCAAAACAATTTTCCCAGCTACTTAATATGTAATCACAGAATTACAACCTGGACATTTAAATACTTTTTTTTTTAAAAAAACTAGTTTAGATAACTAATCTGCATTGAAGTGTAGCTTTCACAGGAACTATCCTGCACACATGTATTGTGAGTAGGAAGTGTAAAACGAGTCAGTGCACCTGAATGAGCCTCCAGCAAGACCTAGGACAGAGCATGACAAAACAGGTCATGGAAATAAGTACACACAGGAAGATACAGAGGTCAGGAACATGATGTGGGGCTCACTAAGGTAATTAGAACAGCAGAAAGTAACAATATAGTTCACTAAAGCAAACCAAACATTTTAAGCAGTCTAAGAAGCTAGTTCAGCACAAACATCTTAATTTACGATATTTTTTAGATGTCCTCTATCGAGACTAGTATTTTTCTAAGAAAGAAACCTGCATTTATAAGAAATATTCTTCCATGAGTGGAGGATTTTCTTTTTGAAAGTACATTTTCATTTCACTTGGCAGCATATTTTTGCAGATGTGTATCTATATGACCTCTGAATTCTCAAGCCTTGTCTGTATGAGAAGGCTCTACAACTCTGGTTTAAGCTTCAAACCAAACATAACTGGATTAACACAATCTCACTTATGTGGATGAACATTTGCATTTTGAGAGACTAACCCTATGTGACTAAACCATCAACAGTAAAATGTCATCCCTGTTCTCTCGGTTTCATAAGGTTCTGCAAGCCGTACAAGCTATGACCTCTGAAAGGAAAACAATGAGCTTCAGGCCCAGGCATCCTCCTCTCAAAAGAGCTTACTTCTTCACAGACCTCAAACTTATTTTGTGGGATAAATAACATTTCAGTTATTATTACATTTAACTATTACAGGGCACTAAGATGGACTGAAGGCTTCTTTATTTTATCTGCAAACACTAAGATCATTTATACACTTGGCAGCTCCCTAGGTACCAGAAGATCTCAGAATGGCAATTAATGGCAAAATATTCATCATTAGAGACTAAGGAGAAGAAAGGAAGCTCTTCACAACTCAGCACTCCCATCTGTCTTATTCAAATTTCTCTCTGATGGCTCGAGTAGTATACTAAATTTCATTTTATATATAACTATAAAAAGAGTGTTATAGACAGAGAAAGACAAGAAGTGAACATATTATCCACTGAAAAAAGTTACTTTAAGGAAACTTTCAAATTTATCCTCTAAAAAGAAATGCAGTATTGGGAAACTTGAAAGCACATAGGACATGTACTTTGGTCTGTGTACTCTGTGGAGTCTTGTAAGCCTCACTGGGTTTACTTTTAACTGAACTATAAACGACACAGATAAACAAGCACAGTGCCATCAAAACAGTCACCTCTTAAAAGAGCTTAATTGACAGTTAATTTGGCTTCAAGATGTCAATTTAGATTTCTGTCTGGTGTTTTAACATCTAATATTATATATGCAAAACACAAAACTATTGTTACTTGTACTTCAAAGCATTCACTGCAAAACTAACCACAGGGAAAAATCTCCCTCTAGGAACACATCCCAGGTCTCATTTTCCACTTAATAAGTATCTTCATATTAATGCATATCTGCATATACAGATGAATATACATATAGAATTTGAATCTATTTTAAGATTCATACAATTTGTGTAGTGTTGCTTATTTTTACAGCAATTCTCATTTAATGGAAAGTTAATTAAGCTTCTTGGAGTCACCAGGCAGGCTTACACAAAACCATATCACAGACTTCATCCTATTTTTGAATATCTCATAGCTAAACAGGGATAGTGTCTTAATGCTCAAAGAAAGTAATCCATTTTACATTTGACTTCACAATGGTACTTATTAGTCTTCCACATTTATCAATATCTGCACAACGCAATTCTTGCTTTAAGTTGGAAGAAAAGATAGCAAAATAGGGAAAAAGGTGTAGAAATTTTCCATCCGTTGGCTGATTGTTACATATTGCTATTCAAAAGCTGCATTATGTACACCAACCAACCAAAAAAAAAAATCATTCTTACAGACTCAAAAAAGTCAATGACATGCTATTTCATTCTATGTTCTGGACAAAGGTTGGAGACAAGGGGAAAAAGTATTCAGATTGTAACTGCATTACAAATGAAAACAAAGACACCTATTTATTATGTGGAGAGAACCCCTTGACATTTTTGCACAGTATAAAAGAACTAACTATCTTTGGAAACCTAGGCTGCCGTTTCCTGGCAAAATCAAACTGCTTTTATGCAAAACAGAGATGCAGTCAGGTGGATTGAAACCTGCTGCATGTCCAGGCAGAGGGTGGTCAGTGACAATACAGGTGGAGGTCAGTAACTAATAGTGCACCCCAAGGGGTCAGTTCTGGATTGAATCCTAGTCAATGTCTTCAATAGCTACTGGATGATGGGGGGCAGAGGGCACCCTCAGCGTATTTCCTAGCGACACCAAACTGGGAGGAGTGGCCGAGATGCCAGGGAGTCTGCTGCCATCCAGAGGGACACCAAAAGGCTGCAGAAATAGGCTCAAGAGGAGCCTCATGAAGCTCAAAAAAGAGAAGTTCAAGACCTGCAAAATAATAAATCCAGGAATAATCCATGCTGGGGGGCATCCAGTAGGAAAACAGCTTGGCATCCTGGTGGACACTAGACTGAACATGAGCCAGCAGCATGTCCTTGTGGCAAAGAGGGCTCCTAATCTTACAAGAGGGCCTGAACCTGTCTTTGAAAACTATGAAAAAAATCTATACATACTTCTTTGAGTTACTGAATCACAAAAGAAATATATAAACAAGTTTTCTGTGCAGGAAAACATCTTAACTGCATGTAAACCTATGACAGGGCAGGGTAAATATCAAAAAATTTAAACTAAGAAGGCCTCTGAGTTGCATTCTTGGCAAAATGCATTAACTAATGGAGCTCTTAAAACAGAACAATGCTTTGAAATACACAAGGATCATCAAGTTCAACTCCTGGCCCTATCACAGCACGATCCCCAAGTGGCCAAGAGCATTGTCCAAAT
Organism: Sialia sialis; assembly: GCA_009812075.1. Taxonomy (NCBI): domain Eukaryota; kingdom Metazoa; phylum Chordata; class Aves; order Passeriformes; family Turdidae; genus Sialia; species Sialia sialis. The sequence goes on along the minus strand of VRYO01002772.1, from coordinate 54,529,116 downwards.
GCTTCTTGAACTCCGTTCGGCTGGTGCTGTGACCATCTCTCTGGGGAGCCTGTTCCAGTGCCCAACCACCCTGTGGGTGAATAATCTTCTAATATCCAACCTAAACCTCCCCTGATACAACTTCAGGACACTTCAGGTCAGGTCACTGGTCACCACAGAAAAAAGACCAGTGCCTGTGGCTCCACTTTCCCTCATGAGGAAGTTGCAGACTGCAGTGAGATCTCCCCTCAAGTCTTCTTCACGATGAAGTCTTCTTCACCTCAAGGTCCTTCCCCATCTTTGTTGTCCTCCTCTGGACACTCTAATAGTTTAATATCTTTCTAATATTGTGGCATCCAAAACTGCACAATATTCAAGGGGAGGCTGCCCCAGCTCAGAGCAGAGCAGGACAATGCCCTCCCTTGCCTGGCTGGTGCTGCTGTGCCCGATGAACCCCAGGACAGGGTTGGCCCTCCTGGCTGCCAGGGCACTGCTGACTCATGTTCAACTTGCCAATGACCAGGACCCCCAGGTTCCTTTCCATGGCACTGCTTTCCAGCATCTCATTCCCCACTCTGTACTGTACATCCAGGGTTGCCTCATGCAGGTGCAGAACCCAGCACACTCCCTTGCTGAATTTCATAGGGTTGGTGATTGCCCAGCCCGCCGTTTTGTCAAGGTCTCTCTGCAGGGCCTCCCTGCCTTCAAGGGAGACAACAGCTCCTCCCAATTTAGTGTTGATCTGTGGACTTGCTCAGTATCCCTTCCGCTCCTGTGCCCAAGTCATTACAAAGATGCTGAAGAGCAGAGGGCTGAAGATGGAGCCCTGAAGAAATCCACTAGTTTAGTTGCTGCTAGTACATCGACGACTAATAGATGGAAGTAACAAGAACAGTTTTAATTTTGGCTTGGATGGTTTTACTGCTCAGATCTGGATACAAATCTCTGTTCTAAAACCAAAGGACAAAAAAACCCCCAACAACAACCAAACCCCACCCCCTCCAAAACACAACCTCTGGAATCTGTTTAATAGGTTTTGTTATTCAAATTGCATTATTATTAGCTCAATTCCCTTGTTAGAGATTCATTTAGTGAAGATCTTACACCCTATTTACCAGGAAGCCATGCTTTCACATGGGATTTTAAATTATCCTTCTGAGAGCAATCTGTATGATTTTCAGGTATCAAAATAAAACTCAGCAACATGCACTAAAATCCTTCTTGGAAAGCCTAATCTCATTCCCACGTGGTTATTACACCAAGACCAGAGTAAGTTAGCAGGTTCAGCTTGCAGCTTAATATTCACAAAATAATGGAGTATATGACTATAAACTATGTTATTCATCATTTTCAAGTCCTACTTCTAACAAGAATCCTGGCTAATCTGCATGTCACCCCAGAACAAAGAACCTTGAAATCAACAGAAAGCAAATACCTTTACAACTTAAGAACAAGAAAAAACCCAGTAACCTTATATAGATAGTCTAGTGAAATACATTTTTGCATTTTTTAAAACAAACTGTTTCACACTGACTGCTGGCAAAATATTGTATTAGCTGATGTGAAAATATAAGAAAACACAATATTAAACTCTGTTATACTAAAAGTCACCCCCTTTCTAAACTATCTTATCCATTATGTGAATACTACTACCTGCTACATGACTGTGTAAACTCTAGCTTCCATGTATGTTTTTTATGACTAGAGAAGACAACTCTCAATTTAGCAGATGGCAATACAGGTAGATAATCAATTATTCAATTAAAAGTGTTAGGTTCATATTTGATTCTCAATCTGCAGACAGAATAGGCAGGAACACTTGCCACAAACACTGAACCACAAACACTGAACATTCCTGAGTATTTAATAATAAGAAAAATTTCAGACCACTAACACCACATGCATTTTTATAGCACTTATTGCAGAAGTATACAGATGCGCACGTGCCTCTCAGCTATGTGTTGCAGTAGTGTTTTGCCATTCTACCAGTAAACATACTTAAGGTGCTGAAGTAAATAACTCAGGTCTAAGCAGGTAGAGGAAGGAGACAAATTAAAAACCAAAACTGGTAGACAAATTCTTTAAGTCATATGCAAAAAGATTTCAGTATATCTTTTTCAAAAACTAACATTCAGTACCTTTTTAAATTTTCCTTGTCGCTTTGCTGCAGACTGCCCCTGGGAGTTAGAATAACATACTGTAAGAAAACATGCACACACCACACAGGATGGAGACACCTTCTCTGTACAATTATAGTTATACTTCCAACCTACAGATTTCCAGCTTTTAGAGAGTCATATCTATGATCAAACATGCTCTTAAAGCATGCTCTTTCAGATTTTTAAAATTAATAAACCAATGCATCACTGTATATACAATCCATTACTCCTGCAATATAAGCAAGTGTTGTTAACCACTTCGCTTCCATAAATAAATTACAGAAACTCAGCCTCAGAATTTTAGATTTTTTACTATTTAGTGGCATTGTTCTCTTTCATAATAAATATAGGCAAATTAGAAACATTTTCCCTTACCTTGCATCCACCCACTGACTTAGAGACAATTTTGCTGCCTAGTCCTCCTTTTTTGTCTCCTGGTATGTACTGAGGTTCACTAAAGGCAGCAGAAAGTATCAGATGCTATTTGATACCATCGTTTTTCCATTGAAGTATGACCTTAACAGTAATGCCTTAGAATATGACATGAGAAACACCTCAGCTAGAATTTACTTCTGTGTAAGGTCTTAAGTATTCTCCATCACATGAAATTTGACAGGCTGTATCCATCTCCTGCTTCCTTTTTCAGAAATCACTGTACATAGCCATTTAGCCTGGTTTTAAAATAAAATATGCAAGATTGCAACCAATAGTTCAAGGAAGTGCACAATTCCAGCTAGGGAAACTAAATTACACTAGTGTAATGGATTAATCATGGATTTCCTAAAAGCACACTTGCAACCTCGCAGGAATCACAAAGAAATATTAAACTGAGTATTTTAGAGCACCTAGTTACTGGGTTTTTCCACACTGATACATAAATTCTCCCGATACATTCTCACCTGCAGTTATATACAATCTGCCCAAAAGTACAACAAATTCAGATTTAATTAGCTAAACTTTTATGCTCAACATGCTCTAAAAGTACGTACCAACCTACTGAAAGAAAATTATTTTCTATGAAGACATACTTTAGTTTTATATATGTTGTTCAGCCACATCTAGTGATATATGGACAAAGATCAACTACCTCTGAGTACTAGCAATCACCAAGATTGACTAAAATTTAGACTCATGCTTACCATCTGTTTAAAAAGAGCTAAAGGAACCTTCTAAACACTGTAGCAGCACCAGATACACAGAAAAGTGACATAGTTACTATAATCCCTGTTGCATTATAGTCATACAAATTAAAAATGTTTCTTACAGCATGCTGTGTTAGGAGCAAAACCAGATTCTTCATCCTTGTTTTCTAGCTTTGCACACAGATCTTATACCATTCTGTTGAAGCATACAATCACACTAGTGGTTGACAACATCTGTGTGTAGCAGCTAAGAAAATCTGTGTATGTATTTGAGTCAGCAAAATTCCTACTTGGTAACAGTAACATATATGTGTTTAGAAAGCACGTGTTTTTGCTGAATACTGCATGCACGCAAGGAAGAGTATTACAGAACCAACATGCACATAACACTATATGCATGTATTTTTCATTCAAAAATTACATTAAGCTAGGGAGTTACATAAGATCAATTTTAAAGCCTCCAAATCAACAAGAAAGCAGTTGCTTCTAGAAATTAAAGATTTCAGAGCAAAAGAATTAAAACTCTTTATTAAAATTTAGAAAATGCAATTAAATTTGAAATTAGAAGATGAAAATAACAATAGAAATACTTAAAGTTGTGCTGACTTTATAATGAAACAACTGCTTCTAAAATGTATTATGTTACCAAACCTAAGGCTCTTCAAGGTACTAACCCAATACAATACAGCACTTCCTGGCATGCCATTTGCTTGCTAGAAAAAATTTCAGAAAGCACCCCCCTGCCCGTCATCCATTCCATATACTCACAGCTTTCTTGCCAAGTTCTGTTTTAGACAGAGTAAGACTTCCTGCAAGATAACACCCTGGTCCTGCTCCTTTAGGTATTCTGTTCAAAGAAAGTAAGTTTAGTGTTAAAATCAGGTTCACTAAGGGTCCATGGAAACTACAACAAAGAAGCCAAACGGGGAAAAAGCAACATGGGAATTACCAAGCCTGGACAGGCAAAAAATATTAAAATATCATTTTAGTGAGGTGCAGAGGCAGCTGCCTAGATGCAGATGAGAAAAATAACACTTCATAACTTACTTGTCATCAGGTAGAGATGTAACAAAGAATGGCTGACTGTGTTTTGGTGGTAATGTCAAACTGTTGGATTTCTTCTTCCCTAAGAGAGCAAGGCTATGGTTTTCATAAATATCTAAGCTCAAGGTACTAGACAACCTATGAGAAACAATAAATGGCAGGTCTTTGATGCGATCCAGCTCACTGTTCTGCTCATGTCGAATTTGTAACCGAATAGTGTAATCGCCTTTTTCCAGTTTCACAGAATACTGAAAGAAAGAAATTCTCATAAATGCCAAGATTCAACATTTTACATTCATAAAAAAAAACCCCTCCAAACCCCAAAAGTAAGACTGTCATGTTTTGAAAGCATTTTTTCATTTTTATCATCCTGACACAGCAATACATGGCTGTTTTGAGCAGTTGTATCCTAAGTCTCCTTTCTGATACTGCTGCAATAAAACAGAAGGCAGCCCAAAGAAGAAAGCTGAGAACTACCCTGCTCCCAGAATCTCCTTTTCCTGGGCTAGGGAGTCATGCTTCCTGTTGCTATTTCTTCCTGGATTAAGTAACTTAGAATCATCCTATGATATACAACACCAGAGATTTACAGCATCACAGTCCACCAGGTCCAAGTAACAAAACACTATGGTGATATTTACATTTTACAGCATCTTAAAAATGCAGCTTAAGGAATAGATGCTTACACAACGCAATTCTGAAAATAATTTATAAACTGTAAAGTGTGTCTCTTGAAACTACCTTTTGTACACTTCCAGAATGATCAATCTATCAAAATCAACATTACACCGACGATGTTCAACTGTGATTTTATCTTGGTAAAAAATAATTTCAAAACAAAAAATCATAAAAAAACCAACCAAACAAAAAAAAACCCCAACAAACAAACAAACAAAAAAACCAAAAAAACTTTCTTATTACTTTTTTTTTTAAATTTCTCCCTACTTTCCTCATGATCCAGACACACAATCTATTGAGTCATAAAGGGATTCCTGCAGAGGGTAGAGTATCTACAATTGTGCAAAAAAACTCCCTTTCAAAGATGGCAACAGGAAGCAAACAAAGCTGAAGCATTAAAAAGGCCATTTGAAGATATCAACAGCACAGAGGACAGTGGTCATGAATACAGAAGCCTCTGCTCTATCAGCACCAAATCAAACTACAGGAAAAAGAATGCATAGAGAAGTTTAAGATAATGTCTTTGTAAAAAAACAAACAAATAACACCATTATGAACTCACTTACTGAAAAGCACTAGGCAAAATCACAAGAAATTAACAGTTTTTCCTCTTTCTCCTACCTCTGAAGAGGAAAAAAAAAATAATGTTCTATTTCATTAACACATATCTGTCTTTTTTGATGCAAATACATTACCATTGAACCTTGTATGTCTTCTTCTGACTATGTAAGAACATTAAAACTATGCATCAGGAAATGTAAAGAGCTAACAGAAGGCTTGGGACAAGAAAAAGAAAGAACACTTTCACATTCTTCAACAAAAAAAAAAAAGGTAAAATAAATACATTACTCTGTACCTGGTGTGGATAGGCATCTCCTGAACCCATTTGTCTTTTGTTCTGGTCAAAAATAATCCAGAGCTGACTATCAAATTCAGATTCATACAACAATTCACAAAGAAGTGGACAGCTTGGTGTTACTTCTCCACTCTTAGGCTATTAAAAGAAAGGTAAAAGCATTTAATCTACTATAGAATAAAACAAGTACAATCCTTACATACATATTCAAAAAGATAAATGAACTGTAGCATGTTCCAAACAACAGTAGCTTTTAAAGTGGACCGAATCAGAATTTTGATTGTAGAAAGTCTAGAGTGTTAATCCAAACCTCCTTTCTGAGTGAAAGCTAGTTAAAATTAGAACCTGGTTTTAGAAAACATGATGTGTTTATTAATAACTTTAAAAGCCCCCCAAAACCAAACAAACAACTAATGTAACTCTTACCTGATGGAAGTTATAGGTCAAAATCATCTCATACAGTTGACGATTATTTGGTAAAATATCTCTGGAGCCCAAAGGTTTTATTTTTGCACTCACTGGTCTGCAGTTAAACAACGAAAGGTTCTACTGAGAAACATGCATCCACTACCAAAATTTGTCTTGTTTAAGTAAAAGCATGTTCTGAAGTACAACTGAATTCAGCACATGCCACAACATCTCATACATTGTAACTACCCAAGCAGCATAAATTCCACAGTTAAAATTAATGTCAAAAACAAGGTTTAGTGACACTACAGACAATGCAAAAAAACCCAAAAAAACAACAAAAAAAACCAAAAACAAAAACAAAAAAAAACACACACAAAAAAACCCCAATGTAGTAAGCATGTCCAGATGCTCAAAATTAAAGGCCATTAAAAGTTCAAGGAAAACAAAATCAGGTTATGTTTCTAGTATCCATGCTGAAAGCAACACTTGTATTAGTAACTGGAAGATTAATGGCACTGCAATTAAAAGACAGAACAATTGATAATTCCTTGTTATAGAAGGCTGTATCTTCAGAGAATGTAAGAAGCCTTACAGTAATCTGAGTAGTAACACAGAAGAATGTACACTACAGAGGGTGTATGTTAATTCAAAAACAGTTGGGCAGAGCAGCCAAAGTTCAGGGCAGCTAAATATTTTAGACCTCAAATATCAGAGAATATAGACAAAATAAAAACGATATTTAAAAATCTAAGCTTCAGAAATAAAGAATAGTGGAATCAGGGTGGTCTGGCACCATTTAAGTTTACATTTCATTCATTAAATCAGATAACCTCTAGCTACATGATCAGAATTTGTCTCAAAGCTTCTGCCAGCTCTTTCATCACCAAGGGCACAGACTGGTCACTCAGTAAGATATGGGTGCTGGGTTAGACCACAAAACCATTTAACCCAGGTTTCCTAGTGTGGCAGACACTGGATAGACTGTTGACAGAAGTCTTAAGAACTGAGTAATACCACACATGATATGTCTCCCTAACATTCACCCCGCCTCCAAGCATTTGAAACAAGAGACAGAATGAAAAGCCATTCAGTAATTTTCCCTCTTGTTATGACTCACTAGTTCATTCAAGATACACTATGCCTGCCTTAATTGAAATACATTAACTGTTTCTCCATAGTTCACTTAAATACAGTTCCTTTACTGTCAGATGAGTGAAGGGTAAATGCTTTACAAGGAGTAAAGAGCATTTTCCAACTAAGAATGAGGGAAAACTATATTAAGGGACTGTTTTTTTCCCGGATTTAGGGCATATCAAACAGATTATTTCAATAGGTGATATGTTCATTAAACTCCTGGCAACCTCAATTCCAATTCCAAGTACCCAAAAGCCCCAGGTGGAGCCCGAAGTCTCTACTGACAGGCCCAAATAATGAAAAACACTGGATTACTGACCACTGTGAAATTGTCCCACATCTCAAAAGTACCACTTGAACCACATGGTATTTCTTTATCCTTCTGAAATGACCAACTTTAATCATGTTTAGAAATTTTCCAGCTAAATTCTTTCTCCACATCAGCATTTGTTAAACTCTCAAGGTAAATACAGCTTTCCCCCAAAAAATCTGCAGCAAATTCTACAAAAACACTTCTAATCAAGCAAGAGAGAAGACAGTATTCCCAGGCCAAAATTTGGCAGGATCCCAAGCAGCTGTTTGGGGAAAAAATACCAAAACTAAACAAAAAAATCTAAACAACAGAAGGTAGCAAATAATAACTCCAATAACTGCAAATTTTTTCTTTAGATATCGAAATAACTTTTACCTCTAAGCATCTGGAAGCACTGGAATATTTTTGTCAATTCTGCTTTTTTCAAATTAGCTTAAGGAAAGTAATTTATTTTGAAAAAGTGACCACAGAGAACGCTGACAAATTAGTTGATGCTTCCAAAGCTACTTGGGAGTTTGACAGGAGTACTTTTGTAATCCTGAATTTCACTGCTAATGTGTGACTGTTTCAACTCTACATACAAGGAGTTTTCCCAGACTCCCAAAACAGCTCCCCAGAAACTCTACCTGAGTGTTTGAACCCAGCTTTTCAGATTTATGCATGGAGCAATATCTTCATATTTCAACAGGGACTGAACATCAAACCGTGCGATGCCTTCTGAAGCATGCTAGAAGAAGAATACAGAATAATTATGCTTCTGTGCACTTACAACATCAGATGGTGACCACCTGTTAAGACCCTCAAAATTACATAAGCTGTAATTATTTATACTTTGATAAGTAATAATGTGTAATTTTCAAAGTGTCACAAGTGCATCTCTATTTTACAACAGCAGATAATACTGGGACTTGCAAAACTTATATAAACAAAGCTTAAGCTCTGGTTGCTCATTTTTTTCCCTTCCTTATTTAAACACTTTGTACAGAACTGGTAAGTCATACTTCAAGCAGGACTGCACTTGTTTGTGCATTTAGGATGATTTACTTTCAACATGTAATTCAATATATACAATACAGAATATTAAAACAAGTATTTTATGGTGTTTCCTAGGACTATTATTACAGAATAGATTAACTCTGCAAAAGAGAAACAACACTGCATACACAGACTTGGTGATGGGAAAAATAATTTGAAAAGTTTATTTCTAGTAGTATCCCATGACAAAGACACTAGCATATGAGCACTATTGAAATTTCTTTTATGAAAGTTAGTGGTGCTCAAGAAGGAAGGGCAAGACTATTTATATTCTCCTATTTTTTCACCGTCCATTATTCATTCAGTATAATCCTGCTGGGCTGGGGGGGCAGCTTCTGTGCACACCATCACCAACAGCTCTTTTTCTGTTCTAGCAGTAAAGACCTGGTACTTTAACACATTGCATCCACTCTTTCTTCCTCAGTTTATTCAGCTCTTAGAGCCTGAATACATCCAAATTCACCCACAGGACAGCCACAATTTGCTCTGGCCTTTAGCTGAAAAAAGGCAGGTGCCAAAACAGATTAGCATGGTGCTGCTTCATGTAGGTACCAGCTCTCAAAGCACTCTCTCCTGAGGGAAGGCAGTGTCAAGACAAGCCAGGTTGCATAGGACAACAAAGAACAAGGGACCAAGACAAAGCACAGTAGATATCCCATTAACACTATGAGTAACTTTTTCAATCCTTTAATATCACAGACCACTAGGAATCATGACACTGCCCCACCCACTGCAGATTAAACTGCCATAAATGATGAATCTCAAGCCAATCACCACATCTCAACAGAACAGTGAAGAGAAAATAAATTTAAACAAAATTTTACTCTGAATATGGTATTGAGAGTGCTGTTGTTTTAGCAATGGTAGTCTAGATATTCCAGTTCAAGAACTGTGGTCTCAGCGAAGTTTATTTATATAAAACACTTGGTACTGTAAGCATATCTACATTTTCAGCCTTCTAGCATATTTTTTCTACTGAGTTTAGAGTTTTTGTTTCTTTTTCCTCCTTTCCTTTTCACTACTGGTTTATAATGAAAACGCATAGAAAAAAAATCATAGATAATGGTAACTGGTATTTCTCTGGGACTGAACTCCCATTTAACAATTTTTAAAAGAGAACATGAAAGTCTCATACAAAAATACTTTTACTGTTTCTAAATACAGGCAAGAAGGAAGAAAACATTTTTTTTCTGAGATACCATAGGATTTCATAATAATTCAATATAAGCACTCTAGAAAACTTACCATGTTTAGCTGAGGGGCACCACAAAGTACACCATGGAAAGAAATTGTGTAATTAATGCTAACATCGCTAAGGCTTGCCCACCACCGAGCAACACAAAATTCAAGGGTTTTTCCGGCCTGGGTAACAAAAGCACAAAGTTAGACTCCAGGTCCCATCTTCCTCTTCTATTGACCCCAACCTCCCTAAACCCAAGCCCAAAAAGAAAAGATCAGAGTACAACTCAAAAAAGACCTCTTGTCCAGTTTACTTGAATTGCACAGATTTGTACAGAACCAAGTAAGACATTATACTAGGTCCAGAAAACACAAAACTCCAATAAAACAGCATGACTGACAAATGCTTCAAAACCAGGAGTGCCGAGATATACCCTCCACAGGTACTGCTTTTAAATATACTGTCTTCCGATCTTATGCCTCAAACTAGGCAAACAAAAGCTTGGGTTTGGGGCTTTTCTTAGGAAAAAATCCCATTTAAATTGTATTATACTGCACAGATACATTATTTACCCCACTCTAAGGGAACTTACTAAGACAGGAAATGCTTCAATCACTGAGCCTTTTTCTGGTAAGGATGAAAACTTGTAGAACTCATGACTTCTGTATGCTTTTTGTTTCACAAGCTGAACAGCATGAAGCACAAACTTGGCAGTCACATCAGCTGAACATGAACACACTGTCACTTCTAGATTAAAGAAAAAAAAAATTAGTCTGAAGACACAAGAATTTTTGAAGAAAAGCAGAGATTCACCAGAGAAACACTACTTTCACAAGTACAGTAATTTTCAACATATAAGGCACACACTTTTGACTGAAATTGTGATCGGAACCTGGAAGTGTGCCTTATACACCGGTGCACCTTATATATGGACAAAGTTCAGAAATTTGCCAACCTGGAAGTGCAAGCCGTGAGAGCCACAAGGAGAGCTGCGTGGGGGAAGCCAGCGGGTATGGGGAGAGCCGTGCAGGGGGAGCTGGCAGGCACGGGGAGAGCCGTGTGGGGGGAGCCAGCAGCAGATCCTCGCTGCAAAAAAAAGGTGCGCCCTATATGCCGGTGCACCTTATATATGGACAAAGTGTGGGAAATTGCCAACAACCCAGAAGTGCACCTTCTACTCTGGTGCGTCTTATATGCGTAAAATTACTGTGATTTGTAATTTAAGAACTTATGCAGTACTCCAAGTGCCTCTACATGTGAAAAATGCTTGTATATCAGCTAATTTATTTCAGGTTAAAGGAAAACCAGCTAAGTTCAGAGGACGGTTAAAGAGAAAAATGTCTCACTTAAACACTTGAAATTAATCAGATAGTACAGATGTATCATCTGTATAGGACAGACTGCTGAATTACAAATTAAGAGTGTTATCACTAACTGCAGTCTAATTGAAAGATTTTTGAAAGGATTATTGTTTAGCAATCTAACAAAGAACGACTAGGAGAAAAAAATCCTTTTTTTCCTTCTTGCAAAATGATGAGCTTTTTATCCATTGTAAAAATCACATGTTCTTCATTTATGACTTCTTTCAACATTACATGCATACACCTTAAAACCAGGTAAGCCTCAGACAGTGATACTTTTCCATAAACATGGGGCATTTTTCCAGGTATACACAACCACTTCAGGTTGTTATTGGCTGGTTTCTTTAAGACTTAGAAGATCCTACTATACCAAAACCCATGAAGTAACTCCAAATCACTCATCCAAGAGCTTAAAATCCAAACAAATATCATGGGCCCAAACCTTTAGTATTTATTCAGGCAGAATTCAAAATTATTTAAAACCAACTTTGTCAAGTCTGATAGTTGCTATTTTTTATTTAGTTAAGTGATTATTTTCCTTACCAGCCCATGTAGCTCCCTGTGGAACATCTATGAAGTGCCTTTGGATCTGACCAGGTTTAAAATGAACATCTGTGTATGTCAGGTCATAGCTTGATGATTCATCTACTCTGTATGTCAAAAGGAAAACATGAATAGTAGTCAAACAAGCTGTGAAGCCAATTTCTGAATTATTTTTAAATGCAAAATTACTCTAATACGTACAATGAGGATATTTAGTGTTTAACACCAATTATTTTTATTCTAATACATAATCTGACAGCACAATGTATCCCAAAGATTTAAGATGTCAGCTCCACCACACTATGTAAGTGTCATTCCCAACTCCCTGAAGTTACAGGGCTTAAACAGAAGTATAACAGAATCCTCATTTTCAGTGGATCTGCTTTTCCTGGCCAAGTGAATCACCGAACTGAGCTAAGGTATGGAAGCAGCAATATTTCCATGAACGAGTTAGAGAACAGCTACTTTCCCCTCTGGTTCTATGTACTCTAGTTCACCAGACAGAAATGAAAAACCAAACTCCAGTTGACAAATACACATGAACAGCACATTGATTGATACTTTGGTCAACAAGCCAGAAGGCATCTGTATGCTGATGGACCAGGAAGCTGCTGCCACTGTGGCTAAGCCCACCAGGACACACTGCTGCCATGACCAAAACTATAAAAAACATTATAGCTGCCTAAGTCTGCTGTAAGAATCTTTAGAGTTCTGGATTTACTCACCCTGTTGGTATAACAACAGTGATTGGAACTCTGAAGAGAGGGCCCGCATTAGGCATTGCTGTATCATATCCACACACCTAACAAAATAAAATACAACTCAAAATCTTTAATCAAAATCAAACTACAGAAGACAACATTACACTTAAATTAGGTGCAGAGTATTTTGAATGTTTGTAGTTGTCACTGAGGAGAAAAGGTCACTTGACCTTTGTCAACTAAGAAACAATTAAACACTAAGAATCAGTGAGGAAAAAAAAATACTTTTCCATTTTGATTCAGTTCAAAGGAAAAACACTTAATCAATGGTTATTTATTTGGCTAATGTTTTCTAAATGCTTTTATTTTTCAAACACAGATACTCAAAATTCTACAGGCATGTGCTATACAACATCGTATAGCACAACTATTGCTGAACCCTGGCCTCAAGTCTGTATAGTGAAATACAGTGTGGCACTATTTTCTGGTCTGTAAAGCTCACAGATTTTATTTCCTTAAAATTTATTTCTATAGAAAGTTGATAGAGACCCCATGAGGGCAGAAAATCTTGCTCATAACACCAGTACTTCCATACCTCTGTATAATGTACTCCTTCTCTCAGGCCACGTGGATCCACACGAATGTTTATGTGTCGACACTGGTTCATAAGTTCCAAATGACTAGGACACTGGACCCATGGAGCATTTGAAGTTAAAGCTAAATGAAGCTGGAGAGATATTCTTTCAGTATTTTCTGTCAGGAAACAAATTATAAAAACAATTCAATAACACATGTGCACATAGTCCACTGTAACAGTATTTTCCATTAAAATATACATATTGGTAAAATATAATAGGAATCAACTCCTTAAGGTCCCTGGATCTCAGATTCTGCACAAAGGGAGTGTTCTATAATACTTTTTTTAACTTGACAAAACAGAATAGCAGCAGTAGCCAGTAAAATAAAGGTGGTAAAATAGAAACAGCTTTGAAATATCTGCCCCCGGAACAGTCAAACCTGACAAAGTCAAAGGCAGGCAGATAAGCAATGCTTTAGTTACTCACAACAGTCTGGAAGCAGGTATAAACTTCCTTCTATAGATTAAGTGTTACCTAGTGCAGAGAAATACAACAAAAAGCAATCACGTTGATTCTGAATGCTCTGCTAATTACCAAATTACATTATAAAGCATTCTAAGCAAGAGGTGATGTGTATTAAAATTAATATGAAAATCCTGTCATATTTTGCAAACAATCTGGCAGATTCAGTAAATGCTATGCATTAAACCACAGCTTCCAGAAAAGCATCCAGGGCAGTTGAAATGTTTTAGTTATTAGGAGCTTCCTCCTGCTCAAAAGATTATTGACACTTTGAATTTTTTTTCCTGTTTCTTAGTCCTAATTAAGCTTATCTTCATTTTCAGACATTTAATCACATCTAGATTAAGCAGAGAAAAGAACACTACTCAAAGTTCAGGAGGAGCAATAAAAGCTTGAAGAGAGCTTCAACAGACAAACTGAGCAGTCAGCCTCCCTAAATTCTTATTTACAGTTTCTCAAACTCAGTCTTGTTGAAGACATCAGACACAGCACAGAAATAACATCTACAACTACCATGTGCCAGTCATCCATTGCAAATGCCTAATTGGTTTCAGATTGCTTATTTCCTGCAAAAGTCCAGTGAATAATTATTTCGTGTCACATGTTAAATTTAAAAGGCACTGATTGCAATATAAGCTGTCAAGCAATTAAGTTATTTGGAGTCAGTTACCTGCCCCAATTCCTATCCTTTCTGCCCCTAAACAAACTCACCCCTTTGTCACATGCCAACCTACCTGATGATCACTGGTTTTAGGAAAGGAATAAACTCAGTAACAAGCTCTCACATGGCTCACTTTTTGATTACAACATAATTCAGTCTCTCAGCGAGTTCCAATTTTTATTAAATAAAGCAGGACAAAGGGGGTTGTGGAAAAAAAAGTCGAATCTTATTTTGATGTGCACAAGTGATTTTTACCCTTTTAGTAATAAAATCCAAATAAATTCCCATACTGCCCTTGGATATCTTTATTAATTATTTGATACTGAATGGAAGTCTAATTAATTAAATAAGATTTTTCTCAGGTTCTAAAACCTTAGATACCAAGTCAGAATTTATAGCCTTTAAATAAATGAGAAAGTAATTTCCGGGTAAGTGCTTTCTTATTCAGAATGATCATCTGCCTTTGTCAAAAGTTATCTACAAGAAAAACCCTGAAGCACCGTAATTTCATGAAACATCAGGGATCTATGATTATTCTTCTCTGTTTCTGCCTATGCCCCCCCAACCTGACTTTAAATTTCTACAGAACAAAGATCTTTTTTCAGTGAGAGGAAGCCTGAAGCAACAGTCTCTCCAAACAACATGAAAGCTCTGCAGATTTAAGCGAGGTTGGAATGGGAAAGTTGTTTATTTGCACATCTTCCTTCACCATGGAACTTGAGGTTTACATTGACTCCTTTTACAGTACAGATTCCTGCCACTCCTCATTATTACAGCTTTTAGTTTCAAGTCGACATTTGTATTTCTTCACATATCCACCTACAAAACCTCTTTCCTACCTGTATTCTCAGGAAAGACAGGTTCTATGCCAACCCCATGATCAGATGGTGCCACTATCTGGGCTGGATCTCTGAGGTAGATTCCACGGTTGCTGCCGACAGTAACTGTGAAGCCGATGTTACTTGTGAATGATGAATTCTGAATGAGGTAGTCATAGGCTTTATCAACCTGTTAGAAAGAGAAAGTTCTAAATTAACAAATTTCAACTTCATATCAATTTATGCATATTCGCTTCAATATGAAGTGTTGAGCAAGCACAGCAGTGAACAGTGAAATACCTCACGTGCTACCTGAGCAACATCCACTTGCACAATATTTTATACAGAAAATGAGGCCATTTTCACAGTCTACAATGGCCACAGAGAGCCCAGAAAGCCAAGAACTTAAAAAAAAAACAAACAAGCAGGGCCAAGTCTCCTCTGCTATAAATCCATTAAAAGATATCTATTCAGTGATGACTTTGAAGACAAGGACTTCAAGGCCCAAACCTACTGTTCTAATTTAGGTGACTTTTTCATATAGGTGGAGCAACACTAGTTAAAACATTTAAAACTTTCATATAATAAGAAGATGAGCAATACAAAAGAGATAAGCAATGGAATGCCCATACAAGCATATATATCGATATGGAGTAAAGAATCAGGTCACAAGATCCAGCCCTGGGTCTAAGTACATGAGCTGCCACAATAAACTCACATGACAAATACACCTTGTTTTAAAAAGACATCCTCTGCCTCACTTGCTGTTCTACTGACTATAAAAATCTTAAATTCTCTTCTACTTGATAGCAAGGTACCTTAACAGTGAAGATTAGGGCTCTCTCCTTTGAGACAAGTGGACATACAACACTCTGTCTACTAGATCAATTCTAATCATGTTTTAACATGTGCTTTAATCATGGGCTACTAAAACACCAAGTATGATTGGCCCATTTCATTTTTCATTTGATATGGCTACCACCACTGCCGGCTTCTGTATCAAACTCAGCATTACACACGTGTGTAACAGGCATTACCTACTAGGTTCTAGCATCTCCAGAACATGAGCTCAGGCTAAGCATTTACTATCTGGCATCTTGAAGCACAAGACAAAAATCTTAGTACTTCTCTATGACTAGGACAGGAATGACTACAGGCCCAGGTCTGTAAGAAATTAAGTTTATGCTGTCAGTCAGTCAGTATGCCTTCATCATACAGATCACAGACTTCCAAGCTACTCTGAAGCCCAAAGGTAACGATGAGCACCCAGACTGTTTGGGACAGGCTGCAGCAAAGTCACTGTACAACTGCAACTGTACTTCTCTGTGAACCAGCGTGGGTATTTGTTTTCACAGCACAGAACTTACAGTCCCAGCTTTTGTCTGAACAGAACAAGTTCAGCTCTCTCTGACAATACATCAAAACATATTTGGAAATTAGGACAGAATTTAGGCACCCAAATCCACATGTGGGTGATAAAAAACCTATACCCCACTTTTATGCCCATGTATCTTTTTGATCAGTCTAAGAATGTGTCCAGTTATCACATTTATTTTACAGTAACTGGAAGAACCTTCTCATTCCTCCTTCTCTCTCACTACATTCCCTTCCTCTCCCCCAGTGAGATCTGAGAATCAAGCAGCATGGAACAAACTGAGTGATATTACCTCAAAAGCTGTTTTTTTTTGTGGGTTAGTTCTTCACCAGCAGTTATTTATATTATACTGTTTTTTTGCCTGCAAGTACCTGAATAATGCCATGTCCTTGTGCAAATACTTCTATGTTTTCAGCTTTCACTGCCGTATTTTCTAAAGCTCTTCTGACAGAATGAACAGTGTAATGAACATTATTAGCTTTGAGTCCTGAAATTAAAAATAAGGGTGTTACTGGATACAACAAAAAATTTGAAAGTAACAGCATTTTATTAAGATGAAAACGTATCTAATCTCTTTGATGATGTTTAACATTGCAGCACTTTACCTGACAATACTAACGCAATGCCTCCACATGCATTGGGAGAAGACATGGACGTGCCATTCATGAGTTGTGTTCCTCGCAGAGTCCAGTTTGGAACAGAAGCAATAGCACCTCCTGGGGCACTGATACTTACTCCAAGGGCTCCATCAGTGCTAGCATTAAAAAGCAATGGTTAAAACACCAACTTTTTTTTTTTTTGCACACTTTAAGATAAAGCTATCAGTATATTTAAAACAAAAGTTCACTTTAGAGAATATTCACTACATCTTACTTCACGAAATCCATTAACCCATTAAAGCAAAGAAAAAGCATACCACCAAGTAACAATTTAAAATGTCATGTTAATCATCAGTTGTATTTATTTTATAGAAAGAGGTTTCTAAATTTTCACTTCTTCAGTATTCTCCACCAGGCTTCAGTTTCGCCAGCAGAATACTTTCTGGGATTTCAATTACAAAATGCACACAAATCAACCTATTAAACACTTCAATAAATAAATTAGCATTCCGCATAGCCCATTCAACGGTTACTACTTCTAAAGAAAAACAGTAAAAGGGGAGGGAAGGCTAGAAAAGATCCAAAACCTAGACTTCTAATTCTGCATGTTGACAGTTCACTACCAAGTCAAGTTCTGAATAACAAGCTTGAGACAAGATGGCCAGGGGAGAATGCATCAGAAGTAATGTCAAGAGGTACGTCAGGATCAGCTGGGCCTGATCCCTAAATCCCACTTTTTTTTTCACAAGTGTATTTAAGAACGGAGCAACTGTGTGCCTATGACACAGTTAAGAGTAGCATCTAGTTTTCAACTCTATGAGCCAGACATGCTCCATTTTTCTTGCTCTGAATAGACAAAAATTGCACTGCTTGAATAAGGACAGCCCTGTGTCTGAGCTATTAAGTTCTTTGGAGAATCAGGGTATTTTAGGGTACTTATACCCCACTAACAGCTTCGTATGTTTAAAATCAGAATATTCCAAGTATGATACTTGGATGTTTGAACACCTTTTATGACAGCCATATATAAAAAGGTTCTGCATCCCAACACATCTGGACAAGCAGTGCACAGTACATCTCCCTGAAAGCCTCTATTGCTCACTGGGACAGACTAATCCCTACATCAAGACTGCTCTAGCAAACTTCAGGAACTCTCCAGTCATCTGAATACTGCACCCAAAAGAAGGAGAATCCTCCTTTGGCCAGACTTGGCATTTCAGTTGACTATTTTACAGGGCACAGCAACTAAGCACACAAAAAGTGATCCATATATATATCTGTGTATGTGTGTATGTCTATCAAAATTAACTACAAATTGATCTCCCTTTCTCAGCTGAAGGCAGAGAGCACGTTTCTCTTTTCCCTACATAAAACATGACAATTCTTCATAGTAAGATTCTTGAAACAATATATTTGCCTGTAAATATACAAACACCAAAACAGCTAGAGAACAACTCCGAAGTCCAAACAAAGGCAAGAACTCACGAAGAGATGCTACTATTTTTTCTTTGTTTGTCTATCATATTACTATCAGAGGGTTCTGAGATATGAAATAAACATTGGAATTTACATTGCCCTCAAAATTTCTTTTATAGATATTTCAGAAAATTTTCTGCAGTATAAGATAGACAGTAATTTTTTATGCCTACTCACACCTCTACTGGACTCAAGCAAAACCCTTGAGTAAGTTATGCCACTGAAGCAGAAGTAACACCACTGCAGCAACAATATTTATTTAAATCTTCATCACTTAAAGCACATTTAACTTCACTACACTAACATAATGAAGTAAGTGCTATAGAAATAAGTAAAATAAAAGAGAACCAAACAAATTTCCTAACAACCTTTCAGTAACTTATCATCTTTGATTAGATATGCAATCAATTACTTTCCTGAAAAATACGGGCTGTGCTGTTCCTGCCATTCCTTCTCCCCCAGGAGTTCTAGAGCTGAACATACAAAGGTGCTGCCAGAAGAGCAGGCTAGTTATGCTCTTTCCATAGGAAAGAAATACTTTTATTTTGGTATTAGTGATTTTAGATTTTGAGTTACATCATCTGAACCCCAAAGTAATCAATTTGTTCTTGGAATATAACCTACCTTGGCCCTCTGGATGACCAAGTGTATTGATTTGCTGGCAGTTTTTCTCTCAAAGAGTATTCAGCAACCATCATATCAGGTGACACATAGGCACCAACACCTGTAAAAAACATTCAAGCATTTTAGATGGAATACGAGGTTTTTATTGAAAACTAAAGCAAAATACTTCTGTGGGTTAAATCCTTTATGAGAAGAATCATTGCTTGACATTTAAAATAGAAACACGCATTTTCCATCTCATTAAATCCAGGTATTTTTGCAAGATAAGTGTAAAGCATCATGCTATGCAATAACAATGCTGATGGGCACATTGTATAATAGTAAAATATCACGTAAACTTCCAAGTTTCACTTTTATTCAGCTGGAAAATAACGTTCTATGCTTCTTCCACAACAGGTAACTTGTACATGCCTTCTCTCTTTCCTGCACCCCTTTCCCCTGTTTGCACTGCTCTGCCACAAACGACAACAATAGCATAGCAGAGCAATCCTTGTGAATTGGTTCATATTCACATGGTGCCAGCTACACCCCCTGGAGTAAATGGCCACATCCACACATCTCAAACAGTCAGGATACACAGTCTTTACTGAGCATCAGCTCCAAGTGCACAGAGTATGTAAAGGACTACAGTAATTTCACGATTATAAGCCACACCTTTCTCCTTGAAGAACCCAGCCTGCCCCAGTAGTGCGGCTTATATTCAGGTGCGGCTTATCTATGGACAAATCCCAGTGAAATGCCAACCTGGAAGTGAGAGCCAGCCGGGGAGGGCACCTGGGGCTGCCTTTAAAGGCTTCTCTGGTTTATGAAAACTGTTGCAACTTGAGCACCTGACACCAAACCCAGCTGGCAGCAATTCTGTTACTAATTTGTTACTTTGTTACACATGGATCCTCGCTTTAAAAAAAAAAAAAAAGGTGCGGCTTATAATCAGGTGCGGCTTATAAATTACTGTACATCAAAGCCTGATAAAGTAACATTTGTAGAAGAGAATGCCAAGGATGCAATCGCAACTATGTCATCCACCTATTCAAAATGGTAACACTCCACTTTGTTTACACACCAAGCACTACCAGGATGGTACAAAACTAACATCAAGCTGACAAATTTGGCAAGGCCCATGCCTGTGTCTGTGTGAGCTAAGCCAACCTGTCAGCTGTATTTTGCTTTACCCTCAAAAAATAAAAACTATCTGGCTCACTCCAGATGGAGGACAGCAGCAAGCTACTTGGCATGCAGAGTGAATGATCATCCAGTCTCTAGAGTGATACAACTAAGTTGAATTGACAGAGTAGATGTACTGTAAGAGCAAAGCCAGTGCAGACCTGAAAAGAGCTTGTTAGTTCCAGTTCCAACCCCCAGTCTCAGTAATGAATTAACAGCAGATGAACTTTCAGACAGTAATCAGCACTAATTCTACTAGCTGCCCTGGAACAGCAGCTCTTGAGCATTCAGGGTTTCACGCTAGTCTCCTTACACGCTGGTTTCCTTGCATAAGAATTCTGAGACTTAAAAAGCATCTTGTGTAATGCACTAGTGAGACAAAAAATGATCTGTATAAAAATTAAAACTGAAAGAAGTTACCCCTGAATTCTAGACATTTTGCTAAATCTTGTAACTCAATCTTTCACTAAAATATCAAAATCATATATTAGCCCATCAGAAAAACAATGTTAATGACAGCAATAGGCTTGCACAGCAGTGGCACTGCAGCTGGAAAAATCCCTCTCCTACAAGGACTTGTCTAGATCCTGACATGGGATTATTTTCTATCCAAATTAAAAACATCTGTTTCACTAAAATTAAAAATCAGAGTATCTGATAAAGACAGATGATCCAAAACTGTAGTTCTGGCAATTCAAAATGCATTGCAATACTTTCCAGAAGACTAATTAGAATCCAACATAGAATCACATTTTCATAAGTTACATTTACCAGCAGCTATTGGTTGGAGTGAAGTGGTGTGCTTAGACATTTACAGTTACAAAAGTAATCCTGAAATATTCAAATAAGTCAGACCAAAGATTTATTTTGCAAATTTTATACAAAGTACATTAAATCAAGACCATTTGCCTCCCGCCTCTTTTCTACATAAATGAGGTCTTGAATTTAAGAAGATAACAATCTAAATTTGTACACTTAAGCATAGAGAAAGTGCCTCTCTCAGAATTAACCTTGTAGCCCAGCAGGCAATTTTTTAGATTTAGTTCAGCAACCAAGTGCATAACAAAAGTACAAAGTTTGAAAAGACAGGAGCTGAATATTGCCAAAATTTTTTCTAAATTAATTATTTACCTATTACACTAGATGTAGTTCCACCAGGACATCCAACTGTAGAAAGGCAAGGACCATTATTTCCAGCACTTGAAACATAGATTACATTGTGTTTCCACACTGCTTCATTAATCACTTCACAAATTCTCCTGAAGTAAGAGAAAGCAATGAATCATTTACTCAACAATATTGCTTTGTTCCACAGGACAAAGCTCCCATTTCTAGTACAACCTATGACCATTCACCAAACAAGGAATATTATGCAGCCTGCTTCCCACACCTAGCAGAGGCGGTTCCAGCACAGAAGCTGACCACAAAAACGTCTTCTGGTTTCAAAAAGGAGTGATCACTATGTAGTGATATTAGGTCTTCAAAAAATACCCCACACATCATGTGCTGTTGCAATTATAAAAGTTCTTTATTATGTTAAAATACTAATGGTATATGTATTATAGATCTGTTATATATATTAGTGTACATATTATACATGAAAAGCTTTTTAAATGGGTTTACTTCTTCCAAAGCCAGTTTAAAATCTATACTGCACATATGAATCATATGAACCTGCACAATTCACTCTTAGCCATTAGCTGACTTACAGAAAGCTCAACAAATACAATTCCAACTCTGTGAAATTAAAATATTTTAACCACAGTACTACTCACCCAGAATTTGGCCAGTGTGTTGCTTCTCCATAGCTGTAGTTGACAAGATCACATTTGTATTTTATTGTCTCTATCATCTGATAAGGTAAAAATGGGAGTCAAAATATGTGCTACTGAAAGAATGTAAGTGACTTCAGGAATGACAGAAAACATCTGCTTCAGCTGATTTGATACATATCTAAGGATGACAGATAAACCTCTTGAATCTAGAAAATAATTTAGCGCAGCCAGTTAAGTGCTATTTTCCCAAGAAACAAAGAAAATTAAACTATTCCCTGAAAATTCTTATTCATGTTCCCAGCTACAAATTAACATATTATCCTAAGAGAAAACTGCAGAGAGAAAACTGCAGACAGCATCAGTATTGTCTAATAACATAAAATTCTCCTTTCCTGTGCAGTTTGGTTGAACCCCAAAAAGTTGCAAAAATATTATTTTTCATGTTGCTACATCAAAATATTTTATGGACCACAAATAGAGCCTTCTATTTTCAGATCTTTTTCTTGTGTAAAATTTTTCCTTATCAACTCACTATACAGAGAAGCTCTTGGGTCTTTCATCATTAAAAGGAATGATTATTTTTCCTCATTCTTAAAAAGAAGAGCTAACACAAATACAGCAACATAGGTAGATACTCATCTGTATTCTAGATTTGTATGTCTTCTATAGTTATCTGAGTAACTATGAAAGATACACTGACAACAAAAAGAACTTAAAGCAAGCATGCAAGTAACTTCTGTCATGCATCAAGATAGTCACACTGCAAGTCACCATGGAGAAATACTAAGTGCTCTGTGCAACGGAAGTCTTGTTTTATATTAAAACATTGGTCGTACAATATGCTTTAAAATACATTCTAGTTAGTTTTAGGGGGGTTGCCTGTGTTATTTTTGCTTGAGGGCTTTTTGTTTTGTTGAGGTTTTTTTTGGTGGCTTGCTTGTTTTTTTAATTTATGGTAGTTTTGAAAATACTGTAGAACCATAAAAACAAAGCCTATAAACAAGTAGGGTATGAAGTTTCACAATATTCTACACTTGTCGCATTAATCATTTATTCAGTGAAATACCCACAGCTCTTATTAGACCAGTGCCAGTTTCCATTGTACTTAGTCTTGTATCACCAATCTTGATTGCAAGAATCTGAGCTCCAGGAGCCACACCATTCCGTTCTGGTTCTTCTGGAAAGTATCCAGCTGCAATACTTGCCACATGTGTTCCATGTGCTCCTGTGCAAATCAAAAGTAGGTATTTTTAGTGGACTCCATTTTTAAGAATTCAATATGCTATAGCTCAAATAATTTTCCCTTACTGAGATGTAAGCACATAAATCCAGTCAGTGGCCAGTCACCAGTGCTGCTGATACCAAAAGGGGGACAGCGGTCACCAGGACTCAGCAGTGGAGCCAGCCTTGTTTAACATTTTTCTGATGATCTGGACAAGGAGATTGAGAGCATCCTCAGTAAGTGAGTGGACAACAAGGCTGGACAGGAGTGCTGACTGGCTGGAGGATAGGAAGGCTCTACAAAGGGATCTGGGCAGGCTGGATCAATAAGCTGAGGCCAATTATATGAGGTTCAACAAAGCAAACAGCTTCTTAAGGAGAAAAACGAGGCAGCAGGAAGAGAGGAACAAAGCATTAACTTAAGTCCACTAAAAAAAGTTACTTCAAAGGCTCAACACTTCCTACTCAAAGTTATGAATGTTACACCTGAGACAACTCAGGTAGCAAGCGTTAAGAATAGAAAACAGAACTGTACAGAAACACAGAAAGAAACATTTCAAAAAAGTTACCATCTACTTAGAAACCTAAACTGCTTATGTAGCTCTACTAAGATGGGATAGTTTCATGAGTAATTAAGAGCATTTTTCAAAGTAAATGCATCCTATACCATCCCAACTATTCCATTTGCTTCCCAAACAAACCATAATTATTTAAAGAATACTTTAAAACTGGTTCAGAGTGGTTGGAGCTACAGCTGTAGTGACACCTGACGTAACAAAGAAGTTTGTATAAACCTAAATTAAGATCAATACCCATTTTGTTAATGGCTATTATATTTAAGATACTTAAAAGTATACAAATACAAATGAGAGCAACTAAAAATCAATTAATCTCTATTTAACAAACAAAACAAATTTTCTTGAAAGAAGGTTCTCTTTAGTTCAGGCTTTAAGATATGGGAACATCTTAAAGAGTACCTAAGTATGCACATTCTATGCATACATGCTTATGCATATTAAGTTGACAATATTTCATATAAAAATGCAAACAAGTTTGGTTATGAGCTGTCATTACAGATTTAGTTCAGGAAATACAAGTATAAAAGCCATAATAACAAACGCTGTACTACAAAAGCTGCCTCCAGTCATCCCAAGCATCAGCAACAGGACCCAACACAAATCAGTGCTTCTTATGATACCTATTTAGCAGCAAAAAGTTATTAAGAATATTCTCGTTTACCTCCACTTGTCACAATGGAAAGGAGGTTTCCATCATCATATATATTCACAGAATAATTCAACATCTCAGATGTTCCAAAAGATCCATATTCCTGAGCCTCTTTGTAGGTTCTCAGCACTGTACAGTTAGTTAAGTCACCACTCTCACTTGTATCTATGCAGGCTCTGTTGACAAAAACAAACAAAAGAGCAATGTCCCAGCTGCTATAGGCTTTTGGTTACCTCAACTCTCCAGCCAAGAATAGCACAAAGACTTCAAGAAGTTTGGTTCTATGTTTCCGGTATCTTTACATAGTTCTTTAAGCAGCTACTTTAAAACTTGGTTGTTTATACTTAAGATTCAGGAACTAGAAGTTTTCTAAATAAACGTGTTTTCAAACATTAGTGAATTCAAATAAATCTGCATTTGAAAAGCCAGACTATGAAAATTCATGTTAAGTTCCAGGAAGAAATTTTACTAAAGGTAGATGTTCAGTGCTGGTACATAAATATTTGAAGTTTTACTGTTTTGTATGATACACATTATCAGTCAAGAAATGTGCCATTTTACATCCTGAGTCTGTGCACAGACACCTGTTTTGTTTTGGTTTTTTTTTTTTTCATATCACCAATGGATAGTCAAAACAGCTTCATTCTGCTTCAGAAGAAAAATCTCATAAGCTTACATCATATCACACTGTCTTCAATAAGACTATTATACCCCATCTTCATTTGGGACCAGAATTTTGTCAAGAAACCCAACCTCAAACTTCTATAAAGAGGGCAGATATAAAAGGCAACAAGTCTTCGATGCAAGCTACTCTTTTATGTAAAAAATAAGATATTTTTGACAAGTTTAGTCATTTACCTCCAGGTCTCACCGTCATTCCACACTACACAATCATATACTGGGCCAGGATCACTGTATTTTTTCTCAAAAGAATTCAACAATTCCACTTGATTTTGAAGTTCCTCCTTTATTAGCTTATTTGCCTAATAAGGCGAACAAAATTCAGTTAGAGTATTTCCAAAATTATTACAAGATAGGTAATACTACATTCTTTTCTAGTACTATACATTTTTTCCATTACTTTCTCAGTAATGTTAGACTATCCTAGGAGTCACAAACATCTAAAAGTTCTAGAAGTTCAATGGCTTTCAATAGTGCACTATTTTTATTTTCTAATCTCTGTAAATGTAACATTTAAAGCCGTTATTTTCTTAAAGATTGTTAAATGGTAAAGTAGTATCTGACGCATTTCTGATACTTCATTGAAATAGTGCACAGTTTACAAAAGAAAGAATGTTTAGAAAATTTCAACTTTGAACACAGCAAGGATGATGCCCTCAAAAAATAGCCCATTAAATTAAAAATAAAACTTACTGAAAATATCCAATAATTTTTTTTAAGTAATACAGTTTTCATATATGACATCAATTCTCAAAAGTGAGCAACACTAAGCAAACCAAACAAACACACATACTAAGACTCCTAAAATTAATCAGA
>VRYO01002772.1:54483748-54502043 GCA_009812075.1 Sialia sialis | reverse complement strand
CCTGTCAACCAGTAACAAATTGTTACAAAGAACAAGTTTATAAATTTAGACTTAATGCAAACCTGTGAGGGAGAGCTATGAGCAGCATCAAATTCTTCTTGTTTCCTACAAGCCTCTGCTAGAGCCAGCCTGTGAACAGGATCCCAGAGCTTTTCCTTGCGCTCCTTCTGTAAAATAGAACAGAGGATCCTCAATATATTAAGAAATATAGCTCAAAATATGAAATAATTTGAAAATTCTGATTTGAGACAATGGCTAAAAAAGTTCCATATGATAGTATAAATAAGCAAAAATTGCCAAACAATTTTAAAAAAGAGATATCAGTAATTTCTGTACTTTTCACCTCAACACACCACTGTGAGGAGGAGTGCTAGGCTACCTTCTGTTGCTCTGAAAAAAAATCACAGAAGAAATCTAACATGTAAATAATAAAAATCAGAGAGAAAAATGCTGAAGTGCTGGCTAGCAGCCTACGCATATTACCAAATCACATGCTGTGGTGTTCTAACAAAATTAAGAAACAGAACTGTAAAATATGACTATATACCATAAAGAAAAGAAAATTCCTCCTTACCTGAATCCTCTCCTTAAGAGCTTTAGGATAGATATCATAACCATTTTTTATGCCAATGTGATATTTGCCTGAAGGATTTACCCAGTTTGCTGGAATCTACAGAAAAGTATATGTGGAAGTACGTTAACTTATGGCATTTAAAAAACTCCACAAACATAAAAGCCCAACAATGTGTAAGATGGCTTAGTAGAACAAACCTGCAAATACTGCCAATTTAGTTTTGTGTCTCCATAACAGTAACTACAGCACTCTTCCAACAACACGACACAGCATTTTCAATCCAGTACCCAAAAAAATCAGTATCAGTTCATGTGATGCTGCCATTGAACATCTTTAGGCATCAGTTGCTCTGATAGTCTACTTTTAAAATATAAAACCCCAGCTTTACTGAATTTACTGGGCAGAGGTCTAGGGAAATCATAGTACTACAAATGAAACTTAACATGAGCAAGTATGGTTGGAAGTCATGACAAACATCTGAATATCTCATTTCACAGCTTGATGCAATTTACACTCAGTGTACCAAGATCCGCTCATCCTAACAACAGTAAAAGAGCAACAGATTCAGCCTTACAATCATTATCGGTGCAAAATGAAGAAGAAAGCTGACAGCATGGAGAGATCCAAAGATGTGATGCCCCCCTATCAAATCATCAATCCAATCAGGAACTCAAGAACGTTTTAGCAACATCAGTTCTCTGTACCCAAGACCTCTACTAGATTTCATGTCCTTTCTGAAAATACTACACCATTTCTGTTCTATGCATAGTGAGAATTCAGTGTCTACAACTAGGCCCTCACAGATTTTTCAGTCTCTAAATCTATTCACCATGAGCTCTGCTGCATTCCCCTGAACCCTCTGACCTTCTGGTCAGAGGGAACAAAGGGAAAAACAGGAAGAGACACGCGGTGTTCAGGTTTATATAGCTTTCCAGGGGGCAGGGGGGTCAAGGGTCTGTAATAGGACCCTGTCTTCCTGTTGGTCAGATCTCTGACCGGAAGGCAAACATGTTGGGTTCAGGGGAATGCAACAGAGCTCAACACAATTCCTCTTGTATCATACGCAAATGTGGAAAACACTAGCACCTTTAAAAACACACCCACATCTGATACTTTTAAAGCATATTTCCAAAGCTATTTCAAGCCAATTTCCAAGGCTACATCAGAGAAATGTTTTAAACAAATAATTAGATGATTACCAAGATGCCCAAAAACCCTGTACACAACCCTATTCAGCTACAGAAAACATTAGAAATTAAGACACATAAAAAGTGTAAGAAACACTGAGCAATGTGCAAGAAGATGAGGAAATGCAGCATTAGGTTTGGGTAAGATCTGGATTACTGGTTTTGGTTGGGCCAGGGTTAATTTTCTTCATAGTAGCTGATATGGAGCTGTTTGGGATTTGTGCTGAACACTCTTAACTCAGGGATGTTTTAGCTGTTGCTGGGCAGTGTTTGCACAGAGTCAAGGCTTTTTCCATCTCCCAGGGCTTTTCTCTCACCCATCCCAAGCAGTGAGCAGGCTGGAGATGCACAAGCATTTTGGGAGGGGGCATAGCTGGGACAACTGATCCCAACTGACTACAGGGATATTCCATACCATACAGAATCATGGTCAACATATAAAGCTGGGGAAAGAAGGAAGAAGGGGTCGTTCAAAGTGATGGCATTTACATTCAAGTCACCACTTGTGTGGAGCCCAGCTTTCTGAGATGGCTGAACACCTGCCTGCCCATGGGAAGTGGTGAATGGATCCCTTGCTTTCCTTTGCTTTCATCCAAGGTTTTTGTTTTACTTATTAAACTGTCTTTATCTCAATGTATAAGTTTTCTCAATTTCACCCTTCTGATTCTCTTCTCCCCAAATTGCCAGGGGCAGGCTGAGTGAGAAGCTCTACATGCTTAGCTACCAGCTGTGTTTAAATCACACCATCTAGTTAAAAGGAAGTAAGTTCTGAAAAACTGAAACAGGTGCTAAATTTGCTGTTAAGAAAGAAGATGATGTCCAGTGGTGTGTCTTTACCACCAAATACTAACCTTTAAAATTCTTCCAGAAAGACCAGTAATTTCTCCATCTTTAGGTTCCACAATGGTACATGTAGTTACATCACCACTGCCCGTAGTATCAATTATATCAATTATCTTCGGTTTCCCATCAGTTGTTATCTGAAAATATGAGCACAGAAAAATTGTAAATGTACTTGATTACACTACAGCACACAAACTAGGGAAGTTTTCTTGTTAAAATTATCAACTAGCTTTCTCAGACACTCAATCTTTAACTGAAGGACATAAAACCAACTTAAACTCGAGACATATTTTCAAAGAACTAAGACCAACATGTTCATCTTTTTTTTTTTCATACAAATCCACTTACTTCTAATAAGAATTTAGAGAAGAAAACACTGTTTTAACAGTCTTAATTTAAAACCAAGTCTAAATTTGCAAAAAACATATTTGCAAGAACTACTATTTGTTTCCATATCATTTGCTGTGTTGCTTGTGACCCCTCATTCTGGACAAATTTTATAGCAATGAGTACACAAGTAAGAAAATGAAAGGTGCCGAAGTACAAGCTCTCACAAGCTGGAGTCTCTTAACTGAGCTTAAAGGGAACACAAGTTACTACTATCTTATTTTTCCTGTTTCAAAGATTTTGGTTTGTGTTTTAATCCATTTGAACTGTTAGTAGCTATGGCTACATACACCTAATACTTCAAGGAGTCCAGAAAAACCTTTATAGCAGCCTCCCAGGACCTAAAGAGGGCCTATAAGAAACCTGGAAGCAACTTTTTTCATGGCACAGGCAGTGATGAGACCAGGAAGAAAAAAAGAATGACTTTAAGCTAAAGGAGACTATCAGACTAGTCATAAGGAAGAAATTTTTCACTGTGAGAACAGTGGAACACTGGAACAGGCTGCCCAGAGAGGTGGCGGATATCTCATCCCTGGAAACCTTCAAGGTCAGGTTGGATGAGGTTCTGAGCAATCTGATCTAGTTGAAGATGTCCCTGCTCCTTGCAGGGAGGTTGGACTAGATGGCCTTTCAAGATCCCTTCAAACACAAACCATTCTATGATTCTATGAAGTGCTCATATATACATATTTCCACAGTTCTATATCAAAGACTGATTTAAAAGAAAAGAAGAAATAAATCGTCTTCCTAGTATCATCTACACATTAGCTACACTTGAAAAAGCAGCAACATTTGTTTTTTTCTACCGTTTACAGTATTGTTGCCTTTATTCACTATCAATAATTTTGATGTTAAATACAATATATGAAAGGTTGTTTTGTTCCAATAATGCTCTGGAATTGTGAATTCAGCTACTGGAAGCTACTGACACATTCCAACTGTTTCATGAAAGTCGCTCTGCTGCTGCCAAAAGGACAAGAGTCACGTTCTTATCACATCTCAGCAAACAAGGATAGATACTTCCATGGTC
Organism: Sialia sialis; assembly: GCA_009812075.1. Taxonomy (NCBI): domain Eukaryota; kingdom Metazoa; phylum Chordata; class Aves; order Passeriformes; family Turdidae; genus Sialia; species Sialia sialis. The sequence continues at coordinate 54,498,022 of VRYO01002772.1, read as the reverse complement.
TCAAATTCTCATGGCTAAAAAAAACCAAACAACAAACAAAAACCCAACCGACACCAATACAACCCAAAAAACTACCTCCCAAAAACTCAAGAACAAAAAACCAACACAGACACGTAGCAAGCAACATCCCCAATGAGAACAGGTTTAAACAGCTTAAAAAAGTAAAAAGAACAAACCCCAAATATTCCAAACCCATAGCAACCATAAAAACAGCATCAATTTCCTTTCCCAGAAGGTAACAAATACTGCTTTTAAATAGACTTGCTAGGGAAGAACTTTCCTAACAGAAACCAACACCCTACTCTGTTCATAGAAATTCAAGTTCACTGAAGAAAATCTTTAGAGCATCTTAACCTGGTAAAACATCATCTGAATGACAGTTACACAGCAGTGAAAATGTACTTGGAGAATAGTGTGTAGGCACTAAACCTTGTACTTTGCAAGCACTGTAACTGATGTCTTCAACGTTGGCCACAATTCACACAAAAGTCAAGAGCTGCTCCAGTACTAAAGCAACTACAAGACAAACCTGAGATTAGCAGCACTGGACATTTTTCAATATACCTCTACTCAAAGTCAACTATCCAGCGAGCAAAGTACAAGAAAACAAGAATGAAAATGTAATCCAAGGTGACTTCTTTGAAGAAGGCAAGTTATATCGCAACAGGTGGCCAGAACACAGATTTATGCTGCAGCAAGCTTGGGTAGTTTTAGAAGTTGTTTCCCAGCCCAAGAGACAAGGTGCAACTCCCACACTCTATGGCACTTTGCCTTCTAGCTGAAACCTAGCAGGCTCACACATGTACATGAGTTTGTACTGTCAGAACCAACAAATCGGAGTCTTTCAGTCAGATACAAGAAACTCAGAGTTTCAGCTGGTCTAAGGCTCAATTCCTAACAGCAGCAATCCAGACAGGTTCACAGTAATTTAGCGCAAGTAACCGATACGGTGGCACCTGCTGCCATGAACTGCTCTTCGGCACAATGCCCACCAGCAGCAACGCCAGAGTGAAACTCAAGAGTTCAGCTCAGTTTTCTTCTGCAAATCTTGCAATTCTCAGTTTAAAATTAAAATAAAAGATAATCAAGTGACCTTGGCCAATTCCCTTATGTGAACAGAAGAGTCCTGAAGTAATGAAATAATTACAGACAGTACCTTTTGCATTAAAAAAAAAAAAAAATTATACAATTTAAAATATTTTATACTGTATTTAGGGAAAAAAATCCTCAATCTGGCCTTAATAATCATGGCTTCCCAACAGGCATTTGAAAAATGAATTAGTAGTTTAAAACTGGAAACTACTTTGCTGTTTATATATTTCTACTTGAAGTTTGAAAATCTTACCTACATGTCAGTTCTGACTTTGTAAAGCAGATAAATTAGTAAACTGAGAACACTAAAATTAATCTATGTGCAAAATACTGGCAACTGATTGGCTATAACAGAAGTAGAGGAGCACCAGTATCTATGACAATAACAACAGAAAAGGGAAAGCCAGATGCACGTAAGCATGTTTTTGCCAGCCCGTATAACCACTGATTCCAAGCGACAGCAACTGCAACCACAAGAGATGAACAAGTTCTTCAGCACTTTGGTCACAGGACAGTTGATCATCATAATCACAAATAAAATGATTTCCAAGCATTTTTTTTTTAACCGAGTGCTGAAAAGCAAGTAATACCAAACTAGCTGCTACTGCTAAAAAAGTTGTCACATAAAAGTAGTTAGAATTCCAAATGCCACTTCACAAAATAAATACATTTTCTAGAAGCAAAATGAACTGACTTATCTATTATGAAACATAAGAAGCCCCAATAGGAACACAGAAAGTACAGGGTGGAGCTGAGCAAAGACCATACATATACAACCGCAACACTCCATTAAATGCACCTAAAATTTCATCAGTCACTGTGCCTTAATGGGGAATTACAAACTATGACTTGGCAGACAGCAGGAAATACATTCTACCAAGAGGACAGAAAGGGAAAAAAATCACAGGAAAGAAGCAGACAAACTGAACCAAACTTTACAGTTGGTGGTGGAAAAGCAATGGAAGAGGAGGTGAAAGGAATTCCCTAGAGGGCACTGGTTACAAAAGATTCATAAAGAAAAGTAAGTACAACCTAGATTAACATTTTATGTGTCAAAGAAAGCCAACCAACAGGCAACAGATCTAAGAAGGTTTGTTAAGCTTAACTACTATTCTCTCTATAGCAGCAAGCATCCAGGGAAGAACAGAAACATAATGGCATTTCCCTGTGAAACTCTGTCCCCAAATCTTTCTGTCCCTGGAAAAGGGAACAAACAGTGCTATCGATGTTTACAAACCAAGTCACAGAATCAACAAGCAAAGGAACCCTACCCAGGAATGAAACACTAGGGAGCAGCAAAGAAATTAACTGCTTTGTTTTGACTAAGAACTCCTCTATATTCAAAACAGGGTAGCTCATTTTAGCCTATAATAATTATTGTCATTAACCAGAACTCAAAGTTGTAATATCTATAAACTTTGCTATAGATAATGTCTCCTCTTCCCTCTAAGCAATTGATTCAACTCTTACAGATCTAACTCTACGCCAGGACAGGAACTGACAAGAAGACTGACAGTAAGAAAAAGCAGCAGCAGCAAAGACAGAGGTGTAAAAAAAAATTCCAAAAATTGTCCCAAGGTTAGAAACTGCTTCTTGCAGTACAGCTATGCTGTGTCACTGTCTGTGCCCAGGACATTGATTCACTGCATCAAGGCAAAATGTAAACTGGCAAATATTCCAGAGAGTGAAGGCATTCTCTTGCTGAAGAAACATCTACAAAGCTATTCTAAACTGGGTGCTGCCTATGCCTCCTTTGTAACTCCCTGTGCAGTAAGACTCCTCAGGTTTAGCAAGACCCTTTAGCCAGGTCTATTAAGTGGGCAGTGTGGAAAGATCACACAACTTCTTTACATGTTTTTCTAATAACCCTGCAAACATACTCTCTCTCATCCACTGCAACAAGAATTCCACATCCCACCTTCCAAATCTTTTACTTCTTGTACAAATCTTTTACTGCACTACCTGAAATATTATCCTGTGCATAAAGAAAATAAATTGGAGAAAACTGATATGGCCAACACGTAGATTATGATGCTTCATAAATAGCCCATATGAGCCTTGGGTTACCTATATAAGAACAAAGCTTCCCACTACTTGCAATAAATAAATTCATATTGGGGTTTTGTTGTTGTTGCTGACCCCTACTCATTCACAACCTCTAGAAACTCAGAGGTTTTTGCTTTTATATGTGAAACTTTAGAACCATGCACATAATTTAATTTATATTTACATCTTCCTAAATGTCTTCCATTACTTTCTGTTCTGCCCATGGTATTATCATGCTTTCCTTTCGGCTAGCTTTCATTAAGCTTTCCAACTACTCTTCCACTTACCCATAACTTCTTGTCAAAAGCATCAGCTTCATTTTGGCTTAAATCAGTTAAAATTACAGCTGTCCACTCTTTCCATCCACCCAACCTGTCCTCTTACCTCAGCCTCTAGTTTGACTGAATCCCATAAGGAGTCATTTCAGAACACGGAACTAACCATCTGCCAGGGTCAAGTCTCTGAATGAGGTCACTTAAGAGTTAATTCTACACCAAAGAAAGGGCAGAAACCAACACAAGCCCTGTTTAGTCAACACAAAACAAAGGATTCAGCGTCCAAGTGAACTGTATACAACCCTGAATCATTCTTCCACAGACTCTTCTGCCATCACTCAGAGGAAACATGTTGACAAGAAATCAAAAGCAGCAGTGACACAAAAGGCCACAATGCAAACTTACAAGATACAGAAATGTTAAGAGACAAGGGTTAAAAGAAATAAGCGCTGAGAAATGCCAAACTGACATCACACGCAGAAATTTACAAATCCGACAGGAGACACAAAGTTGGCAGATGAAAAAAAAGCTGGCAGAATAGAATTTGAGACAGACTGTAACTGCAATAAAACGCACAAATAAAGAGAGAAAGACGGCTATGCAAATTGTTCCAGAAATACACTTTTCATGTAAAAGACCTAGGCGGCTTCGTGTAGCCTCGAGCTACCTACTGCCGAAGTAACGCTAAGGTTCAACAAAAACACAAAGCGTTCTTTTATAATGAGCACTCCGTGAGAGAAGGAAGCACAAGAGATTTAAGTGCCATTAACACGCCCGTGGACGGCTTAGGAGGAGGATCCTGGCAGCACCACCCGGAGTGACCGGTGCGGAGCCCCCGGCTACGGCATCTCCCCGCCCTCCCGCACCGACCCCCGCTCATGCGTGCTGGGCGGGAACCGCGAGCGAACATACAGCCACGAGACCCCGGGACAGTCCCCGGGGCCTCCCCTATCCTCGCCGCCACCGCCTCGGGCCGCCCGAGTGCCATGGCCGTCCCTGAGCTCGTCCCCGTCCTCCCGGGGTCGGTCCGGCGGGACCTGGACGCTCCTCCGGGCCGCGGCCGTGACACAGGACCACCGCCACCCCGCTCTACCTGCATGCCCGGCGCCCCGGGGTCCACGCCGGTATCCAGCACGGCCAGCAGCACCCCCCGCCCGTCGAAGTCGGGGAAGCGGGCAAGGAAGGCGGCAGCGCCGGTCTCCTTCTTGGGCAGGAGCCCGTGGAAAGGGAACGGCTCCTCGGCTGCGGACGCCATGGCGCGAGACGGGGGCGCGGGGCTGGTGGGGCAGGGGGAACAGGCGGCGAGAGGCCACGGCACTACGACGCATGCGCGGTGCCGGCCCGCGGGGACGCGCGCCCCCTCGCGTCCCGCAGCGCGAGCAGCACTGGGGCTAAACTGACCAATAGGACGCCGCGATGGGAGGGGCCGGCTGTGGAGACAGCCAATCACGGGAGGAAGGTGATCCGCGCGCCGGGGCCGTGGCGGCCACGTACGGCGGCGGCGGGAGCTGAGGGCACCTTCCAGTGCCGCTCCCGCGGGCGGCGCCGCTGCGGCCTCCTTGGGGCCGGGCGCGCCCCGCCCCGTCCCGTCCCGTCCCGCCCTAGGGCTCCGGGTCGGTCGCGGGCTGCGACCTCAGGACCTGCCCGCGGCACTGCGGGGTGCGCCGGGTCCTCCGAATCGCAAACGGAATCACGGATCACTTAGGTTGCAAAAGACCGCTGAGATGATCAAGTCCGAGCTATGAACAAACGCCACCATGTCAAAAAGACCATGGCACTGAGTGCCAAGTCCAGCCTTTCCTTAAGTACCTCCAGGGACAGTGACTCTACCATCTCCCTGGGCAGCCCATTACCAGTATCTAATCACGCTTTCTGTGACGACTTTCTCCCTGGTGTCCAGACTGCACCTCCTCCGGCACACGCCTTGAGGCCATTTCCTCCGAGGCAGTCGGTGCCTGGGAGAGGAGGCCGATCCCCATTTGGCTCACCCTCCTGTCAGGAGTAGCGAGCAGTACGGTTGCCTCTGAGCCTTCTTTACTCAAATAACCAATGTGCAAACACTTACTTAGTGATTTTTTTTCTTTTTCTTTTTCTTTTTCTTTTTTTTTTTTGGTTCTGCTGATTCATTGTTCAGGATAAATAGGTCCCGCGGTGCCAGTACCAATGCAACTGTTTACCAAAGAGCAGGAAAAAACCTTCAAAACACAAAACCAACCGACCAAAAACCCAAACAAACAAATCCGCAACCACACAAAAGCAAACAAACAAACCCCCTCATGGAAATCCACAAAAAACCCTAACAACAAACAAACCCCCCAACAACAACAACAAGAAACAATCTCAAAAGATTACCTAAAGGGGAAGGAAAAAAACCAAAAATCAACCCAAACCAAAAAGACTACCTAAAGGCTATAGGGAGCTCAAAACAAAATAAGTTTTGGTGAAGTTGTAAAGGGAAAAGTCTCACCTTTGAACAGAGATCAGAGGTTTCAAAGGTATTTTTCTAGCTTTCATGCTCACTTGCAAAAGAACCTGAACTAGGAGTACCAGAAAGCATACACACAGAATGTCTTTTGCAAAGATGCCTTGTTTGTAGCATCTGATGTGTGCCTCTTCAGCCACTTTAGCTGGTAATAAGTGTAAACCTGGTTGATTTCTGGGGGATCACTTTGCTTTCTTCAGGCAAGTTTCTATTTATAATCATCTTGGCAGACAAAGGTTTTTGTGAATTAACATGTTCACTGTAAAGGAATGGGATTTTGACATCTAAAAGTTTTTCTGTTTGTCAATTTTTTGTTTCACAGGTCTGATGAAATTATTATGGAATGTTTGTCAGACATTAATCTTCATTAAAATGGAGCCAGCATTTGTTGTTCTCTAGAAGTGGGAGAGTGTTGCTAGCAAATAGGGATACTTCATTTATTTTTCCCATTTTGTCAGCCACCATCAGAATTGTCTTCCACCTCACTAATGGCTTTAGAGATCCACGTAATTTTTCTGCAATTACTAAAATAAACCTGAAGAACACTGTCTTAAAAATACACAGTATTTTAAAAAGAAATGAAAGTTGTACCTTTTGAACTTAGTGTGTAAGTCAATCTGCTCCCCACTTTGGTTTTCAATCATTAACCAAAATTTGACATTTTGATGTCTAGATACCATGTGCTTAACTTTCTTAGAATGCTGATGGTGTCTGAGTGCCATAATCAGATTTTTTTTTTCATTACATAAAACTTCGCCTGGTTTTACTACAGTGGAGAGAATTATTCTGACAGGATGGTTGTTCACTTGTTTAATACCTAATTAACAGCCCACTAGAATTTAGTTTTCCTTCTGTTTATCATTGCTAGTGCATCTCAATGGGAGCAGCTTGTATTTCTGGCAGCATATTGACATGAACAGAAGTCTCATATTCCTAGTATACTTTGAGACATTAAACTACACAAATTCTCAAAATATTTTACATGGCATTCAATAAAAAAGTCATATTTTATAATTTGGAGACATTTATTACTAGCCCCGAGAATTTCTTCCCCGTTCTGTTGCCTTGGTCTCAAAGTTGTACCACAATCAACTCATCTAATTAGCAGGTACTTATTGTTCAGGTATGTATAAATTATATGCACTGCCAAGTAGCAGGGCAGGTTCTGCAGGAAAACCCAGGATTTGAGTAAGGTGTGCCAATCAACTTTTAACAGACTTGAAAGTGATACCATGAAAAGAAAACTTTAATTTCAGTGATGATCTTCAAAATGTAGCTATTTTGTTAATCGTATGATTGCAACTCTAATGTTAGAACATGATCTTAAGGACAAAGTTGTGCATCTTACTGAGACTCTGCAGATCTTGAGCATACTTAGAATTTTGGAATTTTAAACTTAATCCCGCACTTTTCAGGTTTCTTATGTTTAGTGTGTCAGGTTAATGGTTGGACTAACAATTCCAAGTCCTCCACTAAAATATGTCTTTAAGCACCACATCCACATCTATTCAAATACTTCCAGGGATGATGACTCAACAACTTCCATCATGTGAAGCCTGTTCCAGATGGGGAAAAGCTTTTTATCAGGACCTGTAGCAATAGGGCAACTAAAAGAGGATAGAATCAGACTAGATGAAAGGAAAAGTTTGTTTTACAATGAGAGTGGGGAAACGTTGTAACAACTTGCCCACAAGAGGTGGTGGATGCCCCATTCCTGGAGACATTCAAGGTTGGATTGGATGGGGCTCTGAGCAATCTGATCTAGTTGAACATGTCCCTGCTCATTGCAGGGATTGGACTACATGGCCTTTCAAGGTCCCTTGCAACACAAACCATTCTATGATTCTATGAACGTCTGGCCAGTGAACTAGATTTGCATGGGCATTTGTGCTCCATGCAGATTCTGCTCTGAATACTCCCAGTATGGATGTGCTTCCAGGTCTGCATCTGAGGCCTGGCAAATCTGTTCCAGTCTCGACTATTGCTCACATGTCAGGGCTGTCAGGATGTGGAGCTGGCCAGTGATCACCTTTGATTTCATATGCAGCATGATGCACTGTGAATGAGAAGGCTGAGGACACCTGCAGCATCTTCTGCTTGATGTTACACCCAGAAGTCCTATTCTGGGCTTCAAATCTCTTTTCTGTCTGAGCATGCATCTTTCTGCAAACAAAATGCTCTAGCTGCTGCAGGGTTCTCTCTGAGTCAGGCAGTTGTGTTTTGCATGGAAACATCCCAAAGTGAACCCGAAACAACATTACCTAATATCTTTCTAGTACAGGCATTGACATGAATGTAGAAGTACTGGGCTGTTTGTTCTTTCTCTAATTAATGCTAAATTATTCTATTCAAAGTATCAATTAGAGTTGAGCATGAACTCTTTAAATTTCAGTTGCAGCAATTATCTTAGTCACTATGTTTCAGATTCACCCACTCCTTCTTTCAACTCTGCCTGAGTTACAACATGTGGAGAAGAGGAATGATCCGACCCGTTAGACCATGAGAGGACGTGTTTGCTCAGATTGTATTTGGCAAGGCAGGCACTTCAGTATTCTCAGTGAGGTCATTCATTACCAAGGTGCTCAGTAGAGATTCTTCCTTATTCCCCCTTAATGAGAGTGGACTGGCTTCAGGGAATAATGGGAATAGATGATTCTTGAGGTGGATATCAAGATGCGACTTAATTCCTGCCATTGCCTTCTGTCTCCCTTCCTTTTCTATTAGCTCTTGTTATTGCTGTGTAAACATAAAACAACACAAATGCTCCAGAAGAAGCAGTTTCTCGCTTCTTTGCAGCCTGTCCTTGGCCATTCGTTCTCATTCTTCTGCTTCCCCAGTCACTTGTGCTTTTGTGACTTCATGATGGAACTGATAAAGGAATAAATCTGGCTGAAAACTATCCCACATAAATGGATGGGAGCTGGTACCTGAGACAAACTCCTGTACCACCTCTTCCATGCTTATGCTGGTGCAGGGTAGAGATCACCCAGCACAGTACTCCTCAGTGAAACACACCATGGAACTAAGGAATGACATGAGGGAACTTGGCCACTTCACACTCTGTCAGGGAAACTGGGTTTGCATGATTTAGGGTTTTGTTTGTTTGTTTGTTTTGGTTTTTGTTGGGGTTTTTTTTTGTTTGTTTGGTTGTTTGGTTTGGGTTTTGTTTTTTTTTTTTTTACCAGGTCCTGTGTGATCCTTCTGCAAAGTGCCTGCATATCTGTGAGCTTGTGTATTTTTTTTGTGTGTATCTATTTAATAAAGATTTTCAGAGAAGGCCCTGTCCCAGTTCTTTTTCCCTTGTTTACTACCAAACAGTTCAGCATGGACAAGGGTGTCAAATGTGAAGAGTAACCATTCAATGCTCTTTTTTCACAGAGCGGAAAACATTTACTCATCTTTTAGTTTTGATATCTAATCTTCCTTAATGGACAATATGTCTTCAGCTTTGTCTTCAGGAAGTTATTTACTTGGTTGGGTCAATTTGCCATGTCCTTCTGTTGATAAATATCAAATATAAAGATCATTGCATACATATAAAATTATGATGCCATTAGTGAACAACAGCTGGGATTACTCTCCAACATAATAATTTTTCAAATATGTCTGTTAGAGTTACCAGAATGAATTCTTATTGTTCTCTGTCACAGACTCTTGTGGCCTTGTTAATATCTTTAGGATGTGTTTTCATTTACAGACTGTTTAAAATTGTCTGAAATTATATCCATATGGAGAGGACATAGTCAGAAGATATAATAGTAAGGATAAGTTCCTATATTGCTTTAAACACTTTCTTAATAATGCTGCTCAAAGAAATTATTAGTCCTGAAAATTCAAGAAGGTTAGATTCATTTAGCACTGGTTTCAGCAAAAAGCTACAGCTGTAGTTCGGTACCAGTTGAGCCTCAAACATAGCAGTCTTCTGTGACAGATTTGTTAATAGGCTTGTGTTTTAAAAACATATTATTGTGAGAACATAGTCACTCCTTTAACTCTGTTCCAGAAATGAGCAAAGAAATTACTGACTATAAATGTATACTTGTTATTTCTAGAGTTGAGCATGCATATTCATTTTTCATGTTTCTCTGAAGCTTAGAACAGACTTCAGTCTTTTTCCCAGACTTGGCCTTGTGTAGCTTGCAGAAATTTGTGATAGAAATAGAGATTAGTAGAATGAGTTACGGATGGAATTGTATGTATATAAAAGCACCAAAAGAAACAACATCAAACAAAGGTTAAGAGCATCCTATGCTGGCAACCAAGAACACAGTAACATCAAAGCAGTGAACTACAAGGAATCCATTGTTTATAGCAAGACCAGAAGGCCTGAGTTCTCATGGGGCCACAGCATGACAACACTGAAGTAGAAGACTCAAACTCTACTAACAGGAGGATGACAGCAAGGTTGCAGCCACAAAGATGCCCAAACGAGGATACACAGTCCATGGGTATCAATCTTCCAAAAAGTCTATGGAGGGATCTTTAAACAAGATTCTGAAGCATAGCTTTATGCCATCGTGACTAACTCACAAAGTGAATTAAAACTATGTCTAAACCCCATTGTCAGCAACAGGAATCCAAGAGGTTTCATGAGAAGTTGACAGCTAATGTTCCTTGTCCCTGGGTCATGTATAAGTGAAATCAGCCAGACAACTGGGATGCACATATCTTGGTGCAAGTGAACATGAGAATGCAGGAAAACAATCCATGAGATAATGAATATAAATGATCAAAATTGGTTTTCATTCAAGTAGGTAGCATCTTCCTCCAGCTGGTTTCACACTGAATTTTGTTTTAATGTTTTGCAGTCGGGAACACTGTACTAATAGGGTGATTGCCAAAGGAGTTGGTATTTCAAGTGCTATTCTCTTACATGAAAGTCACTTTGGGGTTTTTAGGCTTTTAATTAGTTGGATTTTGTAAGACTTCACAACTGCATTTGTTTTTAAATTTATGAAATACAAATACACTTATGCAGACAAAATTATGTCATTGTTTAACCCCAGCTGACAGCTAAGCCATATGCAGACTCTTGTTCACTCCTCACTGCTGGAGTAGGGGAAAGAATCAGAAAGGTAAAATTGAGAAAACTTGTGTGTTGAGATACAGACAGTTTAATAGGTAAAGCAAAGCCATGCACACGAGCAAAGCAGAACAAGGCATTCATTCACCACTTCCCATGGGCAGGCAGGTGAAAGCCAGATATCACACACAGCAAGGACTGGGGAAAACAAACAACATCGCTCCAAATGTCCCCGCCCTTCCTCCTTCTTCCCAGGCTCTCTGTGCTGAGCAAGACACCAGACAGTAAGGGATATCGCTGTGGTTAGTTGGGATCAGCTGTCCTGGCTGTGTCCCCTCCCAGCTTCTTGTGCACCCCCAGCCTTGTTGCATTCCACTACCCAACATGTATTTAGATAGCACATTCCTTGATCCTGTGGCTTGACCCTATCCCTCTGACCATACAGAGTTGGCATAGATCCAATTACTATCCAGCCCCCTTTTCCTGGACTCTAGAAATACCCCATGTACCATGTGATCGTCCTCTTTCTCCCTGGACCTTTTGAGAATAAACCTTGGAACACAGCCAGGGGTCTGAGCCTCCTTTGTCTGCTTTGTCCCTGACACCCCACCCTATCTCTGACTGAAAGTTAACCGGGACAGGTCAGAGAGAAGGGCAAGGGTGTGTCACAGCCTGTTCACTGGTGGGGCAGGCTGAGAGGCAGAAAAGGCCTTATAGACTCACAGAATCTCTGGAGCTGGATGGAATCCACAAGAATCACCAAGTCCAGCTTCTGATCCTGCAAGGATTGCACCCCAAAAAAGGCTTGACTCTGTGTAACCAATGCTCAGCAGTAACGGGTATATCCTGGTGTTATCAACACTGTGTTCAGCACAAATCTAAAATAAAGCCCCATAGCAGCTACTAGAAAGAAAATAAACTCTACCCCAGCCAAAACCAACGTCTTTTACAAATTTAAGTGCAACGATTAATGCTTATTTATGATGGAATGTAAATCCTTATGAGCTCTTTCTGAAGGTTTCTTATGTCTGTTTAAACTCCAAAACTCCACCTTAGAAAGGCTGAAAAATGCATCATGTATCTGCATACATATATGCATATTCCCTATAATGGAACTCAGGGGCTTTTGTCTGAGAAGTGCTTTATGCATTTGGAAGTAAATATAGGAGGCATTTGAAGTTATGTTTTCTTAGTCAGAAATTACACAATATGGCAACCAGGAATATTTCCAGATTTTCCGTAAGCATTTTTACAGTATTTTTTTGGCAATTTTTTTTTTTAATAAGTTGATGAGCCTACACTAAAATGGAAACACCATCTGAGATCTAAAGTTTTAGTTTTTATCTCTAAGTGATAAATTTGAATACAAATATCTTTCTTTGGCTTACTCAAATAGGAAATAGGCAGCAGTTGCTGGAGTTTGGTAGTCAGATCTAAGGAATGTACTTTAAGGACCAACACATCCTGAATCAAAAGAAAAAGAAATCTGCATCATGGTAAGAGAAGTTACTATAAATTTCCTATAATACAAGAGGTGCCTTTTGTGAAAAATCTCTCCAAATGGCAGCAGCTCTTTCCTTGACTATGGTGGTGTCCCTATGCCCCTCTTAATTCTTTCTTTGTTATTGTACACCATGCAATAGTACAAATACTCAGAGACAGTTTACCTCTCTTTTAAAGCAGAGGCAGCTACTTACCTTATACAACCCAGTTACAACACGTAGTAACACTTTACATTGGCAAGTTATTTTCCTATATTTTTTTAGTGGCTACTTGAACACATTACTAGTTCTCAGTGGGGATATTGCTGTCTCTATTCAAGGTCATAGGGAGTCAAGTCTGTGACTTGAAATGATGTGTTGACAGTGGTGAGGTGACAGCTTTCTAGTGTGTGTTTTTCATTTGTATCTGGTTTTAAAATATGAATAGCTCTAAAGCTAGGTTTTTCAGACTACAATCTCTTCAATAACATAGTCATCTGGAGGCTTAATGGCTGGGATATGTTTCTGTTTTGCAAAACACGAAAACAACATCCCCCCAGTCACTGTTTTTGAGTAATGTTATGATTTAGATGTTTGTTGAATTTCTCCTCTTGAGGGCAGCAAACATTCAGAACTGAAAGTCAGTCATGTTTCTTAATGGTGTGATTAAGAATATCCTGGATTTGAAATAGACCAGAGTTAGCTTGTCCTTTGGCTCTCATGATTTAGAGAAAGATTCACTTGCAGCTCTACAATTCCTGTACAAAACCCGAAAGTTTAAGTGAAAAACAGCATATGAAATCAAGGCTTCATCTTATAAAACAGCTGAAAAAGAGTAACTAAGTAGAAACATATGGAATCATAGAATCATCAGGGCTGGAAGAGATCCTTAAGATCATCAAGTCCAACTGTCAACTCATTCCTACCATCCATAAATTCCAGCTTAAGCTCTCTATTAAACTAGATCAGCCATTTCCTCCATCTTCCCACACATGGGGAAGACCTGATCCTAAATATTAAATAATTCTATTTTAAAGTGTATACAGCCTTCCTGAACTCCTTTGCCCTTCAGGACTGAATCCCTAAAGGGATCTGTCAGTCAGTGTCCTAATTGGGCCACAGTCTGCCTGGTGGAGGTCCAAACTGGAAGTTCTGTGGGTGCTTCTCCTTATTTCACCCCTTATAGAAAACACATTTCACGGTCATTATGCCCAAGATGCCCCCTGACCACCACATCAACCACTAGTCCTTTGTTCACAAACAAAGGTCTAGCAGGGTACCTCTGCTGCTAGGCTTGTTCATCAGTTGTGTTAGGAAGTTTTCTCCCACACACCCCAGGTATCTCTTAGACTATTTCCTCTCTACTGTGTTGTATTCTCAGTAGACATCTGGCAAACGTGTTTCCATGAATACCAGGACCAGCAATCATGAGATTTCTGCCAGCCGCTTGTAGAATGCCTCATCAGCCTGTTCATCCTGGTTGAGTGGTCTATAACAGACTCCCACCATGACATATGCCCTGCTGACCTTCTCCCATGATCTTCACCCATAGGCACTCAACCTTGTCATCTTCATCATCATCCATTCCAATGCAATCAAAACACTTCATAATTTACAGTAATGTACAGTAAAACACTCTGTAATGTACTCTTGCTTCACCTGTCTCTTCTCTAAAACTTATAGCCATCCAACAAGAGTCTTTGTCATAAAGTCTAAAATGAACTTTTAAACATAAATTCATAATAATGGAGCTTGATTGAAGTTGGTGTGAGAAGCTCAAGTGCCTTGGATGTTGCATTCCCATGAACCCAACATGCTGCCTTCCGGTCCGAGATCTGACCAACAGGAAGACAGACCCTCGACTCCCCCCACTGC
>VRYO01002772.1:54450586-54482604 GCA_009812075.1 Sialia sialis | reverse complement strand
GTGCAATTCTCCAAACAGAGAAAAAAGGAAACTGCTACCAACCGGACAGCAAAAACTACTAACACATGTTGTTGTTGGGTTTGCCTGTTTATTGCTTGTGTGTCTCCCATGTGGCTTCCTTCTTCAGTGAGGTCTCATGCTGCAAAACAATAGAAATTATTGCAGTGGTCAGTAAGCCTGTGGCAGGTTTCAGGAAGTACTTCTGCAGCTCAACACAACTCCTGTCACTGTTACTTCTTGTGCAGGTTAATGTGCTGCACCAACGGATTTGTGCAAACTCAACTGTCATTAGCAAATTCAATGCAAAGGTAAAGAAATAGTCTTTCCTCATTCTTTAATTAATAAAAAGAATACTTTGAAATAATGCACTGAAAAGAGCAGTGACTTCTGTGTAATCTTTGAATGAAGCCAGATAAAAGATTAAATTAGACAAGTTTAAGTGTACTGGCAATGCTACAAATACACATTGGTATGTCTCATTTTATCGTTGCCTAAATTTTATTAATAGAAACTCTGTGTTCCAGAACTTCTCTTTGCTTTTGACCTAGAATGTATGCCTGACCCAGGAATGACCCGCTTCCCTTGAATTTAGTCCAGGTAGTAGAAAACATAATGCCTTCAAACTTGGAGAGTGATGCAGAGATCCTGGGAATTATGGAAGGAGTTTGATTCTCCTCTGCTTGTTCTCTGGCTTACTTCCAGTTTCCAGGAAACCTAGATATCGTTCTCAGTGTAGTATTTCTAGTTTGTACCAAATCACATTCTCTACCAGTACTTACTAGTAGTCTTGTAGCAAGAATGTAAACTCTGGATGTATTACCCAAATCCCATACCTCAAATCCCAAGCAGGTTATCTGTATTTGAATTCTTCACTTGTGATGTTGAAGCGCTCATGATAACACAAAGAAAATCTGGGAAAGGGATCTGAAAGGAATATTGTGTAGACCTAAGGAGTAAAACTCCTTGTGAATTAAGCGGAAGTCAGTGGGTGTTGCATGTCCACGCAGGCTTGCGAAGGAGACCTGACCTTGCAGGTCACTCTGTATGGTGTGCAGGGTGAACTGCATCTAGGCTGGTGAGAGACCCTGGCCTCCATCATATGGAGCCTCCTCCTCTGTGCCTTGAGGAGAGGCCAGAGGGCAAGATCAGGATGGGTGGATCATCATCCTGGACTGGGGAGCCACACTATCCCTTGTCCATACATAGTACCATACACTTTCTTTTGTTGAGGAACAGATGCTGCTGGTCATTCCTTATTGGCAATTAAGGCACTGATGGCCTTGGAGCAGTCAGAAGGCAGGTGTTGTGGAAGGTGACTATGCTAGGGAAATCAGTATTGGCTCCATGAGATCCTTCAGAATTCTGGCCATGGGGCCCCTGTGTGATCCCCAGAAAGGTTTCTTTTTCTCTTTCTTTTATAGGTAAATCCTTCTTTTGCCAGAAGAACAACTTGTCCAGGCTAATCAAGATTTTTGTCCCTATGCTCTAGCATGCCATGAAGACAGTTTAAAGAAATGTTGTATGTGTCTGCTTGCTGTAATACATGGCAAGCCTCTGCTTTCAAGGATACAAAAAGCTAAAATCATTGATTGTTCTGGCTACATTACCATTTTACATGTTGCAGTTGACTAGATTAATAATTGGCATTATACCGTGCCCAAATCAAAATGTTCTCTGTACCCATATGAGCATTTTAAGTGCTTTCTGAATTTTTTCTTACCTACACTAGTGTTGTAGCGTTTTTTGCTCTAACATAATTCCAAATTATAAAGTATTGATTTTTTTCCTACAGGTATATGCGTGCATTTCTTGTATAGGTATTTCAAATTTTATTAATGTGTATACAATGTAAATAGAAAAAATACCATTTGCTACTCAATATAAAAAAATGTCACTCAGATAAGCCATGCAATGTAGGTAGAAATAATTAACTTTATGGCCACTAGATGCCACTGTTGCTCTGTGTATACGTGACCGAAGCATCACTGCTCTAAATCGTATCCCCTAAGAAAATCTGTAGTATAACTACAGCTTTCTGATGCTCTGTTCTTAATGCTATGCATCGAGTATTCACCATTTCTCTTAAAAATTACACCTTAGAATTTTTAAAACAATGAAAATACATTATTTCATTATTTTGAAGTCTGAACCATTAGATCTTTATATTAGAATAAAAATATTATTTCTATTAATCAATTAGATTTTTGCATGGAAGATCTGCTGGAAGGTTTTTCATTCTTTGGTTTGATTAGATACTCAAAATATTTTACAGTTTAGATATAGCTAAAAAGTGAAAAAACATGTCTCTTCATATGTTAATTTATTTCCTCTGACTCCAAAATAACACTTAGGGATAATTAAAAATACATTCAATAATGTTTAATTTTTTTTTCAATCACACCATTGAGATGCCTATTTGTCCTTCCTGGATAACTAGCCCAAAATATCTCCTGGAGTCAGTCTTCTATTTATTCCTTCCCATGAATTAGTGAGGAATACATATATGGTCAACAAAGTGGAATCACAAAGGGAAATTATTGTGAGGTAAAAAACCAGTTCAGAATGGGACTCAAAATCTTTAAAATCCGCAAAAATAAAGGAGCTGCTTTACATGAGCTTTAAGAGATTGTGAGGCACAGGCATTACATGTTGATTTTTAAGTCAGTGCAGACAGTACAGAGATTTTTAAATCTTTTTTGTTAACAGCAAAGGTGAAACTTCAAAGATTAAATTCATGCCTATTGTCTCTTATCCTCCCACTGCACATCACATCGGATAGGTCTGACTTCTGCCTCCTCAAGCTTCCTAGAGATGCTGGGGTAGCTGTGCAGTGTTCCCAAAGCCATCTCTGCCCCAGGCTGGACAAGCTCCCTGTCCCAGGGACACTGGTCCAGGCCTGGCCGTCACTGAGCTTGCTGCAGTTTATTGGTGTCTCTCCTGTGTCAGAGAACAGTATCTGGATGTAGCTACTGAGTGCTGAGCAGAAGGGGACAACCAGTGTCTCCCTGATCTCCTGGCTGTGCTCCAGGGATGCAGCCCCGTATGCCTTTGGCTGTGCTGCCAGGGGATGCTTGTGGTTCTTGTTCAAGTAATTGGAATAAGAAACTCAGCATAGAAATACGTTCACAGCTCTTTAGATTTTAGGAATTCCTGAGTTCTGCATGGATCTGTGCGAAACACGTACATGCACCTAGAGAAGGGAAGTGGCAAAGTAAGAGTTCTCAGATAACCGTTGATCCTTGAGGGAAATGAAGGAAGAGTGTATCATACATAAATCCTTCAGGGGAATGAGGGCAAAGCAAGAGTATACCATAAATAAAATGCAGCATTATATATGTTTGTATATCCACTCAGAAGTGCCATTTTGAAAATTCTGGATGCATTGATGAAAAACACTAAATCAATGCCTGACAGAGATCAAAAACCTAAATATTAAATTGTTAACAGAATGTACATAGAGTGAGGCAGAATGTCATTATGCCATGGTTGTATGGCTCGCTATATAGAGTTCTGCTTGCTTCATCTCATAGAGGGAAGAATAAAATAAAATGTCCAGAGAGGAGAAATAAGAAGACAAAAGTGGAAGAAGCTTCAGAGAAGAGCTACAAAGATGATCAAGTTAATGGATTTCTCAGTAAATTGAGAGGATGGAAGTAGTCTGGAAAAGAGAGAAATGGAGGGCATAAAGTAGAAGTCTAAACAGATGAGTAGTGAATGGGAGTAAGTTCTGATCTATATCCCCCAGCACAAACAAAACTGGATGTGTATCTTTGCACACAGAATCAATTTTCATGGCATGTTGAGGCTATTAAATTTTAAGGGATCAGAGACCTCATGGTTCTTAGTCAAGCAGCAGTTATTAATGCTTATAAACCACTGAGTGTACAAGGCTACAAAAATTTGGAGGAGTTTATTGTACAGGCAAAACATCCTATATGTTTATCCTGCTCTTTCTTATTTCCTGGAGCATCCCCCTTTGTTTACTGCCAAGAACAAGGTAGAGGGCTAAAGGGACCTGCAGTGTGAGCCAGAGTTATCTCACCATGAAAAGAAAAAATACATATATAATATGAAGGAATGAAGAGAGTCTTCTGTAAAGAGTACTTCACGCAAATTCAAAATTTATTTCTTACCTGACTATTGAAGTCCCTGTAAAATGGGATTATAAGGAAAAATAATAACTGCAATGAAATTGTACAATAAAATTCATGTTTAAAATAGTATCTAATATAGTGTCATAAAAACAAGTAATTTCTAAGTTAATGAAAATTACATTTCTTAATAATTTTCAAAATCCTATATGTGGATCAACTACTAGGTGCCTTACAATTAAGATTATGAATACAGATTATGTACTAGAATATGACTTCCAAGATGGTTTGCAAAACCCTTTATGTAATTCCACTGGTTATCCACCAAAAAAGAGGGTTTTGGTCTATCAGTTGGAAATGACTCTTTGATCCAGTTCTTTCCTTTTAGGGTCTATATATTAGTATTAATACGGTATGATACGATATTATATATATTCTTCTTAATATATTAAGAGTTTGTAGATTTTTCTTAGAAGGTTCAATTTGTCCTTTAAAAAGAATTATTCCATATGTCCACACTATTTTTGCTTTCTCTTAAATTTTTGCACTATTATCTAATCATTACCTCTACATACCCTCACATTTCAGAACTCTTATTTTCTGCTGTCCTAAGGTAGTCACTCCTTTTCCAATTTTTGTCTATGTTGTCGTTATTGGGTTTTTTGTTTCATAATCATATTGAATTTCAGCTTTTCCAGATTAAATATAAACCAAATATCAAGTCCTATGTTATTTTATCAACAAAGAAACATTTTTTTCTCATGAGAAACGCTCATGTTTGCCACAGCTTTTGATTTAAGATATATTTTTGTTGTTCATACCTGTTATAAAATTATTCTAGAATAGAATAGGAGTCATAGGATCATTAAAGGTGGAAGATATCTCCAAGATTCCAAGGTCCAACCTTGGACTGAACATCTATTTGCCATCTAAACCATAGCACAAACCACATCCAGTTGTTTCTTGAGCACTTCCAAGAATGATGACTCCACCACTTTCCTGGACAGTACATTTTAATGCCTGGCAAGCCTTTCAGCGAAGAAATTCTTTCTGACGTCCAAACTGAAAGATTTTTGTTGTCACTTCTGTAATTTGGTATGAAATGAAGTACAACTGGACTTCTGTCACATTCGTACTGCAAGTATAAATTACTGTAACAGATTGTGACAGGCTAATGTTAAAGACAGGTTGGTGTAACAGGTTAGTTAATGAAAACAGAGGGAAAATATAAAACAAATGTACATCTCATTTTTCTCATTGCTTGGGAGATGAACATTCTCAGTGCCAGTTTCACTACTGCTTTAATACAAGTTTCAAACATTATTGGCGGTCCCTGGGCTTCAAACAGCAAAATGTTGGTTGGACATGTTTGTAAGCCTGTAGTCTGACATCTTGCAGGGAGGGTTACCTTTCATCTCCCTTTGGGTAGCTTAAAGCTCCGAGTGTCCCATTGAGGATCTTCCAACCTTGTGTACTGTGAAGTCTGCTCAGTCACTAGTTTGGGATTTTTTCCTTTCCTGCCACCAAGAGCAATGGCTAAAATATCAGCATTGCCCATAGTTTTTCTCAGTCCTGTGACTAAACTCTTTAAAGTCCTACTGTAAATGATCCACCTTCCCTTCTGTGAACAGTATTTAAAGGCCCAAATGAATTGTTTAGATATAGAAAAATACTCTACCCATGACAATTTTCAAAATATTCAGAGTAATCAATCTCTTCCTTTGGACACTATGGGAAACATTATCACCATCACCTATTAGCAACTCTTCTTCTACTCCCTACCACCACTCTCCAAAAATCTTACAGGATTTCACAAGATGTCAACTAATTAGATATTGCCATGTGTCTGAACCAGCCTCTAATCCCTCTCCTTCCTTCTGGCTGATGGCATGTCATCTGCACTCTAATTTGACTAACTGATAGTGTTCTGCCTGATTATATGGCATTAAGGAAAAGGATTAGGGGAAAGAGGACAGTGAGAGAATTAAAGCTGAGACATCTCTTGAAATATGCCTAGAGGAGTTGTGGGAAAAGTGAAAATCCATTGAGTGAAATTATATCTTCCAGGTGATAACCAGGAGTGATAAAGACATTTTTTAAAGACAAAAATGAGAGTTAAAATCACCCATTTTGGAGAAATGGGATTTGGGGTGTTCCTTATGTGGACTGGGTGAGGCTCTGTCAAAGCAATCTTAAAACATGGATGCACTTTGCCTTGAGCAATCTGAAGAAGCATTTCTCTGCAATTAGTTTTTTAAATGAATGCACTGAATTGCTGTGGTTAAATTGCCTTGGATTTCAGTTAGGTATTAAAACCACCGGGCTAAAAGCCAGTCACTATCCACACTCTCAACTTAGTTTTCACAGGACGAGGTGAACAGATTTAAAGCCACCACTACTGACTAAGAGGTCTTGCTTCCTTTTCAGTCTGCCTTGTTGCCTTCTCCAGCATGTGTGCTACTCCTGCTGAGCTTTTGGAAACAAATTTGTTTTGCTGCAGCAACACGAAGCAAACAGGATTTTTCTTTTGTTTGTTTGTTTGCTTATTGTTTGTTTGGGCTTTGTTCTGTTATATTATGGGAAGGGAGCAGGACAGAGCAGCAAATCCACCAACCTTTTTGGTGGTGAGAAGCCAATAATGAGGGAAGCTGTCTGTGAGGACTTGAAGTCCAGCGTGACATAGCTGTTGCTGAGTGTGTTTAAATGGCACAAATGCTACAAATCCCAACCCCTCATGAGAGAAAAGAGAGTTTCTGTTATGTGGGTACACTGATGGCATTTCCCAGACTTGTGTCACAAAATCTTGCCTGATTGAGTCCAAAGCTGATTTAAAACCTTGTTTAAACTTGCCAATAGGACCCTGAGGTTATACTGGTCAAAAAAATTGGCACTTAAGGCTCTCATCCTTTTGGACCCAAGTCTGTCCGGCACCTGCAACAACCCAACATGACATGAAGGCTTAGAAGCTTGTTAAAGGGGAAAGCCCAGGCTCCTGCAGCCCCTCAGCATGGGCTTTGCCTTTCCTGCAGCATTAAATGTGTGGGCTTTGTGGACTCAGTTGGGTTTGCTGGTCGTCTCACCCACACTAGAGGAAGAGCAGACTGGTGCACCCAGGCATTCCTGGGGAACAGCCCCTTGTGGCACTGTGTGCTGGTTTGGCTGGGATACTGTCCTTCACAAAATCTGGTATGGGCTGTTTTTGATTTGTCCTGGAAAAAATATTGACAACTCAGGGATGTTTCAGCTGTTACTGAGCAGCGCTTGCACAGAGTCAAGGTCTTTTCTGCCTCTCACCCCAGGGAGCAGTTTGGGGATGCACAAGGAGCTGGGATGGGACACAGCCAGGACAGCTGACCCCAAATGCCCACAGGGATATCCCAAACCATAGGGCATTGTGCCCAGGATATAAAACTGGGGCAAGAAGGAAAGGGGGAAGTTTGGAGTGAGGGCATTTGTCTTTCCAAGTCACACTGCACACGATGGAGCCCATCTTTCCTGAGTATGGCTGAACACGTGCCTGCCCATGCAATGAATGGATTTCTCGTTTCGTTTTGCTTGTGCAAGTGCTATTATTTTACCTATATTAAACTATTTCTCACTACTACTCTTCTGATTGTCTCACCTTTCCCTCTGTGGGAGAGTGAGCAGCAGTTGCAAGGGGCTGAGCTGCTGGCTGAGGTTAAGCCATGGCAACAGACTGGAATGAAATGCGGGCCAAGGTTCACTGTAGACAGCTTGGACTAAATCAAAGAGGAGACAGCAAAGCAGCGATCTGGCTTTCCCAGGGAGTGACTGCTTGTCATAGCTCTTTAGGTTCACAAGGAAATGGTGAAGACCAGCTCTTTATTACCCTAAGCCTTTCCCTGGACACTTACAGACCTTTAGCTAAACATGCCTTGTCAGCACCTACAGCACTTGCTCAACTTGTTCCTCTCCCGCTGTCATCAGCCACATCGCAGCAGTGATCCTTGAGTCCTGGCAAGGTCTGCCTCATCTTCTGGTTCAGGCACCTACAGATCAATGTCGTCCCTGTGCTTCTGGACCACGCTAAACTGCTGCTATCTAACTCAGAGCTGACTTAGGCTACAGGTCTGTGACAGATGAGAAAAGCCAAGTTTTATGTTTTGTATGTTACGTACGGAACAGCTTTGAATTATTAAACTGTTACATGCTATTAATTAAGAGACATGGCAAGGACAGATGAAGAAAACTAAAGTTTTAGTTGCAGTTTTCAGTACCTACTTAGAGAGGGTTGTTCTTTAACCAAGCATGGCTACATAGTGAAACTTACCTCTATCCATTATGGACACTGAACTCATTGCAGATCCCTGCTCTTCAGAAGGTGTGAACCTCAGCTGCAGGAAACGCAGTGTATGCCATCTCTGAACCGCAATTAGGGGAATTCATATGTTTTATACTGTGCTTCTGCTGAAGCCACAAGCAAAATAAATGACTGAATGTCTCTATGTCAGAGGAGGCCAAATTACCTAACAAATTAACAATAAATACCTTGCTAAATTAAATCTTATTTTCTTCAAATAGCCACAAGGAGTGTGAACATTCAGCAGCAATCTGATTGCATAAAAACAGACATGTTAAACAAACACCAAAAATCATAAATAAGGTATCATTTAACATTCTTATACTCAGATAAGAGTGTATGAATGTGATTCAGACTTTACATAAGCATTCTCTCTTAAATTTGAAGGAAATCAAAGGCACATCTCAAAGCAAAATGATGCTTCAAGTCAAAATTATTATACTAATAAAATAGGATTTTATAATGAAAGATGCTTGTACCTGCTTCCTCTCAATGAGATGCAACCTACTGCTTGCAATATTACATTGCCCATAGCTATTTTCTCCCCTATGGATATACATGTATGCATACTTTCCTATCTAACATGGAGATACTCTCATCCAGCTTTCACACTTCCTCAAGGGCTTTTTCAGCTAATGGAACATGCTGCATCCTTAGGCTGACATAAAATATTCAACAGAGGTTATGCAATCCTTTTTTTTAATCTGTAATTAAACTACTCTGGTTTACATGGATTAAAAAAAATCATAAACAATTCATTCCGTTAAATTTACGAGTACAATGAAGTCCCTCCCTGCAAACACTGTATAACTTTCTCAAGGTGGTAGGGAGCTTTTTTTTTCCTTTCCTCCAGAATAACATGAAGAGACTGATGTGAAAATTTTCATCCTTTTGTATGTTTGGGTTTTTTTTCTTATTACAGAAGCAACAGTGTCTGAAGTAAGTTGTCTGTAAACAGTAATCCATCTGATTTATTGAATGCCTTGTCCCCTCACCTGCTTTTCCCCCATATGTCCTTAGCTCTCATTCCCCAGACCTTGATGCTCATTTGCCAGAGGCAACACTACTGTAGCTCTCAGTCTGAAGGCTGGCTCCCAAGCTATAACCAAACCAGGTGTGTTGCAGCTGAATTTTGCCTGACATTTTTTGTGTGGAAACATTAATATAAACTCCTTTTCAGAACAACCAATTTTCATATGATTTACAAGGCTTCTCTTATTTTTCAGGTTTTGCTAAAAATGCCCAGTGGGTTCAATGGTTTTTGGTGGGTGTGTGACACACCTGGATGCACAAGCAGGTAGGCAGAAAAACTGTACATTTTTTATGCCTTCAGAAAGCCAACCTAGGAAAGAGAAGAGATATAAAATCCCGTTCAGGGCAAACTACAGCTATTAATTAAGAGGGCATGGGAACAGAGATCCCACTGTGGAGGATCACTTTATTGTGGACAGATAATTCTGTACTTGTACAAATGCTTGTCTTGCTTCAGTAATTGCTAGAAATAGGATACAGGCTAACTGATTCTATGGACTGATCAAAAAGGACAGAAATATTTCCATTTCTTATACAACTTAAAGATTTTTTAAAAAAAGGAAAGCGGAAATAGCAAATAGTTCTCTGAGCAGCAATACTGTTGGGTTCTGGTTTGCCTGGTGTCAGATATATTTAAGACTTCACCTACTCTGTCATAATGGATTAAGATTGACTGGTAGCTTCAAAAATTATTAGACAGTGAACAAACAGAGAGGTGAACATGGAGGTGGATAGGCAAGACAAAAATACCTCTCCTCTCCAATCTATACCTAATCAAAGTTTAATTAAAGTTTCTCATGAAAGTCACCTGGATGAGAATCCTGATTTATGCTCCCGTGATTTAATCATATAATCATCTGACTTTCTGACTGAGAAATTTCACTATTATTCTAAGTGTAGAGCGATCCCACTAAGTTTCTTGCCTAAGCATCAGAAGTCCTCAGATGCTGGTTTTCCAAACTGAGAGTAATATTTTGGATATTAAATAAGTAAGCTATGGATTTTATTTCCTCCCCTGTGATGATTTGTCTCTCATTACTAAATTACATGAATGAATATTTTCTGTTCATAAAGAGAGATGACACAAAACAATACACAAGTCAGAGATAAATCCTGAATTCAGTTATGAGAAGCTGCCTCACTTTTCTTCTTCTTTCAGCTTTCCCTCTTTAGGTACATTTTAAAATCAGGAAAATGTTCGTTTAAGGTCCTTAGTTACTTTGTACTGAGTAAGAGTGATGGAGAGGTTGTTCTGGGGGAGGAGGAGAAAGGGAACAAGCCCATGCAGGGCAGTTCCTGGACTTCAATAAAATGGGCCTGACAACAAAAGTATCAATAATATAATTGCTTTAATAAGACAGACTAGAAAGAAATAGTAGTGAGAAGTGAGTATATATTATGTTCCTTCAGGTGGAGGGCACAGGTGTTCATACAGCATCAGAGCTAAGACTGGAGTTTCCCTGTCCCCCTATGCAGAGATGATCATGTCTGTGGAGGGAATGTCTCCCTTTTTGGCAATTTGAGCAATTATATAAAACAATAATGGTACTGTATACAAAAAAGCTACTGTATTCCTACAGGACACTCACACATTAACTTCTTGCTACTCTTTTTTTTTAGATGAAGTCAAGGTCAGGCAGGTGCTGCAAGCAGCAGAGTCAGGAGCTGCCTGCAGGCTCCCCCAGCACCGTGAGCTGGTGGAGCTCATCCTGCAGTCAGTGGACGTGGATGGCACAACAGGGCCTGGAGGCCACATTGGACATCCAGCCCAGTGCATGCTGGCTCTGCCTGCTCACCTGTGGTGTGGCTCACTCCCTCCTCAATGATCAGTGCTCTCCTGATCAGGATCAATGCACACCACCCCTTGATCCATTTAATTTACCTTTCCCAAAGCTATGTTATAAGTTGCATGTTATATTAATAACACAAGGGCTTCTCAAGCTCCAAGTATGAACCCTAACAGAGCAGATGAAACCTATCCAAGATCACTGAGTCCTTGAATGCAAAGTCTTCAGCAAAGCTGTCTGTACAGATGTGTGTCTTTTAAGGCTTTCCTCTGCACCTTCCATTTAAAAATAAATTGGTACATATGAAGTGTGCATGAATCATTTAAAAATGTCACCAGGGAGTTACATTAAAGGGTAATGTAATACTCTGTAGAAATTAGAAATAAATCCCCTAGCACAGAAAACTGCTGTACTGCAGAACAGCAATTACTAGCAAACAAAGGAAAACAATAAGATTCTTGAATATTCTGGCTGTATCTCCAAACCTAATTAGTTCAGCCTCGAACAACATCAAAGAGTGTTTCATTAATGAACCTCTGAATCATCTGTACTCATCTGTGACTGATAACCATGACTCAGTTCTACCAGTGACGAGGATGAGGTGGTTTGGTAATAAAGACATTAAATTGCCCACTATCTCCAAGTTCTGCCATGAACTTGCACAGGCAGGCTGTCATCCCTGCATCTCAGTTCTTCAGTGAAAGGCAGTACTCCTCAACACTGTGACATTTATATCTCTCATAGAATGGATCATGCATTGCAATGAGCCTTGAGCCCAGCAGAGTCTCCTAGGTAGTCCTGGAGCACTTGAGAATGCAGAGAAAGTACTCATAGATGGGATCCCCAAATACAGAATGACCTGATGTTCCAGATATTTCACAAGGAAGAGATTTTGGAAATGTCTACGTTGTAGCAGTTGAAAAAAACAGGAGTGTGGTTTTAAGGAAATTATATTTAGGAATTCATAGCAGAAGAATGAATAAAGAGGAAGAAATAGTGAGCAGAGAGTTTAAATGAAGAGTGAAAAGACTGGAGTAACTTGGGGAAAGAAAATAAAGTTGGTATCAGATTATTTGGAGGGAGATTAATGAGAAAAGTGAACAGAGTTATTCTGATAGGGAAACCAGAGAAAGCTGTTTAATGAACAGAGGAAAGAACTACCTCAGATAGCTAATTAAAACAGTACTGCTCCTGTAAGATGCTGGGTAAAACTAATAACCAGAGATGCCCTTGTATTCAGAATTATGCTGATGACAAAAGTACAGTTTAGCTGCTTCTTTTCTTGCAGAGACACATCAATAATGCAAACTGTAATTACATTCAACTACAGAATCTATGTATTAGAGCGGTGACACTTTGGTGATGTATAGAGATGTCCAACAATTTGTTATTTTGCAGAGTACAGTACAGAGACAAGCCTAACTTACCTGTGTAGAGCTGTAAGTACCATTCTCTAAAGGATAACTTGAATGTATGCATTAAAAAGTGCATTCCATTGAATATTAGGAAGTCCCTACGGTAAATACTGGGATGAATTCTGGCCTCCTCATTGTAACTAAGATACACTGTTAGAGGTATTTGAAATACAAAGAGTGACAACAAAACAGAGAAAAAGGGATGATGCTTCTATGACAAAAAAAATGTTGCAAACTCAAAGATCTGCTAACCTGAAAATTGCTAAAAATAACGAAAATGTAACACTTCAGGAAAAAGTTATTACAGTTCCAGGAATTTAGATACTCTAAGCAGGTCTATCTGATTTTTCTAATGCTCTTGTAGTCTATCACAAAATACAAAGCTGAAACTGTTTTAACATCATGTATTTTCAAGTGGCATAAAAAACTCTGAACAGGTTTTGTTATAAATTGGCATATACCCCTTACAGTGCTCTTCTGCTAACATACTTTTCACAATACAAGAATGGTAAGATTGCCTGCCTGAGAAGCTGTCAGGCAAAATTCTGTTTACTCTAGCATGTCATAAAATCCAAGTATAACAAACTTTTCTGTCAGTTTTAGATTTTAAATTTAGCTGGCTCTGACATCAGCTCCCTATATAACAAATTTTAACTGTCAGTTTAGATATTTTAAAATTTACTTGTTGTGAAACTAAATTGAGATAGCAATTTTGGCTTTTCATTTTTTTAAAGTATGAAGTCTAAGGTTAAAATTTCTTCAACCACAAGTACTCTAACTGGAGAGCAGTAAATGATTGCTGTTTGACACCTGAAACAATCCTGTGTGGCAGGAATGGAAGTTATTTATTGCTATTCTTTTCTATGTTTTTTTTTTTCTCTTGACTTTAGAGAACGATGTGCTTTTCAGATTTTACTTCTGGTGAGAAATACATTTTTTTGAATGTGAAATACTGGAGATGGACTGTAGGGGCTATGTCTGTGACATCCAGTCAGAGAATTTCCAAGAGCATCCTCAGAACATGATGGTGTGCAGCTTGTGTTGGCCTAGAGACTGTCTTG
Source organism: Sialia sialis (assembly GCA_009812075.1). Taxonomy (NCBI): domain Eukaryota; kingdom Metazoa; phylum Chordata; class Aves; order Passeriformes; family Turdidae; genus Sialia; species Sialia sialis. The sequence goes on along the minus strand of VRYO01002772.1, from coordinate 54,468,897 downwards.
TGTGGAGGTAGGAGTGCTCCAGAGTGGCTGCTGTCGTACAGTTGGGCATCTGGTCTCTGGCTCTTCCTCAAATCTTCACAACAACTTCATAGCATGGAGCTTCCCATACCCACAGGTTGTCCTAATGGACTTCTGGGGTCTGATATAGCTCGGGGCTCACCACACTCTCATGCACAGAATCTCTTTAAAATGGCCAAAGGGCAGGATGCCATTTCCAGGAGCTAGTGATGTTAATTCAAGGGTAAACTGCCAGGAGGGGTTCTTCCCTTCCCTGCTGCACAGAAATGTTGATGCTGGACAACCAAGACCTCTACAGTGGCCAGAGCCTCACTCATGGTGGACATTGTCAAATGTGTTAGAAACATTGTTCAGAGAGGGCTGCATGACACAGAATGGCCCCACTAGGGATGTGATGCTTTCTTTCAGACCCCTTACTTACCATGCACTAACCCCTTGGCGACCCCCAGATTTCTGCAGACTCCTCTAGCCCAGCTTGTCTATGTGCTTCAATCCCTGCAAAGTCCAAGTCATAGAAGGCAAGGCCTCTCCTCCCTCCTCCTATGGGGAAAATTCCATGGGGGTGCTTCATATGGGGTCAGAGAGTCCCCATGACAAAATGTCAGTATGAGCAGGGCCCCTAATTACTGATCACTCAAGGTTTGCCCACTCCCATTCTGGGATGCCTTCAAAGCCCTCCTCACCTCCTAGCTCACAGCTGAGTGAAACCTTTGCAGGCCCTGTGGAGTCACGCATGGCCCTGATGGAGCCTGTGGTGCTGTTTGTGCAAGGAAGCTTTCCTGTCAAAGGAGTTTCAGACACTTCTGTGTCTATACGTGCTCACAACGTGTGCCAAATTCTAGCTCCTTTCAGACACATGTAAGCTGCTAAATCTAGGACACTTCTATGTGCAAAGAGATGTTTGGAGAAGAAACCACTTCTAAATGCTAGCTTTCAGACAGCTTTCTGGGGTACACAGTTTCCTGACTCCTGCAACTTACTTCCACCTTTGTTGCTGCATTTCTGAGAGATATCTCTAGGCTATCACCTGAAGTCAGCGTGGAAACACTGCAGAAAACTGAGCCCCTTCTACCACTGAGATGTTCCAGACCAGACAATGAAGTAGAAAGGACCACAGGAGACATTGTAAATCCTAGGCTCAGATTCTTGATTGTAAGGCCAAGACTTTTGACACCAGCGGAGCAAACATGAAAAGTCTCTGTTGGAAGCTATCCATGTAAAGGAAACTTTCAGTGCTGAAGAGATCTTAAGGAAGTTGGTTTATGTCAATCCTGTTAGTCTCTGCCGGGGAACTGGATATCTAGTATTTAGTTTTACTTCACTTCACTCCTCAAATAAAATTGTCTTATAGTTAAGTTTCTTCTCCTTTCATTCCCAGACTGCAAGAATGACCATCAGACACAAATGTGGCTTTGTCCCCTGTATCAGAGCACTGTAATATCTTATTTTATACTGCTGCTCCCATCTTTCCTTGAAAGCCCGTTCATATTGGCTTTTGTTTTTGTCGAACATCCTCAATCTCTCCCTTCTACAAGTCTGAGCTCAGAGAACTTGAAGCATTTATCATCATGTGAGACTGCACTGGAGTGATGTGAGGTGTTACCAGTGAATAATTTTTCATTCTCAGTAATCCATCATATAAAGTCAGACAGTGCAAGCACCACAAATTTCGTGTGGCAGCAACAAAGTTCTGCAGTGGCAGAAAAATAAGATTAAAAAATCATATAGTAAATCTTGTAATTCTTTATTCATCCCTAGCCTTGAGTATAAATACAGGATGGTTCCCTCTCCCCATATTGAGAATGAAAAGGAAGATGTGCTATTGCTTTTTCCTGTCAATAGCATTCCAGACAGAGCAAAAATTCAAGGCCAGAATTTTTGTTCAGTGAGAGATGGTAGTACATGCATGGAAGTGCATCAAGCTATTTCATGTGGAGTGGAAGTCCACTAGAACAGACAAATGCTAAAATGGATGGGTGTCTTCTATCTTGTATGACTCCCTCTTGGGAACTAACAGTACAATTAGGACAAAAAATGCTGTTCCCAGGAAAGTAGAATAGTCATTCAATGTTCACGTGAGCAGGAAAAAACATGTGTTTTGTAAAGATTATTTGATTCTCTGCAGCTCTTGTGGTGCAGAATCACTCATTAATATTTGCTCTGTCATTTAAGTCCAAGACAAATATTTTAATCAAAATATTCTCACTGAAGTTTAAACATAGAATCAAGGAAGGTTAAAAACCATCTTATGACATGAATGCTTTGATATTAAAAATAAATCTTACTTGTGGAAATAAAAGCTATATGAAAATTACAATTTGAGGCAAACAAAATTGAAGCAAACACGTAAACCATCTTGTACAAGTGCCAGAATTACCAATATCCTTCAGATTTAAAAGGATAAATTGCTTTTCACAGCAATACAGTCTGAAAATACCATGGCTCTTATCCACCAGGCATTAACCCAGGGAATCATTATCGAACTGGAAAGCTGAGTTACAGGGAGATATGTTCCTTAATGCACTTAAGAAAATCTCTAAGCTGAGAGAAGGGTATAGAAGGAAACACAGCAGGTGGCTGGCCTGACAGTGATTGCTGTCCTTGCTTCCTTCCACAGGCAGTGGAGAGAAGAGGAGGGTCCTGCCAGGCCAGCTGAGAAAAGGAGCCTGCTATCATGTATTCTGCATTGCCCACACCTCCACTGCCTTAAGCTAACAGCTGCATGAAAAACTTCCAAAAGAGGGAGAAAGGCAAAGAAATGAACAAAGTAAGAAAATGGATGGAGAGCAACAGAGAGAGTACATGCCAGAAGGACACTTGAATGAGGAGAAGACCCACAGTTTGGTTAAAATCTGTTGAGAAAGTCAGTCAAGCATGTTTTCACAGCATTTTTTTCACTATTCACTACTGTTATGGTGAACTGCAAAGTAGCAGTGTATAATCACATCCTGCTCTGACGTAAAAATGGGATTTTTTATTTAAAATAGCAGTTCTCACATTGCCTTCTCAGCAGCAGAATATTTTTAGCAGTACTGCATACCATGGTGCTCCATGCTATTATCTGTAATACTAAAATTCAAAGTGTAAGAAAAGGAGACTGATTCACATGCCTCAACTATGAAGTACCTATCCTGTTATTGATTATTTTACTCTAAAATTTTGACCTCCATAGGAACATTGTAATAAGAAATTAGGTGTGATAGTTTTGAAATAGTATTTTACCAGTAGAAGCCTTATCAGATTCAACCTGAAGAAAACACATGAGATGAACACACCTTTCAAAAAACCTCCAGTCTATCCCATTTGTGTTCACTTAAAATCAGTGGGAAGTAGCTAAATGACACATCAATTTTTAATCAAAAATATTTTAGCTAAATATATTTCTTTGGGAAGCTACAACAAAATGAATTATACAGTTCTTTCACTCTACAACTCAAAAGAGAATACTTAATAACACCATGCAGCACAATTTGTGCTTGCATAGTGATTTTCACAGGATATCTCAAGGAAAATTACGCATAAAGAGTAAAAACCCACAAATTTAGATCAATGAGTGGAGGCCAAGGAGAACAAATAAAATTTAGGGCTGGATTTATAATCAGAAATTGAATCAACAGAACAGACCTCAGTAGGCAATGTGCTCCAGATGTGAGAAACTGTACCCAGCAAATCTCTAGCTTCCAACAAATGTTATCATACCATCAAAACAGCTGAAAAAAATAGCACAGTTATTACCATAGTGACATTCTGCCACATATGTGAACAAAAGGCGGTGGGTTGTGCTAGGTTAAAATAGCACAAAGGATGAAAAGTAATATAGCACTTTTCATAACAGATGTACTGGCTGAAAAATGGAATGATGAGCAAGAAGATACTAAACTGTGGTGATCTGTGTTGGTTAACATGTGTGTTGAGGTCCTTGTAACAGACCAAAAATTGACTAGTAACAGTAATCCTGAAAGGAGTAAAGTTTCTGGACCTGTTGGTATTTATGTGTCAGATGATATTGCAAAACTGAATTTTAATCTCAGCAAGCCTCTGAGATAGTGACTTCACAAGTGGATAGTTTTCTAGCTAACTTATATAGTGGTGTCACATAAATTTAATGTTTTCACTAACCAATAACTAAGCATTCTGCCATAAGTAGTAGATTTTTCACACAGAAAATTTTGAACTCTCCCAATGCTCAGTAATTTAAATAAAAGTCTTTAATCAAAACTTTTAAGTCTTTGAACACAACTGGGAAGGTATATATCAGAAGCCAAATATAGCATGACAAATACTTCTAACAATACTTCAATCACATTGTGACTATGACAAAATATTCTCTCTTCTTTTGCCAGCCACTTGTAGCTGAGCTTTTCTAAGCTGCATTTTGTTCACTTTCTCCTGCATGAGGCTCAGATACATGACCAGATTGCTGCAGGGTACAATGACAGTACGTGTCTGCTGAGAAGCAAGAGGCACTGGTGCACACATTCCTAGAGCATGGCAATCTGCAGGAAGCCACTTGCTGCCCTCCTTCCTCACCGTGGGCTACACAGCATGCCATTGCATCACGCTCATCTTGAGCTGGGGCACATCTCAGCCATCCGGCTCTTACGGTGGCTGTGTCTGAGCTTGGGCACTGACACTTCCACACTCGCTTCTAGCCTGAGCTGATGTTTCTGCCAGCTTCCCAGTTAACGTCACAAAGCACTCAGTCCTTCTGTCTAGTCAGAAAAATCACAGATATTGAAGCTGAGGAGACTTATCAGCAAACTAGCTAATTACTCTCCAAATCCTGAGTTGCTATTAGGGATAAAATACCCCCAGCAAACCCCCAAAACTCTATGGATGGAAAACGAAAAGAGAAAAAACCTCCTTTTCCTTTGAGGCTGAATGAGACTGGAAAGCTAAAGGGATAGGAGTTTTGTAGTGCTCTATCATAAATTTGCAGGGCCATGCTTTTGCCTCCTTACAGCCTGATAGGTGATATTAAATGGTTAAGGTAGGATGGTATCACATGAAAAATGGGTAATTTCATTTGCCTCTCTAGGTCTGATATATTTTCCTTTGGAAGAGTGGCATGCACAAAATCACAGAATATCAATGTTTAAAGGAGAACAATTGAAGTTCTACTGAATCTGTGGTTACTTTTTGTCATGGTTAAACAGGAAGCCAAAATATAAGGGAAGTTGATTTATTAAAAGGGGAAAGAACATATAAGATAGTATATTATAATTTACATCAAAGTGTCAATAAATGACAGAAGGAAAGTGAGACTTTGTGGCTTTATCAGAAGAAAAACAAAAGTAATCTATTAATTTTGCATGCAGTAATACACACAGGCATATATTACTTAAACACAAAATGCTTCTATCTTGGGAGATATAGCTTGGTTCAGACAATACCAATCTTCCTTGCAGTCTGTAATGTGTGGTAATGCACAAGTAATGTGTGGTTCCTTAGAGAATACTGAATATGAATTCATCCATCTCCCAATCTCCCGAGGGCTAATACTTTAGCAGATGATGAAATGTACATTACTTAATCAGCAGTAACTTTTGCGGTCTCCCAGTGGGTGAACATTGGAAGGCTTACCATGGCTAGGCCCTCACCTTGCATAAGCATGAAACAATAAAGTAACAGTAAGTCAATAAAATCAGATACAGAGATTTGTTTGTTTTTTAAAAAATTTATTTCAAACATGATTTTTTTGGGGTAAAATTAGGAAGTAAAACTGCAGGTTTCTTACTGACGTGTCATATTACTTTCACAATTTACCTACAGCTATAAGCACAAACATAATATTATGAAATGTTGCTGACTAATATCAGCCAATTTACTGCACAGTTAACCTGTCATTCTTTCACCATAGTATTTTATTAAATAGTTAGAAAATTGTCCAAAAAAAGGATAATAATACAGCATAGTTCTGATAATTAGCACTTTGTGAGAAACCAAAGTGTTTAAAATGTTTTTTTCTTGTGAAGCATCTTTTCTGATATACTTGTGGAGTTATAAAGCACAGTAATGATGCTTCAGAAATCTGTTTCATTCTTTCATTGAAGGATGAGGATTTAATTTTTAGAGGAGACTACTGAGAGATGAAAGGCCTGGATATTTGGGGAAATTTCTTCATATCTCAAAGTCTTGATGCCACCCATTTCCTCAGTAATCTTTGGAAAGTGCCAAGTACATGAAATTAAACACTGACAAAAATACTGTTCTTAAAAAAAATTCCTTATGTCTGATACTAACATGGTTGATTCACCATTAGCTGGGGAATTAAAAAAACCTGAATGGCTTTCTGCTGTGTGAATTTTCTTTCAGACTTCCTCCTTTTCCTCACACATTTAATAAATGTTACAGTAGCAGGATTTATAAGTTCATTAACAGAGGGCTTAATTGTGCCTTCATTTTAACTAGCAAGAGAAACTTCTGGAAAAGTTGGGCCAGCAGTAGCTTAGCATAACTTTGCAATTTCTGTATTAAGGCACGGAAGTTACATGAGCCTGAACACTCAATTAAATGTTATCAGTATTATTAATGTTAAAACTGAAACCTGCTTTGATATCATCTCCATTTCATTCCAGATGGGACCCTTAATCCTGAGATCCCTCCCAAATGAAGAAGAATGTCAGGTCTTAACTCACAGGAATGTTACAAGTCTCCAATATTTTGTAAAATGCTTTGAAAATATCAGAAGTTTAATGCAAAATTAATGCTAACAGTCCTTATTACAATAATTATTAACTGTTTACAGTTGTAATCAGGTTGCTAAATGCCCTGCTCATTGCAAAGAGGCCGGAAAAAGTTCAATTTGTTGCATAATCAGCTATCTGCTCTTCAGTACACAAGCTAAATATAGTAGAAGATGTCAGCTACTAAATATGTAAGACTTGACGAAACAGCTCCTCTCTAACCTCAATTCTTCCAAACAAGTGTTACCAAATTCTGCAGAATTTTAACTTTATTTAAATATCAGTACGGAAATAAACAGGCTCAAGCCTGTGTAATTTCGATCAAAACTCTCTTTACATGAAGCAGGTGTGATCTGAGCAATGCTGACTTCCTTGAGGTTACAGGCACACAGCTGCCCGTGCTTCTGTTGCAGATTCCAGCTTTCCCAAGTGTTATGGTTGGATGAGGTCCTTGACACTTATATCTGTCCTAGATGTCTATTTTAGAATAGATGAATTGGTGCTGCCAGGATTGCTGTGGACAGTGGGAATGCTGGGATCCCTGGGGACAACCGAGCAACGGAGAAAACTTGGGTCAGAATCATCCCCCATAAGCTTGGAGGAGCTTTGAAGAGTCACAGTCTGGAACTATTTACAGCAGCAGGAGATACAAAATGGGATGAGAAGAGAAAGACAAGCTGTGGCTTCCTGCTGAACAATAAATAGTTCTGCATTTGCAAAACCAAAGGTGGGAGAAGCAGAAAGAGAATGCTCCATCTGGCTTGAAGCAGTTGGGAGAGCTGATGGGAAAGAAGGATTTTCTGTTATTTATCAAACTTACTGGAAAATGCAAATGAAGGGTTTCTCCAGTAGAGACAAAAGCCAACAGCTTCTTAAGAATCCATGTTTTACATGTTAAGGAGAGGAGATATGATATTTCCTCAGACCAATAAGAATTTTTGTTTTGAATAGGTTTTATACAAAATGAGAAAAATTAGGAAATTTAAGCCTAGTCCACAGAGCTGACAGATTTGAATGGACTATTTACCTTTTGTTTGTTTGCACAGGTTTGGATTTGCCTACTATGAGTTCAGATTCAGTATCATATTCTCATTATTCTTGGAGAATGAATTAAATTGTCACCTGCAAATGAAGGTGAATATTTTTGGAATTGCTCGTGATTTTTGCCCTTCATCTGATAGTGAGAAGAGTAATAGTGAATAACTCTAGTTGAGATGAGATTAATTTTGTCCAAATTCAGACATTTAAAATCTAAACATATGCAGAAGGGTCACTCAGGTAGTGGTAAAAGGTCTCAATTGCATTTCCTCCTGGATTTAGTTCAAGATATAAATATTAGCTGCATGTACTCAGATGCAAAAAACAAAGAGTAGGCTGTTTTCAGACCTTAAAGGTGATACTAAAAGGAGCTGTAACTTGAGGTAAAACTTAACTGCAAAGAAAGCAGGCCTTGCCAAGAAATGAAGGTATGATTAACTGCAGTAACAGTGATCTAATGGACCATTATCAGACTAAAATAAAGAAAACTATTAGGAAAGTTCAGAGCTCATACTAACCATTTAAAGATCTTTTTATATAGATTTATCATCAATAGGAGATGTATATAAGAAACTGTACGCATAGCTGACAGTCCCTCCTACAGTTCAATTTTCCTGACACATTCTTTTAGAAGACTCTCTTCCCAGTTACTTAAAATGTTACCAAAGATTAACCAAAGTTCTGGACTAATTTTTTTCCCCAGGCTGTGAATTTGTAGTTTTTTACAATATTTTATGTAAGAATGATCTAGGGCAAGCTCTTTGTCTTTCTGCTATTAAAATTATATTTGTGTAGAGATTTTTAATGTTCCTACATTATAAAGGAGAATCTTGAAGTTTGTTGGCAGAGTGTGTTTTCTCTCACATAAGGATCTATACAAATTTAAGCATTTAGAAAATGTTTAAGACATGTTTAAACATGTTTAGTTTGGCAGTAAGGCAATTGAATTTTATCACTGCAGTGGCTGAAGATGTTACCTGTACAATGCACTGGATCTATGTACAATAGATGGATCTACGGGGTTCTCTGCATTCTACAAAATGAGTATTGTGGTTTCACTTTAGAAACAGATTCTGGATTGAGAACCCACAACAAGCACTAGGATGCTTTTATGAAAATTACTTTCTGGCTAGCACTCCAGACTTGTTTCAATAGTCTCCACATTAATTTTAATAAAGCTGGCCCCAATACCTGCATATCATGGGCTGAAAAACTGTAACAACTTTGAAATACCATAATCTGATTTTGTCAGACTGAGCACCAAAATCAGTGGTGCTGATACCACTTTACCCCTGGATATCTATGCCTAAACAATAAAGGCCAGATATCCCTCTAGCATGAGGTGGCAGATTCATATCCAGCCGTGTCTGGCCTTTTACATTAAGATAAGATCTCTGTCTGTGTTTCCTCCATTCCCTGCCCACAGGGTCATTTTCTGTAGAAGAAAAGGCAGGGTAGGAACCATAGGATGCTCAACAGTTTGATGCGATGATCAGGAGCAGAACTGGAAACTTCTCAATCATTATCTGCTCATGTCCCTGCATGCACAAATAGACTCTGAAACCTCTTCCACTTTCTCTTCTCACCTCCCTTGGATTTGGCTCTACCAAATGCTTAAGCCAGTTGTGGTGTTGCCCAGCTCTGTCATCTGGGAGCAGACAGCTGGGAAGGAGTTGGGCCATAGAGAGTCATCCTACCCATGCCTTAACCTACCTGCTTTTAAGCCCATAACTGAACCTTATGCTGAACCCCTTGTTCCTGACTGAGCTGTACAAGGGGGGAAGGCAGTGCTCACATTGGTACCACTTAAGAGCTGGCCTTGCTGTGCTGACTTACCTTCCTAGATTGACTTTGACTCTGCCTTGTTGCAGTGAACTGTCCTGGCCATCTGAGCTCTCGTCTGACCTTGTTGACTATTCGTGGACTTGCCCTGCTCCTCTGAGTGCTCTGGGTCTCCACCAGGTGGGTCACAGTCCTGCCTCTCTGCCACCTTTTGCTCCCAGCTCCCTGCTGGCAAGGGCAGCAGCTGTCCTGCTTGTTCCCTGGCACAGATTATGGTCTGATGTAAATAGCAGCACATACCATTAGCACATGAACTCTCCCATGCACTTTGAGATGGCTGGTTGGCAGCCATAATGATCTTTAACCCAGATGTAGAAAAAAATTAAAAATTCATTCACACAAGAGAAGGTAGTACCAAATATACCAGAAGTCCAATTATCCACACATGTATGTATCCAGTGAAACTAGATGGTCTTGCAGTTTACTGCTGTTTCTCCCAGAAGTGTGGAGTTTGGGAAGGATTGAGGCTCTTTCCACACAAGAGCTGAATAATGAAAGCGCTCTAATGAAACTGGGCACCTTGCAGGGGATCTTCTTGTGGACAAGAAACCCAAAAGAAGAGAAAGACTGAGTGTGCGGATTAACTAGCATTAGAACAAGAGAATTAGCATTAGAAGTGAGGGAATCATTTAACAAGTAGAATAAAATAACTGTGCACCTAATGAGCATTAGTTCCTCCCATTGCTAAATTGTATAAACAGCAAAATATTTTGAATTACATGGCCCAGCACCAAAAAGCCCAGGATGAAGAAGAACCAATGGGATGCCACTGGATCAATGGGTGCCAACTTATTTCCTTCTCCTTCTCCTTCTCCTTCTCCTTCTCCTTCTCCTTCTCCTTCTCCTTCTCCTTCTCCTTCTCCTTCTCCTTCTCCTTCTCCTTCTCCTTCTCTCTCACCCCCTTACCTCCCCTCTCTTTTCTGTTTCCCTCTATCTCTCTACCTCACATTTATTGTTAAATAAGATCTGTAATAGTGATTTCAGTATATGGTCTCGTTTGCACCTTAATTCAGGCAAAGGAATCTTTCACTCTTCAGATTTTAACAATATGTCTGCCTTGTTTGCACATAGATATTTCCGGGACGCTCTGTGGGATCAGCACAAAGCAGGAGCAGAGAATGATAATAATTCTGTTAATGTGGTTACCCTCACACAGTTTTGCAAATGTGGCGTAGCATACATGCCAAAAGACTTTAAAAATTTCCAAAATTCAGCTGAACAAACGTGCAACTGTACTCACTACTCAATGGAGACATATCAGCCATTTGCCAGGAGCTACTGGTAGCAGGTATTGTTTGTACTAGCCCTAGATATCCCCAGATACTAGTCTACTGAGTGCTAATGTGAATAGTGCAAGTGCAAATAGTAAAGAAAAGAAGTAAAAAAAGAAGAAAAACTGAGAATTTGACTAACAGCTTCAATGTCTAAATAAAATGGTTAGGAGAATGTCTTTTTTTCCCAGACAAATGAGTTTTACAAAATCAAAAAGTTAGCAAACACCATTAAGTTTATCACAGGTTTCACCTCTTCATTGTGAGAGGCTTCTTGGAAAGCCCAAATTCTATGTGCTTTCATCAGACGGACCATTCACATACTGAAATAAGACTGTGCCACTCTGCAATAAATTCTTCTGGCACCTGTATATTCCTGAGCCATGAACTGCACTTGAGAGTGACTGAACTTTGACTGCCTGATAACCTCCACACAATATAAAAAATGAGAAAAGTAGACATTTTATGGAGCTACTTATAAGCTTATCTCCTCCTGAAAGCTTCACTTTCTAAGTCAGTCAGTGGCAGAAGTCAGTGCAAACCTGACAGTGACACTATTATTGTAGAATAGTGTGTGCTATTGCGTCTGGAAGCAAAGAGAAAGTAATGTCAAACTCCAGTATGTGCTACCAAAAAGAAATACAAACAAGAAAAGAAGCTGATGGTATTTTTCTTTTCACTTGAAGTTCTCTTTATTTTGCTAAAGCACTGAGTTACAGCCAGAAAATCAGAGTAAGCTCTTGCTCTCTCTCTTCCAAGGCAAAGGGTAATCCTGAACACGCCTCAAAAGCTGATGTTCTAAGAAAAGCTGACCCCCATCTCACTGAGCACAGTGTTTAAAACCTACAGATCTATCACTGTAGCAAAGTGCTTTGTCTCTTTCCTCACATTAGCTGGCACATGACTGTTGTTTTGAACTGTACTCCATACTTAAGGCCAACATGGAGTTGTGTGTTACTCTTCCATGCCTACTATATCTTGCTTTCTCTCTCACTGTACTGGTCTAAAAAGCTCTTTGCTCTCTTTCCTTCTCTGTATTGCTCAGACTTGGCACTTTATATGCAGTTCTCATCTTTTCCAGTCCTTTGACTTTCCTCCCTTGCTGCACTGCATCTGTTCTTTGTGCTGAGTGTCAATCCCAGCCCGAGTTCAACTTCATTTCTCACCTACCCATCGAGTTTATTTCTGAACCTCGACTCTATTTCCTGCATGGTACATTTTTTCTAATCACAATCACGTTTTCTTCTCTAACATTTTCTCTACCCAAGCTCTTCTCTTGCCACCAGTCTTTTCAAATTTGGGATAAAAATAATACCCCCGGATACTCTTTCTCCCATTTGTTTCTACTACCTAATTTAAATTGAGATAGCTGCTCAAAATTTTGAAGACAGCAGGTTCCTGCAAGTGTTGCCTATTAGGTGGAGAAGCAACCAATCCATGTGCAGAAAAGAGAGTTTGTTTCTTCAGTATCCAAATGCCAGGTTAGCAAAGTTCTCATATAGGAATCCCACTGACCATTTTAAAGGAAATTTTGACTCCTGTTGTTGTATTTGAAAACCAAATAAGCCTAAAAAATGAAAAAGGTTTTAGTAGAAATGTAGAACAAGCAAATGTAAATGTCTGCAGCACCATTCCGTTGTTTCACTCTGCTGAAGTTTTAGGAAGAAGGAAGACATAAATTCAATATTGATCATAAATTGATAAAAAATAAGCAATTATAAATACACAATAATGTTATATAATAACTAATGTATATAACATTATATTTAGTTATATAACTAAAAATACAAAATTGTAAATATTTTACTTACAGCAATGCAGTCCTATTCCTTAAATCTCCCAATTCAAGAGAAGAGAAGAATTTTTTTAAAACTTTCATGGCTGTTTTACACTAAAGTAACTTGTCTCACCTTATCCTTGCACAGCGCCTCATGCAACAGAATTCTGCTCTGCCTGGACACTAAAATAAGAAATAAAATTATTATGCATCCATCATTCCACAAAGAATAAAAATGGAGAGCAGTAGTTTGCAGTACTGCATTTATAATTTCCTCCTCTTTTACATCACTACTGGAAGTGAAAAAGGTGAGGTTGAAACACAAACTCTGATCCTCAAAGAACAGCACTGCCATTCTTCATTCAAAAGCTTTATCAGAGACAGAAAGGGAGCAATTGAGTAAGACAGTTTTCATTACATGCTGCTTCGCCAAACAGGCTTTTGACATAGTCATATTTTGTGTTCCCCAAAATAGCACTTCAGCATGCTTCAGTTTATGAACTTGTTTTTTTTTTTAACTCCTTTGAATTTAATTAGGCTATTCATCAGTTTGGTAAATGCAAAGAACCTTTTAAAAGGGGAACAGTGATTGATTTTTAAAGTGCTATAATCACTCCATCTAGCTATTAAAAATACTTTCCAATATATTTCAAAGTATATTAATATTCACTTTTTAAAATACAACATCTTGTGTCCTTATTTCAATGTATAACCAAGAAGCTATCATAATATCACTAGGTGAAGTTCTTTACCTAGCAAAGCTCTTGTACAGATCTCTCATTAAAATTTGTCCTTCCTGTGAACCTTGGTGATACACGAGGAAATTTTGGGAGTCAAGTAAAGTTTTTCCTATACAAAGTCTGGATCTCAGTCTGAATGGACTCAAACTGAAGGTGTATGTCTCTACCAGCACGTCCTCTAGCATAAACTACCATTATCTGCACCCAAATAACAGTTTGAGAGGAGTCTCAAGCATTTGTGTGTGATTGCACTGAGCAATGTTGGAAAACTGCAGAAAAAGGGAAGTCCAGAACTGGCCAATTTGCCAGCAACCCTAAGGAATCTTCTGCAGTTCAAGTCTTTCATTTTGCAGAGTCTTGAACCAAATTGCATCAGAAAAAGAAAATCAGAAAAATACTGCAGCATTCATAACTTAATCAGGCCCAAGGAGGGAATTCACCCCTGAAATATGGGTATTCTAAATGTTTGCAGCCATAGATGGCGTCACAGACATGTCTCTGCTGCAGAAATAGAGGTTGTCGCCTCAAAGAGAAAGAGCTGCTTTCAGACCATCAGTGTGATGGTTTGCAACTTTTATGTTCTTGGCAAGGCCCAGACCCAAAGCTCAATCATCAGGAGCATTACCTGTGTGACAAGGCTGACTGACGTCTGGGTGTATTGTCACCACCACAAATGTGACTGCTGAGACCTCTGACAGATACAATGAGCACAGTTCTGCTGTGTGAAATGCCTGTAACTCTGCCTGGGGCTGGCCAGCTCTGGAGAGAGAACTAATATTCCACTCTGTGAGGCTGCTCCTCTGCCACCAGCAAATGCTGTCATGTACTGAAAGCAAAGGTGGTGGGACACCTTCAGGCTTTCATTTCCATACAGAAAATGCTTTATAACACTCCTCTATTCCTTCTCTGTACCGAACTGAGTCGTTCACTTCACTGTCTCTCACTTCAGCTGTCTGTCCTCCTCATTTATCCCTCTGCACAGGATCAGCTCTTTTCCATCTATCAATAGAGTGTCACCCTGCTCTTTCCCTGAGTATTTTTCCCTTGCTTTGTCATTAATAACATTTCTTTTCTGTCCCTTCATATTACTACTTTGTTGCTGTTTCTTACCTTACCTTACCTTACCTTACCTTACCTTACCTTACCTTGCTTTTACCTTACCTTAACCTTGCTCTCCCTTCCCTTTGTTCCATCTTGGCTTGAGCAACATACAGGCAGATTTGATCCTATTCCAGCCACAGCACATAGCCCACTGAAATCCTGCATGAGCCATGAGGAGGGTGTAGTGCTGCACACCAGCAATCTGCCATACCTTTAGCAAATAAGAATATATTCTACTCGGCCCATGGATATTAAAAATTACAAAGTGTGTGTGGGAGTGTAATTGCCATTCCCTTCATTTTGCTGTTGGGTTTAGAGCACGTTAAATTGACCACTATAAAAGTATTTCAATTATGCCATTAACAGCAAAAAGAAAGCCAGTCATGAGTCACACCAGTAAATTTTAGGGAAGACAAACAGACTCATACTGTGTGCACACAGACCTCTTCTATTGATATAATACTCGATAATCCTGAAGTGCCTGACTCAGTGTTGCATGTAGAGAGCTCAGGAGCCTTCTAGTGCTCAGGGATGCTCTCACAGCACTTTGAACAGCGCCCAGAAAGGAGCCTGGGAGGAGCAAAGCACCCTTCTTGGTGCAGGAGGAATGGTGGCACCAGCCTATGCAGGGTGTTTTGCAAGAGCATCAATAGATTATTTGGCCTTGAGAAATGAAGCAGGCTTATAAAGATGAGAAGTGTAGCCGGAATATTTTTCTTTCAGGGGAAAACTGTGCGCAACATAACTGCACGTAACTGCAGCTTTTACTGAGCTTTACACTCCTCTGTCACACATCTGCAAAAGAACTGCACTTTTGTTTTGGAAGGGAGTTTCAACTCCTTTCAATGAAGAACACCGAAAAGCAAATGCACTCTCTTCACTCTGCTATATTTTATCTGATAGATTTAAATAATTCATGTAATAGCTACAAAAAAAAAAAAAACCAAAAAAAACCAACCAGAAAGTAAAAGTGTTTTAAAATTTGCTTCCATTTGTGTAGTTCAGGCTTCAGTGAAACAGCTTAAAAATACTGGCCCATTCAAGCTGAAAGAGGACAATTTTGGGGGCTCTTGCACAAAATACTTTTACTCCCAGAGTAGACTGCTCAGAGTGAACCTTTTCTTCCTCAATTTTGTTGCTACAAATAGCAAACTCTCCTGCCTCCAAGCTGCATCACCTTGAGAGAACAAATGCTGCTTACAGAATTCAGAACACTACACATGCCATCAAAATATTACAATGCATTTCAGGTCTGGAGACAACACCATGGAAATATGCCCCAAGAATGCCAGAGGTAATGAAAGGCTGATGAATAGAACATGAGATGGAGAGATGGAGGAGCCCTGCTCTGTCAATTTATTCTTTTTTTTCTTTTTTTCTTTTTTTCTTCCTGGGAAAGCTGATGGTTTTTTTTTTTGTTTTTTTTTTTTCCCTCCTCCAAAGAATAAGCTATTTTCATTTATTACAGTTCAGGCCCTCTGTTATGCATACCGTACCCATACTGGTAACAGGATGTGCAGTGCTTAGAATGATTCTGGTTGCAAAATTGATTCCTGTTTTCCTTCAGATTACAGGAAGTTTTAGCTACATTTTTAAAAATAATGATTTATGCAGATACCTTGATTAGTCTGTTAAAATAATTGGATTATTTTCTTACATAATAAAAATAATTTTTGGACATTTTAAGTATTTTCTTAAACTGTAAACTATTTCCATACATTTAATAAATTAGCCATTAATGAGGCCAATATGCTTCTAACAAAAGAAATAAGAGGGAGGATTGTATCAAATCAGTATAATTTAGCAATTTGCTTGTACATACATCTTGGATGTCTAACAAAGACAGTTCTTAAGCAAGTGCCAAATTTTCCTGTATAGACAATTAAGGTGTATCATTGACTTTTATGATTTCCAGAGGGAGAGAGATGCTGTCTCAGAGCTGAATGGCCTGGATCCTGGGTGATGAAAAGCAGGAAGAGACTCCTGTTGTAGGAGATCCTATTATATCGAAACATTTTTGTTTGCAACTTTAACTAGATAATCACCTCCACTTAGAAGATTCTGAAAAGGAGCATTTTAGCAAGCTCTGGAGCTCTTTATGCTCTTGCACACACTTTCAGTTTGTTGCCTTTAGCTGCCGGTGAGTTAAGGGAAGCCAGTCTTTCATCAAGCTACATTTTGCAGAGAAGAGCTGCATGTCAAGGACTCATCCCTGACATCCTACATTGTGCTTCATGACATCCATTTATACCAGGCTTGTTGTATTCTATCCCATGACCTGGGATAGAGAGGTGTATGGCTGGTGTACCAGGACTTGAAGAGTTGCAGCATGGCATTATCTGCCTTGGGAAATGTGAAATGAAGGCATTGTCTGCAAAAATATAATTAAGGAAAAGGCTTTTTAGCCCTTAATAGCAGAGCACAAACACTACCAAGGCTGCTAATGTTTTTTGAAAAGAAATAGAATAACTAATGCCAAATGGAAATTGTTTTATTCTTCTTTGGTTGGAGGAAGCATTTTGGAGAAATAGAGCTTCAAGAAATATAAAATGAACTGAAGCAACTGAAATCAAGGTTATATAGTTCTCTTGAAAACCTAACTGAAGCTTTGTGTTGGAATAATGTATTATTATATTTCATATCACCTGCAACCCAGCAAAAAGAGTTATTCCTTGAAAATAAATGTTCAGAGAATTAATATCCTCACAAAGGAATCATGTAATAAGAATCAAAAGCAAAAGGTTTGCTGGACGATAAGAATTTGGAGATAAATTTTTCTTGTACTACCTGCTCATGAAATCAGCCTACACTGCTGCTGAAATCGCAGGGCTTTTTTCATAGAAAAAACACACAGTCATGTAATTCATGGTTATACACACAAAAATGCAGGATTAATCATATGTTCTTATGACTAATGGGAATGTTGCTATTATCTGTAAGGCAGTGGCACATAGGAGCAGCTCTAATGTGGATTTGGCATCCATTACATTTAGCATCCTAGAATCAGGTGTTACACAAACACATACTTGAGAGAGCTTGCATCCTAACTTGACAGAACTAATCAATGAACCTTACTGGTAACAAATAGGGGGGAACGTTGGAGAGAAAGAATAAAATGCAGAGAATAAGAACACTATTATTTAAGTGAGCAGAAACACTTGTTACTTTTCTTTCTGGAGGATCTCTGAGAAAGATAAACCTAGATGTCTGTTGAGGCTCTTAGTATAGAAGGATGTGAGAGATGGACAACCCCCAAACCAAGGTCCTGGCAGGGATGCTACACTTCCCATGAGAGATCAATGTTTCATAAAACCCTATGAAGATGGTTTAGCAAAGGAGGAATACAAGGGGGAAAATAAAGTAAAATGTCCCAAAGGCGAAAATGTTTGCAGGATCAGAATCTTAGTTTTTATCTTCTACAGAGTCCTCTATATTGAGTTCAGTGAAATTTAAAAGCCATTCTTTCCCTTTAGTTATGGGATGAAGCTGTAGAGAGAAAATGAGGCTAGTTGTGCAGATGAGGTGAACACTGTTTTCCCTCACTGGCCCATCAGAGCAAGAATCTGTAAATTCCAATTTTGTGGTATGACAAAATAAAAATATGTGTGGCTTCATCAAGCTCTAAAGTCCCTATATTAACAGCTAGGTCAGTGTGAGTGCATGCTGTTTTAACTGAGAATTAAACTCTGAGCATCTACATTCTTCCGCTGTCCTTTCCTCAAAAGAATAAAGCAAACATATGCCTCTGCCAGGATGGCTTTAGAACCCACATTTCAGGAAGATTAGCTGGCCCAGTGCTGCTGTTATGGTCAGATATAGCTTCTTGAGATAGCATATA
>VRYO01002772.1:54433754-54449586 GCA_009812075.1 Sialia sialis | reverse complement strand
ATCAGTAAAGAACTGTTATTCCTAAACCCATACTTTTTCTGCCTGAGAGCTCCTCTATTTCCAAATTATAGTAAACTGGGAGGGAGGGGATTTTCACTCTCCATTTTAGGAAAAGGTCCTGCCTTTTTCTGGCAACACCTGTCCCCTAAACCAGGACATGAGGGTAACATCATCTGTCAAGAGTGCATTGATAACATTTTAACAGTTTCTTCATGTTGGTTCTGCGTATCATCTCTCCTTCAGGTTTTAAATGTTCAGTTCTGGCTTTATGAAGACATTGAAATACAAGAACCACACAAACCACAATGTTCCACTGCCTGAAGTCCTAAATATTGATGACAGCACAACTGAAACAAGGGCAGCAGTTCTAATTTTGTCCTGTCTTCATTCTGCATGTGTTGGACATCCTGCAATTGTCAAAGCAGTCCAGTGACAGATTCCAGTGAAGTGAAATTGCTTTTTCAACTGTTACAAAATAACAATCACCAGGATTTGGAGAAAATAGCTGAAAATGGTGACATGAATATTACACACTCAATCATATGCTTCAAAACAGTCACTGATGCAAAAATTCTGATTACTAAAGGTGCCACTGACATGCACAAGAGATGCCTGTTGTCCAATACAGCAAATGTTGAATAAGTTGACTTTGCTGCAGAATATAATTATTTCTGTTAATAACAGTCATTAAACACATTCCAGGCTCTGAGTTTTTTACATCTGTTGAAGTTTCATTTTTTGATTATGTATGGAAATTTAACAAATAATACTGAATTCACACTAAACCCTCTCACAGATGAGGTCTTTTACATGGAGAAGAGGTGCAAATTTAGAAATGAGTTTTCAAGGTTTTCATGATACACTGTTGCATTACTGTATGTTTATTTTGTAAGCAGAAGTTGAGCAAATTCCCACCTAGGGTAGTAAATCTGTATTTAAACTTCAGGCAAAGGTTGAGTTCAAGCTTTGATAGTGCAGAAGTCCTCAGAGCTGACCATGCAAGGATGAGGATGTGCTCAGATGAAAGGATTCAATTGTACCCCCCAGCTCAGGGGTCCTGGCCCATCCTTGCCCTGGTGGCATTCCATCATCAGCCCGCATGCCTCAGACGAGCTTTGCCCATGCCAGGGAAGCTCCCGTTCTTCATACCGCACAAATTATGTAACTTTGTGCTTTGAACCATCTGTGATTCAGAAAACTGTTCAAGTGGAATGGGCATTTAATTACGTCACTGAGAACATCACTGATCAATTGTTGGTGTTACTCTTTTGTTAGAAAGTCTACATTGGTTCTGATAGTTTATGATATATAAGTCTTTTCACACCAGCCAATAGAGGCAAGCTGCAGGTATTTCCATTACAATATATTGGATTTATCCAGAGGAAACAGTGAGAACAAAGAGCTACATTCATCTTTCACCTTGGCATGTGCACACATATTTCATGCTAAACCCTGCATAAAAACTTTCAGCGGACAATCACAAATGGATTGAAGGAAACTGACTGAAAAGGTTCTTTCCACAGTTTTCACAGGAAGTCACTATGTATAGTGACTTAGACTATGTATAAGATATTTTTAAAAGCCTTTTTACTACTTCCATTCTTTTCTGGTGGTTCACTTTTCAGCTGACAAAGTGATTTATTAACTGTCTTTAAAAAGTTCCATTTCAATGAACAAATGATAAATATCAAAACCTGGAGTCTGACCCAACATCAATATCAAACATTTGCAGACTTAGTTTACTTTTCAAAGAATAAACAAAAGGAGAAGGAATGAATACTCAATATAAGAACAAATTAGAAAAGAGTTATTGTTAGCCACAGTGATTGAAAGACTCAGCTCACTGTGTTAATTCCACTAGAGGCAGATGATAATCACATTTGAAAATGGTGACTTTCCCTTCCTGCCATGGATAAAGGGAGTCCATGAAAAGGGAAATGTAGTCTTCATTAGCAAAATAAAGTAAAACACTAACCTGTACTCTATTACTTCTCCTTCTCCTACCCACCATCCATCTGGGAATGTTGTGTGACAATTGGTGTTATCACTTCTGCTAAATTCACAGAGAAGTGTGCCTTGGTATCCTGCAAGTAGCTCCAATAGGGAAGTTGGTGTCATTCCCAAATACACACACACACACATTTAATACAAAGGCAAACACTAGGAAGCAGTGGAAACTCATTCATTCATAGAAAATGTGATGTCCTACTTACCATTAGTTTGCCATTAGTTTCATTTAAGCCACTTATAACCTCTTCATTGTATTTTGTTTAAACTCCAGCCTTCCTAAATGGATGTTCTTTTCATTTCAACTACTCTTTAAATACAAAAAGACATGTAAATATGAAAACATTCACAGTTTTGATTCTACTCATTTTACATCTTGTTAATGCTTGTTTGATCTGGCTGTCAGAGCAGTGAAGAATGGAAAGGATCAAACAGTACTCAGCTGCAGTGACACCTGGCAATTTGCTCCACCTACCTGTGTCAGCCAATTCAAGCCAATAGTCCTGCAAAAAGACTGGAAAATCCATATGATCAAGTGAGACTTCTTGCAACAACACCATTGCCTCATTTTATCCACATCGATTTTCATTCCTTCCTGGGAAGGTGGTGGAGGGCTGAAGAAGTCCAAAACCCTCCAGAACAGATTCAGAAGTTCTGTGGCTTGTAGTTTCTTATATTGCACTTCAGCACCAGTGGCAGAGGAACAAATGGTGCATGAGTTTCATCTGTGGGACTGTACATACCGTTTTCCCCAAGCAAATCCTAGACACTACCAGCAGATGATTTACCAGCATAAGCCAGAATACCTTTAGGCCCTTAGAAACCCAGCTACTCTGAACATTTCCTGGTGTCCATATGGCACAGCAGAATGTCACAGAAACAAACTCAGTTTTCAGAGAGAATCTGGAAAACCGTTCAAGGAAAAAGATTTTTTGAGTAGAAGCAGAGGGTCAGGAGTGGAGATCCTGTAGTGAAAAAAGCAAGAAGCTGGAGGCAGTCAGGGCAGATTCCTCCACTGAAATGCACAATTCCTCAGTGGAAAGAGGAACAGAGGAACAGCAGGTTTGAACCAAAACTAAGTACTAAGGATTTTCTGGATTTGTCTTTGAGCTCAACTTCTAAAAGAACCAGTGCACAATAGTATGTTGATTCTACTTCTTGAGCTTTTCAAAAAGATGAACTAGGGGAAAATTTTTGCAACTCAGGAATACTGAGGATATTTATTTTTAGTTACTCTTGTATAGGCCCCTACTGTCAGAAGTGGCTGAGACAGGGAAGACCCTGCACAAAAGCAAGGACAGGATAAGGGAGAGGAGAATGGCATTCTTAAGTGAGACAAAAATAAACTATAGACAGAAAAAAAATTGAGTTTCTGACCTATCTTTTCTTTTGTAAGATACCAGATTGGTAAACAGTAAGTGTAGCTTGTCTCCCTGGCACTAGCTGAAGGCCAAAGATAGCACATCGACCTTCTCCAGGGTCTGCTGGGACTGGAGTAACCTTCAGGGTCAGGCTTGTCAGATTTGCTGATATCACAGGAGATTGTCTCCATGGCTAAAACACAGGCTGCTGTCATATATCTTCTTGTTGCTTATTCAAGTGACCATGAAAAAAAAAATCAATTTAGTTTCTCTGAAGTAGAACTGCACAAAATTCATGTCATTGGAAAAAAGTGTGGCTAAATGGTGTTAGGATTTGTCATAAGAATAAATATATTTAATTATGAAGTCTAATTCTTCACCAATTTTTAGATTCCTAGATGATAATAGTAAGAAACTCAATGTATGTGAATTGTTTCAGTGTCAGGACATTGACAGAGCCTGTGACAGGTGCTTCTGGGGAGGGCAAAACAGAAAGAATCAAGAGTAATAGTGCTATACAGACTGGAAAACTTCAAAGGCAAACCCTCTGCTTCAAAGAAGCATACCCAATAAGCTCAGAACACTGAAGTCACAGGGAAGAGAAGCCTGCTCCAGAGCAATTCCATGTGTCATTCAGGTCCAACTTAGTCACAACCAACTCACAGCAGTGTTTCAACTCTGCTGGATTCCTTCTCCACAATATTAATTACCTGGGTTACTTTATTCCTTGGGCTTTGCCAGAGAAGTGGTGACTGTCCCGTTCCTGGAAGTTTTTGAGGCCAGGCTGGATGAGGCTTTGAGAACCAGATCTACTGAAAGGGATCCCTGCCCATGGCAGTGAGGTTGGACTCAAAGATCTTTAACAGTTCTTTCCAAGTCAAACCATTCTGTCAGATTCTGCAATTCTATGACTTCTGCTTTAACCTCCTCAACTAAAGTCAGAATACAGTTATAATATTTCAGCTTCAAATTTGAATGGTAGAGGCAACTCTATTATTTTGATTTGTCTTGCCTTCATTTGGTTTCAGAGACCAGATCCTTTCAAGGTAAGTTTTCATTCTGAGAGTTTCTGGTAGGGACTCATTCTTTAGAATTGAAAAAATCATCAGAAATGCAAAATCCTATGGAGCTACACTTCCCAGTGATAATTTGGTAGAAATAATATGTATTCTTCCAAAAAAACCCACCCTTTTAAGATCTTAGGATTGCAGGAAAGATTTTTGAGTGTGCAAAAATTAAGGACCTATTTTCTATAGAGATATGGTGGAAATCATGTGTCTAACTAGCATTTGTATCTTCTGAAAATTTCCTCTTCAATGAATATTCAGTTATTCAATTCACCAGCATAAACGAACAATTTTCATTATCAACTTAGGCAAACATACTGTACTGTAACCTGAAATAGTTTTCAATTATTTATGTGGCTATTTTTTTTAAACTGGAAGTAGTCCTTTCATGTAGTTCTGCTGATTATTAAAGAATCATTTATTATGTTCTTTACATATCGTATAAGTGCTCATGAAATTGTGATAACTATATTTTGAAATATCTATCATAAATGTCTGTCTTTGAGTTTTAATTTTTCTTCTTTTCTGGAGAAGCAGTGTCCAATTATTTTCTGTGTTTTTCCTGATGTAGAATATGTCCTTTTTATCGCTTAGCTCAAGTAAGCTTGCTTTGTTAACTACATGCATTTAAAAACATTTTACTCTATTCTGACATAATTGCTTATTATAAAACTACTATTTTATAAATTATCTTGAGATAATTTATACATAAATTATTATCAGCATAAATCTGTTTTTCTTCAAACCATTTTGAAGTGATATGTTTTGCACACGCTGGAACTTTTTTGAGCCTTGCATCTACATTTCAAGTCACCTACTTCATCAGGGAGTTAAACACATTTCCCCCTAAGTGGTGCACTTTGCAGGTTTCAAATGTGTTTTCAAAACTACTTCTGTCAAAATCTTTGCTATCAAACATGGCATGTATTCAGCTTTTATCTTCCTTTTGGTTCTGAGTCTCCCTCTAAGAAGAAGAGTGAGACAGTATTTCTTCTCTGATTTTCTCCTTGACCTGTCTTTGAATATTAAAAGGTTGTAATTTCTTTTTGGAGAAGTTGTTAATAGGTTCACAATGTCATGTAGCAGTTAAGTAATTCATTCTGGTTTCCTTTTAAAAATATAATATAAAAACACCCCAACTCTCCACTTTCACAATGATTACAGATGGAATTTCTTCCTATACCCCCTGAAATATTTTCAATAAATCTTTTTCCAGAATTCAGAAACAATTTTTTTTTTGCTTACTCAATGGCCATCTCCATCACCTTCCTTTCAGCTTTCATTGTCACACTGCCCTTAGAGATATCAGCATCACCCTTGATCAAGGTGATGCTACTCCTTGACTGAGGAAAAAAGAGGGAGCATCAAAGTGCAGTGGAGAGATTCAATATTGCCTTTGCACAAAGCAGCAACAAGACACAGTAATAGTTCTACAATAGCTGTACTTGTGTGCTGCAGTAATGTGCTCTGCTACTGTAATGTGCTGGACTACCATAGCAGCTCTGCTACCCTCACTTCCAGAGGAAGAGTCATAAAATGAAAATGCTAAAAATAACTCTTCAGATGGGAAGTTGTTCCTATTCAGCTTATAAAAAGGATGCTGAGATAAAATCTTGCGTAGCTACTCATACATGTAGGGGAAAAAAGTTCTTACTAGTGTATGGTTGTGGCTTTTAGGAAAGAAAGGAAAACTGGAAGTCTATTCAGTATTATACAACATGAGACAACCAGATCCAATGAGCAGAAGTCAGGAAAATTCACCTTGACATATGATGCAGTTTTCTAACAGGGAAGATGATAAATTAACACTGATTTTTGGAGGGTGGTACAGTCACTATAATTGGAAGGTGACGTTAGTTGCTGTCCTAAAGATAGGATTTGATCCAGCTTCTGAGGTTGTGAAGATAGCACAGGCAGGTACCAAAGTAAGCCTAAGGTTGTGGTCCTTCTTGCCTTGGATCTTGTGGCTTTAAATAACACTCAACCATCCACATATTCCTAGGGCAAGGAAGGTACAACAGTCTTGCCTGTGCAGTGCCACAGAAGCAGTAGGTCTGCAATAAATGATGACTGTAATCTTTTGCCAAGGTTCTTTATTTCAGTAAGAACAACTGGCCATATTTTGTTTTCTCCATTTTTCTCCCTTATTCTAAGACATCAGACTTTGACTGGAGCAGGATAACAGATGAACTGATATTCTGAAATGCATCTGTCAAAAGATGGATGATTGACATTTACTTAAAGTCAAACTGAACATCAGGTTTGGGATTGTAAAGAAATACTTCTGGGAAGAAAAATATATTCATACTGGAAAGACTCATGGCACTTTCTGCAATTTAAGTAAAAGAGGTCCCTTCAGTTGTAGCAGATTCCCTCCGCTGTAGACTGATGCCTCAATCTTGTCTGCTCCCACTCTGGTACCAAAGGGTTTAGTTGCTTGAAGATTGAAATATTTAAGTCTAATTAAAGTCATTGTGTTCAGAACGGAGTGTGTGGGTGACATTTACAAGCCTTTAATACATGAGAAGTCAGTTTAAGTAATTTAACAGTCATCTCTGGCCTCTGAAGATGACATACTCCATGAAATAGTGAAATCACTAGTTCTCTTAATTGATCTCCCTCATAAATACAGCATCAAATCTAGCCATCTGGTGCCATTTGTTACCCTAAATGTTTGTGCTTACTGAGAGCCTTTTGGGCCCTTCTTAATCCATCCCATCTCCTTTCAGTTTCTGCCACAACGTGTACACCCTGCCAGGGTGGATGGGCAGCCTGCCTCTGCCCTGGTTCCTCTCTGCTTCCTCATGGGGGAATCCACGGATCTCTCAGCCAGGAGCAGGGAACTGGTGCACTAAGCCACGTGTGACTTCTACAGCATGTGGACATAGCATACAAGATCCCAGAATCATCCCAAAACTGGTGTCTCCACCAGAACCCAAAGGGTTTAGACTCTTAGCTATTACCAGGAAAACATCTTGACATCTTATGGGACCAGGAAAACAAATGACATGGGACTTACTAAGTTTGTCTCTGATACTAAACTGGGAGGAGCTGACTCCTTTGAAGACAGACGGGCTCTGCAGAGAGACCTTGAAATAGTCAAGAGTTGGGCAACCCTGAATGTATGTGCAGACTGGGGAATGAAATGCTGGAAAGTAGTGCCATGGAAAGGGACTTGGGGGTCCTGGTCGGTGGTGCAGCCAGGAGGGCCAACTTTGTCGTGGGGTTCATCAGCCAGGCAAGGGAGGGGACTGTCCTGATCTTCTCTGCACTGGGGCAGCCTCACCTTGCATGTTGTGTGCAGTTTTGGGTGCCAAAATATTAGAAATACATTAAACTATTGGAAAGTGTCCAGAGGAGGGCAACAAATTTGAAGGGCCTTGAAAGAAAACCTTATGAAGAGTACCTGAGGTCACTGTCCAGCCTGGGGAAGAAGAGACTGAGGGGAGACCTCATTGCATTCTGCAACTTCCTCATGAGGAGAAGACGAGGGGCAGGCACTGATCTCTTCACTGTAGTGACAGGACCCAAAGGACTGACAGGAAGATGTGCCAGAGGAGGTTCCGGTGGATATTAAGAAAAGATTTTTCACCCAGAGAGTGGCTGGACACTGGAATAGGCTCCCCAAGCCTTACAGTGTTCAACAAATATTGGGACAATGCTCTCAGGCACATTGTGTGGATCTTGGATGTGTCCTGTGTAGGGCCAGGAGTTGGACTCAATGATCCTTGTGGGTCCCTTCCAACTCAGCATATTCTATGATTCTACAAAAAAAACAGTAAGAGCCCGTAGCTAAGAGGCTCTTAGAGCCTGTCCTCATGGTTCCAAGAAAAAGAGCTCCCAGAAGCTATAAATACATTCATAACGAAAACATTAACAGAGAAGATACAAGCAATCACAGGAACAATCCTTCTTACACAGGGAAGAGGTGCCCAGCACCTTTAGCATGTCTGTATCAGAAAACTAAACAATTGGTAAATGAGATTTGCTTTACCACTTCTCCCCAGACCTAGTACAGTTGTTCAACACCTCAGATTCACCTGGACCTGTTTTTTTGGATGATCCACACCTTCACTTTGGGGCAATGCTTTCTGTCCCTTTTCCCAGAAGACCAAAATCCCATTCCTTGTTTTGGTCATGCCTTCAAAACTTGGTCCAAGGTAAATCATCTTGGAATTGATTTTTCAGGCAAGGTAGGGAAAAAAAAAAAAAAAAGACACATTGAGATTAAAAAACAGTCCCTCATACACAATCCCATTAGTCATAGCATCCCAGGACTCCACTCCCTGCCCAAGACTCCTTTAAGCTAGAGCAGGTAGAGGACTGAATAAAATACTGCCATGTCACAGACACTTATAATTCTTTGAAAATTAGCTTTAAAAAGTCTGGGAGTTTGGTAGATAGTGTTTTATATTTACTTTGTGCACTACAACCAGGTCAAAGAAAGTAGAGGGAGTGGACAGTGGAACAGGTTGTTTCCTTGATTGCTTGGAAGTCATTGAATCTTTTCACTGTATCCTGAAAGCATATATGAATATATATACAAACATATATACCATCTGATGTGACACAGAGTGGTTATAATGGCAGTTTTAAAGTACTTACTATATTAAGTTCTGTGGAAGGCCAGTCTGTGCAAGCAAAACACAACGTGTCTAACTGATCTATGAAAATCTGCAGAAATTTGAGGTGTTTGGCCCGGCAAGAGAAAAGAGAGTGCCTACATTTCCTATAGAGTTAATGGTGTCTCTGAAGACAGCGGGAGATTCAGCCTCACTAAGCCAGATCTTTATCTTTCTTCATTAGTTACACAGAGACTAAAATATTAGATGACTTTGCCTATTTAGAATCCACTCCACATAGTCCTCTTTGAAGATACCAACCTAATAAAGCATGACCAGCTCTTTTCAAAAAATAAAATGATAACCATTTTGTCCCACTTTTCTATCACATAGATAGTAACAAAGCAAATGTTTGCTCTAGATGGGGACAGTCTTGGCTGTGCACCCTCATCAACCCAGGGAAGTTTGTCTTAATTTTTCCTAGGAGGATCTCCTAACATGTTCTGGTGTAATAGAGGAGAATATCTCCTCTTTTTGTTCTAACGTGGAAAGGTGAAAAGGCACAATCATGGAGTTTCATACCTTGGACACTGTTACCCAGGGATTTCTGTGTGTAAATTCCATGCTTTTTGGCATGCTTTCCCACCTCTTTTCCAGGAAATAACACAGATATGCCAGGTGATTGAGACTTCTCCCTTTCCAAGTTGCAAGAAACAGCTTAACAGCTATTTGTGCAGCCAGCCACACCTGTAAGTTGCTCATATGCATGCATGGGCTATGGCCCCAGGGTGGAGAGGGCATAATGCATGCAATATATAGAGTAAAAGCTATAACATAATCCCTGAGATTTAGCTACTAACAGAGGTAACTAACTTACCCCACAGGAACTGCTGTTTTTCCCTTTGTAGTGATGTGCCATCTGCAAGTTTATCAGCTGGTTTTCTTTAAGCCTTTCCAACTATTAGGAATAAAAGCACATATCTATCATAATATCTGATGTGTTAATAAAACAATATTTTCTACAGCAACTCAGAAGTGAATAAGATCAAGCAGAGAACCAGAGCTGGTTTTGCAAAGGAGAAAAATACAACTATCATTTTAATATTGTAGATTAGGAGGGTAATTTCTCCCTTCCTTCTCCTGCTGTCAAAAATAAAATCCCGTTTGTCATAGAAGTCTCCTGTGTGTGGGTTTCCATGAATGGGCTCTATGGGGACACATGGACATGGAGAAAGAGTTACTGAAAACAGCCATTCAAAGGCAGGCAATGGAACTGAAAGAGAGCATGTGAGGGTCTCCAAGAGCTGAGGAAACCCCAGTCCTCCTCCAAGCCCATGAGAATGAATAAGGAGAAAGGGAATGTTCAAAACTTCCAGCCTATTTTATACTAAAAATCATCCTTTTTCTCCCTGCAAAATTACTTTTTTTCCCCCCTCTCTCAGCCTTTCACTTTTAAGGCTGTCTTAGCTATCATTTGGGGTTTTCAGTCACTTATAATTATTGTTATCTTTTTTTTATTTATTTCACTGGAAAAACTGTAGATGTGGGGAAGAAAAGGTGTCTTGCCTAAGCATTAAATGTTCTTGTTTTGTTTTTCAGGGATAAATAAAAGAATACAACTTCAATTTAAGCAGAGTGCATTTTCTGAAAAGAACCAACACTTGTCAGTTAGCTCTGTTAGGAAATAACTGAGAGCCCTGAGCATATTATGATGGGAACAAATCAATACAGCTGTGCAACTGCCCACATGTTCTGGGTAGAAGAGGGCAGCAGATGGATTGTGAAAGCTGCTTCTTTCTGCAAGATTCACAGGCACTTTCTGCCTAGAAATAAGCTCAGGTTAGTCTATTAGGAAATGAATAAATAGTGAGATCAGAAGCTTTTTGTAAAATTGAGTCTTCAGCAATCCTAAATATAAATCCACATTCCTTGGTACCAATCTTGTCCTGCTCTATCTGTGGTTAGAGTTTGTCTGTATATGGGAATTTAGCTACAAGATAAAATAGTCCTTTATATAAATATCTTATGAGTCAGTCCCAGCTGTAACTCCGAAGTGGTGAAGTCGTTAAGTAAATGCTGTTAAGAGAAATGTAAAATGAGCTATGATTTCTTCACAAGAAAATGCTTTTATGGCATTTAATGAAAGAAAAAAAGGTTTCAAAAAAAGCAGCATTGAATTCCATGCCACGCTGTACAAACGACTATTTGAAAAGTAACAGGGTTAAAATAAGATAAGAATCAACATGTCTGGCATAGCTCCCCTGATAGGTTTACATCAGTCACACTGGGGTATCCTATGATGCTTCAGTAGATCAAATCTTACAATATTTTCATTATAAGAGAAATGGATCTTCTATGAATAGGAGAAACTATGTACTCTGCGCATAATGTCTTTCTGTCTGTAGATAAATCTTTGTATTATTAGCTCATCAAACCTAGTCTGTTATTCCATTATTAAAACTGGTTAAATTATTAATATAATTTTTTATCAGTTGAATTAATGCATATAATGGTGGCTTTTGGTCACTTTGATTTCTACTTGTCACTATGAATATTGAAAAATTATAATTGAAAGACACACCATTTTTCTTAGTTTCTTTTTTCATTTTTATATTTCCTGTAAATAGAAGTTTGCATTTTTTATTTTTTGTCACAAAACAGTTAATTCCTTTGTAGCTGCATCAAAACTGGACTGCCTGGGGAGCAAGCCAATTTCATCAGCAATTAAAAAGGTTATTCTTTTAGGTTTTAAAATATACTGAGTAACATTTTTTACAGGCCATATGTTAAAATAGAGCCATGTTCTGTTAAGTGATCATCATGTACACTGGCTTCATGGGATTCTAATTTTTTTTGTTCTTTAATGGCTTTATTCCACATGTGTTGCTTTATAACCAAAGTGTGCTTGCCAGCTATGCAAATATAAGTGTGGGAGCATATGCTATGTTTCTTAGGTATGTAGAGACAACTTGGGAAACAGCCTCCATCAGCAACAAATTTTATTTCAGTTTCATTGCCTTGTTTAGATGTTCCTGGATGCCATGAAATTGTCTTCTAAACTGCCAGTAGTTTAAAACCGGTAAAAGAGCCTCGTTCCTTTGTGGTCACACCTGGCTTGCATTGCTAACACCAGAGAGATTCCAAGCACTCCCTTTTGATCTGATGGCTTTATGTAAGGCCCATCACAGGATGAGGATGGCTGCCTCTCAAACACGGACATGGACAAGGCAGAGGTGTTCAACACATTGTTTGCCTCTGTCTTCAACATAGATGATGGACAAAGGGCGTCTCCCGCCCTGAGCTGGAGGACCGTGACTGTGGGAATGATCAACTCCCAGGTGACCCTGAACTTGTGAGGGATCTGCTGCTCTAGCTGGATCCCTATAAATTGAAGGTGCCTGATGGGATTTATCAAAGAATCCTCAAAGAACAGCTCATGTCACCACAAAACCTCTCGATGATTTTTGAGAGGTCTTGGGAATCTGGAGATGCCCGAGCTGACTGGAAGCTGGTAAATGCTGTCCTGATTCTCAACAAGGGCAAGGAGAACCCTGGAATCTACATGCCTGTCAGCCTCACTTCAGTGCCTGGTAAAGTTATGGAGAAGATTGTTCATTGCAGTTTACAGCTTCAAGAGAGGAAGAGAAGGAGAAGATACTTATGTCTTCTCTGTGGTGACCAGTGACAGAGCTGAGAAAATGGCCTGAACAGGAAAAGTTTAGGTTGGATATTACAAAAAGGTTCTTTATCTAGATGGTGGTTTGCACTGGAACAGGCTCCCCAGGAAAGAGGTCACAGCACTAGCCTGACAGAATTCAAGAAGCCTTCGGACAATACTCTTGGGCATATGGTGTGACTCTTGGGGATAGTGCTGTGCAGGGCCAGGAGCTGAGCTTGATGATCCTTGTGGGTGCCTTCCAACTCAGCTATCCTGAGATTCTGTGAACTGTCTCAGGTTTTAAGCACAACAGTAACTAAATTAGCATTGAGAACAAATCTGTGGCCAATGACACTCCTGGGTTGCTATGATGTAAACAAATTATGTTCACACTTTCAAGTCAGGAGGCAAAGAAAAGGTGTGTCCATTTTTCAGGACACAAAATGAGGAACAGATCAATTACAAAATTATGTTCCCTTCTTTAGAAATGAAAACTGGACAGGAAGTCAGGCAGAAAAGAGAAATGTCTGCAAAACCCAAGACTCCAGACCACAGGGGAAGGCAACAGAGACAACACAGAAGAGGTGTCAGCATAAGCAAAGCCCATGAAATCTGGCCTTTTTTCTAGGAGGGTAAGTGGGAAGCTGAGTGTTGTTTGAGGGTCAGCACTGTGAGTTACTCAGACTGACCTGCTCAGTGGCTTAATTGCACCTGCACATGCAAATGACACACAGAGAGGTGAGGGCGAGTGGTATAGCAAGCTTGGTCTAGCTGGCCAGCCTCAGGCAGCAAGGAACAAACACCCTGAAGTGGTTGGAATTAGGAAATATGGCTGTCTGAATCATGGTTTGTACCACTGCAGGGCCACTTTACTTTTTATGGCTATGACAACCCTTTACATGGAGTAGGTAACGATACTAGGAAATTATGCCAAAATGGTATTTAGCTTTTTTGATGAAGTTTACATCTGGAGACAAGCACTGCTGCCACAAGTGGCACTGTCCAGCTTTCTGCAAAGCTCTGCCTATATTCTTCGAAACACCACTTTCAGAAAATGCAGCCTGTGTGAACAGAAATGTTCAGTTGGATAGAGATTATTTCAAATTTGTTTCCTTGCATATGATGTGAGTGTCAGAGTCATGCCCTAGTTTGACAAAAGAGAAATGAGAATTGAATTTCCTCTAGGAGGAAAACCTAGACCTTCTAAATATGGCTGCTTAAATTTAAAGCAGCTGAGCTTTAAGTTGCAAAGCCTAGCAAGATGATGGTAGGAAAATATTATTCACTAAGTTTAGTTAATCTGTAAATGTTTTCTGAGTGTTCAGAAAATGTGTAGGTCCATGTAGCAGCTGGTGAGTAGTACTATTTCTCTCATCTGAATTCCTGCAGATGCCAGGGTAAGGAATGTTTATCTAAGAAACTGCTCCCTGTCTCAGAAGTGCATGATCAGACTTTGCGAGGCCCTGAGAAAGAAGCAGGAACAGACAGCATCACACTGGAGACATCACTATTCCAATGGATGTGAGGAGGGGCTTTCCTTTCCTTCCTACCTAAGGCACATAAGGGGAACACACAGAATAACTGCCAAGCTGCCATGGAAAATTAAATACTTGATCTCCTCTGCTGGGTTCTGAATGATGTAGGTCTGGGAATAAGATGTTTAGTGCATTCCTGGTATAGCTCTGATTTGAAAATTGAACACCTCTAAAAATTAACTTAGATTTTGTAAAGAACAAGGTAGTTGAAGCAGATTTTTGTATGGGTTCCAAATAATTATCATATTGAGCAAAACCATGCCTGAGGTTGAGCAGGGTTGTGAGGTGAGAGTCAATATGGGAATGCTGTATGCCCAAGTGCATTTTGGTCATGTGTTTTTCCAATATTGCCTCATTCAGTCATTGATGTTAAGCTTGATGTTAAGGAAGAGGAGAAAGAATGAACAGGTGGGTGCATAAAGGGGCCCTGAATTTTGGTCCTATTTGCAGGCATTCTGAGGCAAATCTTTGCAAGCTGCTTGCATCTGTGTACAGGGAAGAAATGGTCTCACAGCAGCAGACAATGGAGAAGTAATAAAAAAATTAAATTAGATAAAATTAGTTTAAATAATGAGAAAGAATATAGAGGAAATGATCTCAGAGGCAGGTGCCCTTTTGAGAAAGTAGCTTTATTAGATTTTGATTTAATTTATTAAAGCCAGGATGATCGTGTCCTTTTTTAATGCTGTGTGGAACATTATCTTTTACTCCTGTTGATGGACAACGACAAAAAGCAGTGCATTTAGAACTGAGTGTAGCTAGAGAGAGGAACTGAAAGTTTTGCTCTGTTTTTCATCTTCTCTCCATATTTTAGTCCTATCTGTCAGTTGATGCCTGATAAATATGCTTACCGCAGAAAAGCAATGAAGTCTTACAATTTCATGATACTTTATAGCAGCTAACTTGGAAATAACCTAAATAACACGAGAAAAAATTGCTAAATAGTGACAAAAAATAATTTTAGTACTTAGTTAAAGATTTTCAGGTCTGACATGTTTTCAGTTGTCTAACATGTTTTAACTTCTTGTCTCCTTCAAATGAAATTCAAAGAGATATTATGGGTTCTTTCTATGTTTTCTAAGCAAGGATGACCTAAACATACCTTTTCTCAAACCATATTTCTTGTTCTTGCTTCCTTACAAAGCATGTTTTAAGAAGGAGGGGCCCTCATTCTTAAACCAACCTCCTTCCTATTTCAGATGGCAATATGTCTATATCAGCTCTGGGCACACTGCAGGGCTCTGCCTGGTTTTTTGTCCTTGGTCTCTCATCAGTCCTAGTGCAATTTTATTTCTTTTTAATAAAGGGTTTCTGAAGATACTTGTAAATGAAGCAAATGCAAATTTCCCCATATATGTAGTGCTCTCTACATTGTTCTGTGACTCCACGAGAGTTTGTGAATGGTGTAAAGACAGATGAGTATAAACCAGAGTAGGAAACTATTGCATCAACCTGTGCTGGCTATTTACTTTCCTCTGTGTTAGAGTTAGAGCATGGAGGTCTAGATATCTAGGCAAGTCTGTTACTTCCTATGGCCTTGTTCTCAGAAGATGCTCCCCCAGCCTCCCCCTCTGCTGACTGGAAAGTTTGGAAAATATTCTTTCCTGCCCAGATTCAGGTAGTCCTGAGATGGGATTCAGAA
>VRYO01002772.1:54392165-54432754 GCA_009812075.1 Sialia sialis | reverse complement strand
ATATATATATATATATATATGTATGGTATTTATTAAAGAGCACAACTGTTTTCTGCTTTGCCTGTTTTTTCACAGCAGTATTTTCAGCCTTGCCATCTGTCACTTAAATTGGATTCTTTCTAGAACTCTATTGAAACCTAATACGTGTTGGAGGTGGGCTTAATAAACATAATCAGTAATCTATTCACTCTTAAATGACTTCTACTAGCCTTATCTTGCCACCATTCAATGTGGAAATGAGCCTTAGTTGAAGAACTAATAGCGGGATTTTTGCAGCTGCTGCAGCATCCGAACATATATTAATATTGGTAAAGCTGATTTCTGTGTTTCTTGATTTTGCTGGTCTAGATGTGACTTCACATGCATAAATGGGGTTAAGCAAATGGCTTTAATTCTGTTTTTTAATGCTTTGTTGCTTTATCTTTTAAATAAAAGTCAGTGAACTGCTGCCCCTGAGCAGTGCATTTTTTTTTCCATTAAAAAATGGTAGCAGAGTGGCTCAGATGTCTCTACAGAGGATGGTATCACCATTATTCTAAGCCATCTTCTGTTCTTAACTTGTATCCCTAATAAGGAATAACAACTCCAGTCATTCCAGATTATTAAGGATGCATATGGCAAAGAAACTTGGGCTTTGTTTTCCAACAACACTCACATTTTATCATACCTCATTTTGAGGTACCTTTTCCTATGGTTCTGTGACACAAGGCACAGCGTAGTCATTTAGAGTAACATAAATGCAAGATTTAAGAGGTGCAGTAGATACATTGTCAGTCTCTCTTGTAATTTATTATTTACAATATGTTCTCATTCATTTGCAGTACAAAAGTACATCACTACGTGTTTTAATTTATTAAAGAGTAGACTGTTACCTCTAAGGCCCATGCTCCAAGTACAAAGTAAAGCTTTTAAGTGAAATTTTTTTGGTGATTTCTGTGCAAACTCTGTGCAGTACAGCTACTCACAAAAAAAAAAAAAAACAAGTTAATGCAGCTGAAAAGCTGGTGAGTTGCCCAGATCAGACCTGAAACTAACTATTTGGGTGGGGAAAAATATGAAAAAGATGTGAACAACTCAAAGTAAATATTTTGCCTTTGGGAAAAAACTGAAAAAGTTTTTAGAAAGATGTTCCTGGTTAAAAGCTTTTCCAGCGCATACATCTACTAAATTCTGATCTGAAGAGAAAGACATGAAGAAAGAAGTTATGTATGTTTTATTTGGCACCTTCCATTCTAAGGTGAGATTTGGTTTATTTTGCCTTCATTATTTTTATTGGAGTTGCTTTTTAAAAAAATTTTTAATAGCAAAATAAATCTATTCTACACCCTTTTCTTTTTCCATAATATATATATTGCCAAAAAAGGGACTTGAGGCATAATTCTCATTTATAGATAGGCCCTGCTACTTCATTCTTGCAGAATAGAAACTGTTGGAGTGAATTCCTTGCAGACTAAAACCTTTCATACACTAGAGAGACGAGTGAGAATGACTGACTGTAAATCAGGATAGCAAATGCCTTTGGAAAAACCTTTCTTTCCATTGCTCTGTGGTCACCAATTTACACCACTTCTACAGCCACTTACACCTAAGCAGAATAAATGCAACATAATGATGAATCCAAGGTCTAGACTCACCCAATCATTTACAACTCTCCCTGTATGTGATAGCACAAGGAGAAAAGCAAGGGGGGACTTGACTCCTATGTGGTATAAATCTACACCTTCAATGGAAACAGTACTGAGAAAAGGTCTGGAAATGACAAGTGTCAAAGACGGACCATCACTGAAATCAATCAGCAGACTGTAATGCCAGGAGGAAAAAAAAACAGCTAGAAAAAAGCAAAAATACTAACTTGAAGATCTTGACTGGAACAACAAGAAATAATAATTGTAGGACCTGCTTTCTTTTCTCATTGAAGAAGCTGTGCTAACATTTTCAGTCTGGATATTTACATCAACATTGCCACATAGGAAACTAAATAAATGTCCCAATTTTCAGATTTGAAGTTCTATTGCAGCTTTTTTTGGCTCCAGAAAATATGAATTCTCAGCACCTTAGCAGAAGATCAAGCTGTTAATGTGGGAGGTGATCATAGTAGAAAGTGAAACTGATGTGGCTTAACTTGCACGTGCAGAAAACAGCATGTCCACACAGAGGGTATTTTTCAGGAGTCAATGTCTGTCTGCCTATTATTTTGTTCATTTGATTGCCAGTATGATAATTTTTGAAATTAACTAAGGCATTTCAATATAATCTCTATTATGGAAAGCTTGTCAGTAGGGTCTGTGAAATCAATAGTGGTTTTCTGTTAATGCAGTGCAAAGCAGACCTGTTGTATGTTTAGAGGGGAGAAGAAAAATGCTAAACTACAGTCTACTCTAAATTCTTTACAGTCCATTCACTAAGGAAATCTCATTGACTACCTTGGGGACAGAGACAGCTATCTCACATATAGGCGTATCTAGATTATGTGCAAATACATGCAGACCTCTTATATTTAGGTATTTTAAACTAGGAACTGAAATCCACTATCACTACCATCAGGCAATGGAAGTTTTTGAATAGTCTCTTTATACAACCATTATAAAATAATTGCATTCCTTGATGTTTAAAAAAAAAAAGTCCTATTACAGCCATCCCCAGCAATGATCACAGGTTAATGTGATCTCAAAACTAGAGCATACAGAAAAATTACACAGTAGAAAGCACAGCTTTGGAGCCAAAGAATGGATAGTTTTCCTGTTGTAGTCTTTACCAAGAGAAGAGGGTTTTTTTTATTTATGCAGAAAGAAAATGCAAAAGTGGGTCAGCTGTGGGGACAGATTTCCAAATCTCAGTTGTGTCTCAGTGGCACAGCAAAACTGCCTGTCAAGGTGCTCAAGTTAAATCTGAATTAGTTCTGTGTTGGGTAAGCCTTGAATCCTTTTATGGTCAAGGGAAAGGAAAAAAAAAGAGAGAATAAGTATCTTTATTCCTCTTGATCGCTTCAGCTCTGGAAATGATTAGTGATAATAAAATCTGGCATGTAGAGAGTTCTCACCGAAAAAAACTCAAATGACAACTTGTGACACTGTCTCTGCTTACTAAGCTCTTCAATTCCTTTATCTTTTGGTCTTATTTACCTGGGCAATTCACAAATTTTTGTGTCATGACATCAGACATACGCATAATACAGAAGAAAAATAAAGCCAATCAATGCCTGGCCTTGTGTATGCTTTGTTATACTGGACTGTTACAGATAATAGCAATGACAGGTCATGGGGATTAGATTATCACTCTCTTTATCTTGAAGAGAGCCCCTTGCTTCCAGCTCAAAAACTTTGGCCACTGGTTAATTTTGCAGGTGAGCTGGATTCAGTTCTCTGCATAATCAGTAGAAGATAAAGATACTCAGGTAGGATTTCCCCTCTTGTCTCTCATGGCCAAGTCTCTAATTTTTCAGTGAGATCCTTTCCTAGGTCAGGCAACTATATAGGTGAGTTGACTTCTATCTCCAGCTATTTCTTACTTATCTATTTGAAGGGTACTGTTTATCTTATGACAGTTTGATATGGCTGGCGGAGTTTGATGCACTACATAATCAAGTCAAGCCTGGAACATAATTTATCCTAAAGAAAGACACATGTACTTGATTAAGGTTTTGAATGGTTTGGATTCTATTTCTTTAGGGGACTCTGATTTCATCTTGCAGATGATGATTATTGTTTCAGAGAACATGTGTTGATAAGAAAACACTACAGATTAAAACACTTCAGGAAAAAAGGCCACTGTGCCCAGAAGGTAGATGTGTGCAAATTCCCCTAGTCTACCTGGCTGGCAAACAGATTTGTTTTGTTCTTTGGTGACCCATTCCCATAGCCAGAGTGCTGCATTGTCTTCACACTTCACCAGGATTTGTTCAAATAGCCCGGCAGCCCACACCACACCACCTCTCATGCCCACCACTTTAATTGGCATAGCTGCTGCCTTAGAGTGCTCTACTAAACGGTGCCAAGGCAAAGACAAACAATCTGCCAACGTGTTCAAACCTGTCACCACTGCACTTGTCTCTATCTCTGCAGGAACCGAGCCGCTGCTTCCTGTATCAGTAACACTCTCATTCAGATTGACATATACTTTAGACTTCCTTGTTGGATCATGAAGGTCAAGGAATCATGCTAGTCTTGTGTCTTCATCAATGTTTGTTTATCTATTCTAAGGATCTTTCAGAGACTTTGTTGCTTCTACTGCTCAGGTCAGTGAAAAAATCACTGTAGTATCTTCTCCTTTCCCAAACAGTTTGAATTTCTTCACATCTTTCAAATACAATAAATGGAGACACAAAAACTCTGCTGAAGCAGAATTTTCTTCCACTTAACTATTTAAAGCATTTTTCTGTCCTTCACTGACACTATTTTTAATTTGGCCACAGAGCTGTAACACAAATGCCCTTTAGGAACTATAAAAGTTTCACTAGTCAGTCTTCATAGCAATTACACGTATCTGAAATTAAATCAAGCAACTACAGATACCAGACCATTGTATCACCTAAACAACTTAGACTAAGCTATTTTAAGTCTTTCCTCTGTCCTAAAACCTGCAATATTTGCTTAGTTTCAGTTAACTGCTTTTCAAGGCCGTTGTCCTTAAGTCCATGAGACATTGCAG
This sequence comes from Sialia sialis, assembly GCA_009812075.1. Lineage (NCBI taxonomy): Eukaryota > Metazoa > Chordata > Aves > Passeriformes > Turdidae > Sialia > Sialia sialis. The sequence goes on along the minus strand of VRYO01002772.1, from coordinate 54,428,107 downwards.
TATATTTATCTTAATTGTACCTGCTTCCTTAATGTTTTTATATTTCTCAAATTACTATCTTCTGCCCTGTACTACATGCTGCTGCACTTTATCAAATTCCTGTTATTGAAGGTAAAGAGGCTCAATCTGCCTTTGAAAGCAGTTGCCTCGACCAGGTTTGTTTAAAAATTAATTCCTTCTGCTCTATTACCCATAGCTGTATTTTGTTCGAATGACCACAACAATCTCAGATTTCCTGCAGTTTATGGACTCTGCAATGACAGATTTGTGTTTCCACAGAGCAGAAAACTGAAGAATTAGCCTTGCAATTTAAACAGAGATACTGCCCAGCCTCCTGCCATAACCAGAGGGCTTTACAGCTGCTTGTATATCACTGAGTAGCCAGAGCCCTGCTCTCTAAGTTTTGGTCTGTTGAGGAGGCTCTGTGCTACAACCATCTGGAGTTGGTACCAGGGCAGCCCCCAGCAGCACAGCCAGCACAGCTAAGACATGTCTTCAGGCTAAAAAGCTCAATTAGCAAATCCCTCACTTCTTTCTAGTCCTGTGACACAACCCTGCCCAGTGCCCTAAAGGCAGTCACTGCCATGTGGGTGCCACAGGTCAGGCAGAGGCAAGTTTGCCTACCACAGCATGCTTGAGAAGTCTGCTCCATGTCTGATGGAAGGAATTTTAATGGGCTTCCTGAAGACAAATGCTACATGCAAACCTACATGCATCATACGCTGCCCTGTTTGCTGACTCTGTGCTCTGCTAGGTCGCCTGCATTTAGCTTCTCCCTTGGGGGAAGCAGGGGTGGTACACAACCAAGTGGACTGAGACATGTTTATGGCCACTGGACCTTGCATTTACTAGGGAATATGTTCATGCAGTTAAAGCATGAAGGAGCATTTCCGTTCTTCTGAACATTGCTCAAGTGTTTTACAGACAAATGAATGCATTACATTTTGTCTAATGTGGGACAATATCTGAGCTGTCTCAATCCGGCTGCTACTTCCAATTTAGGTCTTTTATTCTCCCCCACAAAAATAGATTTAGTCCAGGCACAGTCTTTATATTCTACCAGACCCACCATGACAGAGTCCCGACCCTTGAATACAGCTCCTTTTTCACATTGCTACAAAAAAATCAACAAATTGCTTGGTAAAGCAAACTTGGTGCCTCCTTGTAAAGCATCTCATGGAGTTTCCAGTCCAAAACAGGGTGAGAAGTTTCTGATCCAGATTTCTGACCATTTAATGTATCACTAGATCCACATCATGTTCATATACCATCTACCACCCTGTTAATGTCTCATATAATGTTACTATTCTGTATGGAAACAGTAGGATTCCTTCCACAATCACTCCAGCTGAACATCAGGACCTTAGGCCTCTACTGAGCAGGCAGATCCAGGCTTTTTCTTCTATTCTCTTAGCTCATTCTTTCCTACACAAGCAATGCTGTCACAAGATACCAGGTTGGTAGGACAGTCAGGCAATTGAGGGCAGCACTCAGGCTCATGAAAATATCCGCTTGGCTTTAGTAAACTGAAATAATCCCAGGCCCTCTGTGTATGTACACCTTTACCCAGGCTACTCATCCAGGCATCACCTCTACAGGGCACCAGAGCATCACCAGTTTAGGGCACTGCTCACCCGAGCTGCCACCTGCAGCTGTTTCACCACTGTGGAACAACAGCAAAATCCTTGTATTTGCTAACTTCCTTTTGTATATATGGAACAATGGATTTTGGCCAATATCTGCTTCTAAGAATATGGTCTATTCCCCATTTTTTCTCTTTCTTTCTCAGATAAGAAATTGCAATCTTTTAATCCTGCAGAAATCGGTACTGGGCTGGAGCTGGTGTATCAGCATGTTCAAATTTGTTCAAACTCATACTCTTCATTCACTCAGGGCAAGTGCACCTGTGTGCTGAACCAAGAGAGATTGACAAGCCCTCCTTCTTCTGTTTCCCACTCAGAACAAGGCGACATTTCCAAAAATGCTCAGTACCTTTATCTCTCTTGCTCTTGGTACTTAGGAACTTCTTTCTGATATTCTCTCTGTGGAATAGTCAAAAAACTCTGCTGTGAAATATGATGGTTTTATCCTCCCTTTCTCCTCCAGACACTGCCCCTGGCATAGAAGAGGAAGAGATGAAAGTCTTCAGAACTAGCTGTCTCCAAGGATAGCAAGAGTCTACAGGTATAAACATTTAATTTGGGGTACAGCTTGTAGGCAAGACACCTAAATTGAAATGTGTGCATGTGTTTTTTAATAAGCTGAGCATCTAAGCCCCTATGCAAGCAATAACGAGTTAGAAGCTCCATAAATAGCTTACCCATAAGTAGCAATCACTGTCCTTTTGAGATTCTCTCAGATGCACTGTGTGATCTCCATCTGCAGTTCCGTAAGGGCCTTGGTCTCCTGTAGATCCAGAATCAGATCTTCCATGCCTGAATTTGCAAAATATCCCAGGACATCTCAGAAGGCTCTAGATGTCAAAGTTCTTTTGGTTTGTGTTTATTGTGTCTGGTTGGTTTTTTTTCCATATTATGTCAACTCTTCTTTCAAAAGACTAATCTTTCCATGACTTTGACTTTGCATAAAGAGGAATCCTGAATAAATTCTTGCTCAAGTATTTCTTTGCAGGCCTGCAATGCTTTGGGCACCTTTTCAAGGGCATTAAATTATCAGGCAGGCAAGGTGTGTATTGATTGTCTCAATTGAGATATAAATTTTCTGCCTCTGTTATAATTCTGATATTCATGTTGCTACCATCCATAGCCACCATTCCTGATGCTATAGAGAAGTTTTATTCTCATTTAGAAAGTAGGGAGTTACATGCTACCCTGAGGGACATATATACCAATTACTGGGGTGGAAAGCTGGTAAATGATGTTTTGTTTTCTACAGATCGCAGACTGTGCCCAGCTACATATTGTTGGCTCCTGTGGTCAAGAGAAGATAAAAAAAGCCTGGAGACCTCAGATATTTTGGGAATACTCTAGATCAGTTTTATGTTTGTGGAGAGTTGTGACATATGAGCCACCATGAATAGCACTAGGGCTGTTGTGAACTCCCACCCAGCTGGCTGCAAGGTGGCCGAGCCAGCTTGTCTTCCCGGCAGCCTGTGGAGCATCTGCACACCAGGCAGGACAGTGCATTAGCTCAACAGGAAGCACAGCCAAGGTGATGGAACAAGAGACCAAGACACTTTGCAACAAGCAGTATCACCTCTGTGACCTTTGCCTCACTCTAATTTTTCTTACATTTGATCTATTGAGATTTGCTTCTTTTTATTTTTACAAACTTGTGTGCCCAGAGGTGGGAACTCTCCAAAGTTCTGCAAACTCCATGGGCTATTTCTCACAATACAGCACTTCATTCCTGTGTATAATTCTCCATCTTTGTAAAATAGGGTAATGGTACTTAAATATAATGTGGATGAGGATCTAATAACCAAGCAGCTCATCTTTATGTATAAATCTAGGATCTTACTGAAATTAAAATTATTGGAAAATTTCTGTTTCCTGGTGGGGTTTTTTGTGTGCTGACGAAATGTTTACTGTGAGCATTTCTCAGTGTCAATAAGTAACACATCCTGGCAGGGCAGAAAAAGCACACACACAAACTTCTGCATTTTTCATATTTTAGTCTTACACTTTCTTGAGCAATGACAGCTTCCATGGGTTCAGGAAAAACCACCAACATCTGGCCATTTCTAAAGGAATGTGAATATTATTAGAGATTCCATGCATGAAAACATAGTCCTGGTATTTCCAGTTTGTCCCCTGATACTGGAAAAAGTGAATGGTCAAAGAGCAAGCCTTTCTTTAAAGAGGTAAAGATGATCATGAAGATACGGATCACATTGGCAATGAAAGAGAGGAGAGAGAGAGAAGGAGAGGGAGAAGAGGGAGGGAGAGGGAGGAGAGAGAGAAGGAGGAGAGGGAGGAGAGAGAGAAGAGAGAGAGAAGCAGAGGGAGAAGGAGAGGGAGAGGGAGACAGAACTGTTCACTGTCCTCTGCTCTCCCACCTGCTTGCTCCTTCCACTCTCTTCTCATCAACATCTTTTTTTACTACTACCTCACAGTATTTTCCTTCATTTGTTCATGCCCTCTGTCCTATTGCCAACATCTTCCAGTATCCAAACAGTTTACAGACTTTCTAAAGGGGAGAGGGAGAACATGGGCATCAACTTCCAGCTCTTCCAGTGCCACTACTGCCATGCATGGGTGCAATCGCTCTGGGCTGGGCAGGGAGGGCTGGTGAAAGGGCAGCGCTCCCTGGGTGGGCCTAGGGAGAGCATTGACTGGCGCTGCTCAGGAGCCGGTCCGTGCGCCCGTGGCCGTGCTGTCAGCTCGGCTGTGCAGCAGGTGCTTTGTGGAGCTGTGTTAGCACTGCCTCTCTGGGGATTTGTGGTACTTGGGAACCCCAGTCCCGGCCCAGGACCCCACCGTTCATGGCATTATATCACCGTGAGACATACGGTGCTTTCCTCTGCTGGAGCAACCTCCAAATCTCAGCAGAACACTCTCCAGGTCAGATGCCAGCAGGTTGCAGAAACACCCCTCTCGGGCTGATTTATTCAGTTCGCGACTGCGTTGGTCATTCCTGCCCCTCGAGACCACGGCATGGCCGAGACGGGCAAGAGCCACCCTCGGGGGAGGGACAGATTTCAGGGTCCAGGGCACCCGGAGCGAGGGGGACAGGGGTGCGCGCTCGGCGGGCAGCCCCGGGGCAGCGCGCCCGTCCTGCCCGCGGGCGGTGCCGGGCCGGGCCGGGCCGCACGTGGCTACGTGACGGCGATCGGGGCCGGCGGGGCTCGGCGGCTCCTCCTCCCCCGGCGCCCGCCGGCGACTGGGCGCCGAGGCTGCGGCGGGCGGCGCGGGGCGGGGGTGCTGCCTCCTGCGCGGCGGAGCGGGCGCAGCGGCAGCCGGGGCCGGAGGCGAGCGGCCCGCGCGGGCGAGGGCGGGCGGCGTCGCGGGGCGGCGGCGGGGGCTGCGGGGCATCGGCGGGGGCTGCGGGCGGGGTCCGCGCCCGCGGCCGGCAGCGCTCTCTGCGCCTCAGCCGGGCTTCGCCGGGTGCTGGCGGTGCGCTCTCCCGCCGCGGGGCTGCACAATGGCAGTCGTTCAGTAGGATGGATCCTGCCGTGGCTTTTGTTCTGCAGATCCACCCATCCTCCTAGCAGTCAAGTACCAGGCTATGGTTTTCTCTCTGGGGATCTTTCTTCCGCCTTTTGCCGGTGTCTCCGATGAGGTTTTGGCCTCGGCTGGGATTTCACTACCTTACTTTTCGTTTGGCTTCACGCTGAAAAAAGGGATTTCTTATATTTGCTCTCCACGCTTTTGGTTATAATCCAGTGTTGGTCTAGGGAGAACAACCGTTCAGCCTGGCTGAAAAAAAAGCATCCGTTGAAAAGTCTCAAAGAAATATACCACGTGAGGAAAAAAAACTGGGAGAAGATCGGAATATAATCGCTTTTTCTATGATAAAACTGGTGCCCCTCTTCAGGAGAACTGATCTCAATTTATTATTATGCAACCACAAGGATCTCTTCTTTCTCAGGGTGTATAAGCTGCTGGATTGCTTTTCGCCCAAATCAATGTGGTTTCTTTGGAACATTTTCAGCAAAGGATCGCATATGCTGCAGTGTCTTTGTGGCAAGAGTCTTAAGAAAAACAAGAACCCAACTGGTAAGCAATCCATTGCAATGCGTTGTTTTTCTTTAATGCTACCCTGTCTGTTGCTCGACGAGGTAGATCTGCAATCCTGCTGAGGGGAGATGGGGGGATATATCGAGGCCAGCGCGGACATGTATGTGCATACGTGTACGAATAAGCAAGGAGCGGTTTGTATTAGCTTCAGCCCCTGTCACCACCGAAGAGGGGTAAAAAAATAAAATCAAAGGCGACCCTCGCCCAGCCGGCATCTCCTAGTTCCTATGTGCTATTTCCAAGGAGGAAACTTTTATATCACTACCCTTCTTGAGGGTGAGGCGGTGGAGCCCCACAGTCCCGACCCCGATGCAAGCCCCCCCAGTCAGTTTTGGGAAGAGGAGACTGACTGGCTCTCCTGTGCTGGTGTTAGCCGGCCCTGCCTGCGGTGGGTGAGTGTGCCGGGGCTCGGGTCCTGCACAGCACTTTCTGAATAGCTTGCAGTGTGTCACCCCACACGCACATACACCCACCCACCGCCTCGCTCGGCTTTCTAAAGTCAAGCCAGACACCCTCCTCCCCCGGCCTGGGGGCTCCCCGTTATCACTCACCCCCGGCACTCTAGGCCAGGAGCGCGGAGGGTGGTGAGGAAAGGGGATGGACACTTTCTTGGGGCTTGTGCCCAGACGGCAACTCAGCCAGCTATGCCGAGTGGCAGCAGCAGCATCGCCGGGTTGGCTGTGCCGCTCCTCCGCCTCTCGCTGCCGGGATGACCCCTCTGTGCCACACACCGGTGTCTCTGCGTCCATCCCTATGTCTGCCTGGCAGCCGGGATCATGCGCTTCGGGTTCAGCCCGGCTCCGAGGGGGAAACTTGCAGTACATTACATAAGAAATGCAAATGCAGGTGCTCTGGGCCGCCTGGTCCCTGGGGGTCACGCTGCTGCTGTTGCATCCCTCTTGCTCGGGGCGTCCGTGCGGCCAAGCCCGCGGCTTGGCCAGCAAGGTGGGCGAGAAGGGATGCTCGGCGGGCGGGGGAGCCGGGATCTTTTCTGGGGAAATACCGGCCCTTCCCGCCGGCCTGTGGTCCCCCACGCCGCCTTGCTCGCTCAGCCCTGCCGGCACGTTGTCTGCAAGCACTTGCGTGCCTGGGGAGGCGAGAGCCGCCGGAGCCCAGGCTGCGAGGGGAGGGATGCTGTGTGCGCGCTGGTGTGTGTGTGTGTGCCGGCTGCCCTGCAGTAGCAGCTCCCGAGCAGGAGGCTCCTGACGCTGGCACTGCAGTGTAGTAGATCATAGGCTCTCGTTGCCTGACACCCCAACATCAACAAGCAGCAGCCCTGGCAGCCCGCACCCCTCTCCTTAAAGACAGCCGGGGTGCCGGCTGCAGCTTTGCTCAGCCCGGGTCCGGCGCGGAGTCGAGGTGGGCACCTCGGAGGATTTACCCTTCTCCGCCCCCGGCTTCCGTTTGCCAGCTCGTCTCGCCCCTTTCCCCGCCGCCGCTGCCGCAGCAGTGAAAAGCAGCCACTTAGCATACCAAAGAGGCTGAAATGCCCCGCCGGAGGCTGCGCTCAGCCTCCCGCAAAGTGCCCTTCGCTTCACTCGTTCCTTGGCACTGCAGCCAGCCGGGGGCCACTTCCCAGCCGTGTGTCCCCGCGGGCGGGATGGGCCGGACAGGGTCAGGACGGCCGACCACCTTCTCGCAGCCCCTGGGGATGCTCCTCTCAGCCTGCCCGGGCCACGCACGCAGGGGCCGTGACCGCGGGGAGAGCAGAGCGGCGGCGTGGCCCTTCCTGCCCTGCCCGCTGCTCGCTCCCCAGCCCGGGGAGGCCGGCTCCAGAGCCGTGGGGCTCTGGGCAAGAGGAGATGCTCCTGAGGAAGGACTTGGAGGGGAGGGCGGCAGGAGGAGGAAGAGGGCTGGTGGTTACTGGGCCTTTCAGTTTGCATACCGGGGAGTGCGGCGTGTACCCCTCCACACATCCCCCCGGCATGTCCACCCCTAAAGATTCGTGTTCTTTCCTTGCCGAGGGCAGGCTGTCAAGACATCGGCCCCTGAAGCCGAGTTGCGTCCCTCGGAGTGCCAAGCCACCGCAGCACAGCTTTCCACCTCCCCGGGGACTTTGCCGCACTTACCCACTCCCTCTGCATGGGACGAGCGGATTTGTGCGGCGGGAGCAGCACTATACCCTGCTGGATGGCCCGAGAGGGGCTGACCCCCACTTCTGAAGGGGTAGGGGGAGCAGGGCTAAGCAGGCGAGGTGGGCAAGGGGAGCGGAGCGTGGCCCTGCCGGGTGCTGGCCCTGCTGCCGGGTCCGCGGTATCGCCGCCCGCCCGCTCCGCGCTGCTCCGCTCCCGCTTGGTCCCGTCCGAGCAGCCGGGACGCCGAGCCCCGCACGCCCCGTCCTGGCACTCGGTTCCGGGAGCGCCGAGCTGCGGCTGTCTGTCTGAGGAGGCTAATAATCCGCTTGGCCGGATTAGCTGGTAGCTCGGTCCCAGGCGCTGTTGCTCCGGCGGCAGATCATGGCCATCCAGGCTGGAGCGGCCCGCGGGAGCGCAGCGAGCTGGTGCCGCCGTGCCCGTGCTCGCCCGGAGCCCCCGGGCCGTGGGGCTGCCGCTCTGCGGCACTCACAGACCCCCATCCCCGCTGCCGCCCCCAGCCCCCTTTGCCCGCCAAACTTTTCGGGAGCCACTGGGCTTTTCAGTCACAAAAGGCATCAAATGAGCGAGCATCTGCTGCTGGCCCAACCGTGCAGAAAATCCAGCAGGCTAGGCAGCTAACGCTGGCTGTAATTGCAGTTTATTTAGCTATTTTCGGCTTGCTGCACATTTTTTGTCTGTTTCCAGAAACGGGACTGGGTGGCTCCTTTCCAAATCTGCTTTGCGTTTCCTCGTCCCCGCTGGCTGCAGCCCCGCTCCATGTGCGGACCCCATCCCGGGCTCCCCGGCCGTCCCCGGGAGCCCCCCCGGTACCCGGCCCCGGTGGGAGCTGTGGGATGGGCGCTCCGAAGGGCTGCGTGTCATTCTCTGGCAGGGTTGCATCAGGAGGCTTTGGTTTTATGGTTGGCCGAAACTCCTTGCTTTCAAATTTTATATCCTCGATAGAAGGAGCTGCGTTTGATTGCTGCAATTATTTACCTCTTTATATTTCTTCTTAAGGAGAAAAACTTTGGGAATCAATAGGTGTGGCTGTGTTTTCAGGTACTGAATTTTTTGAGTGTTCCTGAGTTTAGTGGTACTAAAATCAATGAAGCCCCACATATCTGCAGTGTCCTGTCTCTTGTGCAAGTGTTTGCCACGTGTCAGGTTCTTTGGGCCTTACTTGCTTTTGTAATTATTTCTATCTAACTCTGCCCTTGTCATACACACAGAGAGGTCTTTAAAAAGTGCAAGACAAAAGGGACTTTTTCTCACAAATAGTTAAAAACTGCTCCGAGCCATAAGTGACAAACCAGGGCTTGTTATAATAAAACACTGTCCTCCTGGCTTTCCCACCGCCTCCCCCAGCTTCCAAACTAGGTATCTTCAGCTAGGGAATGGCAAAGGCATGGGGAGAATTTGGGCCCTGAGGAGAAGTGGGAAAGGAGATTATCTCTGGTTGCTTTTTGAAGCAAGTCCAGCAAGTGAATAGATTTTTTTTTTTTTACCAAATGCTAGCTGTTTGGGTGCCCACGAGAGCTGTGTTGGCTGGAGTACTAGATGCCCCCACAGCGGGAATTGCTATCACATTTCACTCCTGGTGGCAACCCAACAGACAGAGGATGGATTGATGGATCAGATTTCCTCTCCATTCACTTCCAAGGAGAAGCATCTCTGCAACACAGTCAGGGATGTTGACAGGAGAGTAGATGGCAATTGGCATTACTATAAATATATTACTGGTGGAGGATTTAGTTTAGGAAATTAGTATCAATCTCACGTCAATTTCAAATGCAAAACCTATTTAAAAAGCAATACGTCTGAAATCCAGGCTGTGGCTGAACTGGAATCTCTGCATAGTCCCATGTTCATTTCCTACTCCATAAAGTAGCTTGGCTGGTATTTTCTGGTTGCTAATAATTTTGAAAAAGTTTCTAAGCACAACCATACGAGGATCTGTCTGAAATGGAAGCTTGTGTCCTGCCCATAAAACATGTAGTAGGTATATGCTCTTGTCTGAATTCTGAAAAAATTTGGCCTCCCCACTGCTTCCCTTACTCATCGAAAACAAACCTCCCACCAAACCACAAAGACAGTAAGAGCTGTGGGATCAGGTCTTTGAAATTTTCTTTCGTGTAGGTCTGAAAAGCAGCTCTGACTGCTTAAATACCATAATTCCCATAATGGGAATTGAGGCATGGTCTGTTTCTCTTGCTCAAATGTAAAACTGCCTATTTACATGTATTTCACCTATTGAAGTTTTGTCCTCTGCGGAATACATTTCCTGAATTTATACAAATTTAATTATTCCTGATCAAATTAAATTGCATACTCTACTTATTAAGGGGTGAAATTTATGCCTGCTCATGTATCTCCCTACCATAATAAAATATTTGCACCTAGTTCAATGTCTGCTAATGACAGCCATTTATAAATGAATTGAAATAGAAAAGGATGACTTAGGCTTAAGAAAAATACAAAAAATGTATTTAGAGATATCATTGGTTTATATATTTATGTGTATGCATTTTCATTTGAGCTTGATGTTTATTCTACTTAACCTTCTCTCATTATATTAAATATATAAATTTTAAGCTAAAATTCCTATTGATTTCAGATCTAAAAAAGGAGTGATTTAGATGTTCGGAATTTGTCCCTTTGTAAATATTTTCTGTCCAGTAAATGCCTGTAAAAATATAATCTGGAGGTGAGAGAGTTGCTTCAAATTGGAAACCAGTTTTTCAAGAGGACTTCATAAATCTATAGAAATGGGAATTGGACCCTTACACTGACTCTGAGAGGGCATTTTGTAGCTCGTGGGGTCACTGCTGAGGTGTTAATAGGAAGAGTCAACATTTAGGTTAAACTATAACCTAGGAGTCTAGGTTGCAGATGGATAAATGAAATGGTTGTGTGCAAATTAAATGGAATGTTTACAGATGTTTGCCACATATGTTTGCCAAATGTGTCTCTAAACAGTGAGTGCTGCTGGAGCATGTTTCACTCAGTCAAGGATGATCTTGTTGCTTGGGGAGCAGTGATTTGTTTCTATACCTAGTTGTGGTTTAGATGGCTTTGGTGCTTTTGGGCACATCTTCCCTTCCTGCCTGCTAGAAAATTGCAGGCAGTATCTGAACATTGCACAAGTGTGCTGTTGGTCCTTTTGCTTGTTTTTCTCATTTCAGTGAATGATAGCTTTTCAAAAATAAATTACTAGTTTACTGAACAACTCACTGAGTAACAAAACATTGAATGATCATAAAACTTTACAATCTCTGTTGTGAAAAAAATTGCTGAGGTGCAGCACGAGGCTTGATGTACAATTAATGTATCCAAGAGCGACTTGCCATTGTACAAAAAGAGTGTATATGTGTACACAGTAGAGGAACAGTTTACCTGGAAATAAACTTAGTTCAGAAAGAGACCCCCTTTTTTGCACAGTCTGCTTCTATCGTCACAGCAAATAAATTTGGGAATTTTTTTTTTCATTGGAGATCATTTAATAAAGTGCTTAAAAGAGTATATTCATCTTCAGACTAGCTGATGAATTTATTGCACTCTTGAAGTGGATCCTTACAGTAGATCGATCCACCCAGAAGTACTGGAAATAATAATTGCAAAGGGGACTGATGGCACCATTGGCACCATGATGGACTGAACACACAGCAAGCAAAATGCAAGCACTCTGCAGCAAAGGTAGTGTGTGAATAATTAACAAAGTTGTTATTCAAAACAGGAGCACACTGACTCTGAAGGAGAACTTTTTGAGGCCGAAACCTTAAAAATCATTAAGTGAAAGGCGTTTAATAGATACACGGAATGTAGGCTTGCTGTATTTTTGGCGTATGCTTTTAGAAGCATTCACGTGAAATAGTAGCAAGGCAAGTAAACAGTTGCTGATCAAACTGCGTTGAGAAGTCAGAATAATAATAACTGTAGTAATATTCAATGCAAAAGCCCAAATAATAACATTTTCTGCAGTAGAATTCAATGACTAATTTAGGTACCATACTGTGGTGAACATAATCAACTATTTTAATAGTTTTTGAGTTAATATTGAATGATTGTTTGGGTCAAATGACAATAGGTACCACACAGTTGCCGGCAGAAATTGATAGTTTAATATAACGTCTGTATTTTGTTCTTTCACTCTGACACCTGCTTATTTGACTTTTAACTGGAAACAGCATGAGGAACTGCACTGAATAAGTTTAGCACTTGCATACAGTAGCTACTATCTTGGAAATTACTTGGCTTAATCTTTTTGTGGCATTAAAATGGTCTCATCAGACAGTAGAATCAAACCAAGGTTAAACATTTTAATTCCACTGGAATTTTTTGGCTTTTGCTCGAGGACAGTGACACAAATAAACTGTAATCCTCTATGAAAAACGTTCTAAGGAGATTCCTGAAAGGCCTGTATTTTACTGAGCTGAGAGAGGAACACTTTCACTGAAATTCATTGTGTCATTCATGTTTGTTTGTGTATGGCTTTGTCATCTGGAAAGGTGAGAACATAGTGAGGATACAGAAAATGCATGAGCATGTCTTGTCTCCATCTGGGCATTAGGTGGTGTAAGAAAAAATGCAGGCATGGGCAAATCTTTGGGTTTCATCCTTCCTTCCGCTATTCTGCCCTCTCAGTTTTCAGCTGTCACTGGACTGTGAAGTTGGAGCTTGTATTCAGGTCACTGTGTGTAGTAGCTTGTGAGAGAGCTGTGCAACTTCACTTATCAAACAGTATTTCTATTTTGGGCGTCAAAAAACTTTTCATGGCAGCGAGCTCTACATAACCACGTGCTGTGTGGAAAGGATGTGTATGGGTTTGCACTTTCTGTGGGTACTCTTTGGTTCTTCTGTTGAAAAACAGAGGCTAGCCCTGCTAATCCTGTCCTGTACTTGTGATTACTGATCATGGGGAGCTTTTCAGGTGAAAAGCACTTATTTCATGGTGCCTTCTCCTTCCTTGAACTGTCCTGAAATCCTGGACGTTTTTATCATCTGGGTTCCTGTGCAATACAACTTGCCTTTGCTGAGGGTATAGGATATCTTTGGTTTAGGTGGACAAAAATGAGGCAGCAGCAGACACTTTGCATGTGCTGCTTTCGTCCAGCTAAAAGAAGTTAATTTCTATGGATTTTCCAGGCCTATGGGATAAGGAAGTATCTCCTGAAAAGGGCATGTTTTCACAATGTCCTTTCTCTTGAGGGAAGAAGTGGAATATTACTCTCTTGAAGAAGCTTTTAAAGAACTAAGCTCTAGTGTGACTGAAAACTGGAATTTCGTACCGTTGTTGAATGGTTTGAACAGGAGAGACAGCTTGTGTATAAAAGCAGACTTCTCTTTACATATAAACCTCTTGCTTCTCACCAATGCTAGCAAAGGAAATATACAGGAAATTCATTGCCCTTTAATGAAGTTTGAGATGAAAATGTTAATTTAAAGGAGGCAAGTTTGCCAGACTTGTTACTCTCTCAGTAAATGTATTTCTAAGCATGTCTCACTACAATCAAACAAAATGTCCAGATTAAACAGTTCCCAGTTCATGCTTCTAATTAAAGAAATGTACTGTGGATCATTACCACTATTCAGTAGTTTCTACACATACCACTCTTTGCTGTATAAGTACATTTATTGACATTGAATGAGATGAAGAGGAACTACCAGTGCAAAACATGGTGGAAAATACATGAAAAAGAGAAAAGATGTGGAAAAATTATAGATCAGGGAAATGTTAAAAAAAACCAGTTAAATCATTAATACAGTAGTATCTTACAAAGTAACCTATCAGGAATATTTTAACAAAGATTAAATTAATGGTAGTCCCTATTAATTTGTAATACTAATGACACAAAGAGCCACTTTACAGTTCTGATTTTCTTGGAACTGGAAATTGCAAGTCAAACCCAGACAGCTAACAGTTCCTGAGAAACTGAACCTAAATGTGATCTAGGCAGATTATCCCACTAGGAGATCAACCCAAGATCTCAGATGTGGGCTACCTTGAAGATGTCTAAAACCCAGGTGCAATTTTGTGGCTTGGACTCTTTCACTAAAATCCATTTCTTAAAGTAGCATTAACAGCTGGATTAAAATTTGTAAAGCTTTGCACCCAGAGAGAATTCTTCCTAGTCACTTTCTGTTTTAAATCTTTTTTATTTTTTTGTGTTCATCTCCATGTGGAGACTTTCTGCCTCAAAAAATCTGGTTACACAAAGTTTCATAAGCAACATTTGCTAGTCTCCAGGCTTTATTCAGACATTTATTGTCTCTAGGAATATGACCTTGATCCATCCCAAACTCTGTCATCTCCATCATAGCCTCTCACATCTCTGCATTTTTTCATCTTCTCCTTGTGCAAGCATCTCACCTTTTTACTTTGGATAAGGTCTTTGAGGAAAATTAGCCCTTAATTGTATTTCTTTCATATATTTTGAAGTTCTCTCCACATTTTGAATAATTAGCTAGTGACCATGAGCAGAACATCTGCACAGGCTTATTTTATTAATGATATAATAAGTATTTAGGATGGATGAAGGGTAGGCTGATGGTCTAGCCTCTTTTTTCTTGGGCATGAGCTCTATGCATTGTTGTTTTCCCGTTTGTTGCTATAGCAGAATGAGAGCAGAAGTAAAGAAAGAGGCCGTAAAGTAACTGTGATTGATTAGGAAAAGACAGTAAAATCAGCAAGAGGATTTAGAAAACCTAAGAACAAATGTTATCCTTTTCATTTGTTTTGAGGATCATTTGAGGATAATATTTGCTTGAGGATAAAATGGTTTGTGTGAGATTCTGCTGTTAAAGCAGGACTCCTCAGCATCCAGAGAAATTTTCTGGATATTATTGCTGTCCATTTCTTATTTGTGTTGATAGGGAGTTGGTTCCAGGTCCTGCCTTTGTCTCTTCACTTAGATGCCATGTATCTCCTTGAAGCTTGCAGAAGAGATCCCAGAGAACTGCAAAACCTGTGTGGATGAAAAGCACATCCCATATGTCCACATCCTCAGCAGGGTACAGACAGAGCAAACCTGTGGTTTGGATCTTGCTCACTTCTGATTCACCTTGTGCGCCTTTGAGCTCACTTTCGATGCCTAGTTCAGAGACATTGTTGTATGAGAGGATTGTAACATGCCACTAAAGTGCAACATGATCCAGGGTTTCTGCTGACCGGGGACTTAGTAGCAGAGCCAGTGACTGTATTAATAAACCCTGTGTTCTGAACTGTTGAGCTCTGGCTATATGCACGAAGTTTTGAAACATGGCGGAGATGAGTTCTCTTATGTTTGAAAGTTGTAGCATGATATTTTCCATGGAACAGGGTATCTGAAAGCAGTATGGGATTATTTTACAGCAAACAAGTCATTATGTAGTGTTTGTATGTAAGAATCACTTTTTTTTTTTTGGATGGTGATCTTATTTTTGTTTTCAAACTGGACTTTAAACTCAGATAATGTTTGTAGAATAGTGAAAATATAAGACATAATCTGTTGTAGTTTCCATGTAATACATATCTGGGTAAAATAAATTTACTCATGGTAGGAGAAATTTGCAACAAAGAAGTGGGAATAGAAGAATTGTCCTTTTCTGTTCTAGTGTCTTTCCTCATTTTGATTTGTCTTGGCAGTTTATATAAAATGATGTATGTGAAGCAGTACTGACATGAAGTGGAAGTGAATCCAGTGATTTTGTGTGCCAAAGTAAGATATTCTCTCCTGACAGAAAGTTTTCTGTGAAAGCATGTCTTTGAAGACATTGGCTTTCCTAGCACTTCAACATCATGGATGTTGATTTTTACCGTTTCCATACATCATTGATGAAAACACTCTCTAAGGGGTTCCTCAAGATAGCTACATAAATATGGTGCTCTCATTTAAAAAAAAGTCTTTAAGCAAAATGAGAAAAAAAAAATGAACATAAGTATATGAAGGTGAATATCATGGTATTTTAACTGTAGGGTTACTAAGTTTTTCTTAGATGCTGGATGAGAATGATTTTATTCCAGTTGTGCCAGCTGCCATTCAATGAAAGTGAGGGTTGAAGTTTTGGACCTTATAACTAAAGCAGAAATAAGCTGTACAGTCTCAGTTAAAATATTTAAAAAAAAAGTATCAGGAATAACAGCAAAAGAAGGGTTTGTTATGTTTTCTGGAGCTCCTTTTCCTTGGATTTCAGTGACTATCTGGAGTAACTATGGTCTCAGTTGGCTGCCAAAAAGAACACCTGCTAATAGATTTAAGACAGAAGATGAGGAGAAGATAAATACTAAGCCTTTGTAGTCATATACGTAAGTTAAGATTTGGGGGTGGAACTTGCTGAAGTTTGAACAAAAGTAAGTCAGGATGTGATGTTGGTACATTCGGTGAGTTTTTATCAGGGGCTATGTGGATGCTACATGAATAGTGTGGGATGCTCTCTCTCCCACTTATTCTCAGAGGGAGATGAAAAACCAGAATGACAAAAGAAATGATAAAGTAAATAATAAAAGGATTAAAGGAGTATGTAGTCACTTAGACAGGCTAGTGATAGAGAGTCCTATGGGCAAACAGAATTTAGAAATTGTTGAATCTATTTATCAATTGAAGAGCAAATAGATCAGAAATTTAAGGACATTTTCATGGAAAACATCTATTTCTAGAAGTGTTCCTTTCCAAGGACATATAAGAGAGTTATATTCGAGAGTCTAGCTTTTCTCAATTTATTCCATTTATAGCTGTCTTGCTAAAGGTGAGATATCCTTGTAAACATTGTTTTGCTATTATAAATGAAGGTGCTCCCACGCTCCCCTGAGCCTACCAGTTGTCACTGCGCAGCCTCCAGGGTGGCCTTAGGCTGAGTGTCCAGGGCCTCCTGGCTTCCTGCTTCACATGGATGCCCTGAGAGCCTCTTGTCTGGCAGCCCTCGATGCTTTGGAGCTGCATGGGTGTGTGGAGTCCTGTTTATGCTGCAGCTGCCTGGCCTGACAGCTGCTGGCTCACCTGCAGGAGAGATGATGGCGCAGGAGATGGTGGCTCCTGAGGGTGGGCTTCAAGCTGGAACAGCCCGTGTAGTTGCCACAGCAACTGCTGGAGAGAGGAAATGTTTTATCCCCCTCCAAACTGTTTTACAGCACAACTTTTAAAATGCAGAATATGTAATTCCATGGATTTTAAGCTGTGTAAATCTTTGTGCAAGACACCAGATCCTGGGCGGTACAAATGATAAAAGGTACTATAGGTTCGGTATTAATTTACATTTTTCTTCCAATAGTTTATTCAGTTCACAGTCAAGCAGGTCAAGACTGTTGGGTGCTACTCAGTTCTTGTAAATGACCACAAATCTGCATCAAGAAGCTTACACTGGAAATCTTCAAGTAACTTCAAAGGGAAAGCCAGTCTCCTCTTCAACAGATGGCAAATCAGAATTGTGAGTAAGAACTGTCCACCTTCAGTTTGGCATTGATATCATTCTCCCACCTTAAACTCCTCCTAGTTGTTCAGGAACATAAGACTGAATTTATATTGCTTAATTAAAAAGGGCCAGGGATTGATCCAAGTCCAAACAGCTCTGTCTGGCTCGTGTCCACACCACTTACAGCTACCACCCTCCCTGGCAGATTGGCTTGGAGAGAGCTCGCTGAGGTGGTGCCTGGGTCTTAAGGAAGGGTGTGGATGACTAGGGCTCTAGCACTTCTTTAATTTAACAGTCTGAACACAGCCAAAGAGGATCAGAAAAAGCCTTTCACTCCCAGTAAGGAAGGTTAAGGCAAACTCTGCTTGTAAGGTGGTTTACTTGTGTCCTCAGCTTCAGATGGGAACTGTACCTGGACTAAAACAGCCTAACACATTCCTGGACCAGCTAAGGGGTTATAAGGGCTTCAATAAAGTGGACGAAACCCAGCTTCCTCCTTTGAGGAAGGAGCACCTAGAAGGTGGCTTCCTATGGACCCTTGTTTGGAGGAGGAAGGAGAGCAGAGCACACCTCTTCCGATCAAATCTGGGAGCTGAGCAGCAGAGACCTGAGTCTGGAGGGAATGAATCATAAGAAGTTTCTGAGGAGGATGAACCAGACAGGAAGGAAGGCTCAATCTTGCTGGGGAAAGGAACATATTTCCTCTTTTTTCTCTCTTTCACAAGAAGAAGATGGAGTTCCATGGTAAGGAACAGCTGGAGGACAGGAGATATCCTCTGTCTCTAAATAAATCTTCTTTCTTGTGCTTCACTGTCTTGTTCTTCCTTTCCTTCTCACTGACCTTATTTGGGATCATCCCTTCATTTGTGTGAGCATGTGCAACAAAACTTGTCAGCACAATCAGTCATCTCAGTAACCTGTTGTTTTGCTGCACACCCACTTTCTGTTTTCTGAGCTACATGGGCATCAGCCTGAATTTTTGCTGCATGTACTTCTTGAAATTCCTTTAATTAAAGGATTTGTATTTCTCCCTACATGGCCACCAGTTGCTCTCTTCCCTTATATAGTTGTGAGGAGATGAGTAAATAAATACTTTTTTTCTGATTATTGATTCTTTAAATATGTTGGCAGACTAAATCTGGTCACAGTCTGTGAATTCAAAGGGTCTGGCTTATAGTCTGACAGCATGGTCCAGAATATTTGTATGTTATTCTTAAAGTCATGAAAATTAGACAGCATAAAGAAGTTTGCATTTGCTTTTTGGTTGGGTTGGGGTTTTCTTAATAGTTTTAGAGAAAATCAGTCTGTGGCACTTGGAATCCTTTGACTCTTCTCTGTGAGAATGCATGGGGTATATTTACTCTTGCATTTGATGCTAAATGTGAAAAGATTGAATGTAAGCAGTAAATTATTTTTTCATCAATTTCTTGAAGACTCCTTAAGGTGACTGTTCCTTTACAAGTCGAATATCTGAAAAACCCCAAGTATCACTGCTTAATCTGGGGCTAAGAAGGCTGTTGCATTAACAGAGATTTTATGTTTTCATTGCTTACAATAAAAGCTGTTGTGAAAAGCTCTTATGATGGGACACAGTTATGTTTTGCATTGAACTAAGGCACAGTGCGGGGCTGTATTTAGCCTGTTAGCGTCTTAGAAATTTCTCAAACTATTCTAAACACCCTGAATTTGGAAGTCAAGTCAAATCTTCTAAGCCAGTAAAGTCTTCTTAGCAATAGAAGAATAAAACACTTTCAGCATAAATACTTCTCAGTGTATTAGGTGTCTTGGAAACTGTTTCTTCTGTTAGTAGAACATTAATGTAGCATGTCTAGGGCTTCTCATAGGGCTTGGCAATTAAGACAACTTTGGCCAAACTAACTGCACTGAGCTTCTTTTCAAGAGTGGAACCACCTTATTTCCAGTCCTACTTATAGGCTGGAGAAATTAAGTTTTTTGGTGTCTGCATTCATAGTGCTTTTCTCTTATGTCATGCTGATTGAAAGCATCATGTTTAATCCTTCTAGGAAGTTTCTTGCTATTTGCTTTACATGGCAGTGCTCCACTGTCATATCCAGGTCATCAAAGACCTCCAAAGATGTTTTACAGGAGGATAAAGGAAACATTCTCTCCATGGCCAGAACATGGGACTGTTCTTGTGGTGGTAAATGACCTTTGCTCTCAGGAGAAAAAAAAAAAAATAGAGGTTTTTTGGCCTTGGCACACTGCTTTGGGTTTTGTGAAATCTAGCTAGATTTAAATACTCAAATCCTTTCTTGCTAATCCACCACTCCGTGGCTTTTCCCTGTTTCTGTGGAAGACAAAAATTTTCTTGTACAGATTAAATGGTTCTGTCCTTAATCTGCTATTACTTGAATAATTCTTACAACTTCAGCTTCAGTCTGCTTCATCTTCTTGTAATTTTATCTTACAGTGGCTAATTTGCAGAACAAGCATACCTTCCCCTGTTTGCACTCAAGGGCATTAACTAATTAGTTAAAAAACTAATCTAGGTCCAGAGAAAACAAATAGAACAAGCAGCAAATGAAACAGCTGAGACTGAACAACAATTTCATCCCATGTGGACATGGTTCTCTTGGGTTTTCCTCTAGAAGAAACTGAGATTTTTTTCAGAATCCCGAAGTTCTTGGTTTTGTCATTGCTCAGTTATGTACAGGCAATAGTGACAACCAGAACAAACTGGAGGTTACACAAATAGATTTCAGAAGCCTCAGTGTGTCTTCAATGAAGGACCTCAAAGCAAATTTATTAAATGAAAGGCTGACTTGGCAGGAAGTTCTAATCCTTTTGAAAAATACTTCTAAAAAAAGGAATATCAGAGAATGAAAGTTCAAACTGCCTACATTGCAGTATACAAATTAATAAGCGAGTCACCTGGTAGTCTCCTTGTCCCTGGTACATGGCACTAATGTTTTCTCCCTCAGGGCTATGTACAGTACCCTAAATCAGAGTGCTACCATTTTTTTAAAGTTTTTGTTTGTTTGTTTGATTGGTTAGTTGGTTGGTTGGTTGGTTGGTTTGAGTTCTTTTGTTTTTTTGTTTTTAATCCAATACAGAAAGATCTGGCTCGTATAGAAATATGTGACATTGGTAGATCTTAGCAATATTTTTTGAAGAATAGTTCTACAAATATTAATTCTTTTGAGGTCAGATATAGTGGTGAGTATACAGAGCTTCTGAAAGTGCGCTGGTGGAAAGGCCAGTATGTAAAATGCTGCCAGTAGACTGCCATACTCAGTAATTATGAAAGAAAGGTCCATCACTGATTTGAAATATTCAAATTCTCACTTTAAGTTCATGGATATTTACCTAGGAGGGCAGTTAAGCCAAAAAACCCTTTATCTTAATGTGGTACCCTCTGCAAGTCTGTGCTAAGCCTTTTGAACTGAGAATACACTGAAACAGGCAGCTGGGGTAGTGAAACTGTTTTCTGGAGTGTTTATAGGAACCAATTATATGCAATTTGTTTAAATTAGTGGTGAGCAGTTCTACATTAACAATTGTCTCAGTGCTAGTAAGTAGGAGTGTCTGGAATGTGGCACTTTGCATACTCAACTCGTATCTGCACTTTCAGCACCCAGTGCTTTCATAGCAAGAGGATGGGAGCTGAATCTTTTCTGCTCAGGTATTTTTACAAGCTCTTTTTTTGTTGTTGTTGTTTTTTTGTTGCTCCTATATTTCCTGTGATAATCCTATTAAAAGGCACCATTTCTGTCAGAATATTCCATGGCTAATGACTGGGCAGATTGTTATTGCCCCTAGATGAAGTTACCTAATTAGAGATTATCCTGTTACACAGCATTTTTACCTGTTTTTCCTTTTCTTAAGCCACAGAGAACATAGAATCCCAGAACAGTTGGGGTTGGAAGGGACCTCTGGAGATCATCTGACTTCCCTATAGGGTCTTTTAGAGGGGATTGCACAGGATCATGTCCAGTTAGGTTTTGAAATACCTCCAGAGATGGAGACATGAGCATGGGAAAATTTTTGCCAGTGCTGTGACCTCTACTGCAGTCCATTGACTTATTCTCCTCCTTCTGCCTTCATCTCTCTCCCCATCTTCCTTTCAGATGAATTTATTAGAGAGAGAAAGAGTGAAAATCTTGCTTTACAGCACTGAGTAGGGGAATTTTTCCACCTTTGGATGGGATTTGGAGCAAAGTTTCCTCACCACTCCCTCTGCTTCTGGGGTACAATGCAAAGCTTCTGTGAGTTCATAACTTTTGCTGTAGTGTAGAGTCTCAGCAGCACTGTGTGTTTCCCTGTGATGGATTTAGAGAAGCCTGAGAAGCAGGACACTTCTGCTGTGCTCCAGAAGAGAGCTCGTGGTCTTGCTCCTGTTTTCCTTTACTACCAAAAGGAAGTAACCAGTGACAGCTTTCAACACCTTAGTGGCAGTGAACATCTGAGCACAGTGTGTGGCCCCTCACCTGATGAGTTTCAGCATGAAGATGTTTTTTAACAGGAGAAGCCTTTTCCTTAGGAGTGAAGAGGTTTTGAACTTTGAGTTTATGGTACTCTGGGGCAAATACTGCCCTTCCACTCAGAACAAATTAGGGTGTATTTGAATAACAGATGGGGAGGGAAAAGGCTTCTGAAGTTTCTCTAGAGAGAGCACAAGATCTGCTCACTGTACCATCCAGCCTGTGTGCAGAGGAATTTGTGCGAGTGGAGTAGAGGGAGGAAAGAACAAAGCCAGTAAATCTGCTGGTAGGCAGATGTTCAGCAAAGGAGCTTCCCATTTTGTGGTTTAGAATCAAAATTTTTGGGTCTTATTAATGGAAGTTCTCTTCTTCAAAATGTGATAAAAAGAATTAGTTTTTGTTTTATTATAAAGAGCCCTTCTGCTCTTCTGTATATTATACTGACAGTATTCCTGTATATTCCTCTTCCTTCCTGCTCTTCCCAGCCCATGGGTACCTTGAGACTCACTAAAGGATATTTATTTTGGTTCTTTTTCATCATGCAGCAGCCATTTCAGTTGTGTCTGCTGAACTTTGCTCCATTTTTGGCAATGCTGTAACAAGGGTTTAAGAAGATAATGTCTAAGTAGAATCCAGTTAGTCATATTTATGATGGATGTACAAAGAGCTCTTAGAGAACAATTTTGGTATTAATTCCCTGATATTTCATAGTTTGGCATGTACAAAAAAGCCTGAAGAGTTTTGCAGTGGATGCTGTTTCAATTAGATTTTGGGCTTTTTGCTGGCAATTTTTAGTTCAAAAATTATAGTAATAATCTGAGAAATAAATAGTTTAGTATATTATAAAAATTCTCATTCTGCTGTTAACAGATCTCAAAATGTTCCTAAAGGTATGGTGTAATGTTAATGATGGGATAAGGCCTAGTTGTCATATCATGGAATATCAGCTGTGTTAAAAAAATTTCCGTTTGTTTGGGAGCTTTCAGCTTCAGACCAAAGGTCTTTTAAATAAGTGTGAACATTCCTTGACTTGGATGAGTCATGGGGAGAAAATTTCCCTATGATTATTTAATGTTTGGGATCTATTCAGTTAGCAAGAATATGAAATGGAAGGTGCCACTTGCCTATTTTGTTTTTATGGTTAGTATTACCATTCAGTTTCTTAACCAGCCTTCCCAACTGTATAGTTTTATCAATGCATTTCTGTGTGTTGAGAGGTTTAGTGATGAGCTCAGTCATTCAAAAATCACATTAAGTCAATAATAGCAGGCTCAAGGCCTGTCTGTGTTTCGCCAATGAAGATGCTAACTAAAAATTCTTTTTTTTTTGATGATGAATTGTTCCTGCAAATAATCCAGTTATTTGATTTATGCTGGAGAAACTAAGAAATTATTATATCTGAGTGAATTCTATTCTATTCTATTTCTTTCATTTATTACTATTTTAACCTATGATTTTTTACTTACATAAATGGGAAAATACTTCAGTAGGAGATAAGGAAAGTACTTCATTTTAACAATGTCTTTTAAAGCTAGAAATACTCACTGTTTACTCTAGCTAACCTTGATCCTAAGTAAATTTCTGTGTTATTTTTCATCCATCTTTGAAAACAGAGGTAACAGGAAGGTAATGCTTCATTTGTCTTATCAGTGGCTTGTTCTCTCTGATAAACTGAATAGGTCACAGTACCTATACAAGGGGGATAGAGTTGTGGTCATATATATTTTCACTTTTAGAACCAAACCTGGAAACCTGTCTTGCTTGGAATACTTTTTCAGGGACAAAAATTATTTAGAAAAATGTCACCATACAATTAAAATTAGGGTTTCAGATGGTCACTGTTCTTCATCCCAGCACCCCACAGTACTTACTGCTTTCTGTCCAAATTCAGGTTCTCCCATATGCAGTGACAAAGGGTAAGATTTTATTATTGAGTCCTCTGCTTTGGCATAGTGTTGCCGTGGTCATGAAAAAAAAGCGCAAAAATTACATGCTGACTGTGCCAGACACATCCGAAGAAAATCCATGTACAATAATGTGCACTCATTCAAGTTGTGCTATTCATATGGTAAGGGTGAGATTATACTTAGTTTCTGAACTTGGCATGCCAAGGACAAAGTTGTGCTTAGCTCATTCTCTCCCTCATCTTCCTGCAGAGTGGCTGGCACAAACTTATTTCTTCTATTCTGGGCATAGAGAGATGTCCAGGAGGTTGATTCTTGACAAGGTGGGAAAAGCCATGTCTCTGCTGTTTCTGCAGCAGCCAGAAGGCTAGAGGCAGAGCCATGGGCTGCAGGATATAAAATAATACTGTGTTTCTTGCAGTTAAAACAAATCCATCCCTGATGCTACATGGAGTGCTGCAATACAGCTGATTAAAAAGGCACCTAATTTACAGATTCCTAATGGGATGTGGGATACAACTGCAAAGCCAGTACTCTGCTTTAATATGGATAGCAATTAAAGTTGCCAGCTCAACCTAATTTTTTGGTAATATTTTTTTAAATATTATTGGACATTTTCTGCTCCTCATTCGTCCCGGCGCTGTAATGGTGAGTTCTGCTTAAATGGCAATTAAAGTTTCCTCTTTTACTCATTCCCTCTGCTCAGCTGACAATGTACACTACTGTCAAATGTTGCAGAAGTTAAAGTAACAAGTTACAGGATTTTGTTTAAAATATTTGACAAACAGTGACTTCTAATGGCCCCTACTTGTGCATTTAAGCAGGTAAATGAATGACGAGGGATTTTAGCATCTTTCATAATTTGGGCTGTAATTCACATAGAGTTGCTAACACAAAATATTTACACAAGTGGAAGCAATATTACCTGTTCTACTGCACTCTGAGCATCTGTTCAAAGATGAATGTGGTTGATATCCAGAAGACTTGAACACAGCATGTGCAATGTGGGCAGAAAGACTGGCGTGTATTTTCAGCTGCTTATGCTTGAGTGAGGGCAACTTTGGAAATCAACAAAGTAGGGGAGCAAAGAGCCACCTCCTACCTGCTGCAGAAGTGGGACCACTAATTTTTCTAGTATTTCTGGTATTTTTTTTCCTTGATCAGTTCCTGGGCTATGGTTATGGCACAGAGCTAATGCAGGGGCATATGATGTAAATAAACATCTTCACTGCAGACAGGCACTCCTTATGTGGATGGCTGAGATGGCAGTGGGAGAACAAAGAAAAGAAGTCATGCCCCAGTTCCTTTGGCTGAAACCTTCCCTCTGTGAAAGAAAATTGCCCAGGAGTCATAAGCATGTCTCTATCTGATGTGGGCACAATGTTGACAATTCTCCTACGTTTAAGCTACTGGATCTGGAAGATATCAACAGCCTCAAGAGAAAAATTAGCCACACCCTCACCATAGAAAGTGCCTCAGCTGATGAAACCTGAAAGGGTTTCTTTCACATCAGTGATGCTGTGGAGATTTCCTTCTGTCACAACAGCACTTACTTCCTAGCAGGACTGCCACATAATATAATATCTGAAACAAGTGCGTTAGCTTTTTTTTCCTGTATGAATAGAAGTAATCAAAAGAGCTCAGGAGTATTTTGCAACTGTAGTGATTTTAAGAAGAAAAGGGTAGCAGTTTTTGGCGGGTTTCATTGATAATTCCAAGCATTGTGATATTTTTGAGAGGAGAGAAAGTGTAAAGGTAATTAGTGCTATGGAAACTATAAGATGTGTAGTAGTTTTCCTTTTTTCCCCCCCTTTAAAATTAGGTCCATTTAAATGCATTCATTTAGTGGTGTGCTGAAGGTTCTGAGAGAGCAGGGCACGTACCAGGAGCTTTGTATTCCTTTGGTTGCTACATGGTATATAGAAATTCAGTCTGCAACATGCAGGGTTTTTTTCAGTGACACTATGGAAAATATAACTAATAAAAATTAATTGCTTCATTTGTTGTATCCATCACTGATAATAAATTATTATGCAGGTGCTAATTATTACATCAACATTTCTGTGGGCTAAAGTGGTCTTACTGACCTCTATCTATTTAGAAATAAGAAAAGAAGGACTAGGAAAGGAGAATGATTTAACATTTTTGTATAATACTCTTTCTAAGAACAGAGACTTATTTTTCAGTAGCTTAACCTTAAAACCATTCTTTGCTCACTACATTTAATACTCTGGCATCCAGATATCTGAAAAAGAAGTAAATAGCTCCCAGGGATGTGAGGCAAGTTAAACCTGGTGCATGTAAACACAGTGCTTATTTTCAGCTTGTTTTTGTTGCTGCTTGACGATATTTGTCAATACATCATTAAAACAAACAAATAAATTAAAATTCATTAAAAGGAGCTGCAAAATCAAGCATTCAAATGTTAGTTCTAATTGACTTTAGAAAGCTGTAATGCTTCAACAACCTCAGCAGAATTAAATCCTTTAGTTTTGAATGGTGTTGTACCAGGGAAGAGTAAGAAACGTGGGTATAAAGCAACCTTGGGTGTGTAGAGTGGTTAACTGTCTTCTTAAACGATCTCCATTATATGTATTAATTTTGTTCATGTAGGGCTTTAATTACTTGACTGCCTGTTGGTTGTTTTCTTTGTCTTCACTGCCTGAGCACTGAGCTTTGCCTGAGCACTGGAGCCACGCAGTAGGGAGCACCTCACAGGCAGCTTGGGAAAGGGGTTAGGAGCAACCAGAGAGAAAATCCTCCTTATTCACCCATCAAAATCCCGGGCTGAGGCATGCACAGCACAGCCAGAGATTTTAGCTGCTAAATTCTAGTAAGTCTATTAGAAAAACATAGGCTGAGGTTTTCTGTGGTGCTTTTATAGGCGTCTGCTCTACTTCATGGGTGCACTAGACCTTTTCAGAGGATTGACTGAGAGTTTTTTTTAAATATGGGCAAGATGTTTCCAGACAGCTCAAGCTGACAATAATAAGTCCCAGGAGGACTTATTAGCTCAGGTGTGATTAGAAATCAAGCTGTCTCTGTGTACTTGTGCTGCACTGTGGCCAAGTGAATAATGTTTCCTATTACGTGGTGTGCTGAAGAGTGCAATACATAAACATCCAAGTGGCTACCACCAAAGCTGTCTACACCTTTCTGAAACTGGTGCTCATCTGGAGCTAAAAAAACCCTGATAAATGCAAACTGATGCCAAGTACCTCATGCCATCTTTTAACTGGTGTGAGCGTAACTTTCCATATGCAGAAAGTAGTTAATGAGGGTGCCAGTTCCTTACAAGAGTTCAGGGTCCAAACCCTTTTCAAGGCTGAAGACTGCCACCTGCTTAACTACAGAAGCTCTGAGGACTTTGACAAGATAAAGGGATGCAGTTGCAGTTTGAATTTACAGATACTGTTTTAAAGTGACAAAAGTATGCAAGATTCATAGTTCATTTCTTCCCAGATTTTCTTTATTTTTCTATTGTTTCCTGCTTTATCCCTTATATGTCAGCATTACCAGGCACAGTATTTTCTTAGTGGCAAAACTTTATGTTCTGTTTTTATGAACTTAAATAAAGTTTCACCACAAAGAACATGAACTATGGTGACCATGTTATTTAAAGCCGTAAGAGGACAATAAAAATGAAAGGTGATGTTTCACTGCAGAGGCAAATGGATTTTATTTATGACACTGGGAATGGCTTATTAGTTTGTGCTTTCTACCCCCTAACAGGAAGTCTTTATGGAAGGCTTATTTTTATCATAGAATCATAGAATATGCTGAGTTGGAAGGGACCCTTCATGATCGAATCCAGCTCCTGGCCTGCACAGCACCATCCCCAAGGGACACACCATGTGCCTGAGAGCATTGTCCAAACATGTTTTGAGTGCTGATGCTGTGACCACTTCCCTGAAGAGCCTGTTCCAGTGCCTCACCACTCTCTGGGTGGAAAAACTCTCTCTGATATCCAACTTTCCCTGGCTCAGCTTCATGCCATTTTCTTGAGCCCTGTCACTGGCTGCAAGAGTAGAGACATCTGTACCTACCCCTCTGTTTCCCTTCTTGAGGAAGTTGCAGACTGCAGTGAGGTGTCCCTTCAGTGTCCTTCAGGCTGAACAGATGAAGAGATTTCAGCCACTCTTTGCAAGGCTTCTTTTCCAGACCTTTCACAACCCTTCTGGCCCTGCATTGGATACTCTCTAATAGCTTAGTGTCTAATTTCTTAGTGTTAAATGTACATAAGCACCTGTGTTGTAGAGTACTGGGAAAAAAATCAGTGTAACCACAGCAGTGTTTCTCTTTGTGCACTTTCTGGAGTGAAGCCTGGTTTTTCCTCTCTTGCTCTTTTCAGAAGTGTTACAAAACACACTAAGGCCATTGTATGGAAATCCTGAAATGAAATCTGATTTTTTTTTTTAAACTAATGCTTTTAAAAAATGGCATTAGTCCTCAGATATTTCACTTTGAGCAGAATACAGCATTCAAAATTCTGCCTGAATTATTGTAAAGAAAATGTAACCGGTTTGATACAGCTTTTCTCATGGCAGTATTTGGCAGTTTGCACAATGCACATTTATGGAATAAAGAATATTTGCCTCTGGAACCACAGGAGAAGGGAAAGGAGAGCCTCACACAGGGATGTACTTTGTTTTGTGTTGTTTCCTGATTTTTTTTTTATTCTTTGTCTTCACTGTGTGAGCACTGAGCTTTGCCTGAGCACTGGAGCTGTACAGTAGGGACATATGCTGCTGGAGAGCCTGCTCCTTGAGCCATGGATGCCAGGAAGGCACTGAGCAAGGTGGAGTGAAGGTGAGATGAAGGCAGGTGGTTTGATCATGGAAACCAGCTGTTTTTTTCTTTTGCTGGAAGTTTCTGGTTGTTGCGGGGCTCAGTAATTGGGAAGATGGCTCAAGGGGGCTTACTCATGTTTGACTGGGAGAAAAGCTCTGATGCAGGTTTGAGAAGGGGATAGGTGGAAAGGCACTCTTATGTGCAGTAGCTTGGCAGGTAAATATGCAGACTGGATCCTTCCTCTTGTGGTGAAAGTGTTTCTTCTTCCCTACTTTGACTTCTCTGAGGAGGAGGGATGGATTGGGGTGGTCCCATGTGGCTCCTGGGTAAAGGGGCCAAGATGTGAGCTGAGACTGCCACATGAAATGGATGTTTGGCAGCCCCAATCACAGTCTGAAATAACAGCATTTGTCATTCAAGCTTTCACACATAAAGGTGAAACAACAGCATGTCAGAACCAAATTCTTCTGCAGGGTCAGAAAATGTGACCTCAGCTCTCCTACCTCAATCTTCCTGCAATGCCCAGTTTCCAGTGTCAGCAAATACATCCTAGTCAGTCTGGCAAACAAGAAAATCTTGTCTGAGTTTACTGTAGCTCTTACTCTCTATCTTGGATGGCATTACGGTTTTGGCCTTCTGACACCAGTTGTGTAGGTGAGCCAGAGCAGGTCTCCCATCGGTGCCTAGATCTGTAAAATCCTGGCTCCATTCCTGTATTGTGATCTCAGTAGTTTGAACTCAGGCTAAGGGCATGTAGGGGATATATAAAACTGCCCCTGAGAATGACTTCCATAAGCTTTGATTAATCAGTTTGGAGCCTTATCTTCTAGATATATTCTGGAGAAGTGGGTGGAAGAAGAGGACTAACTGTAGGGGAAGTGTTCTATTTCATTCTCTGGCTGCTTAAATAAAGATGAAGCTGGCAAATTCCTTTTTCACTCCTATTACTGTTTTTCTCTTTTTGCTCATAACTCCCAAGCAATGTGAAATAAAATCTTACAGTTTCAAAGGAAAATTGGATTATACTCACTTGGAGGGAGGGAAGGGAGAAGAAAACAGGCTTTATATTTTGACAGAATTCAATCCAGACTTTAAAAAAATAAAATGAATAATTTTGCAATATTTTGTAAGACTGTGTTTTCTAAAGACACAGCTAATCAGATATGCATGCAAATTTAACATGGGTTGCCAACTCTCGTGACTTTTTTTTTTTTTTTTGCTACAATTATGCGGCGTAAAAATTGGCCTCTTGTGAGAAGTTGCTGACAGCTCAGCAGTTCTGCTTCAGTGCTGGCTGCAGAGGGTGGGATGGCTGCCAGTGCAGGAAAGTGGAAGAAGGCTTTGGACTGGCATGCAGAATGCTTCCAGTGGAAGCAGGTGTTGAATAGCCTGCACCAGTTTCTGCTGTCCCAGGAGTGACAACCTGTGTGGCAAACCAAGAAGCCTGCTGCATCTCCTCACTCATCCTTTCCCATTACGCAGGCTGAAGTGAAGGAAGGAGAAGCAAAGCAGAAAGTATAGCAGGTGCCCAAAATCTCCCCATTTTATCCTCTATTTGACTGTAATCAGATACCAGAGGGGAAAAGGTGAGGCGAGGAAAGGGGTAAGAACAGTTTGGAAATAATATTCATAATAATACTAATTTTGCTTGTGGGTTATAATCTTGTGAGGTTGGCAAAGCTGTGTGTGTGTGTAGATATACACACCCCTGTATAATTTGATAAAATTTGCAACTTGAAAGAAAATGGGAGGCAATAAAGCATTTTAGAGTATTTCTCCATTACTGTGATATTTAGTGCTGAAGAGGTACAGTAATTTCACGATTATAAACCACACCTGATTATAAGCTGCACCTCCCGGTAGCCGGGTAGACCACGGGATTTGTCCATATATAAGCCGCACCTTTTTTTTTTATTTTTTTTTAAGCGAGGATCCATGTGTAACAAAGTAACAAATTAGTAACAGAATCACTGCCAGCTGGGTTTGGTGTCAGGTGCTCAAGTTGCAACAGTTTTCATAGACCAGCAAAGCCTTTAAAGGCAGCCCCAGGCACCCTTCCTGGCTGGCTCTCACTTCTGGGTTGGTATTTCACTGGGATTTGTCCATAGATAAGCCGCACCTGAATATAAGCCGCACTGCTGGGGTAGGCTGGATTCTTCAAGGAAAAAGGCGCGGCTTATAATTGTGAAATTACTGTAATTTGGTCCCTTATTTATTTGAATTTTGTACACAATACCTAATTAGCCCTTCTAGGTATGAGTCTATTGATATTAAAAATCCTATGCACAAGTTTATTGCATTTGGAAGAGAGGTATGGTGTAGTTCATTTTTCTGTTATATTCTCACATACATCTTGTTTATTTCAGGGCAAGAATAAATCTTAGTTGTCCAGTATTATTGCCTGTAGTCAGTTCTGATGAATGGCTGTGTAAGCCAACAAGGTCTGTACAGAGATTTGGTCAATACAGTGGTTTGGTTTGTGCCAAATGGTAGCTGGAAGACAGACCTTCATGGCCTCACTTGTCTCATTACAGGGTTCCACTTGGTTCCATGGTCAGACTGGGAAATCCAAACCACGTTAGACTGCCAGCTGAAATTAAACATCTTGTTGATTTTTTACCAGACTGCAAATAAATGAGAGTGAGATCTAGGTGCTGAACAACCTGGAGTAATGAATGCTAGACTCCTTTGCTGCTGTGCATGGTGTGAGGCCTCTTGCAGTTGTGCAAAGCACAAACACCCAATCTGATCTGTCTGCTGACTGCACTCTTTTTAGCACAGTTGAGGATTGCACGAGTCACGGGATGAGGGCCGGGAACTGAAACAACGTATGGGCTGGACATGTGCCTCGAGGACCTGGAGCAGATTTACTTTCTAGCCACGTGGCACTGTCATCCTCAGCATGACACTGCTCCCCAAGCCCGTGGGATGGAGGCTGGATATGTAGTACGGCGTCTGTGGCACCGTGCTCCAGCTGCAGGCTCAGGGCCCACGTTACGCCCAACCTGGAGCTGCTACGCCTCCTGAGGCTCTGCCTAACTGGGAACATCCCATTATGGGAAGCTTTTTGGGTGTCGCAGGGGAGCGTTGTCACATGTTGGAACTGAAATGGTGAGATTTGTTGCTCGAGCTGTAATTCCCAGAGCGTGAATGTTTTCAAGTGCTAATTTTAACTTAAAGACCAAAGATTTGAAGACTATTTTTAACTTAAAGTCTTGATTCTCTGTGCTAGGAAACTGAAGATGGGTACAGTCAAAGGATTTTATAAATACAGTGTGCCTATTCTAACTCCTCTCTTTCTATTTTGATCACGTAATGAGTATTCAACCTGAGTGATTTGTGTTGTAAGGAAATGTTAACTTCTTTAGCAAGTTATAACTGAAATTAAAAAGAGAGAGACGTAAAACCCCAACTTTGTAGTAGATGAGTGGTTATATTATGGCTTGACAAAGATAATGGTGCAGAAAAGCATGTCTGGTACTGCAACCTTTGTACATATTTTAGAGGGGTCTTTGAGGCCAGACAGCACACCAAAGCTTATGAATACCAAATGGATCGCTTATGTATTTGCTATGAAATCATGACTGTTTGACACTGAGTGTGTGTCACATCGAGAGAGCAGCTCCTATTTTTTATTTACACATATAGAAGAGAAGCAGAATTATTTTAATGTCCTGTCAAATACACCATATTTTTCATCTTTAGAACTTTATAATCTGATTTCTATTGTATATAGTCACTTGGATTTGTGCTCAAAGATAGAACAGGGCTCAGTGAAGCTGGTTTATCTCCTGTTGTAGGTAGCTTGAATCTTTTCAGAACTACTCATAGAAGTAGTTTAAAAAACTTTAATGTTTTTAATGATTATTAGGGAATATTAATGAAAAGTAAATATGTAATTCAGGCTCGTGAATGTACATACTGCAGAACAGATGAGCTATGCTTGTGTATTCAGCAAAAAATACATTCAGTTTAAGCTCTGTCAAATTAACTTTAATTTTGAATTGTGAGTATTCAACTTCTGATACATTCTTGCAATGAGCAGCTTATTAAATATCTGTAGGAGAGGATGCAAATGCATAAAAGAATTTTGAACAATGAGTGCATTTATGGAAAACATGTTCTGTTCCTAGGCAATTCTTGTTGAGTAATAAGTGCTAAATTTGACTTAATTGCTGGCTATTATTATTCCTTACTGTTTCATGTGGTAAAACCATTGAAAATGACCCAATTTTGTGAATTGAGGATTAAATGAAAAGAAAGTGAAATAGCAAGGATGATTTATTTCATTTTGTTCTGGGAAAAGCTTTCTAATCCACTGTGTAAAAGTGAGGTGAATTCAAAACATCTTGATAAACCTTCTCTGAAAAACAGAAGCTTTAATATATTGTAAAGGCATGAGATTAGATGGAGCAGTGCAGTCAGTGTGTGCAACCAGCAGTGAGAGAGTGACTTTTGCTCTGAGTTTTTACTCAGGACAGCTCATTTGATCAGTTCTAGCTGGGCAGTGCTCATTAGGTCTAACAAAGATTAGTCTGGTTGGACAGGCATGGTAAAAAAATAGGCTATATTTAGGTAGTGAGTGCATCTCTCAGTGCTTTGATAGTTCATTGTTCTGTGGACATGGGCAGGTGTGGATGGGCATGTACAAAACATAAAAAAGCTGTAGTTGCATATAATACCTGTGGCTAATTTACCATGTTCCTCCCATGAAAAATGGCATTTATCAGTTATTGTACCTAAGCAAAGCACTGCATTTGTGGACTAAGGAAAGGTGACTGACCAGAATCCTATCATTCAGTTACTCTTTTCAACATGGAATGCATTAAATGTTATTAATGTTTAGTACAACATCCTAATAAAATATATATTAATAATATAATTACAGCATTATAACATATGTAGAATGGATGTAACATTATATACTGTACATTATATTAGCCATGTCATCCTTTTTCTAAAATACAAGTTTTATATTGCCCAACTGTTATGATTTCTCAGAAAGAGGCATATGGGTTGTTAGAGATGATTGAAAGAAATGTGACTTGCATTGAAAGTGGAAGGTGGACCCCATCTCTGGTGTTGGTTCAATTCACTGAGAAAAAACTTTACTGTACAAGGTTCCATTCTGCCAGAAGGATAAAATTATTTGCCAACTCCTCACAGTATTTGAACTATGAGATATCTTGATGCTCAGTCATTGAGATCCTTAAAAATAGGGATTAAGGTTGAACCTGATATTGCATGGAAAATGCATGTAATCCAAAACCAAATCTGATAATCAAGATGGGTATGGAGATGTGCTCCATTAAGTTGTCTCACCTGCTATTCACTCTGTTTTAGAGATTAAGTTGCTGATCTGCAGCTGAGTGGTGATGAAAGTGTAAACATTAGGGAGGTGCAGGCCTTACCAGCTGAGAAATAAATTAATCAGTTTGTCTGTAGCAAGGAAAATCAAGTGAAGTCTGTTGTCCTTTCTCCAGACAGACCAATATCCAGCTCTTTGTGCTGCTGGTCTCTGTGTGAGTGTCTGCATTCCTCCTCACAAACATAAACATATACATGTATTTATATGTGCATCATCTTTTCACAGTCTGGAAGGCAATAAGGAGAATTTAATGAGATGCTATGTGACATCACCTATGCATATGCAGAGCTTTATGGCAGAAGGTAGTTTTTATGGTGCTCTACAGTTTTATTATGCACTGGTGCCTTGGAACACAATACTTGTACATGGTTTGACATGTCAAGAGGTGCAATTAAAAGGTGAACCTTCAGATTAGCTGCTCATAAGAATTGAAAAAGGAGGGTGAGCCTTATTGAATTCACATTTATGAGTGTGTACAACTGTAGATTTGATAGAAATGAATGTAGTTATAATTAAAATGGTCTTTCTATAACATTTTCTGTTCATGCAATTAGAAAAAGAAGGCTAACCTTTGTGTGAGTCTTTCTTGAAGAATGGCTTCCTTAGGGAGAAACTGAAATCCCTATTTTAACTCCCAGGCTTAATTACAGTTGCATGCAGCCTACATGGCAAACCTTTCCTTTTTGTCTGCCTTTGTTTTCGCACTAATTGTTGGAAAAGATGTCTTCTTTATATATGGCTAGGTGAAAAGTCATAGAACAGAGCATCATCCCTCCATAGCTGAGACCGCTCAGGAAAACAAATTAAAAAGATTACAATAAGGAGTCATCAAAAACACTGAAGCTCTAATTTTGAGTTGTAAAAGCCTGCATTTTTCTTAAAAGCAGGGATCTTGATGGGCAGTGTGCCAACATTTTGGGTTTGATTTAATATAATCTGGAATACGTAGTCTAAATCAGAGAGGAGTCATGACCATTAGAGTAACATGCAGCTGACATAAGCAAAGAGACCTTTCAGACTGTGGGTTTGAGACCTTAACCACAGATGAAATAATTTGTCTGTTAATGCCTTAACCTTATGTCCCTTACATGACTTGTATAAAAACCTGCAGCATACTAATATTATAGATGCATTATGAAAATACTATTGTGTATTTCTTTTCTATTATTCATTAGAAAACACTGTTATTTAGCCAAGTTAAGTTCACAACAAGTCCTGTTTGCTTTTATATTAACAGAAGCTTTTATGGATTATTTTGTAAATAAGGACCTGATTCTCTTTGCCATTGTCTCTTGCTGATTTAATTCTCTTAAGAGACAGGGAAAATAAGTGGTTCCTGAGACAGTGAAACCAAAAGAGTCACACCTGCACACATGAAATCATCCATGGAGGCTACTTTAAAAAAATTGCTTACTATAGGTCAGGATCAAAAACGTGATTAATAAGGATAGGCTCAAAGACATGATTAATATTGATGTAGGTTTTTTTTTTTTTTAGTATATGAATGTGTAACTCAGATGTGTTCAAGATTTCTCTTTCTCCTGAAGTTATAGTTAATAAGGTACTTCTGTCAGGAGGCAGTCCTGGTGCTGCAGAAGAGCTGCATTTACTACATCTGAGGGGGAGGTAAGATTCACAGGCTGTGATTCATGGTGTGACTCTTGGGGATGGTGCTGTGCAGGGCTGGGAGCTGGACTCAATGATCCTTGTGGGTGCCTTCCAGCTCAGCTTATTCTGTGCTCCTGTGATTCTGTGATTACTGACTGGCGCAGTGTGGAGGGGGAAGTACAAGGCCAATCCATTTTTCTTTTTTTTTTTTTTTTTTGAGGGCTCAAAGTGCATGTGCTGTGTATGTGGGCAGTAAAGTTCAAGCCAGTTGCTGACTGTAGGCACTCTATGTGCTGAGCTCAGGGGCACAGGCTGCCCCGGGAGGTTATGCAGGCTCCATCCTTGGAGGTATTGTAGAGATAACTGGACAATTTCATGAGAAACCTGGCATTATCTTGGAGCTGACCCTGCTGTGTGGGGGAGGTTGGACCAGAAACCTTGCGAGGTGCCTTCCAGTACAGATGGTGCTGTGCTCCTGTGGAGTGGCCAACAGCCGAGTGCTGTTCAGCTGCCCTGTGGCACAGCACAATCTCCTACTTGTGGGCAGCACCCTGTGCTCACACAGCCAGAGGGGCTCTCCAGTGACATCCTGGCACAAAACTTCAGCCATGGGACCATTGGGAGTGTGGAGAAAACCAGCAGTCCAACAGGAATTTCAGCTTAAATACAGC
>VRYO01002772.1:54348945-54391165 GCA_009812075.1 Sialia sialis | reverse complement strand
CTTATAATTGTGAAATTACCGTAAATGGTTGGTGTTGGCACTATGCTGCTGAGAGATGAACTGGATCTTAGTATAACTTAGAAATATCTCAGGGTTTTCCAAAATGCTGCCAGACTGTCATACATCTGACAGGTAATTTTTCCCAACAGACAGTGCTGGAATATTATTTTTTACTTTTTTTTTTTTTTTAAATCCCATTCTTAGTAATTGAAACAATTTATTCTATATTTCATCTAGAAAACTCTCACACATTGGTTATCACTGCATTA
This sequence comes from Sialia sialis, assembly GCA_009812075.1. NCBI lineage: Eukaryota > Metazoa > Chordata > Aves > Passeriformes > Turdidae > Sialia > Sialia sialis. The sequence goes on along the minus strand of VRYO01002772.1, from coordinate 54,390,896 downwards.
AGTTAATCAAATCTAATTGGTTGCACGTACAACTATTTTTTAAATTATCAGGCATAAATATTATTCCTCACTGAGGTGATTTAAATTATATTCTGTTTGAAATAAGTATTCAGGAGTGTTTTTTCCACTTGGCTCTCAGATGAGTATAAATATGGCTCTGTTGGAAAGTGTTCTTTACCTCAGGCCCTGTTTTTTATAATATTGCACTTACAATATAAATAATTCAACAGGTAGACATATCAATAGATGCTGACAGTTTTGGCCATCAGGCATAAAATGAAAAAAATCTTTATTTAAATAAGGCATTTCTAAACACAGAACTTTTTTTTTTTTTAATGTTTAGAGGTCAAGTGGAATTCAAGTGATGAGATTATCTTCCTTTTATGAATTCCACTGAAATTTCCCTTTTCCAGTTTAGAGAGAAATACCTACATTCAGTTAAATTGTGCCTTAATTCGCTTTAAAACATCATCTATATATTAGATTTTATGAAGTAGCTACATCTCCATCATAGTTTAATTTTTTTACAACATGTCAATGTAGGTAATAGAATGAAAGCATTACTCATATATACTTGAATACCAAAAGTTTTGTATGATAACCTTTCTTTTTTAGCACATAATAATATTCTTCTGTGTTTATTTTTTAGTAAATATGAATTCCCTTTCTTATTTCTCAGCACAGTTGTTTATCTTGAATAAGTAAGATATACAGCCTCATACAGGCAGGTTCAATGCATGTCTGTAAGCAGAAATCTTTCAGGCTAGTATTTAGATAATATAGATGCAGATAGCAACAGCTGAAGTCACACCGTGTACTGTGCTCACTGGAAAATAAGATGTATTTGAAAATATAACATTAAATTGTTTAAAAGTATTGGGAAGTATAGATAACAGTACCATTGTATCTATGTCCGCTTCAGTATAGCTGAAGTTAAAGGGGAGAGATCCTCTAGGATAAAGGCTATTGCAAATTTAGTGACGTCTTCACATCAAAAGAAGGTGATCTGAAGAAAATTCTGTGCAGCATCTCGTGCAAAGTCTTCTAGAGTTTATAACAGATCCTTAAAATTTCTCTGGATTTCACTTCAAGCTCGTGCACCATAAGTAATACACTAGATCTGGGAATTTGCATGTTGAATTGCAGGTCTGTAATCTGCTAATAGCTTTCACGTTATGGTTGGCAAAATATTTACAGAAATTGCCAATGTCTGCAAGAACACTTTGATACTTTGCCATGGAAATATACTTAATGCAGCATGTTAGATTTTTTTGTTTGTTTTCGTGGATTATTTGTTCACAGAAGACAGGGAATATGAGCCCAGTTTTGTAAGAAACTGAACTCTTACTGACATTCATAGGAGTAAAAGTCACACAGTACTTTATAACACTCAGTATCTTGCAATATCACAGTTTATGTTGTTGGAATAAAATATGACAGGGTAAATTGAAGGGGATTTAAACAGTGTGTGCCGTTACCAGTTCTTGTGTTGGAAAGAGGAGTGGTGAGTAAAGCTTAATGCAGTGAAGCCAAAGCTTGGTTTCAAGCACAGCTCTTAGTAGTTCTGATGATAGAGCTGTCCAAAGAATGGCAATTCTCACTGGCACGTACTTGCCTTCTTGTCAGGGACTTGCTGCTTAACTAAGTTATCTAGCAGTGTTAGTGACTAGGCTGAAAAATGTTAGACTCAGGATCATCACTGCATATGTTTCCTTTACAGATTCAAGGACTGGAATTTAAAGGACCAGTAGGGTATTGTCATAGAAGTTAATCAGGAAGAGAAAGTCAGGGTTGGGAATACAATACATAGGAGAAGTCCATGGTTTTTTAATTACCTATAACTGCAGTGTGATGTACTGTGTACTACAACTGGTACATGACATTCTCAAGCAATATTTACAGTATCATTTTGGGATGCTTACTTACTGGCTCCTTGAAGCTTGTGGATATTTCCTAATATAAGTATTCTGTAATGTTGTAATAGCAGAATAGTAATTTAACATGTTAACTGATGGAATTTACATTTCATTTTAAAAATTGGATCTCTGCATAAGTCATACCATAATTTTGTAAGTGTCTTTATCTGAATTGTGGGAGCCAAACAGATCAAACACTAGAATTTTTAATGTTGCCAAGTGGGGTATTTTGGTGTTTGAAATTTGTGAAGTTTTGTTACTGTGCTGGATTATATGTTTGAGTCAAAATAACAAAAAATAAACTCAAACCACAACCAGCCTCCAAAAGCTGCTTTCTGATAACTCTGAGACCTAATCTGCGTGCAGAGGCAAAAAGAAATTCAGAGATTTGGAACACAGTGTCTTCTGTTCCTGAAGACTATGGTAAATCCATCTGTTCAGAAAATCCTTGTAAAAAAGCAGACAAAAAGGTGAATTACCACCAATGCACTACTGTTAATGTGGGTTGTCATACAACTTGTACCAAATTTTCAAATTGAAACATCAGAAATCATCCTGGATGTAACATGAAGGATGATAGCTGGCACAGCAGAGACAAAGAATGTACCTCTTACTTCTGTAGATTTTCTGGAGGGTTGGGATACACAAAGCATCTCTCTTACATCCCCCACTACAACATGAGGAGGACACCTTTCTACCTCAGAGTGGTATTGAAAGGATAAATATGTGCTGGATTATGTGTTCAAATGTGATGCAAAATTTTGCTTTATTTATACCATGACTTTTACAAAGTCTTTTGCTTTTGAGTTGGTGGGTAGTGCCATTTTAATACAGACAAAAGCTAATAATTTAGTGAAGTATGTGGGTTTGGATACAGTTTTTTGAGGCCTTCAGCTTCTTGCCTTCACACCTGAGTGCATATTTTAAAAAAAATATTTTTTTGCCACAGCTGTGAAATAACTTGTGGCTGGGAGCCACATTGATTGCTTGACAAGGAGGAACAATGTCTCAGGGGTTTCTGTGCATCACATGTGTGTTTTGTGAAATCTGTTTCTGGAACTACTGCTGTGCTATATTTCTCCGACTAAAGAAATGTACAAAGGAAACATGACAGAAGCCAGCACTGCTATTGGAAACCCACTGGAGTGTAAAGGATCAGAGTATTCTATGGATATCCCTATACCAATATCATGTTATGAGTTATGGATCTCATTTTGGAGTAAAATGTGCCTGCTCGGGTCATTTAGCAACCTTAATCTCATTTTATAAGAGAGTAATTTATAAATGTCATGATCTCTGAAGAAATGAAATTGCTTTGTATACACTTTGTTTATACAGGGTTCACTCACAGCGAAAGCATTGCATGTATTACAATTTACTAGTGTTTTGTTCATCATTCTCTCTAATTTAAAGCTTATAACTGAGCATTGCCAACAGTCTTTACAGGGATAAGAAGAAAAGTCTGAAAATGGTACACATATACATATACATAATTGTTTTTATTATAATTTTTTTATTTTCAGTACTTTCTTCGAGTAGTTTCAGGTTCTGAGTGTCTCAATGTTTCTTCTCAAAGCTCACGGATCTTATAATTTATTGACAGCTGCAGTAGATTTCAGATGTATTGGAGGTACTTTGCCTGCATTTTCTTAAGGTCATAAAAACCTTTAAACATCAAAATTAATTCGATTACATACATGCTGCTTATGTTTTTGTTATTTTTAGCAAGAATATGTTTATTTCATTGGCAATAGAAAAATGCTTATGATTTTAAATGTGTAATTCCTAGCATTCTATGACATACTCAAAACACATGGAGGGCTATAATACCTACTGTTTTTTAAGTGGCATAATGCTTAGTACGCTATTATTTTTTTTCCAGTTATTTAAAGGTTTCCACCATTAAATGTATTTCCTATTATTGATGTTTAGCCTATATGTTCATTAACCAACTCTTTACAATAACTTACAAAAGTTTTTTGTTTCTAATTGGCATGTATTTTTCTAAATGCTATTTAAATTCTTAATTTTAGTTAATTCCTTTCAATTGCTTTGTTAACATTTGGAGTAATGCTAAATATTGTATCCTTACACACGGTTGAACAATGTCAAAGCAATACTTTAATTCCTGAAGCACTTTCTTACACAGCAGGCCACTAAGCAATGCATGTGTATTACTAAGCTTATTTAGTTCCAGTCACAATTTCCATTCTAGAAAACAATGTATTTCTCATTTTCATCTTTCCTCCTGCTGTAGCTGCTGCTGTTCCTTTTTTTAATATTATTGTTTGCATTGTATTGTCCAGTCAAAGTCAGGCTTTGTGGCTAGCAATCTTTTGCGCCTGTACACTTAAATAATAACCTTCAGTCAGTCATTATTTTATCATGCATGAAAAATTGCAGCTTCTTTGTCCACTTGCAAGCTGCTATGTCTATCACTCATCCCCTTCTTTAGAAAAAGGCTGAAAACTAGGTGTGTTTCCATCTTCCCCAGTGAGATCAAGCAAGTATTTGCTGTTAGATCGGTACTGCTTGCTTTTGAGGAGATGACCAGCAGTCAGCCAGGTGCATGAGCATTGATTTCAGTGGGGCTGCACAGAGGAAATGTAGAGCTGAAGATCTTCAGTAGACTCAAAGCCAGCATAGCTCAGGCTGCTGTATACACCTCTACCTGGGGAAATCTGATGGTATTTCTCTAAAGGGTGCAGATGTGCCAAGTAGTGTTTGGAAACATGCAGGTAGCATAATACCTGATTTATGGAAGCCCCTTCTCTGTTCTCACAGTTTTCCACACTCAGGCTTTTTTTATATTTCTCTCAGAGAGGAGGCGAATATATCCAGTAAACCAAAAAATGTGTTTATGTCCATGTGGGTGTATATAAAATCTTGAATCTGTCATTGGCTTCCAAAGAAGAAAAGAATTTTCCATAGAAACCCTGATAGTAATAATACTGAAGATCATGAGTTCTTTACAGAAAGTTATGGAACTATGGAGGCATAAATCTGTGTTAAAGATTAAAAATACCATTTTGGAGTCTGCAACTGCAATAGCACTGTTTGCTTTGCATAAAAACAATTCTATATTCAAGGGGCTTTTTCGTGGCTTTTAGGGAACTTTGCTGTTTTGTGTAACAGCCTCATTTCTACAGCTGTAATTTCTGGGAAAAAAAAAAAAAGAATACTCAGCTATTTTCCTAATTCAGACTGTGACAAGAAATATGATGGCACATGGGATTTGTACCTTGCACAGAAGGGAAAAGAGAGACAAAGAAATCACAAAAGTAGCTTGAGCTTGATAACTGGCTTTGGCTTGGCTGTGTCCATTGCTGAGGATCATTAATGCCTAGAGGATTTTTTCTGTCTTTGTGCTTCCTGCCTATCTCAGCATCCATAGGCATCACTTTGTGTGTTTGCTTCTTCACTTGTAGGTATTTAGATCAAGTAATGTAGTTATTCTTTGACCTGCAGAGCCAAAGTGCTCAGGAAGAAGAGCAAAGGTGGATCTTTCTTTGCTTATGGCTTCATTTCAGCATTACTCAGGTACATTGCACAACATAAAAAGTGCCTGTCAGTGACAATTACTGTCTCTAGTTCCAAAACAGTAACAGACCCATACAATTCTTTTGATTTCCTTGGGGACAATAGCTTTTACAATTTTCTATGAAGGTTGATAATTTTTTTCTCTTCTAGGAATCAGTTCCAGCCCTGAGTGTGATGTCAAGACAGAGATCTAATTTTTTTATGAATTTCACTGTTGAAAATGGCAACCCTATTGCTGCAGTGGGATACAGGTGTTCTGGAGGGTCACATGAAGTTGATTTCACAATGCACAGCTTTTGAAGAGGAGATTTTGATACTGTGGAATTTAATTCATCCTTTAACAGGGCAGGCAGGCAGTGATGCACTTAATCACATGCTGTTGATTTCTCTGTTCTGAGAATTAGTTTCTATAAAGATTAGAGGCCTCATAAAGAGACAGATGAATTGTAAAGGCTACTGAAAACTACAGCTATGTAAATAATATGGAGGCTTTACATTTGAGGGCATAAAAGCTCAGCTTTCATATATGAGATCAAGTCAAACCTTCTTTAAATCCAGGAAAGTGGTAGATATTTTAATTGTAGTGGTTCCAGTTAGGTATTCAGAAGCACACATAAATCCATGTGAACAGCCTAGTTACTGAAAATCTTCATTTTCTCAGGACAGACATTCATTGTGGAGTGTGCTATTATGGAAGAAATTGTGCACTTCCATCTGCTTATCGCCTTGCCAGCATCATTTAAGTCTTCCTAAGATTCAGTTTTTCAGGAGACTGAGCTAGCAATGCAGAGTATATTGACCAGGAAACAGTTACTTGTAGGTTTCTGTGAGCCCTGCTAGGCTTTATTCATGTGTATGTTGAAGATGTTTCACACTCAGGAAAGCTGGTTGCCTCAGCCTGGCAAATGCAGGAGTTTCCAGTAGGAATGGGGACATTGCAATTATAGACAATGCTGCAGTGCAGCATCCTCTTTCTAGGTTTTCATGTGGATGAGCTGAAAGAGAGAAAAATAATAGTCCATTAGGGGGCTTATATTTATTGTATTGTTCTTGACAGGAGAATTCATTTTGGTTTAGTGAGGGACCTGAAGGGACTTTTGTCTCTCCCACTTAATTAATGACAGCCCCTGAGCTGTAATACAGTGTTTATTGTAGATTTCCTAACTCTGGCAAGCTCCTGGCATGCCACTGAAGGCTCCCAAGACAGACTAGTGCAGAAGGTATTTGCACCAAATTCATGGTTACTGTTCAACTCCCCTGTTAAATGTAGCTCGATTCCTTCTGTGTACTGCCAAAGAAGCATGAAAGTTGAATGCAGAGTGAAGAATTTAAGCAATGCTGTGGATGAGTTTCATACGTACTGAGGGCATATGCAAAATGATTGTAAGCATGACAAGGTTGGCTGAATTAAGAATTCTGAATTAATTTATCGTCTGTCTGATTCCTCTTACAGCCTTGGAATGTTTCCTTTTTCATAGAAAATTATTGTAGCTGCCACAGCTTTACTGGTTTATTTTTAATCCACCATGGCTGGTCAGAAAAAAAAATCCTCACATTCTTCTCCTCTTCTAGTTTGTCTATACCTTTGGCTCACTGAGTCACAGCAACATGATGGTTACCTCATCGCAGTGTGACACAACATTTTGTAAAAGCACAGGTGGTATGGTACCTTCTTATTTTGAATACCACCTGGCTAAGAATCCACTCCTAACATTTTACATAATCCAGTATTTCTGGAATACTGAAATAAAAGCAAAGTGTAACCTAATGCAGAGTGTGTCCAAGGAGCCACCATCAACAGCAGGAGAAAAATCAAGAGCTAAGTATAGAAAGCAATGAGTTAAACATAAGGAGCCAGTGAAAAAAATGTACACATTAAAAGATATGTTAAATATAAAATATATATATGTTATATATAAAAGATATATTAAAAGATATGTCCCTGTTCTACACTACGGTTTGTTTTGGAAAATACAGGTTTTATGTCTTGTGTTTATTTCTTAAAACAGAGCAAACAAAACAAAAAAAAAACAAACTAGACATTTGATAGGCTGTGGCTGATTGTGAATCTGGTGATACATGTCCCTGCCTCTCACAATGCTCAGTTCTGCTTCCCTGTCCCTCTGCTCCCCACACATTTGCTGGTAATCATATGTTGGAGACGTGGATGGCTTGAATAAATGTCAGAAACCAGGACTTCTTTCTTGGACACACAAAGCTTTATGATTTTACTGCTCTAAGGGCACCCTCCGGCCATGAGTTGCTTCTGGAAAAAATGTCTATTATCTACTCATTTGACCAGGAACTGTACACAGGCAGTTAAAACCCCCTCCTGCTTGCCAAGGCACATCTCCTGTAACATGGGATTCAAATGGCAGTCAGAGTGGCTTTAATGAATTTTACTCTTTTTCTGAGGAAAAAGTAAGCTATTCTAGGATTTTTACTTGCTATTACTGTTAAGAATGTGTCAGAATTTTCACTTTAGAGACGTTTCATGTTTTGATGGAAAATAATTTTCATCTATCTGAAACTTGGTGTGCTAGCTTAGCCCTTATTTAGACATCTAAATAAACAGATTGGTTTTACCAAAATATTCATCATACAAAATTCAGCACACTATAAAAGTAGAAGCCATTGCAGCAGGACTTGGTTTTCATCACTTGTGGAAATGTGGCACTTGCGTTTGATTTAGGAAGGTGACTCTGAACAATCATATTTTAAAAATTGGAAGTTTAGAGCACAATAATATGTAGTTCAGAGCTCCTGTGTCAAGAAGACACCATCTTAAAATAATCTACTCTACCAGCAAGCATGTCTTTGCCTATGGCTGCTTTTTATTGCAGTGGCCTGGGATTTTTTTTTTCCCTTAAATGTTGGAAAACTGGTTACTCCTGCACTTGAAAGATTTTTTTTTTCTACCTCTTTCTAAGCTATGTCAAATGTTCTACATTACAACCTGCACTGTCATAACATCATCAGTGTCTTGACACAGTTTTAAAGTGGGAAGTCTCAGCCGCTGAATGCAGATTGGCAAGAAATGCTATCTGGGGACAAAGAAGTTTAAGAGAGAAGTTGAGGGATTTCAGTAACACATAAATCTGAGCTGGTTTCAAGATAAAAATAAGTAATTACTAATAATAATTACTAATTTTCTAGATGCTAGCTGATAAATGCTAGTTTGCTTGGATCGAGGGGTCTTTGAATTTTTGTCAGCAGATCTCAGCAAGTCTTGGGGCTACAGTAAGTGCCACAAAACTGTCCTTTGGAAGCAATCAAATTTGTCTTTGCTGATATCTCCACTGGCTCTAATACAGCACAGCAGGCACTTTAGGTCTTAAGTGGTACCCTGGAGCCTCAAACTCTGTTGTGCTGCTGGCTGAAATGAAAAACCATGGAGTAAGACATAGTGGTAAGAAAGACAAAGAGTAAGATCCAAATATGGTTAAGAGGGTCTAGCAATGACTTTTGGAGACTTTTCATGGCATGCTGTGAAAGTTGTTGTTTTTTGTCTTTCAACTAGAATGGAACAGAAAGAGATATCAAGGGAAGAAAAGTCAAATAAAATAGTCACAGATACAAAATGGTAGAATAACTTTTTACCTTCACAAATCTCAAAGGCTAGCATATAAGGTCATCATTCAGGGAACCACAGGCTATGAAAATGAGGTTTAAGCTTAAACCAAATCTACGTGGAAACACGTTGACATCCTAATTACAGCAGCATATCACAGTTGTAGTAAAACAGCTTAATTTTCATGATTAGGTAATAAAAGATTGGTTTTGTCCTGCAGTACTATTCTTCTGGTACTGACTCATCCTCAGTTCCCAGATGCAGGCACAAAGGATACTCTCTTCATCCCAGAAGTGGCATCTTTAAAGAAACTAAGGAAAATTTAGCACAAAAGATGTCTGTTGACATATTTCAGTTTGTATAAATGTTATCCTTTTGATAAGTTAAATGTAAACATTTAATGTCTTTCTTTCTTGCAGTCCTTTTATTACAAGAGGTTGGTTTATTTTCCCTGTTCTGCAATTAATATTTTAGGTAATGGTCTTCTGTGGATTGCTTCATTTCATTCCAGAACTCATTTTGAATAGTTTTACTTTCCTTCTCATTTGAGAGTCATCACTTCCCCCTATAACTCAGTGCGTCCCTTCTCTAGTGGTAGACACTGTGCTTAGTGGTTCAGGAGAAAAGTCAAGGTTTGACAGCAATACTTTGGCCCAGCCTGGTTAGGAACTGCTAGTTAGACTTAAAAAAAAATATTCTTTCATAGCCTTCCTAAGCTCCTTCTCTGCAAGTGCTAGCTATGTAGGTTTGTAGTGCTGAAGCAGGTCAAAGGGCTGTGCCAAGTATATGTAGGAAGGTGTGGGAACATTGCTTTAGAAATATTGAGTCAGACAGAGTAGTGAAAGCTGACAGTGTATGCCAGAAGTAAAGGCAAGGTAACTCAACATGAAAAGTCCATCTGCTTAATGTGGCTGCTGACTGCTGGATTTGGTTTGCTGTGACTGAGGAAATTAACCTAATAAGTGCATAGTGGTTGCCTCAATATGCTTAAGAGAAGGACGAGATATGATTAGCTTCTGCCAGAAATAGTCCGTAGCTTTAAAGTCTTACATTATTTCTGCTCTAAGAAACTAAAAATTAGAAAGTCACCCTGTACAAGCATTTTGAAGAAATAAAGGAAACAAGAGGAGTGTGCAGTTGTAGTATTTCTTTTGCTTATGTTTATTCAATTATTTTTTTAAAAGGGGATCCTGGCCCATATGTAAGGACTTGGATGTATAAGAGCTTGACCTGCCATGCAAGATGCCATGGAGGTTGCTGGTTCAACTTCCCTATAAGGCCTGCCAGCCCTTTGTTTTTCATATAAATTACCAAAATTGAAGTGTCAGTCAAATCAAACAGATATGTCAAATTTTGTTGGTTTTCCTGTCCTTTTCATGAGGGGGAAAAAAAAATAAATCCTTGGATGTTTTACTTGTTTTATCATTTTAGCAGCTGGGATTGCTTAATCACACAGCCATACTTTACTAGAGTCTCCATATGGCATATAAATGTAGGAAAAGCAAACTATACATCACATGCTTTCTCCTCTGTAATTTATAGACTAGAATATAATAAAGAGGGTCAAAAGGATTCAGTGGAATAGACTGTTTCAGTTAGAAGGGACTTACAACCACCATCCATCTCGTCCTGGTGCCTGACCAATTTGGGGCTGACCAAAAGCTAAAGCACGTTGTTAAGTGCATTGCCCAAATGTCTCTTAAATGCTGACAGTCTTGGGGCATCAACCACCTCTCTAGGAATCCCAGAGTGTTCCAGAGTGTGAGCACCCTCTCAGTAAAGAAGTGCTTCCACATGTCCTTTTACTGAGTACTAGGGAGAAGAGATAAGCATCTCCCTCTCCATTTCCCCTCCAGAGGAAACTGTAGTGAGCGGTGAAGTCTTCCTTCAGCATCCTTTTCTTCAAAGTAGACCAGCCTTTGAAGGCTTTAGCCTTTCAGGCTTGTTTCTCCAGCTTTTTTTACCTTCCTCTGGAAGCATTCTATGGCCTTCACATCCTTCTTAATTTGTGGAATCCTAGGGTTGGCTTTGATTTATTTTCTTTTCCCAAAGGTTGCATCTTTCAGTTTCTTTCCTTTCATCACCTTCCCTTCACTCTTCTGTTCTCTCCTTGTTTTAACTTTTTTATTTTATTGTGTAGACATGGCTACACTCATTTTTACACAGTAGCTGTTGATCTAATCGTGTTACTGGAAGGTGAGAAGCTGAAACAATGAGCAGTGCGTCACTGCTAGCTTTGACCTCATTTCTTTTCAATTCTTTTCTTATAGTTTGAATAAAAATCACTCAGAGGAGTTGGAAGAAGACACACCTGTGCACTTTCTCAACCTATTTGCACATGTGAAGGTGGCTGAGGAAGTCTCTGGACTTGGCTTTCAGTTCCCGCCTTCCCACCTCAGCTTGTGATTTTTCAAGTACAGTAATTTCACAACTATAAGTCGCACCAGATTATGAGGCACACTTCCAGGTTGTTGGCAAATTTCCGAACATTGTCCATATATAAGGCGCACTGGACTATAAGGCACAATTTTTTTTTTGCAGCGAGGATCCCATCCGCTCACAACAAAGTAACGAATTAGTAACAGAATCGCGCGATTGCAGAGTTTAGTTGCAGGTGCTCAATTTGCAAACATTTTTCACGGATCGGCCTTTAAATGCAGTCCCAGGCACCCTCCCTGTGCCACGGGCCTTGGCACTCGCACCCGGTGCCAGCTGCTGTGACTGCCCTCACAGCGGCTTGCACTTCCAGGTTGGCAAATTTCCAAACTTTGTCAATTTATAAAGCGCACTTCCAGGTTTAGACCAAAATTTTAGTCAAAAGGATGCACCTTATAGTCTTGAAATTACTGTACATATAGTCTGTGGATCCATTCTGCACACCAAGATTGGGAAATATTCTGTGTTAAAGATAATTTTTCAGAAAAGTGCACAATTGATGCACCTAAGAGCTGTGGCAGATGTACAGGGTCCTAAAGCTGAAGCAGGCTTTGGCATTTCTTAAAATGACTTCGGCTCTGAGAACAAGTGTTTGTGAAACTACGTCTTGACAGAGAGAACCACACACGCACAAGCACATACAGATGTCCCTTGTGCAGTAATGCAAGGACTGTACAGTTCCCTACCTCCCCTTCTACTAAGCTCCACAGAGCAGGTATTTGGGGGCCTTCCCTTTAGCAGGTAGGACCAGGCTCTCTGGTCTGCACATCCACACTGCAGTTGCCTGAGCAGTATGGTGTGGCAGCAGGGAATGGCAGCTGGAAGGACAGGTTGGGATGGGAACCAACCCCGGAGGTCCCAGTACTGCCCACTTGGGGCTTGGGATTCCTACCAGAGGGCTGTTTGCCACATTTGAGGCTTTCTAGAAAGCTTCAAAATATTCTACCATGGAAACCAGTGTTTTTAGAGACTGTGGAGTGATAAAAAGTGCAGGACTTAATGCTGCTAACCAGGGAAAGAAAAACCTTTGACAAAACATTCCTATATTTTTTTTTCCATAATACTGTAAAGCATTTGTTTAATAAGAACTTTTTTCATCTATGATAATATTTTTTCTTCTGTTTGGACTTGCACTTCTATATCTGTTCTTGAGACCTTTCCATTCATCATTTCCTTTAAACGAGGACTTTATGTTCTGAAACTACTAATGTCAAAATAGGTCAAAATAATATTAATCATCTTCCCAGATACTATTGCAGTGACATATACATAGTTTTTTAAGAATAGCTCCCTGCATGAAGGAAGTGAAAAAGCTCAGTTGACCTTTTCTATTATTGCTGTTTTTTTTCCTCTGGTGATTGTTGAATATTTGTACACTTAGTAGGGTTTTTGGTTTCTAGAACAGTTTCTTCATATATAAAATTAAACCTTTTTTTTGCCTTTTTAATATTTTTAATATTTAATAAAACTTCTCATAAATTAAGACCAAATAAAACTGTATTTGTGGCAGAGTCATTATAGTAGGCACACAGTATCTGTATTCCACCATAAAAAAAAGGAGAAGAAATGCAAAGACATTCAGCTTTTAGACAAAATTTTCTGCTGTGTATTCTCAGATCAGATGCAGGCTCATAGCAGATTTTTATGCAGGTTGATGGCATGAGATCACTAGGCGAAATTAATATGTTGCCTTCATATTTTGCTTTGGTCACCTGAAGCATGTGTTGATAGAGAGAGCTGTAAGATGTATTCCCCTCTGTGGTTTTTCCTTCTTTCCATTTTCTTGTTACCAATTTCACTGATAGAAAATCATGTCTCATTTGAAATCCTCACAATTTCTTAAAAATCTGCCTTGAAAACTGCCTACTGACTGTGTTAATATAAAAGAAATACCTATCTTAGCTGTTGATGAAATGGTTTTTAAAAGTACTTTTTTCACTGTGATATCTAGATGCTGAAACTTGATTAGGAAAATTACCAAGATTCATTGGTAAAGTGACAATATTGATTTTAAATACTGTGAGACAGCATGATTTCATGAGATTTATAGCAAGTCACACATGTAAGTCACTTGAGAAACAATTTACAAAGGAATTATCTCTGAGGGTTTGGTATCAAGCTACTGATGTTTCTAGAATTTTACTGATCAGCAGAACTTAAATTCCCAAGATATGAAATATGGAAGATGTGATCTTTTTAGTTTATAACAGTGAACAAGGAAAGTACGGAAAAGCCCAAACTGATGCTAGTACTACTTTGAAATTTTGACTATTACCTCTCCTCTCTGTGCTCAAAGTCTTTGTGATCAAAGGTTGGCTGTGGGTTTCAGAACAGCAGGACTTTCCTGGCACTTTAGAGGAGGTCCCTCAGTTACCCTGCAGAACCAGAGACTGACATTCTTCCTGAGATGGAGCTAGTCAGCTGAGGGATCAGATCACACATGGGATGCACTGCAGAGCCCTTCCTCTGCTGAAATCACCATCTGAAGAATCCCCATGCATGTCAGTGGCTGTTGGGGTTAAAAACTCACCAAATACCTGACCATAGAATTGGGTCCCAGTGCTGTCCACAGTGTTTGTTGTTGTTAATCTAGGTTAACTACACATAATGCTTGCCTTTCCAAAAAGGGTAAAATCTATTCAGTTTGAAACATTAACAGCAAAATCCCTTGCTGCTTGACAAAGAGAGAGAGGGAGAAAAAACACTACATACAATATTTAATAGAATGTTTTTCTGATTAGCATTGCAAATTTAATTAATTTCTTTGTAATTATTAATTATGTTTAAATATTCTTTAGGTTTTAAGAGAATTTTCTTTCTATTTCTTGTATCTGTCAATGTTCAGGCCAGGTAAATATTTTCAAGATCAAATTACGTTGTCAGAGAGACATAAAGCAGTACTTTAAGTATGGGGTTTCATTAGTACCCTCACCAGAGCTTAAACTTTCCAACTGTTTGTTATTCTCAAATTTAAAACCACATTTGAATTCAGATTCTAGTGACAGAAGTGACTGTGTATAGTGCACATGCACATCTATTTAAACTCACATAAAACCAGTCTAAGAGATGAAGGGACCTCCTGTTCTTCTTTGTTATCTATGGTTCTGTCCTTGCATCACTGGTACATAGTCTTTTATATTGTCAGACATGAGTAAGTCTACCAGAAATACCAGAAGAGGCTCTTAAAAGAAGTGCTTTAATAGATTTATTGCACTGTGTATTGTGTGCTTTTTTGGTTTCAAAAGGCAGGCATCATGTTAAAATGCAGTAATTGTGTCCATGTGCCTTTGGAAATGTGATAACTTAGGGGATGGGAGCTAAATGGATAATAGAAAAGGCAGCTGTTAATAGAAGACGGTTTTGCTGGGAAAAATAATCTCTGTTGTCCCTGAATTAGTGCATTGTCTGTACAAAATTTCATGAAGTATTTAAAACTATTGGGTGTAGTAGAGATAGAGAGTTCGGGTTTGGGGTTTTCCCCCCCCGCCAAAATGCAGTCTATCTGGCCATGTAAACAACTTCACTGTCAAGGAATGCATGAACTCAATGCATTTGATGTCTTTGTTTGTTTCATCCAAATATGTTTTATAACTTCTGCCTTTTTGAAGTAAATTGCCAATTTTTTTTCAGTCAATCTAAATATAGTTGATTTTTTCCCTTTCAGGTACTCGCTTGTTCTGTCAGGGAAACTAAGGTTTATACTAAGATCCAGTATGAATTATTTTATTTGACTATGAAATCTCTGTTTTCTTATGAATTGTTCATCTATGGTTTTGCTTCTGTTAATTTAAATGGGAATAGAAATGGGACTCAGTTATTCAAGTTTTTAATTATTGGGAAATGATAGACACAGTGATCATCATCTTACTTCACCACTATTTTTTGTTTTTCAGAGGTGTAAGGAATAAAAGAAATTAAAATTCTAGTTATGGACGTTTTCTAATATTTCTAATAAGGTATAGAAATTTATATGATGTTATATGTAATTAATTTTCAGTCCTAGAAGAAACTTCATAAGGTTTACTGGAAACAATTAGAAGTTAATCCTGTAAGCAATAAATAAATTTGCCCTGGAACTAGTTTGCAATGAAGTCTAAATTAAATAATAATAAAATAATTTGTGACCTTCTTGATGACTTCCCTAAGCACTTATCTGAAAAGGAGGGGAATAGAGACTTTTTTTTCAGATAAAATATAAGTTATGTAAGGAAATGCTGTTCCCTAGCAATTACAGAATTTCATCTAGGAATTCCATACTAAAATTCCAGTTCCTTAAAGATAAATAAATGAAACAGGACATTATAGTCTGGCATGAATATTTCAGGCATTTTTTAAAGGCTGTCTGATGGCTATAATCCTTTCTCTCCATGAATTAACTCCCACTGCTCTTGCTCCAGGTGGAATGAACTTTTCCTACATTAGGAGAAGATTGTTGGTTGTCAGCACTATCATAACCTGCACATACTGAGGAGTGGTCAAAGCAAACGATGCCTAATCATGGCTGCTGCCCTCTGGTTACACTGGTACTGCTTTACTAGGAGTTTCTAAAAGTAGGAAATCAAGGAAGCTTTTCTCCAAAAAAACGTGTAATGTAATTTTAAATTAGTTTGGACTTCAGCAGGAAAGTCTGTTAATGTTCAAAATAGAAATTAGTTTAAAAATTAATCTTAAATAGTTGAATAGCTGATTTTTCTAGTGCTCACCTGTGAACAAAAGAAGCAGCCAGCAATTGTTCATTTGGTAAAAACGTTGGAGGTGTGCTGCAATCAAAATAAGAAAAGGACTTTTAGTGCCGTTTTGTAAGTTTTGCTTTTGAACAGGGGTGAGGGGAAAGCAGCTGGTAACTGGCGAAAGGCAAGGGCCACTAGAATAATATTTGGGAAGTGAGAGCAGGAGTTTGGGGCTCTCATGTGAGTGAACCGAGTACATTTGCAGGCTCAGTTTTTCACCTTCCATCATCTTATTAGCAGCTTTCAACTGACTGCCTGGCTGATGTCTAGGCCAGCAGAGAGATCTCTAGAAAATCTGCCTTTTCTCTGTCTTGGCTGCATAGAGCTGTGTGATGCTGGTGATAGAAAGCAGAAGAATTTGCATAGCTGTCTGTCCAGTGTCTGTCAAAATTTTTCCTGGCTCCCAGAGGCCATCTGAAGGGCTGTGAATTACTGGTGAAGTTTATCCAGGTCTTCTTCCCTCCTATTTTTTGCATTGCTTCAGGAGATGCACTAGTAACATGGAGAAGAGGGATGTTTTTCCCTGTAGTAGGGAGGATTTCCTGATAGACAGTGTAAAACAATGATGGAACAATGTGGAGAAACTGGTCTTTCCACAAAAGGACTGAAGCTGATGCACCAGCACAGCACTACAGAATGGTCTTGTGGCCATTCAGCTAGTTGTACTTTCAATGCAGGTTTTTATTGTCTATAACCACACTGAGGACTTTTTCCCCTTCTTAAGTTTTGTTTTGTTTTGTTTTGTTTTTTTAATGGAGACAAGGGAAGGCAAGAATAAGCTGGATTGTATCTCTTCATTGCTGGTAGTCTACAATATTCTACAGAATGTCCTATGAATGATAAGTGTGTACACCTTAGAAGTGCAAACATAATTTATGTCAGCAAAGCAAAGGGACATTTGGAATGGAATGGAATGGAATGGAATGGAATGGAATAGAATAGAATAGAATAGAATAGAATAGAATAGAATAGAATAGAATAGAATAGAATAGAATATTTCAATTGGAAGGGACCTACAACAATAATCTAGTCCAACTATCTGACCAGTTGAGATTCAGAGATGACCAAAAGTTGAAGTGCATTGCTATGGGCACTGTCCAAATGCATCTTACACACTGACAGACATTGAGAATCACCCCCCCGCTACAGGAAGCTGTTTGAGTTTTCAACCATTTTATTAGCAAAGAGATGATTTTTAATTTTCAGTTTAATTTTGCCATTTGAGCTGTGGTGCTGGGTTTCCATGGAAGATGAACTGGTGCATCCGTGACACATTGTTCTGAGGCTGGTCTTCAGTTCAGAGCTGGGGTGTCTTGCTCTGCTCCTATGAAAAAGTATTGGAGCTCAGGCCTTGATTCAAGAGGTTCTGAGCTCCATGAGCTGATTCATCCAAGGACATACACTACTTGAATTCTAAGTGAGGTGACACAATGAAGTGTCTTTTGTTTAAACAAATATTTTGAGGAAGCTGACTTGAATATGACTGAAATGAGACCTTTCTGTGTATTGTCAGATGACAAGAAAAGGAGAAATAAATGCAGCATGCATTTTCTTAGGAAAAATATGCATCAGGGTGTGGGCATAAGAAAGTGGGATCCAATCTTGGTATTTGGTTTTGGAAATTTCAGAGGCTTTGGAGCCAAAAATTTTATTCAGTGTCAGGACATCCTACAAAGATCTGCAAGGGGTAAGCAGATGGGTGTTCAGTGTGTTCCTTTTCCCACTCCCTTGTTGAGTTTGGACCAGTTTTATGACAATTAGCATGCACCCAGAATAACAAGCTTTAAAAAGCTGAAGGGAAAGAAGCTTAAGCGTATGTTAGAATATTCTGGGTAGACATACAGAAACAAGAAGGAGGTTTTGCCTCTTTTCTTGGTCTAGACATAACAGAATTAAACCTCTAAATTTGCTCTGGTAGTCCTAATTTAGTTTCATAGCTGATGGAGGGAAACGGGCAATTTCAGAAAGTGTTTCATTTGACCATTTTTAGACACATTATTTGGGCTGAGCTGGATTCCTCTTTGCAAATGCTACTTTATTTCCATAAAGAGTGATCCGGCTGATTTGCTCAGGCCTAGATGTCTAACATTATATTCCTATGTTAGACTGTGTGAATTTCACCTGGATTGTATGGGAAAGCTGATCAATGTCTTGATCAAGAAATGATTTATCATGATAATTTTGTTCTAGTCCATCTGCAGTGACTGTGTGACTCAACACAAGGACCAGTAAATATTTTCCTGCCTCATTCTCAAAGGTAGATTGTTTCCATGAAAATCAAAACAAAAAAGCAAAACAAGAACTAAAAAGAAAGAGAAAAAAAAGGAGCTTAGAAAGGCAGAGAACTTACTAAAAAGGAAATGTGTTGTTTCAATTCAGTCCATCAGAATATGTGAGACCTCATTGTCTGTAGTGTTTATTTCTCAACAGATTTTCATTAATGAATTGAGGCAGAATGGTATCAACTTACTGAACAATTTTGGATCATGTGCATCACTGTGGCAGGCTGCCACACAGGACTATTGGAGGCTGAGCAGGGTTTTACAGTGCCACAGTCTCCCACTTACCTGTTTCCTAAACACAGCTTTATGAGCACACTTTGTGGTACCATGGGCTCTTTTCTCTGAAGAGTACAGTAATTGCACAACTACAAGGCGCACCGGATTATAAGGCACACTTCCAGGTTGCCGGCAAATTTCCGAACTTCGTCCATATATAAGGCACACCCGACTATAAGGTGCATTTATTTTTTTTTTCCCCCAGTGAGGATCCGCACACAACAAAGTAATGAATTAGTAACGGGATTGCACGATCGCGGAGTTTACTGGCAGGTACTCAATTTGCAAACATTTTTCACGGATTGGTGTAGCCTTTAAATGCAGCCCCAGGCGCCCTCCCCGTGCTGCGGGCCCTGGCACTTCCACTCGCCCCCAGCACCAGCTGGTGCGGCTCCACAGCTGGCGTGGCTGCCGGCTCTCGTGGCTCGCACTTCCGGGTTGGCAAATTTCTGAACTTTGTCCATATATAAGGTGCACTGGATTATAAGGCGCACTTCTGGGTTCTGATCAAAATTTTAGTCAAAAGGGTGCGCCTTACAGTCATGAAATTACTGTAATTAAATTTATACCTAGAGTCTCAGCCCCTGGGAAACAGGTTTTCATGAGAAACTAAGATATCTAATGCAGAGGGACCTCTAAGGATTATTGTGCCCCAATGTTACCCCTGTAGCAAAACCTAAATCCTGACAGTGTGAATGCAGCAGAAGACTTTTGCCACATATATATAATGTAGCTATCAAATTCCAATGTTTACTTGAAATGTTGTTTTTTTTTTCTGCTGAGATTTAAACATGTTAAAGGAATTGTTAATGGAATGTGTTATAGAGAGGATAAATTGTTCCACAACACAAGGTTATGTGTCCTGATTGTATATTGCAAATATTTGGGCACAATAGGACCTTGATGATCTCGTTTGCTGTTTTATCTCTTGGGGCTTTCTCCTTCTCATTCACCGGTATTTGTAGTTCCCTCTGGGAAATGTGGAGAAAGAGAAGAGGTAAGCCTTGCAGAGTACATGCATGCATTTACCTGAGCCAAAGTTATTTTTCTAAGGAAAATTACTCGGACTGTATTTGTGGACTCTTCATCTCTCTGTGGATTCTTTATCTTCCCTCTCAAGGCCCTGCACTATCTGTCATTTACTGGTGAGACCCAGTTGGCCCAGGATGTTCACCTATATCTTCCATTTTCTAATTATCAAACAAGCATTTTTGACTTTGCCCCTTAATCTAGGAAGCACTACTACCCAAAATTCTAAAAAAGTCTTTATGAACTTTTATGTGTATAATTAAAGTACAGTAATTCCCCTATTATAAACTGCACCTGATTATAAGCAGCATTTTATTTTTTTTAAGTGAGGATCCATGTGTAACAAAGTAACAAATCAGTAACAGAATCGCTGCCAGCTGGGTTTGGTGTCAGGTGCTCAAGTTGCAACAGTTTTCATAGACCTGTGAAACCTTTAAAGGCAGCCCCAGGAACCCTCCCAGCCGGCTCTCACTTCTGGGTTGGCATTTCACTGGGATTTGTCCATAGATAAGCCGCACCTGAATATAAGCCACACTACTGGGGTAGGCTGGATTCTTCAATGAAAAAGGTGCGGCTTATAATCATGTAATTACTTTATTATCTAAAAAAATGCTTTTTCTTTGTTAATGATAAATTCTATGTGAACTATAAGTTCTGTGTGAACTACAAATTCTAGCCTCTACAGCAGAAGAGCAAACTGTGGATTTATGCAACATTTCATTAAAAAATCTTTTTTAATTTCATTGCTTTTCAGTGATATTTATCACCCTTTATCACTATGCATAGAAAAGTGGATGTAAATTTACTTTCTCATGCATTCTCTCCCTTCTAGAATTTTTTTAGGGTTTTTTTGTTGGTTTTTTTCACCTACCTCATTGAAGTATCTCCCACTTATACCTTAGTATCTTTATTCACTTTATCTTATCTTTGGCTCTACAGGCTTGGGGTAGAGGGAATTACCTGGACTCTCTGTTGGTCTTTTTCCCTTTCAGAGAACAAAACATGGCTGTTCTGATTAAGGCTGTACTGGTTCACATGCAAGCTTTATAATCAAATCCAAAATTACTTTTGGTTTAGATTGTATCCCAGTGTTGGTTGTTTTATTGATTTGCAGGGTGAGCAGGTGTCTTCACTGAACTCTTCTGCAGGATGTCCATGTTTTTCTCTCATGAACATTTTATCTGCAATAATTTCTTCCTATTGACTACTTATTTCTATTGCCTAAAATTAAGTACCTCTTCTCTGAAGCATAGAAATACTCCTTTCTCATTTCTCTTTCCTTTCTCCTCTGGTACTATTTAAAAATATAAATATTGGTATTTTACCACCTAAAGTATTTAAAAATATGGAGTTTTCTTTATACTGTGATTAAAGTGTTTATGGTATTCACTCTCCCTCTGTCACTTGATGAATTTCTTTCATTTTGCTTTTAAAAAAATACTGCTCTCAAAAGACTGGTGTAACAAAGTTCTTTTATGCTATGATTATCCCATTGAGGAAATAGAACTTAATTGTTTTTTGTCACTGTTATTTAGTGGCTTATGGTTATTTCTTAAACTGATCACAACATCTTTAAGAAGAGAAACCTGAGAATAGCTGTCATCTGGCCCCATCCTAGGAGGTGGGACATTTATTTTCCATTTAATAGATTAAGAACTAAATAAATAAATGTTGGCAAAAGTGTCAGTCCAGCCTGGAATGAAAAATAGAATATTGTTAGCATTATTCAGGAAAAATAGATTGTTCAAAGAATATTTTTTTGTTTTTGGAAAAAATTAGGGTGGTGTATTCTTATTACATGAAAATAATTTAGACACTGCAATTCTGGTTCATAAACAAATAGATGGTAAAGAATGTCTGCTAGGGAAAAGCAGTTTTAAATCACGAGAATTTGTATGTTGATTGGAGGGTTATGTGCCACCCTAGATTTAATTTTTAACGCATATCAGTAAAATACTGCAATTTGAGAGAATTATCACAGGGAAACATTACTTCAGCATTAGAGAAAAGGAGTTAGTCTGATATGTGTTACCATAAATGGACACCAGCACTGGGCAAAATAATGAAAAAGTTTATACTGGATGTAATTATTAATGTCTTAGAGAGTATGAGGTTAATTAATACTAGTTTATAGAAAACAAGTTCATCAAACAGCCTTTATTTCATTTTGAAAAGATTTAGAAATTAGATTTATAAACTGAAAGAAAGCTGTGTAGGTAAAATCAAATTTCTTAAAGGTATTGTTTGGTTCTACATATCATTTAGTTTTTGAGTTTTGGAACCTGAGAAGTTGCTTGTCTTGCTTTCATAAACTCTCAAGATTTAAATTTAAAGTTACTGTTGATTTAATGCAATAAAAAAAAAGAAATAGAACATGTTGAGAGAGCTGCACCTTCTGGGAAGTGCAATCACAGGGCATGACTTGGATTGTTGGGAAGGTCTGTCTGCTAGAGCAAACATGCACTGGGACATAGGATGGAGACCGTATTTACAGAAATGGAAGACCCTGCAGAAAGATAGTAAGACTCTTTGCCCTGCAGAAAAGCAGCGTGGGCAACAGGGGAGGGAGGGGATTCTGCTCCTCTGCTCTGCTCTGGTGAGACCCCACCTGCAGTGCTGCATCCAGCACAGGAAGGACATGGAGCTGCTGGAGAAAATCCAGAGGAGGCCACCAAGATGATCAGAAGGATGGAGCACCTCTACTGTGAGGAAAGGCTGAGGGGATTTGGGTTGCTCAACCTGGAGAAGATTTTGGAGTGACCAAATTGGGACCTTCAGTAGCTGAAGGGGAGCCTGCAAGAAAGATGGAGAGGAGCTTTTTACAAGGGTATGTGGTGGTAGGACAACAGGAATGGCTTTAAATGGAAAGGCAGTAGGTTTAGTTCAGATATTACGAATAAATTCTTTCCTGTGAGAGTGGTAAAGCACTGAAACAGGTTGCCCAGTGCAATTTTGGATGCCCTATCCCTTGAAGTGTTTAAGGCTAGCTTGAGCAAACTGGTCTAGCAGGAGCTGTCCCCGCCCATGCAGGGAGGTTGAAACTAGAAGACCTTTGTGGTCCCTTCCAACCCAAACTATTCTATGATTCAAAAGCTTAGGAAAAACCAACATTTGATAGCTGAGACCGAAAAAAGTCCAAAATAGACATAATTTGTTAATGATCAAAATACCTGATAGATTAAAAAAATTAAGGACTGTATTTTCTGCTTCCTTATGTGTTCAGATCTAGACAATACCTTTGTGGAAACCATGCAGAGGTTAAAAACAAATTTTTGAATTTGTTAGCTTTTCTAAACTGAAATTCTTGAGTCACCAGACACCACTTAAAGCACAGAAAAAGGATTGTATGCTATCTTTTTAGTTGTTGTGAACAACCTCTCCTAGGCTTCTTGTTTTGCTTTGTTTTTTTTTTTTTTGTTGTTGTTGTTTTTTGTTTGTTTTTGTTTGTTGTTGTTGTTTCTTTTTTTCCTTTTTAAATTTTTAAAAATATTTTTAAAAAAATTTTAATTTTTTTGCTAGGTCAGTACCCTACCATAAAAATGGATGCATCACCATAGTTTTAGTCATTAAAAGGAAGGAATTTTCCTCTTGTATAACCTGCCTCCCTTTCTGTAATTCTCCTTTTCCTTTTGGACATCACTAACCTGAGAGTTTACTTTACATTCTGCTTTGGAAATGCAGATTTCCCAGAAGACAAAAAATTAACTTTATTTAAATCCAAGTTTTTCCTTTAATTAGAGTTTTGAATTAGAAGCTATGAGGGAATTTTTAAGAAAATTCTGTGATTTGATTTTTCTTCATGTTTCTTGTCTTTTTTTTTCCCCAGCACTGATATGGCTGATATGCCTGCCCACACGCATAACAGAAAACCCACCCTAGAAGCTGAAGTAGGCTTTTTGGCCTGAAAGATGAGGCACATTAAAATTGAACACATTTGCCTTTCAACTTATTTAATGTGTCTTTCATGCTACAGAGTTTTAAAGTGACATTTCCCTACAAGCTCTTCAACAGATGCTCACATTTCTTCTGCCCTCACTTCTAGAACACATCCTTATTTTATAAGGGGTCTTTGCCATTTCCTGTGTTAGAAAGTTGATAAAGAACTTGTCAGAAAAACATTTCCTTGCAGACATTTCAAGGGAAAATAAGCCCATCTAGGTTCCTTTCATGTTTATCAGCTGGGTAGATGAACCCATCACTTTAGTGCTGTCATCACTTTAGACTACAACATTCATATCCAGGAAGCTTTTTGTCTCAGTCATTAAAAAGAGTTTTGACTGTGTTATCACCTCTAATTAAAAACATAACATTAAATTTGCGCTAACAAAGATGTGTGCACATACTAATTTTACTTTTAGGAGGATTAATGCTCTAGAGTATCAGAGGGAGGGTGTACCTGTACTTTATACTTTTCTTGGTGGATTATCTGTTATATAATATTACCCAAAACTACTAGAAGGAAACAAATGCCTTAGTAGGCAACTTCTATTTTCTTCTCTCCTAAATGCCTTCATTTTGGCAGGGAGCAACCATCTGCACAGTACTGTAATTTCTTCCCACAAATGTATACTCTGATGAGAAACATAGAGGAGAAAATCAGTCCTTGTTATAGACAGATTTAGGGGGTGGTATTTGCTTGACTCAAAGCCTCCTCACTTCACTATTTTAAAGCTTCATAGTAATAGTGTTTGCCATAGGTGTCTCCTGTGTCTAGGTGGCCTTGGCAGTTGATTGAAAAGTGATTAATGACAACTCCTACTGTTTGCATTTTGTGTGCAGGCTCATGTTGCAATGGCTTTTGAAAATCCCTGCTAGCTGTAACCAATGAATTTTTAGACTGGTCACATTAGGTTCTAGATACTTTATATGTTGTCTTCATTTCTTTACATTTGAATCTTGGCATTGTACTTTAGATTTCTCTTTGAATATGAAGTTCATAATTCTGATATAGCCTTATTTAGTCTTACATTTTAAAAACTCAGTTCTCCTTTCTCCTTTACAAATGAATATCAGATCTATTCTTCTTTAGCTGTTAGGGATTCTCATCTTTTCTGTCTCCTTACTCAAAACATGTCCCACTTTAACAAAGACTTCTATGTGTTCAAGCTCTGCTGAGTTGATAAAACATGAAAGATGGTCAGCTATATAAATACTTCCAATGGGAAATACAAAACAAATTCACATAGGCAATAAGAAGATATTATTTTGAAATTTAATTTTGAAAACCTGAAAACAAGGAGTGTTTTTTCAAGAACTCCTTGTCATTATGTTATAATAAATTTAGAGATCTCCTGTTTTCCTGTGAGAAAGGGGTAGGTTCAAGGAACAAAAATCCCTTGCATTTGAGTATTTCCTAATCACAGTAGCCTTGGAGGGTTTATAGACTCTGTGTCTCTGATTTGAGGCTGTGCCTTGTATAAGAATTATATGTACATTGATGCTTGCTTCCTTCTAGTGCGAAAGTCTGAGGCATGGTTGCCTTTCTATACATCCAAAATGAAGCATTTAAGATGTGTTCAGAATCATGGGGTAATTTGGGTTGAATGGGGCCTCTGGAATTCACCTGGTTCAATTCCTGCTCAAAGTGGGCCTGACAGATAAGCTTGGTCAGGGTCAATGTTGAATATTTCCAAGGATGCCAATCACATCTCTGGGCTTCGTGGGTCAACATTTGAACTTATTTTGTGTATTAGCAGACAAATTAAGATGTTTAGTGGAAAATCTCTTATTTTTCACAGATTGGCATTACAGAGCATCTTTTTCTGAGGTGCTGCATCTTCAGCCTCAGTGAATCAAGAGAATTTCCCACCTCTCTTTTTCACTATAGGTGCAATGTGTCCCTGTTTTTTTTTCATGGATAAATCATACACCAGAGTAGCAGAGGTCCAGGTGATGCCTCACTTCACCTCCTTCCTGTCAGCTGAGTTATCTATACACAGAGGCTTACATACAAAGTTTTGTCTGTCATTTTTTAAAGCCCAATTTTGTATGTTGTCTGTGATCATCTGGAAGGATTTTTAGCTGTTTTATTTTTAGTTTGGATAATGTCTGATCAAAGGAAACAGGGTTAAGGTTGATGCAGGAGAAATACTCCTTGAGGTAATTCTGTAATTTCTCAGGGGAGAATCACTTCAGAAAAATGTTAGAGTATAAGGAAAATATGAGGTGCGCTTGGCAAATTACAGAGTTTAAAAGTAATTGGTGCAACAGCAGCACAGCCACATAGATTTTTAAACATGCCCTGGAATAAATGAACCGGGAATTATACAGATATACAAAATGGAATTGGAAGTCACAGGAAGGAAGGACAGAAAGAAGGAAGGAAGGAAGACTGGCTTTGGAAAGGGCAGTGTATGACACAGAAAGATCTTTTCTTTCAGTGTGCTATGCTGAGGAAATGGCATGCTGTTTGTTTATTAATAACAACACAAAGGTCAAACATTGTTCCTTTTGCTAGCAGTGGTATGATCTGTCTGCTGCTGTCCCTAGAAAATTCCTAGGGCATTAAGGGAATGAAGGTGATGTTGTAAGTTCACATCAAAAAGATGATGATGTCTGCTTTAAGATGTTACTTAGGAAATTATAGGCGGAATGAGTACATCTGATAATTTGGTTAAAGGTGATATGTGTCATGGATCACAAGGTCAAAGGCATTGGAGTGAATTCCTTCCAATTTTAACACATTTGGCTGGTGTTTTTATTTTAACATTTTAAAGTAAAATGCAAAGATTGTGATTTGTGTAGAGGGCAACAAGGTTGAAACTTTTCAGTCAGCTGGTGCCACAAAAAGGTCTACAAAGGTCCCATACTTTCTCTGTGCATTTCCATTTCACTGCCAGCTTCCTTATGTGGAGCCCTAAACAGGAGGTACGTGGGACCTTGTTGCATGTGGGGCAAATTAGTAATGCCATTTTTTTTCTCTCTCTGGGAACAGTGTGGAAGATTCTGTGCTCTGTGTCAATTAATATCATTCTACTGACAGTGAGGGGGTTTTCTCCACTCTTAAGAATATGACTGAAGATCAATGATGAGAAGGTTTTTTAAAAAAAATACTGGAATAGCAGAAGGAGAGAAGTCATGAAGGGAGAAAAATCTTTTAAAGGATTGTGACCATTCAGTTCAGAAAGTAAAGAGTAAAGAATGCAAAGGGATGAAAGAAGCAAATTGAAAGCTCTGATTGCTCGGAGATGCAAGGGCAAGCAAGCTAAAGGACAACTAAAAGAAAAACAAGTTACAGTAGTTTCACGAATATAAGCCGCACCTTTTTCACTGAAGAATCCAGCCTACCCCAGGAGTGCGGCTTATATTCAGGTGCGGTTTATAATCGTGAAACTACTGTAAATATTTGTACTGCAAGAAACTCCTGCAGAAGGAAACACCAGTATCTGGGCTGGTATCTCAGCCATGGCCTTCAGTGCTGTGACAATTGCCCACATGCTGGATCTAGCTCTGTGACTTTGGAAAATTCCATATCTCAACACTTTGAGGCATAGCCAACCTTTAATTATTACTGAGGGATTAGAAAGATTTCACTTTTCCCCCAAAAGAGTAATTTAATAATTGCCTAATGAATGATTTCTTTTGTTGCTAACTGAAGAGCTCTGAGGATGCTGCTGTAGGAGACATTCCTGGAATAGTCACACCAGCAGACAGGCCTATCTCACTGTTTCTGGGCTGTGCAAGCTCTGTATGTTTAAAATGGAGCTCAAGCCTGTTTAGTAGTGCAATGTGATAATTACAATGTCACCACGATGCTCCTGAAATAGGATTTAAAATTCTGCAAACTCTCACAGCAGCTTTCATAGGACCAGATGCTTCAACTCAATCTGTGTTGACTCAGCTCAAGTGAAAACTGCTTGAAGTTTTTGCAGTTGACAAGGAAGAAGTTGCTGTCTCCAGAAAAGAAAAAAATAAATTCTTAACCTTCTTTTACAGATTTAAGAAACTGCAATTTTATTTTATGTAAAGTCTTTTTGGAAAGAAGCTATTCTGTGTGAGCATAAACCTTGAACTGGCTTTATAATCATAAAATGGACCAAAAAAAAAGGGCTTTTCTTTTATAGATTTAGATATTATTTTTAGTTATGTAAATATTTATCAAACAAACATGACCAGATTTCAGTTGCAGAATCATAAGAAAACAGGTTAAAGAGCTCTTCTAGTTTCCAGATCTATCAGGAAGCTCAGTATACCTCTCCCTCATCCATGTAGCTCCTTTCAGATGGATTGTAGCTTGTCAGAGACAAGCAAAAATGGCAAGCAAATATAATCACATGTGACTTTAATCATTCAGGCTTTCCATCATTTCATGGTGGATGACATTATCTGAATGCAAAATGTAAGAAGATATTTGTTATTGTAAATTCATTTGTTAAAGTTATTGATACTTTCAAATTTTCATAGTGCTTTTTGGGGGGGAGATTTGTTTGAAAGAAGAGATCATGACTTCCCTGTCAAGTGTCATTAAGATGTAAATCATTTATTCCTTAGAAAGAACAAACATGACTTAGTCAGTGATGATTCACTCTGAACTATATATGACCAATATTCTTGAAAGGCTTCTCTTTTTTCCCTTCTTGCTTCTGTTTTGAGTTGGTAAAAATTGGAATAATTTTTATACAAGAAGTCATCCCAGCTTCCTGACAGTTCAGATAATTTTTGTAGCGTTCTGTCATCCAAGTGACTTGATGCATTTGGTATGAATAGAGATGGGAACATTTTGTAAGTTATAACTGCAAGATAATTTATTCATACAGAGAAGGCATTGTGTTTGATAACTGATAAATTTCATTCTGTTTTCATGATAAAAGCAGAAATGGGTGTGTGGATTGCAGCTGCTTGCTTAATAGTGTTAGTGATGACTAAGGAGTGAATGGATCTTTCTGTGGATTATATAATCAATTTTAAACCACTCCACACTCTGCCTGTAACACTTTATTTAAAAAAAATAAATTAAACAAGAACCCATGAAAGAGAGACCTTTTTTCTTTTTAAAACACTTGCCTCTTTTAGATGAATCTAACAGCCAGATAAAGATCAAGCATGAAGTATTTGAACAGTATCTCTAGGAATAATTTTGAAAGTAAGCACTGAATCTTGTCTCTATTTAAATGAAACTAAATATTATGTTTATTTAGACTAAGAGATTCTCATTTAGGAAACTATGAAGGGAAGGGTTGAATATTTAGCTCACACTAATTGGGAGCTTGCTTGGAATTATGATAATTATTAACAACTGAAGGAAGTAGCAAGACAGATCTTTTTTCTCCATACACTAGGGGCTAGCGCTTCCTAAAATTGAGCTTTGACTGAAACAGGGATAGCCTACATAAAGACACAGGGCATTTGAGTGTTTTTTTTAGCCTGGGACTGATTATTAGCCAAGCAAAATTTTAAGTGCATGCTTACCTTCTGTCTCACTGACCGGTGTCTTGTGTACATTCACATTTACACCTACTTAGATTCTCTTTAGGTGGAACAGCAGGAAAAGCCCAGAAAGAAGAAGAGGGATGATTCCATAAAGATAATCTCCACCAACTGCCCTAAGAGACAAAAAAAAGATGTTTCAAAAAATGTGGGCTTGGGTGTTTTGGGGATGGTTTAGTTTTATTTTTTTCTTTTTTTAAAGCAAACACAATCTCAGAATAGAAGAAAAACCTTTTATCACATAAGCCCAGAGGTTTTTTTATAACCTCCAGAGAGGATGAGGTGGTGTTTGCATCACTGGTTTTCCTCCCTAGACCCAAGGGAAAGTAAATGCAAGGAACAGTCATTGGCATTAAGGTGGTAATGGGAGATTTCTGCTTTTATTCCCTTGCATGGGAACGCAGTCTTTCACAAGCTTACCCAAATCCAGAAAATAAACCAACAAAGAAAAAAAAATAATTTTATGATGTAAAATGAACAGTTTTAAAAGAGGTAGGAGGCAGAATCCCACTACAACAAAACCACTCCCTGGCATTCCTCAGACCCTGAGCTTCATCCTGTGGCCAGGCTCATAACAGCACAGACTTTATATCTCCTACTAACCACATTTTTCTTCACTCTTTGTTTTATCATAATCATTTAATACCTGAGCTACCTCAGGTGTAAGATGGAAGAATTATTCCCAACATCTGGTGAAGCACATTATCTGGTCAAGTAGAAAGTGTTAGAAGTATATTGTTGAATACTTCTGTTAGAAGGGTTATTTTCTGAGGCATTCTATTTTCCTCTCTGTTTTCTTAACATTTTGTCTTTCTCTCTTCACAAAATATTTTATCTTCTTGAGGTCCTTTTGTATTTTCCATAATATCTGAATGGCTTCCCAGTTTTGCAAAAAGGATATTTCTTTGGTTTTAAAAATGTATGTTGAAGAAACCAAATGCTAAATACAATGAGATCTACTAACTTTTGGAAGATCAGGCTTGGATAATTGGTGCAGACTGGCTGAGCTGTACAGGTATATGTATGTGAGATGGTGATGTGTAAATGGCAGAGAGAAAGGAGAGAGACAAGGGATTTATAATAATAATTTTGTGACACTTTTACAGAAGGCATTTAAAAGAGTGGAAAACCCATTGGTAATGTGAAAGTGATTCTGTCCATTTCCAAATCCTTTTGTGCCCGCTAGTTTTCCTTATATGTGATACTGGAAGCATCCACTTATCTCTGGAAAAAATGGATGTGTATATGCTTCCAGGTCTGGAAGCAGTTCCAGGAAGTTTGGAAATAAATTGATTCTGGGAAAACACCTATCTGTACACTCAGACAGTGTTTCTCATCTTGTTTTTCCACATGATTTTCATCATCTCAGAAGATATTTTGAAGGATGCAGTGAGACTGGTAGCAGTGCTGACAGCAATCAACACAGTAGTTCTATGACTGTGGAGGGCCTCAAATACTCCTGGAGAGATAACTTAGGAAAATGTTAGTAGAAACCACAATGCAAGCTGAAAGTTTAGCACAGTTCAGCAAGCAAATTGTTGAAGCAAAGGCTTCCAGCAGCCCTATTTCAAAGCACTTGCAAGCTTAGTTTCTTCTTGGTTCTGCCTCCCAAGCATAGGGAAAGTCCTGTTGTGGATGTAACTTGAGCATGGCACATCTGCTCTGCCAGACCCTGCATGATGAGCCCAACAGCTGAGATCTCACCTTTTTTTTGTAAAGGAGTGGCTCAGATATTTGTTCATGCACTCCAAAGCACCATGAGAGAATCAGAACAATCCTTTTCAGCTGTTAACTTCTATGTAAATAAATAAATATGGAGGTTTAAAATGTTTTCTGTGGTTGCCTAACATAAAATAATTTTGTAATTATGGAAAAGTACACTGAGTTGCATAATCTTTATATCAAAACACTTTGGACTTACAGGGAAAGAAGAAACATAACATTTTGCTGGCTTTTACTGCTTCTATGGACTGCAGATAACTCTAAGATTGCAGTTGTGAACACAGCATCTTTTCACAAATGCTGAAATTTTTCACATTCATCTCTATTGAAACTGTTAAAAGCTTAGTGTTTTTGTCAAGTAAATAACTGAATGGATACCATATCCTTTATCATCCTCTGAGACAGCTGAAGCATATATATGAAGTTTGAAGGATCTGTTAGCTCATATGTTGCAATGTTGTGTTAACTGACAGGAGATTAAATGACAAAGAACAGTCCTGATCACTCAGCTGACCTCATCGCATGTTGTACAGTTATGGGAGACTGTATCTAGGCAACCTGAACAATGATAATTGCATTGTTTAATAAAAAGATTGCAAAGATGAATGTTTAGTTCCTGAAATGAGTGTTAAGGTGGGGCATTGGCTACAATGGTCAGAGCTTCCTGTGCTGTGTGGATGTGGAGGCAGAGCAAAGCCATTCCTTACAAAAGCCTTGTCTTTAGATGTCCCCAAGTGGGTGTGGCATAGAAGGAAGCAGTAAACACTGACATTTTGGGCACCAGAATTGCTGGAAGTGTCAAGGTGAGAAAAGGTTGACTTGCAGCAATCTCTGGTATTTCTGCCTTTGCCAAACAGGGTTGGTAGAAGAGGGTTCCATCACACAGATGGGATATTGTTCTATATGACTGCAAGGATGGGAAGCTCTATCATGCTTGTCTCCAGAAACACAAGATCATTTCCTGTATTTGCATAGGGAATTACTTTATTGTGATGTTCTAGTTTGAAGGACAGGTGTCTGTTAAAAAAGGCTGGAGCCTCTCTTTGAAATGGAGAATATAAACCGCCCCCTCCCTACAAATTATTATAATTTTGAAAGTAAGGGGCTCTCAGGCAAAGATATGGGAGTTAGGAATAACAGTTCTCTACTAAGAAAATTTAAGTAGAAATACAGTACTACGAAGAAACAAAGTCCAAACCCTGACAAAGTACAACCTGACACCCTGCCAGTCAGAGTGTTGGTAGCAGTCCGATTAAATGGTGGCTGCAGACCTCTTGCAGTGACAGATGTGGTTCAGTTGAAGCAGTGCTCCTGGAGAAGGGTGCAGTTTTCCTCTGGAGATCCAGTGATGACATAGAAAAGTCTGGTTTTCCTCTGGAGTCCAGGGGAAAAATGGCTATCCTAATGTGTCCCAAAACCTCTGTTTTTATCTTGGTAAGAAATGTTGGGATCTTCCCCTTAGCTGGAGCAACTTCCAATAGGATGAAGTAATTTTATCAGTCACACAGTGGGACTCAATGGGCCATTAGCAGAAGATAACTCCCTGGAGGAAGGATGGGTTGTGAAAAGATAAGGAACAATGCCCCACCTGGTTTCAATGGATGGCCCATTAGCAGAACACATCCCATGGAGATAAGGATCACTGCCCCCACCCTCAACAGATGGTGATAGAATAGACACCTTTTATCACATCCTGTATTGCAACCCAGATGTGAATTTATTAATGAAATAATTATGACCTTTATTTCAAGCCCCTAGAAAAAGAGGTTTTTACCTTTTCTCTTTCCAGGCTGCTTTATGACTGTGTGCAGGGTGCTTTTTTGTGAAAGATATGTATGTGTGCTTTTCCCTGATTTAATCCTAACATTTAATTTAATTTTTTTCATTGTGTCTTAATTCAACTCTTTTCCCCAAAATGGCGTTAGTAATACTCTGTTTGAGTATTGTACGGCACTGACTTACTCTCTAAGAGAAGCAGCTATTTCGTAGTAAATGCATCTAGTTCTTTTTCACTCTAAACCACTTCATGCTCCCTCTTATCTGATTTAGCTTTGCTTTTTAGGTAACGTTACACTAATTGAATCTGATGATTCAAAGGTGGTTGCACTCAAGTGCTAAAGAAAGACACTCACCAATTGGTAAAGAAGGTATTTTAAAAGGAAAGGAAGTGATTCAGTCATCAAGAAAACCCTGAAAGAAATTATTTTCTACTTTACTAACTTTAAGTTCAGTATCAGTAAACACCTTTATTTTTTTATATCCTTCAAAATTCAGGAGTTGAAAGTTACATACATCTTCCATTAGTGCAGAAAGCTTACAAGATTTTTTACATCTCCTTTCTTTTTAAAATCCTTACTGAAAAAGTTCAAATGTTTTTTTCCTACAGCTAATCTGCAAATTTATGGAGTGTTGCTCCCTGATGAGGTTCAGCAACACCAAAGATATGGCAAATTCCATATTGTTTATGATTCTGAATTTTTAAAAATAAACTTAATGTTTAATAAATAATTTCTTACTTTTTTTTCTATTAATTCACAAGCCCCCATGTACTCCACGTGTTTTATATAAATCCACAGTATTTCAATTTTTTTCTCTATCTAATACTTAGTTTGGAAGAGTGTAGTTAAAATTAGAAAATATGTCCTTTGGAGCTGAATCTTTCAGGAGAGATTTTTGCCTGGTACCTTCACCAGCTCCACAGAAGATTTTATCACCAGAACAAGATTGCAAAGGGTACTGTATGGGAGTACTAGAGAAAAAACTCCATGGTCCTTTCTTCCCCTTCCTGAGTGGAAAGGATGAGATCCTCAGCAGTTATAAACAGTGGAAGTTATGCTGTGGTTTTAAACAGAATATAATTATGTGGAGGTCCTTTTAGCACTGTAGAGAACTGAAAATATAGAGGTGCCATAAATTCAAGAGCATATGCTAGTCCTTTGCAGAATGAGCCTGTTTAATCTGAGATAACAGTAACTATTTATGTGCCTTTTAGTTGATCTGGGCATGAGTGGAATACTCAATACTCAAAAAATGCATCAATTTTACCACCTGCCAAAGTAAACAGCCTGTTCAGTGCACGGCAGGCATCCCAGGTAGGGAAAACTGTGTTTGTGCACCATGGGTCTGATCTATATTTATATAATGGGCATTCGCCTGTGGTTTTCTGAATATTTGGCACTGAGGACGTTGTGGCAATGCGGCTACAGTACTGACCAACCTGGGGAACACTCAGACTCCTCTCATTAACCCCTTTGGCTGTTGAATTTCTATAATGTCTAGGTGGAAAGAGAGGTGTGTGTGCAGAGCAGATGTACTCCGTGATATTTGTCTTGTGTCTTGGAGGTTAGTGCTTGATGAGGTGAGCCAGACAGAAAATTGCCAGTTTTGCTTAGCATCTGGACAGGGTGCAAGAGCACTGGAAAGGTCATTCATGTGGTGGGTCAGAGAGTGAACAGCTTCCTGCAAATAAATAGGAGATTTTTAGATTTGTCTACATCTTTGTTTTGATGATATCAAAACTTTAGAATTAACTAATTCACACTGAAAATCTGGTGTTTTCAAGAACTCAGTTGCAGCAGAGTTGTTTTATTTTGTTTCCCTCAGTTATTAATTTCTGAATTTTTAAGCTTGGACCCTAATTGGTACCCTTTGGTTATAGATGTACAAAACTGTGCTTTTGCTGTCACATGCTGAGGCCAAGGATAACACTGATGTGAATCTGTGAATCTCTGTTCTCAGAAATATTTTAGCTGAGGCATTGCTGAGATAGATTATCAGTGCTTCTGATAAGGGGAGATCTTTGCATTTCTGCCTATAATGTATCATCTGCACTGATGCATCTGCTCTTGCTGTAGTTGACAGTTTCACTTTTTCAGAAAAGAATTTGATTTTTTTCTAAGACTCGTTTTTTTTTCTAAAATAAAGAATAGTCATTACTCTGATCTAGCTCTAAGAAAGAAGAATCTCAGCTTTAGTTAGTTATTCAAAGCCTGTTGTCTGTGTTCAATAGCAAAAAAAATGGGCCCAGTTCCTAAATTTTTCATGCCCTTGGTTCCCAGATGAGCTTGGTGTTTTAGATTCACATGTACAAGAGAACTAAATAAGTACATTTAATTATAACATTTTTGTTCTTGTGGAGTAAATAAAATATTTCCTGATTTGCTTTGTATAATCTGAAAACTTAGCAAGAATAACAAAATATTTTCAAGAAATTATTTCAAACAAACCAATGTGGGTTGTAAAAATGAAACATATCAGGTGTTGCATAAAAACTGAACTCTGTGGGACTTGTGCTTTTCATTTTACCAAAATACTGAGAAAATTGACTGCTTATTGATTTCCTGGAGAAACCTACCCATAGAAGGGCATCATTCAAGTTAGGTAAAAAATCCTGAAAATATTTTTTCTCTTGGTATAACAATAGTAAGGGAGACACTTGAGACCTTTATTTTGCTGTTGTGCATTTTAGTACCCTAAATTCCAAAGCAGATAAGCTGAAATCTTGGCGAGACAAAGGAGAAATGTTTTACTACCTGAGTTTGTTCTGCTTCAAGAAAACATAAAGCCTTTGGGTGGAATCCATTTTGCTTGATTTCTGAAAACTCTCGTAAGCCATTTTTACAGTCACTAAAGAGGAAAAGGCAACTCTAGAAGGTGGTACTTGCCATACCAAAATAGACACCTGTGTTTTACTAAATGAATAATTAGTATCTCATGCAAAAATATGAATGCCTCAATTTTAAACACCTAAGCTAAGTTAGATGTAGTCCAACCTGAGTCAGAAAAGTGTCAGTAGCACCCATGTGCGCACTTCAAGTAATATTTTACCTTCAGTGGGTAAACTTCAAAACTGACCCTTTAAGTGGTAAAGCTTGTTTACCTTTGTGCAGTTTGTTGCTGAGGCAGTTGCCCAGGCAGGGGTTTGAAAGGTAAGGATGCACTATAGTTTTTCAAAGAGTGTCATTTTACTGTGGGAATTTGTATTTGGTAGTTGTCACCTAAAAATCAAAACCAGTTTTAAGGAAAAACAAATTCAAATTAAGAATGTTGTAACAAACACACAGTGATTGAGAAATGTTTTTATGGAATCCCTCCCTGCCTGCCAAAGTAAAACCTAAGACAAAGTTAGTGTTTGACAAAGGCAGATCTTTGCTTAGAATCTGATATACAGTTTGATTTTCATGAGGTCTTAGTGCCTGACACATGGATAAAGAGAATTCTTTTGTAGCATCCATTTAAGATTTCCTCCCCAAGAACATTTGTACATTTGATTATCTCCTATTTTCTTATAAAACTGATGTTAAGAAAATGTTAAAATGTTTCAAACTCATGCCATGTAGTCTTTATAATCTTATTAATTTGAAAGAAAAAAAGAGAGCTTATAATAGCCTTAGGTGGAGATAGAGAAAATCTGACTTTCCAAAAAGTTCAGGTGCATACAGTGGCTCTTTGCCATGCAGGTCTGATTTGCTTTGCAAAGCCAGAGAGAAAGAAATGTATGCCTACAAAGGAAATTGTGGCATAATGAAGAGAAATGAGAGCTTGTCTAAATTAGCCCTTTATTACTGCTGGAATATAAATCAGCATTTAATCTGAGGGTCTTTTTTCACCAGTGTGTCTGTGCTCCCAGAGCTCCTGCACTGCCACTGGCTCTTCCTCATCTGTGTTGGGCAGGGGGACTGGGTGTGGCAGTACAAAGGGCTGTGATGGCTTGGATTCACCTGAGTTTGGCTCAAACTATTCAGAATTTAAAACAGTGCCCAAGCAGGAGTGGGGAGGGGAAAAGAAAACACACATGCACCCTCCTTACAGAGAGAGGAGGAGAAGGCAGGAGCAGTACCTTACCCATACAGCTGTGAAGAGAAGGCTGTGTCTGGGTGCACATCCAAGAATATTGCTGCCCATTCTCTGCCCCTTTGGGCCAGCACAGAATAGAGTCTGGAGCTGGAGCTGGAGTGGGCTGCCTGCCAGAGCCAGGGGACATGGCTTGGGGCACCTTTTGAGTCAAATAAGGCAGCAAACAGAAGCAGCTGGGAAGTGTCTTTGTAGTTTAAGAGCTTCAATATGTAATCACAGTACACATGAATGATCTGGGCAAATCACAAATGAGATTACTGTATTGTTACATTGTGTTACTCGATTTTTCTTTATTAATATATTTACTTACTGGAAGGCTGCAATAGAACGCTGCTTTTAAGGGAGTACCTGACCAGAGATTTTTACACAAGGACAGTGTGCCTCGTCTGTTGCTTTTAAGATAGATATTATAAAAAGAACTTTATTAAAAAATAAGTAATACAGTGAGAAATTTTCTAGTCTGTGTACCAGGCTTTCTGAAGAGATTGAATTTTTTTTCATATTAATAACAGTGATCATAGTTGCATCTGAACATCAAATGCAAGAAGGTGCTCCAAAGGAAACCAGGAGGGATCAGTCATTCTCTATAAGTCAACTTATTCCTGTCTTACAGTCAGGATAAATCATCTTTGCTCTCATTGATTCTGCTGCTGTGTAGTTTTAAGTTGTCTCAAGGCTTAGTTTATTTAAACGTACATTACGTGACACTGGACATCTGATGTGACTCCTTAGCACTGTGGGCTCTCACCCTGCAGGCAGGATTCAGAGAGGATTGCAAATAGAGTCTTGTGCAATGTTATCTTCAAGGGAAAAAAATACATCAAATTTTCTGCTTTCTAATTAAAAAAATGTTTTGAGGAACATGTAGCAATTTGCTGAAAATGTTTTTGTGCCAGTGAAAATGTTTATCTAAGTTGCCTGCCAGGTTTGTCTGCAGAAATGCTAATGCTATTTTATGAGATGGTTTTGAGCTTTGAGGTAGGTTGGAACGGACTGCTATCATGTATTGCATTTATTCAGTCTTCACAGGAGCCTGATGCAATTCCATACCATTGCAGAGGTCTCTACACGTTACTGTAATATCACATAAAAGTTAAGGTTTCCTTTTCTTTTCTTGGATTCAGGTTGATGGATCATAGTTGTTTTTTCAGTGTTTTAGGTGCTTACTGTTATATTTTCATGACTTTGTATGGCTTTCTTTCCCTTCTCACATTTTCAGAAATCCAAACAAATTTTCTTCTGGCATTCAAATGAATTTTACACTATGAGGGACTCTGAAAAAGAGGTCTCATCACTCTATGCTGTTCTGACATACACACATAGACTAGATAAATTCAAGGAAATATGGTGCTGACTGAGGAAATCAAACATTTATTCATCCTCACCACTCAAATTTATCTTGCAATTAGCTGATTTCGCTGCTCTTAAGGCCTGTGCAAGGTGCAAAATATTGCTGACAAAGAAGGTAGCCTTGAGGTGGTTATTTATCTCTGAGCTAACATCAGATGCTCATGACTCCTCAGCATACAGCAATTCCTTTCTCCCTATTGTAGAGGGAAAAGTTCCAAAACTCAAACACAAACAAAGCAGCAGCCATGAGCACTGTTTGTGTGGAGGTCAGGTGAGTGTTTTGTGAGCATCCAGCAGCTGTGGAGCTGATAAGGCAGGATTCAGGGCAAGCAGATGAATTGTACTTTAACACTGTTGAATGTTCACTAATATGTCCCTGTCAGGGACATCAGTTTTCTTAACCTCCCAGCTGCTTCAGGTGGCTGACCTTGAATAAATATACACTGCTACAAATAATTTGCTCGCTTCTGGCAAATTTTGGAGGTCTGTCCTCTTCAGCACAAAATCTGCAGCCACCCACTGCATTATCAAATGATGTGCAAATTTCATGAGTGAGAGTAAAATGTTTGGTCTCGCAGCAGTAAAGGTTTTGTTTATAGTTCTGAAAGGTCTTAGACATATGCATAGCAAATATTACCTAATTAGAAGCCTGCTATCAGAAAGGTAGTACACATAAAAGCTGTGACATTATTATGAGTTTTTCTATGTATTATTATATAGGACTACCTCTCAATGTTATGCATTTGAACTTATTTTGACTGAAACATCCTCTCTAAAAAAAAAGTCCTAAAACACAGTTTATAATTTTAGAAATGCTTACATAAAATATTAAATGCATTTAGTTTTCAGAAATTAATGAAAGAAAGCTCAATAACAATAGCTGTCTCCAAGCAAACATTCCCAGTGTAGTAGAATGATAAAAACACATCTTATAAAGCTAAGGCAAGATAACAATTTCTGATGGAACTAAGACAATT
Organism: Sialia sialis; assembly: GCA_009812075.1. Taxonomy (NCBI): domain Eukaryota; kingdom Metazoa; phylum Chordata; class Aves; order Passeriformes; family Turdidae; genus Sialia; species Sialia sialis. The sequence continues at coordinate 54,351,785 of VRYO01002772.1, read as the reverse complement.
GAGTCCCTATTGTTTAATATTTATTATCTCTATTTTATACTTAAATGCCTATCTAGTTAACCAGAAAATTTAAAAGAACTAAGTGATCCCATGGCAGTGCAGGAACCCCTGTGTGTGTGTGTGTATATGTAGAAAGACAAAAAAGTGGTAAATTGTTACATGGAAAAGTGATGCAATTGTGATTTGCTTGTAATATTTTCAATTTACAGGCTGCTTGAGATGGCTTGCAAGGTGCCTCTTAAGCAGGAGGTAGCACAGTAACACTTTTTTAGTCTTTCGCTTCTTGAGAGATGTTCGTTATTGAAAGGGCAAGGAGGAACTAATTTTTGTTTAATATTCTTGGGTTTGCTCTTTCTCAGTGGATTGGAATGTCTTATTTGAGAGTTTCATAACTTCTTATGCTGTCTTTCTGTAAGATGACAGCACATGCTGGAAAAATAACCTATGTAATAGAAGAGAATAGTAAAAGAGAGGATGACATGCATAGAACTGCTGTTGTTGTAGCTGTGAGTGCCTAATGATACAAGGGATGGTCAGTTTGCAGTAATGTCAACCCATATCTCAGAAAAAAACAGTGAACCCTTGTGCACCCTTCACCCTGATGTGTGAGACTAAAAGCTTGCCTGTAACTTCTGACTCTTCTGCCTCCTGACTCTCAGGTGAGAGATAAAATGTGCCTCTCGCTGGAAACAGAATGGTTCTCACATCATGTGGAAGTGTAGCTGCTACTGCCTTTGGGCAGGGAACAGAGCTAGGTGCTTTCTCCTGTTTCCCTCTGAGGGAGTCCTCAAGCACTGAGCTCTGAAAATGAGCTTTCATCTCACTCATGCCCACTAGAACCACCAAGGCATTTTTGAAAAAGGCTCAGCACCCTGAACAGTGAGCACTGTTTCTGTCCTGCCATGAGGGCGAGCTATGCAGGAAGCACTTTGCATTACCTTGTCTACTTGTGATCCATTACAGCCTGTGTACCTGTAAGAGGATCACTGAGACTTAGGAGCCATTAATGCACTTATACATCCATCCCTGTTTACTTGCTCTTTTTGCTAAAATCCTCTCCTTTGGAGTCAGATGAAGATTATATAAATCATTGTTGGAATGAGCAAAACATTTGCAGGATCAGAATTTGATCCCTATGCAAGCATGAGGCTCAGAGATATAAACAGCATTCAGTGAATCTGCCTGCTTTGACTGAATAGCATGAGAAAAGAACAGATAAGGTGCTTTAAGAAACAGATCTTCTCTAATCTAATCTACTCTGTGTATAATTTGATTTTATTCAGACTCAGAGGAAAGGTAATTTTTTTCTTGACATCTTTACAGAAGCCAGATCAGCAGCCTTTCCATCCTGAACACTGTGTATTTTAATTAGTTTAATAGCCTAAAGGCTGCAAATGTAAGTCCCTTGATGTGAAAGATGAGGAGTCAGGCACAGGAGATGTCACAAAGAATGTCTGTAAGTAGCCTACAGGGTAGTAGTCACCAGCTTCTGAGGATCCTGTTGGGAATACTCCACCCTTCTAAGGGTTTTACAAATACTCTTACTCAGGCTCATCAAAACAACTGTAGCATATTAAGGCCTGCAAGCAGCTGACTCAGCAGGACCCCCAAGTAACTTCTATCCAGGCCTGCCCAGCTTGGTTATAAAGTCCATCAAACAAGCAAAATGAGAGCTAAGCAGAGAGAAACCTTTTCCAGGAAATAACATCTTCTAGCCTGTAAGTTTCTCAATCCTCCTACATAATTTGGCAGTGGAATTAAAGGACTTTGAATTCATTTTTGGGGGTGCAGAGCTGATCTTAATCTTTTTAGCAAGATGCCCCCTTTGTTATAGGGCAAAACCATCTCCTTTTCTGTATTTGCTTCTGCTCAAGGGTCTACGTCCTCAAAGTGTTGATACCAAGATGTTCTATATGGTTTTTTAGACACTAAGTCTACATCTACTGCTAAATAAAAGAACACCAAGGATCTTGATAACCACTTTTTTTAGGATTAGCTTTTCCAGAGCTGGCTGGCTGGCAACAGCATGGTACCTGTTATTGGTTCTTCTCTGGGCCCTGCGTGGGGGATGTGTGGCTGCCTTTCAGAGCAGCATTTTGATGTGTGATACTCAGGCTGCTGCAATCCCTGGCTAAGGAGCATCTGCTTAACCCTGCAGAACTTGGGGCATGCTTGGAGCGCAGAACATGGTATTTGTTTCTAATGCTGTTTGGCTCAGCTTGCATTTTATAAAGTGTCCATATAATTATAACTAGTGTTTTTTTAGAGAGGATAGTAAGTCCAGGATTCAGTTGTATGATGAAATATCAAATAAGTGACGAGAAAACTTCTGTGATTTAGCCATGGATTTAGCTGTGTAGGTGTACCATAAGAATCTGGCAAGTTGTGATACAATGTTCAAAGGCTCCATTTGAGCTGTGTGGTTGAGGTGGCAATGTGGGCTCTTGAGATTTTAAAATTTTTTTGCAAGAAAGGTATCTGGGAGAAGTTCACATTGACATGACTGCATTGCTTCTTAAATCCAAATGGTGCCACATAGACATGCCTTTTTGCTTATTATTGCTGGGGTAGTCTTTTGCCAAGGCCCCTTCTTGCTGTCCTAAGCTCCAGCACATCCTCTTAGGAGTCACTGTAGCTCTTAGGCTGGATCTTCCCTTGACTGTTTTCACACTCTGGTGCTTTCATCTAGTCTTTTGAATAGCGTGTCTCTTTCTCTATGCCTCCTGTGTATGTTGCGTCTCGACTTGGGATGATGTGTAGTATATGCTTTTCTCATCAGTGCAACCTTTCAAACCTTTCGTTATGATGAAAAAGAAAGTCAAATCAGGAAGCAGCTTGAG
>VRYO01002772.1:54316088-54326105 GCA_009812075.1 Sialia sialis | reverse complement strand
CTTATAATCATGAAATTACTGTACTTCTCAAGTATGTGTAATAACTTGTGGTAAAAAGAAAATTTTTTTGATAACTTCTTTTTACCCCTTTTTCATGTGATATTTTAAAGATTTTCATCATGAACATGAAGGCTACACATTTATTATCATTCTTTTATAAAAAGCTCTCATTGTAATGTACTATTCCATTTTCAAAACTTAAAGGCAAAAAGCTCCAAAGTACTAAAAAAAACAGTATAAAGTAAGGAGTAATTGTGCTACTTTATTACTAGTTTGCTATGGCATTTCTGGCTTCAGAAACTGCCACTATTTGTGGCAGTAGAGGAGTAAAGAGCTTTCTCTGTTCTTCCATTTAACTTACTTTTTCAATTAATGTTTAAAAATAAATCGTCCATACAATTAATCATCCCACTGAAATGGGATCTTTCGTTCTTCCTTTGTTTGATGCTTCAGTAGTTTTTGTCAGCTTTGCAAGGCTTAAATCTTCTCACAATATGTTTTAGTTATTGGCCTAATTAACATACAGCTTTACATGATTGAGTGATCAGTGCAAATTAGATACCAACAGGGGCCATTGACCTAATGTGCAGACAATCCCCAAACTAGATCCTCAAAATTTTTAATGACTTCAGAATGTGGAGTTAGCACCATATAGCACTGTGAGGCTGAGCCTTGGGGTTAAAAATAGTTCTCCCACAATTAAGAAAAGTAGAGAGGACTTGAGTGTGCCCAAAACACTTCATGGTGTCTGATTCTATCAAAGAATGGATCAGCAGAAGAAAGATGAGAAGTGACCTCAGTCATAATTGTTATACCATTGCAAAAGCTAAAATGACATTTTGAAGTGAACTGTCCCTTTTTTTGGAAAATCCAGCCTCTTTATGATATTAAATTTCACAATTATAAGCCGCACCTGATTATAAGCCGCATTTTTTTTTTTAAGTATTTTTTTTTTTAAAGTGAGGATCCATGTATAACAGAGTAACAAATTAGTAACAGAATCCCTGCCAGCTGGGTTTGGTGTCAGGTGCTCAAGTTGCAACAGCTTACATAGACCAGCGAAGCCTTTAAAGGCAGCCCCAGGCACCCTCCCTGGCTGGCTCTCACTTCTGGGTTGGCATTTCACTGGGATTTGTCCATAGATAAGCTGCACCTGAATATAAGCCACACTACTGGGGTAGGCTGGATTCTTCAATGAAAAAGGTGTGGCTTATAATTGTGACATTACTGTAATTTTATTAGAAAGGGGAGAGGGGAGATAATGTTAAATTTGCATATTTTTAACAAGGAAAAAGTGTTTATACTTCTGATGGAAAAAAAAGTCTCTGAGTATCTGTCATTATTTGGTGGAGTATTACCTTATAACTGATCACATATGTTGATAATTCGTCAGGGGGCAGAGCCAAGGGTATTTGCAAAGACAAAGTCAAGTGGATCTCTTGACTTTGCTTAATTCCTTTCTGGGACTTACTTAGAAATAAAAGGCCTGATACCATTGGATTAAGATCAGAAGCATTTCTGTTGCTAAAATTTGGGGAGGAGGGATATGAAAACACTCTTTAAAATGCGTGCAAGAATGCCAGTTTGGTTTTTTGTGTGTGACATCTGCCTGTGATAGTATATTTTAAGAATAGCTGGGCTGTGTGCTATGTAAAAGTGTGGTTTGCCTTGTTAGAAACTTTACATTTTAAGCAGTTGTTTCAGCTGCTTGCTTTGCAGTCGTGCAGAACCTTCTTCCCTGACCTCCCAGTTTACTCCATTATAAACTAGACCTGTCACCCACAGGTGACAAGTGGCACAGTCCACCAAGCCCACCCTTACCCAGCAAGCACCTGGACCACCAAGTTTTTGCTGATGTCTGAAAGCATTAATGACATCAGAGTTGTTTTTTTTCCCTGATATTAGATGGCTGATTGAATCAAGTCCCATTTGTTAAAAGGTTTTCTTGGCATCTGGAGCTAAAATATTCTTTGTGACACCTCAGAGTGAATAAGTGTGCACTTCAAAACACGGACATAGGGTTGTCTATCATTTTTTGCCCCTGTGTACAGCTTCACAAAGTGAAACATAGGGAGTTTTATTGAAAGAGGCTTCTCATGACTTGCATTTATTTATTCATTTGTTCATCCATTCATTCACATATTTTGAAAAGACTCTATTCATTTCATGTGAACATAGCAGATAAAATTAATTACTGCACTGCAGATAATAGCACATAAAGGTCATCCTCAGAATTGTGTTTCACTTTGGTGTCTTTATCATGCTTTGAAGATAATGGTTTGATGTTGTTTGTACACTGTGGAGTGCACTTCTATCCCTTGGGAAGCGTACTGAGAAAACAAATAATAGTAACAGAATGGTAGAGCATAGCTGTTCTGCAGTGATTGTCCCTGCTTTAAAAGTCTCAGCTGCTTAAAGCAGTGCCTGATGACAGTGCAGACTTCCTCAGCCCGTAAACATGAAAGTATTGATCCGAAGACACTGAAATTGATGTATCTGTGTGTGAGGAAAAGGGATGTGCTGTTCTGGCGGCTATTAAATTATTCACAATGATTTGTTGCTGTGGTGTATTCCTGCAACATTCTTCCTGTGCATCCTTTTCTCACCCAGTGCTGGATTAGTCTGTTTTCAATGGTCTGGGATCACAGAAAGGTGTTTTGCTTATCAAACGTTTTCCCCCACACATGGTGCAGGAGTATAAATGAGGTTGCCTGGGGAAAAGTGTTAGATTTCATCAGTATTCACGCAGATTTTTTTCCTGTGGACAAGTGCTATGGGTTTACTAATGGTCACAGAGCATATGGTTCAGCTTCCCCAAATTGAGCTGGGTGACAAACAAGACACGTCGTCAATGAAGATGCAGACAGCAAGCAGCATGTGTTCAGGGCCTGCTCTGGGAGAGAATTCATTCTTTCTGTTCATATCTGTGAGCAGGACCGGGTTTAATTGCCATGTGACAGAGTTAGCTGGGCCTCAGTGAGGTTTTTGGTCACACTGTGGGCCCGTGTGGGTTGTGTGCTGGAGGTGGTCTGACATGGCAAGGCTCCTGGGGAGGTGCATACCTGTGCCTGTGCACACTTAACTCCACCCCCGGCTGTGGTGTGGCTCTGCTGCTTCTCCCTGTTGGCTGCAAAGCAGCTGGGAAGCAATGAGTTGCCAGGACTCATCGGAGAAGGAAGGGAGAAGATAAGGAATGAGGAGTGAAATGAGGAGCTTGGGGCTTGGAGCTTGATAAGAGCTTAAGCTCCCTTTCTTCTTCTTGAAAACTAGCCCCTGATGCTTGTTAGAGGTATGCTACTTCTAACAGGTGATTGTATGGCTTAGAAAAGCATTTTTGGCTGCATGTAAAGAAGATGAGAGAGAGAGAGGAAGGTGGCCCCCTTACAGCTTATCTTCCCATAAGCAATCTGCAGAGTTCAAGTAATTTCTGACCTGTGAAACAGAAAAGATCCTGTTTTTCAAATAAAATCAAGAATATACATTTTAAGTCATCTGGGAGGCTTGGTATTTTGTTAGAAATGGTAATGTTTGAAAACTTCTCCTTGTAGATATTGCCCAATTCAGAACATTTAATGCTGCCCAAAAATCTAAGTAATTTGTCCAATATCTTATTGAAACGGTGCTGATTTGCATACAGCTTTCACTAGAAAGATACCTGCTTACTTTTCCATTAATTACCAATTAATGTTCAAAGTATGGTTTAGAGAAACCATACTGGAATCCTAACAATAGTTATGACCACAACATATTGGTGGAGTACTGTTTATGGCCATGCAGTTGTGGGGAGTATGACAATCTTTTTCCCAAGGCCACAGTCGTTCCTCAGAAAAACTAAGACCACTCTCAGTACATCAACCCAGTATTCAAATAATGTGGCTTGCAAAGAAACTCCCTGTATAGAAATTTAAAGGGAAGAAAACACCAACTAGTGCTTAACTTGAGCTGTTGTGGGTGATGGGATAGGTTCTTTCTAGGAATATATAAGCTCTTATTGTGGCTTAAGCCCAGCTGACAACTAAGCATCATGAGCTACTCACTCAACCTCCCTCTCCCCACCCCTTGCCCTGGTGGGCAGGGGAGGAGAATTAAAAGTAAGACTTTTAGGGGGTTTAGGTAAAAATAGTTTAATAACTGAAAACAAAGTAAAATATAATAGTAATAACACTAAATAATTTAAATGGTGGTAATAAAAAGGGAAAGGGAAAAAAATCCAAATCTGTGATGCACAATAAAATTGCTCATGAACTGCTGGGTGATGCAGGCCCTGTTTCTGAACCCAGATTGGTCCCCCTTCTACATAACTCTGACAGTTCATATACGGGGCATGGTGTTCTGTGGTGTGGAATATCGCTTTGGCCAGCTCAGGTCACCTGTCCTAGCTATGCTCCCTCTTACTGAGGTTTGTTTTTTGTGGACTTCCTCAATGGCAGAGTGGGAGGGCCAAAAACCAAAAATATTCCTTGATTTACAGTAATTTCACAATTATAAGCCACACCTTTTTCATTGAAGAATCCAGCCTACCCCAGTAGTGCAGCTAATCATCAGATGCGGCTTATTTATGGACAAATCCCAGTGAAATGCCAACCCGGAAGTGAGAGCCAGCTGGGGAGGGTGCCTGGGGCTGCCTTTAAAGGCTTCACTGGTCTATGAAAACTGTTTGCAACTTGAGCACCTGACACCAAACCCCACCCTGGCGCGATCATATTACTAACTTGTTACTCTGTCACACATTGATCCTTGCTTAAAAAAATAAAAATTAAAAAAAATGCAGCTTATATTCGTGTGCGGCTTATATATGGACAAATCCCGTGGTCTACCCAGCTACCCGGATGTGCAGCTTATAATCAGGTGCAGCTTATAATTGTGAAATTACTGTACTATTAACTTGACTTATAAAATCCAAAACATCAGAGTGTTACCAATGTCACTCTCATTCTGAATCCAAAACAGAGCACTGAGAAGAAATTAACTCTATCCCAGCTGAAACCAGAACAGCCACAAAGAGATGTCTCCCTTTGCATAATGAACAAGTGTTGTATAGGTCAGAGGTGTTAAAGTTGAAATGTTTAGAGCACATCTGGGTCACCTACAACCAGGAAAGGATGCAGTATATCCAAAGTACTTGTAATAGGCTACAAAATAGTTTGAATTACCTCTGATGCCTTTGATAATTACAATGTGATCCTTGACTATTGATAGCAGTATTTCAAAGGAGACATAGCACTGAGTCTTGAGGACATTGTTAGTGCTGATGAAATTGCTCATAATCAGTAAGTGGTTCATCAGGCTCTTAAAAGCCAGTAATACAGAAAAATAGCCTCAAAGGAATGGTGTCACTGGGTGTCACATTACTCATATCATTAGATGGATTCTCGTAATATCTTTTTGTCTGGAAATAATTCTTCATGACAAGCAATATTTGTGTCATTAAATGTTTGTGTCATATAATAAGCTTGAAGAGTGTAAGAGAAAAATTGGTGAGATATTTTGAAGCTCAGATTCATGCTCCAACTTTTTTTTCAGTAAAGGACAATAAGATAAAGATGCAATTAGAAAATATGAGAAAAAAATTCCAAGAGTAAATGACTTTTTTTTCTTCTCCTTATTTTCCTCCATTTATTTAAAACAGGTTCAGTGTGTTTTGACAGTGGTTGCCCTGCCAATAGATTACTGCTGTCCAAAAGGGAAAATCATTTCTGCGATAAGAGCCCCTTCAATTTTGGGAAGTTGCTCTTTACACACTGCTTACTAAACCTAAAGGTAATAAAAGCCACTGTGTAATTCTGACATCCTTTCAAAGATTTTTAAGAGGTCCAACTGTTCTGAAGCAATGAAACTTAGCTGTTTAGGTTGATAGTTTCAAGTTTATTCAGGTTATGAGGTCTTTTTCCTGTAAACAATTTTACGGAGTGGTTCTTCTGGGGCTTGTTTATGCTCAGTAGCTACTCAGTGACTGGATAATCTGTAGGGTGCTTTCTTCTTCACCAAATGACCCCATCCATTTCATAAAAGGAATCTATCCATTCAGAAGCAGAGCAAAAAAGAGGTTCCTTTTAAATTCAGAATAAGTTACAAATCATTGGTGATCAGCTGGTCGTTCTGTTTGTTGTGGATTCACTGGCTGCACCCCAAAAAGGCTGTTTGTGAGTGAAGGCTCAGCATTGGCTGGAATGGAAACTGGACACTCATCTGTCTGTGAGGATCTGAGTCTTGTCGAGGAGGGGAAGAAAAGGAAAAACCCCTTAAAAGTACAGTAATTTCACAATTATAAGCCGCATCTTCTTCATTGAAGAATCCAGCCTACCCCTGTAGTGCAGCTTATATTCAGGTGCGGCTTATCTATGGACAAATCCCAGTGAAATGCCAACCCAGAAGTGAGAGCCGGGCAGGAGGGTGCCTGGGGCTGCCTTTAAAGGCTTTGCTGGTCTATGAAAACTGTTGCAACTTGAGCACCTGACAACAAACCCAGCTAGCAGCGATCCTGTTACTAATTTGTTACTTTGTTACACATGGTTCCTCACTTAAAAAAAAAACCAAAACAAGGTGCGGCTTATATATTGACAAATCCCGTAGTCTACCCAGCTACCGGGAGGTGCGGCTTATAATCAGGTGTGGCTTATAATTGTAAAATTACTGTAGTGTTTTTCAGATACTGTGCATCTCTTGAAGGTGTGCCAGAGCCTGTTAACTCATTTAGTGAGATTATTTGATCTGTTTTCTTTTCTTATGACAATAGATAAAGGTGCACTTCTTCCTGCAAATCTGCAGAGCAGAGCTCATTTGGGCAAAATTTCATTGTTCCATACCAAATAGTTCTCAAGTCTAAAGAGAGACAGTAGGAACACAGTAGGTTCAGACCTATTCAACAACACAGGAAGCTGAACTGCTTCCAGAGAGCTTACTTTGTCTCCTGGCAGACTCCCTGAGACAGGGTATTGTGGGAAGACACCTCTGTCCCTCCTCCACTGCCCTTTATGTAAGAGATTCTGCACTCTTTTGTTTTTGCAGCAAAGAGGTTGCTCTGTGGAGCCCCTGGGTGTTGGGGCCCACATTCACAGCCTTGTTCCCCAGCAGGGTGTGAGTATTAAACATCAGATGACTTACACAACTTCCCCAAAGCAAGGGGTCTGGGACTGCCATGGATGCGTGTGGCTCTTCATCTGTCCAAGAGCAAAGCTCCCCTGCAAAACACCACCGCACAGGTGGTCCCATGAGGGGCAGTGGGCAGCACCTGCTCATCCCTCCAGCCCTTCCAGGGCACTGGAATTAGGTTTCCTTGAGGCAAATCCCAAATGAAATACTGGGCTGTGCTTTCTCCAGGGCAAGCACAGGCACCATAAGCTTTTGATGTGCTTCCTGCCAAACCACACAGTAGCCTGCTCATCACCTTGCTTGATCCACTCATTGCTAAAGAAGACTAAGGGTAACCAGCTGGGTCAAGGCTGGGAGGATTTTCTTTGCATCAGCACAAGACAGGCAGCTGTGCTAGTAAGGGAAATTGTGTGAACCATACCTAATCTCTCCTAGTCACAAGCATCTGGCTTTTAGATACTAAATCACATTACCCAGCATCCTGGGCAATATATCTCATAGTGCTCTGAGCTCTGCTCTGCCACTAGAGCTCAAGAAGTGCTGAAATCCAGGTGCTGAAGCAGTCAGCCCATTCTTGAGGTGATCACAAATAGAAACAAGGGTCTTTATGTTATTTCCAGCCACCCATGATTTGAGTCAGAACTCTTTCCAGTCTGACCTGAAATAGCAGTATCATTTTGTATCTCCAATACTATCTTTTCCTTGTTTCTTAATGTGACAGTTGTTCCCACTCATATGGAGGAAGGCAGTACATCTGAACCCCAATGTGCCATGGTGAGAGTACAGGACTCATAAATTCCTAATTTCATATAGGGCTCATAAGGCTGATGATAAGCCTTTCTCCAAACCCATGAGACAATATCACCTTATCTAGCACAACAGCTTTTGTCACTGCTATGGCATCAGCTTCATCTTCACTTTTAACCTTGGAAGATTTACATCTCAGTGAAGTCTTGGATGTGCCAGTTTTCTTCCTAAAAGCTTCTGTCTCCACTAGATGAGGCAATGCTGAATATTTTACACCCTGTGAGGCTTTTGTGGCTTTGCAGCTAGATTGGTCCAAAAAAACTGATGAATTTGTGCTGATAGTTGGGTTTAAGAATTTATTCTGCTTGCTCTGGTGACATCATTGTAGCTGTGCTACCACAGATCAGTTGTTAAAAGTGAGGCCTTACCTACAAGAATGCTCTGAAATGGCTACCATCTCTGGACCAGAAAAATTTTGTGGTTAGGTTTGGACCTCAGTTGAGATCTACAGACAACTTCTCTCTTTCAGAGCTGAACTGAGGCAAATTTGGATCCACTGCCCAGATTTGGTCTGTTAGAAGGTCAGTAAGGAATCTCTTTTTAACTATCCCTTTTTTTCTCAAAACTTTAGATTTATGGTAAGTTCTGTGGTAAGCAACCTGGAAAAGGAATAGAAAATCATTGAAGAAAAAAATGAGACTTTCTTAGCAGTACCTGGAATTTGATAGGAAACATCCTCCCTTCATCTCTACCTGTATTCCTGTTTTCTTGTTAAAGTCTCCTGTCTTTGCAAATAGCAAGATTATAAAAAATTGAAATTGCTTCCTGGCTAATATGGATTTTTAGACTCATGACTGAACATATGTTACAGTGAGTTTTCAGATGTTTCCATTAGCAGAACTCGTGTGTTATACCGCAGGCATTCACCCAGAAGGGATGCCAGTTGCCCTTCTGTTTGATGCTGCAATCTGCAGTTGCAATGAGTTGCTGGATGCCTGGCAATGCCATGCAGCAGTTTCTGCCTTTTTGCACCATGAAACAGATACTGATCACCACGTTTCCTTCCAAATACTGTAATGCCCAAACCCTCTCTGTTTAATCTTGAAAAGTCAGGATCACACAGACCAGTACATTCTACTGCATAACTTATAAAGAAATCTAAGAAATGTATTAGCATTTTCTTCAATTTCTTTCACTGGAGTACTTAATAAGAAAACTTTGCATATAAAACTTTCTGTGAGCTTGGTGGGAAAGTAATATCAACTGGACATTACTTGGGACAATTTTGAAGGGAACTCTGTTTAAATTTGGTGATGGAAGGTTTCTGAACTTAATAACCATCTTAATGGACTTTACATTTTGTGCAATTGGAGTGCTTAGTGATTATTAGATAGCTGTTAGGCAGATAATTAAGGCTTAATGTAGATTTCAATGTGTTTGGTTTGACAGAGGCCATGCAATTTTTGTGTAACACAGTAACATTTATAAGCTGATTCAAGCACTTCATGCAGGCATGCTGTCCAAGTTTTCTTATTACAATTATGCATAATAACAATATAGTTATATGAAAATGACAGTGCTTGAGTAATCACAGTACTGGGAGCATTTGTCCTTTATTCTGAAGAGCAGAGAAGTGGAAAAGTGCTGGATGTGGGGAAAGGAAATTAATATTTGCCCTTGCAGTACACTTTTCTTCCACTGGATTTGCATACAACTCATCATACCTTTTCTGCATCTCAATAATGCTGCTGTCTAATTCAGCAGGAGAACTATATCTGTTTGATGTTGGGGAACAGGTCTGAACTTAGAAAAATTAGTTGTGGTTATTCTTGTGGGAGAGTGTACATAAGCATGCTATGGTTTTCTCTGATTGCCCCACTCTCTTCATATCCAAGTAGTACTTAACATTGGTGTGACTGGTAGAAAGAACCATGGGATACAGGGGGACAGACACGCTGGCTATAAACATGCCACTTGCCAGATAAACAGTATTTTCTGTAGTGGCTTTGTTCTCATGCTGAATGTTTCTTCTATGGCTCTGGGCATTAGGAAGTTTGCCTATGTCACAGCTCCTTCCAGGCCTCTGCAGAAAATCCTGAGCAAAGTTGCCACGGAGAACACAGGGCAACAAAGCTCACTGAAGTTTCAAGACTGACTTTTAACCTAATGTGACTTGGA
>VRYO01002772.1:54280153-54315088 GCA_009812075.1 Sialia sialis | reverse complement strand
GAGTAAGGGGACCTTACTCATAAAAAGTTTTGCCTGCTCATTCCAATTCTTCCTGCAAAGACTGGTGAAAGCCAAAACATAACTTGTTGACTCCTCATGTGTAGTTTCATCCTATCTGGACTCCCTTTTCTTCCTTCTAGTGGAGTCCTCCTTCAGTGAAATTGCACTAAAAATAGATGTTGGCTTATGCTCCATTACCACTTTGTATAACTGCTGAGTGCTGGATGCTGAAGGGAGGATGGATGTCTGAACTTCTCCTTCCAAAGAAGCCGCTTAAACCTCCAAAAATAGAATTTAAATAATATTTAACATGCAAACCAATGTCATTTTTCACCTGGTTAATATTGAGCTCCTATACTTTCTTGTTACTACATTTAACAAAAAACACCACACGGGTCTGAATTTTATGTATCATGATTAATTTTTGGCTAGCTTGTACAGTTTTTTTGAGACTTTATGTACCTTAGCAGATGGTGTTAAAGTTTCTGTGAATAGTTTAATTTCTTTCCACCTTCTTAACATTACCCTTTGCTTTTAATTATTTGCTTGAAAACTGACACAAACTAGTTGAATACACTGATTATAATAGTTTGTAGTAAAAATCTGAATTTTAAGGTGTCAAGATTTTAGCATTTGACTGTTTTCAAGGAAAAACTTCTCAAGAAAGTGCCAACCTTTTTATTACAGGTTATTATTTAAATAATAGTAATAATAATTAAAAAAACCATTATAGTGTGATAGATATTCCAGAAATTTGGCTGCATATTACCTTGGACACAGTCATACTGAAAGGGAGAAACACAAAGGTAAACTTTACCATATTCCAGTTCTGCAAAAAACATCTTTTTGTGTGGGTTACAGAAAGTTGGGGCCTTTGTCAACAAAAATGCTGGGAACAGATTTTTACTCAGTTATGTTATAATCTCATTTTCAGCCATCTAAATATATAGCATTTTCCAAGGTGTACAGTACGTGATATTAATACAGTTCAGGCATTTAATACAGCAGGCATTTAATTCTGAAAGTTAATTATTTCAGGCAGGAATGATATAGGTGTGAAGTGCCATTAAATGTACTGCTGGATAATATAAAAGAAGACTTTTAGGAGACTCTGGAGTGCTGGTTGAAGTTGGACAGGATACTTCATGGTGCTCAAAGTTGTGTTGTGTGTCTCAGAGTGAATCCACAATCTGACACAGTCGGAGCTTCTAAAGGTTGACCAGTTTTGAAGTCATGTACATATGGAAAGCATATACATTGTATCCAATCATATTAATTTAATTCTAGTCAGTAAAAAAAAATAAAATCATTTTATATATACTAAAGTACTTTCAAAAACAAATAAAACAAAATAGTGAAAATTTTCATGGTTATATGTTCTAAAAATAGCATTCTTACTGCCCTATCTGTTATAAATGGCAATCTCCCCACCTTACAGTCTCGTATTTCCTGCATCATTTGCTGCAGTATAGAATGTCATGCTTTTAAAGAAGTGCATTTGTCAATGTATGGAATAGTTTTACAAGGTTTTGTTGATGACAGTGGTGTGTGAGTTAAAAAAAAAAGCTTAAAAACCTTAAGTTTCAAGTGATTCAGAGCCCAAACCTGAATCCAATTAAATTTTAATTAAGTAAATAAAAATATATTCATGCATTCCAACTGGTGACAAAAACATATTTCTTCTCTCATGATTGTAAAATATCCTTGTTTTTCTCACTTTTTAGAACTTTTTGTGCCTTTCAGCAGCTATCTTTTACACTTTTTCAACCTACAACTTTTCAATCTGTTTTATCACAGCCACGACAGTGTTCTACTCCTTCTCAACTCCATTAAAAAGCATCTTCTTAGTTCAGCAGTGAAGCTTAACTTCTTTTACCTGGCACCAGTATCACCTACCATCAAATAAAAAATTTGGTCCAACTACTTTGATAGAGTTGCACAGGTTTCTGGTTTTATAAAAAAGGAAAAGCTATATTTAGCTAGAGTCACATTTACTGAGCTGCAGCCTGAAGCTGAAACCAGTTTTCATTTTGAAGTTCTGTTTTTCCCCAGCTATAATACTGGCTTGCAATACTGGCTCGACATAAAAAAGACTAAATTCAAGCTGGAAGCAGACATTAGCATCTTCTGAAAATTTCAAAACGTAAAGAAGCTCATCTTTGCGTCATCCTTCTCTAAAGCTCTGACTTTAGTCTGTCCATCTCCACTGCTCAAAATAGCCCCTTACTGATATGCCAGAATTATTCTCCTTGCACACCTCTATGGTAACTACACTACAGGAGCATCAGTTGTGTCAGAGCAAGGCTTTAATGGGTTCTGCAGTCTACAGTGTGTGGTTCCGTTCTTACCTCACTAGTGGGAGTTTTTTTTCCTGCTGCAGAAGCACGAGAACATTATTCTAAGGGTGCCCATGGAAATATACAGGGAAAGCTATAAAAATGAACATATTAATTAAATGCTTATATGCTCTGACATTTAAAGACACTCAGTAGTAGTCAAAGCTTATATGGCTCTGAGCAACAAGGTCTATTGCAGTTTTTTCCTTTTATTTACAAGTTATGTTTCCTATGTCTTCTGAGCATTCATTTTTCTTTACAGTTGTTATCAAAGGTAAATTAAAACCATTTTGGGCTCCTTTCTGTATAACTTTATAGAGGTAAGATGGGGTTTGTGTTGGCATTTTGACTTTTCCATAGTGTTTTTTTTTAAATTTTGCCTGGGGAAGAAATAGGAGCTTTTCTTAAGTCATTGCAAACATAGAGTTTGAGTAGATTCTTCTAATTTAAAGAGATTCAGATATCTTTTTCATAAGCAGGATGTAGAAAAAAATAATCAAAATTTATCTAAATAGATAAAAAATCCCCTAAACAAACAACAAAAAAGAACCAATAACAAAGCTTAAATACTTAATAACATCTTTCATATTACCTAGCAAATACATGTAGAGGAAGCATTCAGTTGCAAAATCACATGTGCTTTAGCATTTTAAAAATGTTAATAAAGTGTTATTGGGGCATACTGGTATTTTTATACCCATGCATACCTTTTACTGGTACTGCTGTCCCTGTCTTGCCCTTCATACTTGGTCTAATAAAGGAACATGAGTAGTTACAATGAATAAAGCATTTGAAAAACGTTGTCCTTCTTTTCCCTGTCTAAGCCAGTCTCATGTTCTTACAGTTTTCCAGCACTTACTTGCCTGTGGCTTTTCCAAGACAGCTGCACAGTATGATAGGCATCATCCAAAGTAGCTTTGGTTCTTTCATCTCCATTTTCTCTGTGGTTTTTATTACAGTGTTGTCACTGCTTTCTATTTATTCAGGCAATTTTTCTTTATCCTCCTAAAGGTGCACTTAGAAAGGGATCTCACTATCACAATCATTGCTGAAATCGTTAATTCAGTCTCTCATTTAGTAAAATGTCTTCATTTTTTTGTAGTTCTTCAGTTCAACGTTTACAAAAGCTCCTATTCCTCTTAACCTCAGTGGGATAAGAAAAAAAAAAGAACACAGGTCATAAGAAGCCACTATAAGTAATGAATTTTTCTTGTCTCTTTTCTTCTGCTGATTTTCACTCAGGTTTACTGGTCTGTTAATGTGAGATTCTCATCACCAGGTTTCTCATGAATACCAGAATACCTCTGTCTAAATTTTCTGCTCAACTGTGCATCCATAACTGGATGCATTAACATCAGAGAAGCCAATAAATATTTAATTAATAGCAATAGATGAGATTGCGGGGTCAGAATTTGTTGCAACTAGGTGTTGTCATCAAACAGAGCTTAATAGAGAGGACTTTTACCTAACACAAGCTTCAGTTTTAGGCTACTGATTCTCTTAATTTAATCTGCTAAATTATTTTCATAGAAATACAAGTGGAAAGAGTTGGATACCTCAGAAGTATCCAAAGGCAGAGCCATTTTGCTGGAATCTTCGTGTTAGACAGATGTGTTATTCTTCTGCAGGTATTTTCTGTTCTCCTTTTGCAATATGAGGAACTTTATTATTTCCTTAGATAATGACTTCACCACCTAAAGTTTGAGTGCAAATTATCTGCTGGAGTCCGGCAGATTGTGCCAACAAGGCTCAGCACAGGTGCAAAATTTTGCTTAAGAGCAGCGTGATTTTCTTTGCAAAAAGGATGTGAAGTTGTTCTGTAGGTTGCCCAAGATTTGTGCTCAGCTCCAGCTCACAGCCTACACTGTCTCTTACATGGTTTGAGAATTGTACATGGCCCAAGCACCTCTGCTAAGGAAGCAGAGCAGACTGCCCTATGAAGTCAGTGGGCAAGGAATTAAATTTCCTTGTCAAGGAGCAATAGGGATTTTCTTTGTTCACTTGAATTTCAGAGTCCCGTTTTTTTTTATTTTTTATTTTATTTTTTACAGTTTGGCTAAGCTCAATGCATATTTAAAGAATGGTACAAGAGATAATATTTAAGTGTGGAAAAATGTGAAAATAATTTTTAAAATCTTCCATTTAAGCTTGAAAATTGCTTTCTGGCATGTATCCAAACAAGAAAAGCACACAGAAATGTCTGCCATTTTATATCCAGTCCATTATTTTTGGAATAATAGCTGAAAGAAAAGCTCTTATCTGAAGATGCATACACATGTGCTTTCACATGTGCTTACAGTAGCAGGCACAATCTTTCATACCTTTGCAACTGTTTATCTCCAATGTTTGTCAACTGTGAATTGACATGTTGGTCAGAAGAACTTTTGCTTAAATTAGAAACGTCAATTGTTGTTACAAGCAGTTACAACCAGAAAAAAACGTTCTCAATTCTGAGGTGTTTTGTGATCAACAAGTACAGTAATTTCACGATTATAAGCCACACCTTTTTCATTGAAGGATTCAGCCTACCCCAGTAGTGCAGCTTATCTATGGACAAATCCCAGCAAAATGCCAACCCGGAAGTGAGAGCTGGCTGGAGAGGGCGCCTGGGGCTGCCTTTAAAGGCTTCGCTGATCTATGAAAACTGTTTGCAACTTGAGCACCTGACACCAAACCCAGCTGGCAGCGATTCTGTTACTAATTTTTTGTTTAAGTATCTAGTTTTGTAAATGGCAGGTACAAAGTAACACAGCAAAAGAACTTCTCTAGGTAATCTTAAAAGGACTGCTGCTCACAGCCATTGAATGTAGCATTGATTAGGAAATTTTCTTCAGGTGCTATTTCTTAAAGCAATATAAAATTCACTGAAAGTATTTAACATATTCTTAGCTGAAGAGTATTATTATATTTCCTGACTTTTCTCTTGCAGAGCTCTATTCTTAGCTCTGCAAGAGAAAAGTCAGGAAATTATCCAAAAGTGCCATTTTCATGTTCAAAAAACAGAAAGCACCCAAATTCTCCCATCTAAACTCTGCCTAAAATTTTGTGGGGACCTGGTTCAAGAATTGTGGAACCAGTAATAATGCGAAGGGTGTGGGAGATGCTTGGGCTTTCACACACACACTCACACCCCCAGTGTATTGATACATTTCCTCTTCAGAAATAAAGAAAACTGTACCACCGGAGTGGAGGAGCTGCTGATACGGAGTAGGTAACTGAGACTGTAATGCTGTAGAAAGAATGTGAAAGCTGTACTCCTTGTTCAATTGAATAAATTAAAAGAAGGAGGAAAAGAAATAATGAGTGCTGAAGGAAATATTGCTGGTCCTAGGGCTTTCTGCATAGTGGTGTCATACAGGCATTGGAGAGATATGCATTGGTTAGAAATCTTGAACACCTGCCCCAATGCCCAAAGCCATTCATAATATAGGGAAATTAAAAGTAATTTTTAATTGGAGATTTTTTTTTTACTCTGCTCTTGCTGGTTGAGGTTCTATGGACTGGATTTTTCATAGCCTTAGTATAGCTTCAGAGATACTGAATGAAGAGATGAAGCACGGAACTAGTTATTTAAGTTATTTGATTGTCTTGATGCCTGCACATGTGCACAAACAGACTTGAGGAACTCATGGAGAAATCTGAGAGAGAAGATAATTCACTGCAATATGTGTAATAACTAATGTACATTTTTATTCCTGACAGTCAACAGCAAAGAATATTAACCAAAAGCACTGGCTAAAAAGGCTGAAGGAAGATAAGTTTATTTCTTTGGCAAGGTGCTGGTAGTACCAAGGTAATACTTAAGAAGGCAATCAAAATAGATGTGCAAAATCATTGCTGTTAATTCTTCTGGGCAAATTCGTGCAACTAAACCCCACACTGCCACTCACTCCCTGTCCCTGTGTCAGGATGTGGGAGAGAATTGGAAGAGTAAAACTGAGAAAACTCACAAGGGGAGATAAAGGCAGTTCAACAGGGAAAAGAAAATTCACGTACACAAGCAAAGCAAAGAATTCACTCACTGCTTCCCATGGATGGCAGTGAATCCTCCAGCTTTCATGGAGGTGTTTCCATCTCCAGGAAAGCTGGGCTCCATCATGCCTAGTGTTGTCTCAGGAAGACAAATACCATCTTTTTAATGTTTGGAAGTTTGAAGTTCTTCCTTCTTTCCCCAGCTTTATATGCTGTCCATGACACCACAGGGTATGGGACATCCCTCTGGTCAGCTGTCCCGGCTGTGTCCCCTCCCAGCTCCTTGTGCATCCTCAGCCTGCTCACTGCTGGGATGAGAGGCAGAAAAAGCCTTTACTATCCATGTGCTGTTCAGCAATTATGGAAACATCCCTGACTTATCAACATCTGTTTTCCAGCACAAATCCAAAACACAGCCCCACTCCAGCTCCTGTGAAGAAAATTAACTTTTCCCACAGTCAAAACCAGCACAGCAAATAACTTCAGCAGATAGCTACAGATAGGATTCTTAGAGACAGGATAAAGTATTGGCACATGGCCATTGGAGGGCACTTAACAGAATCAGTTTGCTCCAAGTCCTGTCAGTTGAATGCTGATACAAAGATGCAGTTTATTTCATTTCCTAAGAATGCCTTTGGCCAACCTAAATCAGCTGCAATCTCATCTCTTTTTTTCTGCTGGCTGCATGAAGCATAAATAAATGTTATTGTTATAGATGTCAATCTCCTCAACAAATCCCTTCTAAGCAATCTCTTGCAAAATAATATCCTTCCAGTTCATTCCTTTTTCAATTTCCACTTAACAAAACATGAGGCTGTCGTGGAAACTCAAAAATCCAGTAGAAATGAATTATCTCCTCAGAACTTTTTGACAATTTGAACCTTTTCTTTCCTCATGGCTTATTGAGCTGATCTACAGACCAGTTCTATTCCACCAGACTGCAAAAGCAGATGCTGACTGTTACACAGAGCTATGGTATTTTACCATGAGCAATAGTAGGTACTTCTCCTAATGAATAAATTTGATTTATGTATGATTTCTGTTGGAAGTCCTTTTGTTTTTCAGTAATAGACCCTGAGTTACACCAGTTTAAAAATGTCTTAACAGTCAGGTTTTGAGAAGGAATGTGAAGTTGCTTTTCAATTTATTTTTTCTGGAGGCAGACACTATGAAAGGTAAAAACAGTACCTATCCCTTAAAAGCAGGCAGGCAAATGTCTTTTTGGTTTTCTTACCTAAACAAGGGGCAGCAACTTGAAGCAACCCCTGATGCCAATTACAGGCTTTTAATAAAGTCTTTTAATGTTTGTTGTGGGCACATTTCTTTTTATTGATCAAATAACTGGAAGCACTCACGTTCCTTAGTGCTGAATAATAAAATTATATAGACAGTTAAGTTAAAAAATGTTTTGCCATGGAGCCACACTCACACATTTTTACTCTTGAAATTATTGTTCCATTCATGTATCTGACAGTTTGTTCTCCTTCATCAAGAGGAGAAAACAATGTTAACTCAATGATGATAATTTTTGCTGCCTTATATTCATACTTGCATATCCCCTTTGAACCACACAAGAAATAAAATCATAAGAAAATTCATTGGAGTTGCAGGCTTTGAAATATACTTAGCCCTGAAATAGGCTGTAAGCATGCATGTAAATTAATAGTTCAATTTAATTCAGTAATACTTCTCATGTACATAAAATTGTATTTACATATTTTTTATAGATGTACAAATACAGAATGGTTTGAGTTGAAGGGACCTTAAAGTTCATCTAGTTCCAACCTCTTTGCCATGGGCAGGGACCCCTAATCTGTTGCATCGTACCTCTCATTAGTGGTAGAAATGAGCCAAGACACAGACTGCAATTCAACAGCATGAGAAGCGTTTCCCAGTTTATTCTCCTTTACAGCTTTGCCATCCTGACCCTTACTACAGCAAGCTCCTGCTACAGGGTCCAACTGTGGCTATTTCCTGCTGGACTGTGTCTGCCAGTGTTGGTTTGCAGACTCTGAGCACGGCTTTCACCCAGCTCAGCTATGACTGCAGGCTCCAACAGCAGCTCTGACTCCATCAGACCCAGACTGACCTCACAGCAGATCTTTTACTGCAGCAGCTCTCTTCCTTGTTTTGTTCATCTTTGTGTCTCTCTGGATTGTTCTTCCTTAGGGCTCCTCCAGGTCTTCCTCTTCCAAGAACCTCTGTAACCAGCCAATCCAGCCCTTTTCTCACACTTATCTTTATTAGTCACAGCTGTGACCTGTTAAGGGCAAGGCTGTTCCTCTTCTTTGGTAGTTAGTACAATAGTGAGTTATTAGGGGCAGCATCACCTGTAATCTTTTCTTCTACACCTTCCAATAGACCAGGTTGTTCAGACCCTATCCAGATCATCAAACACTTCCGCAGGGTTTCCATGTTATACAGGTAAAATCTTTTGCTTTTCCTCAGGGCTAGATGAGTTAATGTCTTGGGACTGGAAAAAAAAGGCTTAGAAATGGAAAGAACAATCATATACTATAGAGGCAAAAGTTATCTGTTTATTGTATGCTTTTCACTCTTGATATGATAGCTACTATTTAGGCACTAGGAAAACTTCAGAGAGATTAGGATTTCATACAGCATTTTTAATATTTATAGTTGTATTTTTACCTTAATTTCTTGTTCTTTCAGCTACATGTAGTGAGACTTAAATTATGTATTTTCAGATCAAAAGGAGAGTGATACTCTTCCTTTCCTCAAATTGCCTTGTTCTTCAGAACAGATTTATTCCTTTACAGATTGTAGGAGTGTGTTCATTTCTTAATGAATTAAGAATTCATGAGATACTTCCCTTTCTTTATCTCTCATTTTTTTTGTGGAGTTGTCTGTGCTGCTGCTGTTTTATATTGTTGCATGATACTTTAACCTCTAACTTGTATGAAACACTCTTGACTTTTTTTTTTTTTCCTGAAGTGTATAGGCTGATTGTCCTCGGAAGGAAAAAAGATGCAGTTTCTTCATTCATGCAGTTTCTGTCTGTAAACTTGCATGCATTATTTTAATCATGGTTGAACTATAGAATCACCATTATTATGCTGCTGTAATATTTTCAGTATTAAAGCAGGGTTCTAAAAGACTAGAATAATTTTTGACTGAAAAAACCACACAAATTTGTTCTTATTTCAAAAGGACCCAGAAGAGTTAAATCTTTACATTACATTTTGTCACTTCTCCAGATAGTTTTCTCCAAGTGCAGCAAGCTAACATGCTTTTCAATGTGCACAGTACAGATAAATGCTAACAAAATATCTGAACTCGTGGCGTGGGGTAGGCTTTACAAGCTCTTTCAAGCAGAGAAATGGTTAACTTAGGCAAGACAGCAGATGGGATGAGGAAATGCAGCTGCAAGGGATAAATGCACTCAGAAGACTGCAGAGGAGGGGAAGTGCCTAAGGAAGTCGGAGAGCACTTAGAGGAGTGCTGGTAGAAGGGCATGCTGTGAGGCTCAAGGTGACATGAGCCTCTGAAATTAGGGAATAGGAAAACAGCTATGTGCCGGGGAAACAAAAAAAAAGATGCACTTTTGGGAATGGGTTTGAAGATGAATAAATAAGAGAGTTTTTTTTCCTAGCAAGGATGCCCCTGGCAAGGATGAGTCCTGGCAGTCAGCCTGTTTGTAAGAGCGTGGGTAGGGTTCAGCTCCCCAAACTTCAAAAGTCTTCTGTGTGACACAGGTTTGCATTTGAGCTTGTTGGTGTTGGCCCCTTCCCTGTCAGTGGAAAGAAACAGATTCTTTTGGGGCATGATTCATCTGACCTATTTTGAACCCTTGCCTTAGGAAAGTTGAATCATACCCTAGAACTGTTTCTGTCTATTGACTATAAAGAGAGCCTAGGGCAACAAACTCAGATTTAAATATCTATCTATCGGATATCTTGGCTTGGCCAGATATAAATGATCCTAAAGAATACCGTGTAAGTGCAGAAGCTAATGTTTGAATGTCATCATTGTGACAGTTCTAGAGCATGAGCACTACAGCAGTTTCTCCATATTTACCTTTAACTCCACTGCTTTGTTTCTGTACTGGATATGGGCAGCGGGAGGTGGTGGCACAGCTGCCTTTTGCCACTGCATGAATGCTAAGGTCTGATGGTTGCTGCAGAAACCTATGGCTCTACTAATTGCCCCAAAGCTCTGCTGATTCTTAGGAATTGCTTCCCTTAGATCTTCAGGGGAGAAATTCACAAAGGAGAGAGAGAGAAAACCAAAACAAGTCCTTCCTAACTATGAAATTTGGCAAGACTACCAAGTTTTTCTACATGCTAGACTATCTCACAGCACCATTTTAAATAAGCACTTCACTAATTAAAAGGAAGATTGTGAAATTTTGCTGTGGAAGAGACAAGTGAGTTTTTTTACATGAGAAGGGCAATGCTGTCTTCTCATCAGCTATTTTTCCCATGAAAATATGCTCACTCTGTCTGAATGGCAAGCTTCCATGTACCACAGTTTGACTTGCTGTTTGTGGACATGTCTCACGTGATGTCACTGTGTCACAGATTCCTAGCTGGGAAATCAGGATTGCTGCTATAGCCCTCACTTGCAAAGATGAATTGTTCTGAAGCTTTTGTTTAGAGTAAATGATGGCAGCCCTCAAAAAACCCATGAGGAAATTAGCAAAGGCTCTTTCAAACTAGGGTTTGAATCACTTTCAGGTAAATAAGACATTGGGCTAAGCATGCAGAAGCATTGTAGAAAAACATTTTGAAGAAATGGGCTCTCCTAACTCTACCATATCCTAAAGAATGGGCCCTTCTAATTCTTCAGCATTTCCTAAAGGCTGAATATGTGTAAGTGACTTTGCAACCACAATAATACTCTTTGATGAAACATCTTCCTGGATGGATAAAGGGAGAACAGTGGATATTGTCTACCTTGAGTTCAGCAAGGCTTTCAACACTGTCTCTCACAAGATCCTCATAGGCATGCATGGACAAGATCCTCAGGAAGCGTGGAGTGGATGAGTGGACAGTGAGGTGGGTTAAGAGTTGGCTGCACAGTAGATCCCAGAGGGTTGTGGTCAGTGGCACAGGGTCTTTTTGGAGGCCTGTCACTATCAGTTCCCCTCCAAGGTTAATACTGGGGCCAGGGTTGTTTAAATTGTTCATCAGTGACTTGGATGAAGGGACAGATGTCTTCTCAGCAAGTTCACTGACCACTCAAAGCTTGGAGATGTGGCCAATACCCCAGAGGGCCGTGCAGCCCTTCAGAAGGGCCTCAACAGGTTGGAGACATGAGAAAAGAACAATCTGAAGTTCGGTGAAGGCAAGTTCAGGGTCCTGAACTGGGGAAGCATAATCCCAGGCACCAGGGATCAACTTGCTGGAAAGCAGTTCTGCACAGAATGACCTGGGACCCGGGTGGGCAACCAGGTGTCTATGAGTCAGCAGTGCTCTTTAGGAAGAGCATTGCCATGGGGTGTTGAGGGAGGTGATCCTGCATCTCTACTCAGCCCTGCTGAGGCCAGATATGAAATGCTGTGCCCACTTCTGGGCTCCTCGGTACAAGAGAGTCATGGAGCTCCTGGAGCAGGTCCAGTGGAGGGTGACAAAGATGATGAGGGGACTGGAGCATCTCTCTTATGGGTAAAGGCTGAGGGAGATGGGCCTGTTCAGCCTTGAGAAGACGCAACTGAGAGGGGACCTCAACAATTTCTTTATTGAAGGGAGTGTGTCAAGAGGATGAAGCCAGGCTCTTTGCAGCAGGGCAAAGAATAGAACAGGAGGAAATGGGCAGAGGTTGATGCACAGGAAGTTCCACCTAAATATGTGGGTGACCAAGCAATGAAAGAGATTGACCAATGAGGTTGTGAAGCTTCCCTCATTGGAGATTGAAGAACCTTCTGGATACGATCCTGTGCCGTGCTGTCTGGGATAATCCTGCTTGAGCAGGGAGGTTGGACCAGATGACCCACTGTGGTCCCCTCCAACCTTACCCACTGAGTGATTCTGTGAATCTTTAAATTAAAAATGTATGTGCAATGTTAAAATATCTTAAAAGTAAGGTTTTAAAAGTTCACTGTAATTATAGTGTGTCTATATAATCTCTAGAAACTTGGAGGCTGTGATTCTGTTTATAATATTTGTGCTTAGAAGTGAAATATCTTCTGTTATTATCAAGCACAAGCTTAAAATAATTGCAGTTTCTCTATAAGCCAATCACACTCCAAGCTTGACATATCTCCTTTTTCGACAGTTGAAGTTTGGATATTTGTCAACACAACTGACTTGGCTAGAGGAAGTAAATTTAGGTCAAAATGCAGATCTATATTCTATGTTTATTCTTTGCACTTACAGTGAGATGATATCATCACTGAATTTAAAGATGGCAATATTTGAATTTAAAAATCGATGAAATTAATTCTTAGTTATTGTTTAGAAAAAGTTCTGCCTACTTTTCATATTAATTATCCAATTATTTAATACACAAGGTTCAGAAAGGATAACTTTTCAATATCACCATTTTTTATTAAACCTCACCTTTAACATACCAAAGCACAAAGAAGCGAGTCTTTCACTGTTACGATATTTTTTGGTTTTCAGTCTGTGTACGGCACATTTTCAGATACTGTGCTTTTTTTTTCCACAGGCAATTCCAATGAATCAAGGAGAATTAAGTCTTTTCTTAATGAGTAGTACACAAGCATGTTTTCAGAATTGGCCCTAAGAAGTGAATTCAAATCAAGAAATATTTTTGTCAACACACTATACATTCTCCTGGAATTTAAAAGAAAATTGTCCTTAATTACAGATTTAGATTATCATCTTACCTACATCTTTTTGTGTATGTTTTATTCTGTCTCAGTACTTCAAGTTTGACTAAATGATCTTTAATGATTCTTCTCGTCCTATGTTTGATGATACTCCCACATGAGGGGAGAACTGAAGTGGCACAAATGAAGTCTGTTCTCTTACTATAATTCTGTTGATGCTGAAGCTTTCTTATAGCTAAAAGAGAACACATCCAACGTCCTATTCTAGTAACGGGAGTAGAGGAAAGCCTGATTAGGAGAAAAAATTCGGATAGTATGAAAGTGTATTCGTTGCTTAGTGTATGTGCCATGTATGCCAAGTTCTCTTTGTGGTCCAATGTTGAATGAAAGGACCTGAGGCTTAGATTAAAAAGAAAGGAATAATTAACTGCTAGCCTGTAATTATTAGAAATAAAATATGAAATTTCCCAAATTACAAGGCATGCCTCACTACAGAAGCCATGTAAAACAGATGAGGTTATTTGATGAAAAGGTTGGTAGAAAGGAGAACTATCCCGTTCAAGCAGTTTATCAAGGCTGCCTAAAGCTCCAGTTAAAACTGTCTCCAATTGTTTAATTTATTTCTCCTTTGCATGAATAAAAGGCAAGGCCAGGAGGCCAAGAGTGCTGCTAAGAAAGCTAACACTGCCTTTTCTACTTTTATATATACTCTGAGTTGGTAATCACATTTGATACATTGGTTTAAAAGAAGAATTTCAAAGATACATGGATGAGCCTTTTTGAAGGAAAAAGTATCACCTTGTTCTTTATTCACAGGAGTTTGACTCTCTAGCTGCACACTTTGTACTTGTGAATTTTTACTGATACTGAATACTATTCATCAATAAGACATAATACTATTTCTGACTTCTGACTAAGAAAATATGAGGCAGACTTACCTATTACTTTCATCACCTTAAGATATTATCTGAATATGTAAAATATATAGAGAAAATGACAATTTCCTATGAATTTGTTTGAACAAATAGTTATAACTCAATACTAGTGAACTCTCTGCATTAGGAAACATGTAGAGGTAAATAAATCTCACATCTGGGATCTTGAGTGTTTGTTTATCTTTATATACCTACTTATATGCGTAGTAATTTTTTTTTCCACATGAAACTTTTGGTCACTGTTAAGACTTCCTTAATTTTCAATATCAAATTTGCATTTCCCTTTGCTGAGATTTTGCAATGTTGTCTGAAAAGGGTCTTCATCTTTGGTATCTAGTGAATGTAGTCCACACAGACTGACTTCAGGCAATTGCCTTCTTCCCAGAAGGAAGCAGTAGCTTAAGTCTGCCCTGTATAAACAGGTCTGGCATACACTCTCAGGACTCACTTGAGAAATATATTGAGTGTTTCATGATAATCACAACAGAAACTGCATAAGACTTAGTAAGCTGGAGGAGTAGAAAACCTTCAAGGAAAGAGGAAAAATAAAGTAATAGCTAAAACTTTTGAAGATTTGGAACTAAGTCCTAATAATTTGTATTCTGGTTAGTGCATGGCCTGTCTGCCAAAACCTTTATAAACTCTCCTGTGACTTTTTTTAGTGTGGCAATTCTAGTATCACTAAGGACAGGCAAAATGGGTTAAGTCAGTCACAACTGATTTTTTAGTGGTTTCATTGCCAATGAGGGCATTTTTGTATTCCTATATGGTAAACATCCACTCCCCCTTCTGCAGTTCCAGCCAGATAAATGCATACTTTTTGATACTTAGAAAGTACCCAAGCTGCTTGTGGTGCTCAAGAACAACCTACTTATGAATTCTATGTGGTGAGTTCAGTGAGTAGGAAGGCAGATCAAGATTTAACTCTCTCTGGAAGCCACAGTTGTACCCATTGCTTGTCCTTGTGACCCAGGAGCACAGGAGGAGTAACTGTGATAGTAAGTACTGGTGATGATGCAGATTTCATTGGTCTGACTTGGCACTTATAGGTGGCCAGGCCTCTCTTTTTCCATTGTGATATAAATGGCCAGACTGAGAGCTGATTTAATAAAATATCCATAACTTTAGCAAAAAACCCCAAACCAAACCTGTCTTAAATGCCTTTTTTTGGTGATGTATTGGGATAGTTCAATTCTTTTATTTTTCTTTATTTTTATCTAGTTGCTTGTGTTTTCCTTTTTGGTTGTGAGAGGAGGCACTATCATCACTGTAGTGCAATAAGTGCATAATAATAGTTTTATAGGTATAAAAGTCAAAATGCTATTAGTGCTGATTGGTATTGTTTGAGCAACTGGATCTTGTGTGTAAGAACCTAATTTTTAATAATATAATTTACTTAATGTTATGTATTCACTAAGTTAATAGTCAATGAAATTTCCCATGCACTGTCTTTTTTGAGCAGAAATCCTTTTGCCTGTCAGGTGCTATGTTATTAAAGAACATTAGTTAAATTAAAATTGCACCTAGACTGAGAGTGTTCACAACACTTAATGGACTTTTTGCAGTTTGCTTCCAAGTACTTGTCTACTAACAAGATTACAGGCATATTAAGATGAGTGTATTTGGTGGGGGGAAGGGTAAATTGGGTGCTTAAAAAATAAAGCCACTTTCAGCTGCGTGTCTGTTGAGCCATAAATTTATAACAGAGACAGTGATGCAAGGTAAGCATCTCTCCTGGCATTGCTGCTGTAGTCTGGCAAGGCACTGAGCTGTAACAAAGGGCCAGTAAGATGGGTGACTTCCCCAAGTAGTCTGAAATAAAAGGCTTTTAGCAGAGAGGTCTGAGCCTATCCTGCAAGAATGGTGGTGTGTCCTCAGTGGCAGGCTGTGACAGGCTGGATGTAGAAATGTGGAGAATCACTCTCAGGAGAAATCAGCTCCCCTCCTTCCCACCCCATCTTTATGCCACAATATTTTCTTACAGCTCTTCTGTGATAACCTACATTCAGTGAGAGCTTTGTTACACATTTATGGTCTTGTGCAATTTGAAAACTCCTCCAGACAGCAGAGTAACTTTCCATGATACAAGCATATTATTTCTGAAATTTGTGAAAGTCTCAGGAGACTTCATCAGTATTTATAAAATTACTTTAGATGTTTCCATGAGAGGTGTTTTATACTGTGATAAGTGTTGTGGAACAGGCCCTCCCTCTCTTCTTTCCTCTATCCTACACCCAAACCAAACATCTCTACAGGGCTAATGAGAAATTTCTATAGCACTGTGACAATTTTTTTCACCAGAAGGCTGTGCCATGTGTTTTATGGGATTCTCTACATTGATATTCAAGTCTTGCTGTGGTAGCATGGCAGAACTAATCACATCCATACAGCACACTGAACCAAGCCCAAACAAAAAATACCAAATTGACTCTAAGTCATACACTCGTTTTGTCCCACTCTAGTCTCATCCTAAACTGAAATTCTGTCTGTTGTCTCTAGTACCTCCAGCAGCAGAGAGAACACACAAAAGAAGCAGTTTGAATTGCTGCCTTGCTCATGAGACTGTCTCAGTGCTCTTTACCTGCACATTGTTCAGCTGAACATCTGGCTGGTTTTGGGTGGTTTCCCTTTTAATTGCTGTGCCAACCTTTGCCATGCCACACATTCCTTGCTTCACAGGAGCAGCAACCAGATTCATTGTCTTGTGTTTGTTCCAGTTGTCTTGTTCTGGATGGGTCACTGAATTGTTTTCTAGACTACATCTGCTGTTACCTGCATTGAATGGAAACAGTGTGTGGGGCTGTGAAGTACGGAGAACTGGCAGCTATGGCTGCTTATGGTATACATCTTTCAAAGAGAAAGAATTGAAATTGCACTCTTCAGCTTCAATGTGGAAATAAATAGATCCTTCCTAAAAGTGTCATGTTAGGTTAAAATCAATGGGAACAACACAGAAGGAGATTATGAGAGTACAAATGGTCCAAATCTAAATTAGAAATCCTACTTTGAACTTCCAGAAGTCAAAAGATGGAAAGAAATATTTTTAGTTCTGCAAATTTGATCACAAACTAGTGTAACAATAATATTGCAGAATATAGGTAACACTCTCCAAATAATGGTCAAAACATCCTTTAATGGTGGGATTTCTCCAATTTATACATATTCCTACAAAGCATGTCCCATTTTTATAGTTTTATTTCCTTCTTTCAAATATACAGATTTTAATATGCTACTAGCCAAGTTAGTACTTCCTAAAGATGTCAGAAATTTTGAGTAACAGCAGAAAGAAGTCTTGCTTTTATTAAGGAACAGAGGGATATAAAAATCTTGATAAAGCCTGCAGAGATTAACCTCATGTACAGAAGCTAATTCATAGATTTTAAAAATTACCAACCTTGACTTGATGGTTTTGTATGTTTCTGTTTTTTGAAAGAACTGTGTACATTATGTCTCTGACCTGTACCTGTGTGACACTATTTGCATAGTTTTCAGCATTCAGTGAATTGCAGCCACCTCAAATTAATAGCAAAGGGAAACGGGTATTTTCTAACTGCAAGAAATCTGAAAATCCTTCTGTTTGGGGCAGACTAGCCTTTCCATTGGTCCAAACAGGACAACCAGTGGGAGAGATTAATTGCTGGAAATGCATGGTTCAAATATGCATGTGCAGCACCATCACGTTAGGTAGCCAGGTCACCCCTGAATGGCTATACTGGTTCCAGGAAATGGGAGCAGTACTGTTATTAACAGGTACTGTAAATCAGTGTCAAAATGAAAAATCTTAAACAATTAGAAAGTGATAATATTGTACTGTTGAGGAAAAATACTAAGACTCAGCAATAAATTTACTTGAGTGGAAGATCCATATGTCCTCCAATAAAATTAAAAGACTCATAAGCCTTCATTTCAGTTGAAGATTTATAACTCATTACCATGAGAGTAAGACTGAACCATAAATTCTGTTGGAAATTTAGAGACTAGCCAGCAGAAATTTCTTTTTTTTGTGTATATACAGATTGAATTATAAATCTGGTCTCACAATATTATTTTTAAACTTAGTGGTCATGTTTGTATTTTCTAATTACAGCTTGTTTTGAGGATTTACTTTTTTGTCTGCCCTAAATTACACTATAGAATATTTCTTCTGATTTAAAGAAAAGTGACTTCTTGTCTTTAAAATATATCCTATATATACCTATGCATACCTATGGCTTGCGACATTTATTAGGAGGGAAGTTCAGATCCATAGTTTCACTTTTGAGTTTTTGGGGTTTTTTGGGAGTGGAAGGCATACTCAAAGAGATTTGGCAACAAGACAAATCTATATAATGTGTCATCTTCCACAGGCTCATGTCTCTAAGGGTCAGCTGCAGCAGTTGCTGGAGACAGGACAAGCATATTGTAAACTTTCTTTTCAGTAATTATCCCAAATTTCAATGGTCAGAATGTAGGAGCTTTTCTTTCATACTTTCAAGGAGATGAAAAAATTGCTAAGGGTCAGAAGGTAATACATCCTGATAACTTGAAAGAAAATAGATTTTTCCCCTAGGTAACATCAACTGCTTCTTAACATTCCTAACTTTTCAACATCTTGGAATAAATGCCATTAATGTGTTGTTGCAGTATCTAATGCCTTTAAAAGTAGTTTACTGTTAATTAATAATTAAAAAAAAAAAAAAAGATAAATAGACAATATTTGTTATGTCTCAGAAAAATTAGAATGAGATGGTTTTCAATTTCACTGCTGTATTCTCAGGGCTGTAAGTTTGTTCTGCTATTTTCAGTTGATAAACTATATTTTCTCTGTCTTATTATATACAGATATATGCAAAGCACACAGTGACTTTTCCCCCTCATGTATAAATAATTTCTTCCATACAAATGTAAATTTTAATGAATTGATACTTTTCAAAATCAGGCAGAGTTAACATCTGTTAACCAGGAAGTTAATGCACAAAGGCAGAAGGCTTTTTTTTTCCTTTTTCTTTAATTTCCAGCTAGTTTTATGCGTTCAAAGCTCAAGGCAAGGAGTTAAAAACAGCCACTGAGGTTAACAGGTAGTTATTAATAGTAGGCAAGGTAAACTTGTCTATTTTGAAGGGAATGTTTTCACATAAAGATGTCAAGAGGGCCTCCAGCTTGCTTTCAGAGCCGGTTGTTACTACATAGCAGATAAGTACTCTTGAAGAATCTGCATTTCACAGAGCGTTTCAACATTCTTCAGCAAGGCTGTCATCATGTTTCAGGTGGATCTGAAAGAAGGCTGAGTGGTTTTTCACCTCTGCTTGCCCTCTTCATACCCTGGCCTTGGAGTGCTTGAGAGGGAGAGCTGTGCTGAATTGTCCTTCTTCCATGAAACAATTGTGCTTTTCCTATTCCTGGCTTGCTTTTTGAGCCACATTCAGGTGTGACCCCAGTAAAGATAGGGCTCATTCCCAGAAGGGAACATCCTCCTGCTCTTCTCATGTTAAAGCTGTCTTGCTCCTTATTTTTGAGAATATCACCAAAGTTTTTAACTTTGCAGGTATCTGCAGTAACTTGGATCAGCAGTAGTGTGACCAGCAGGATTGGGTTAGTGATCCACTCCCCATGCTCAGCACTAGTGTGGCTAAAAATGTTGGGTCCCTCATGACAAGAAGGGCAATGACAAGGTGAAGCTTGTCCAGAGAAGGGCAGTGAAGCTGATGAAGGGTCTGGAGCACAAGTCCTGTTGGGAGCAGCTGAGGGAGCTCAGGGTGTTTAGCCTGGATGCTAAGGGGTGCTCAGGGGTGACTTTATCACTTCCTACAGCTACGAGACAGGAAGGGGGCACCTGGTCTCTTCTCCCAGCTAACAAATGATAGCATGAAGGAAAGTGGCCTCAGGTTGCACTAGGTGAGGTTTAGATTGAATATTGAGAAAAGTTCTTCATGGGAAGGGTTGTTAAGCATTGGAGCAGGCTGCCCAGGGAAGTGATGGGTCACCATTGCTGGAGGTATTAAAAGATGTGTAGATGCAGCACTTGGGGACATGGTTTAGTTGTGAACTTGGCAGTTCTGTGTTAACAGTTGGACTTGATGACTGCAAAGGTCTTTTACAACCTAAAACTCCCTGTGCCTCTATCATTCCATGATACTGTATAATTTTTATTTGTGTTTTCATTATGCACCACTTACCTATATGGTCAAATAGTTACTATGTACATTTTGTTAATAAAGTTACAAGATGCAGGAAAATTACAAAGGTTTTTCATCCTGACAGAAGTTCTTGCAGTGCAAGTTCATAGCCTTTACCTCAAGATCACCTTTCTCCTTCAGATTTGTGTCAAGAAGTCTAATTTTCAGTGCATGTACAAAGGATTTTGTATATGAGTCATTTTCATATTAGTATTTGACAAGTAAGGATACAAATCTTACTTTATAGCATAAATAAAATATAAATTTAATATGCACTTTTATAAGTTTAAATTTAAAAATGCCATTTAGTTTCTGAAAATCAGATATAGTCATGGCCACTATAGAAAGGTAACAACAGACATATAATAGGTAACATTTTGTAAGAGGATAAGAGGAATACTTACATAACATGGATGTAAAAAGCAGAGTTACCATACACAAAGGAAAAAGATTTCTGGATTTCTGTGAGTGGAGTATTTGGCAGCTTGTTCTTTTCAATGGCATGCTTACCTGAATCTCCCCTTGTAAATACTTAGAGAATAATTGGTATGAAAGCTGTCATAGTTTTCCTACAAATGCAGGCTGCTGATTATTCCAATGTATTTTAATTTATTGCAGTGCTAAAAGCAGTGTAGCTGGACTGTACTCCTGCTATACTGCTGAAGTATAAGCTGAAGTAAGTATAAGAAAAATCAAATATATTATTTATTAGACATCTATCACTTTTATGACCTAATTACACTTTTAATAGTTTTTAACATGTTGGAGTTGAATAAATGGTAATGAAAATGCTTAAGTTAATTCTAAATTGAGAAGACCCTGACTCTACTACAAGAAAATGTAGAGGGTAACAGCCAGACTTCGTATCTGGGGAGAATGTTTGGTAGAAAATGACAGGATCAGCTGGAGTTTCACTAATTAGTGAGAACCCAGATGGAACAGCTATCTGCTGTTGTGTTCAGAAATGCTGTGGTGTAGAGAGAGGGAAAAAAGGAACACCTAACCCAAAATTAGTAAATTAATTTTCCCACAAGAAGTCATATATTGAAGTAGTTTCTAAATATCTACCATTGCTTTCTCAAAATGCAACTCATCAGCTTAAACTGAGTGTAAGAATTTTTGCAGAGTAAAAAACAAATTTCTAGAAAATGGTTGATCTTCAATAATGAAACTTCTCTGCTCTGAATGGATTTATGGCTGAAGTTGGTCTCTTTTCTCTAGAAGGGCATTCTGTTTCGGTAGATGAATGAAAGAATTGTACGGGTAGTCATATGCAGGCAGACAATATTGAGGTTGTGAAGAAACACCAGGATCTGTAGCATTTGAACAAAGCCTTTTTATGCACCTGCTACACCCTTCAAAGCAGTAAGCTTCATAGCTGCAGTAATGAATACAGATTTTGGGTTCCTCGTACTGCATGGAAAATTTCCTGGGTTTTAGTCCACATTTATAAGCCCAAAACTCTAGAGCCCAGTGTAGGCAATACATCTTTGTACAGAGCACATATTAATGTTACCTGAATTTAAAATTGGTGTGAAGCAGAACCAAGTGGTTTGTGTTGGTGCTGCAATGAAGCATGTGTAGGTCTGTTATTTAGCTACCTATTACAGACATCCTGGAGCTGCAATATTAGTGATGGGGTAAGGTAGAACCATAGAATCATCATAGGATAGTCTGGGTTGGAAGGGGTCTTACCAATCATTGAGTGGCAATCCTCATGCCATGGGCAAGAAACCTTCCACTAGACCAGGTTGATCAAAACCTTGTCCTGGTCCTCAGAACCAACCTGGCCTTGAACACTTCCAGGGATGGGGTGTCCACAACTTTTCTGGGCAACCTGTTCCAGTGCTTCCCCACACGCAGGATTTCTTCCTTATATCTGACCTTAACCTACCCTCCTTCAGTTTACACCCATTCCCCCTTGTCATATGACTACAGACCCTTTTAAAAATCCCCCTCCAGCTCCTTTAGCCCCCTTTGGGCACTGGAATGCTGCTGGAAGGTCTCCAGGAGTCTTCTCAAGGCTGAGCAACCTCAATCATCTCAGCTTGTCTTTACAGCAGGTGTATTCCAGCCCTCTGATCAACTTCATGGCCCTTCTCTGGACTTGCTCTGACAGGTTCGTGTCCTTTTTAGGTTGTGTCCCCCAGAGCTGAGGGCAGGACTCCACATGGGGTCCCTGGGCTGTTGGCTGCTCTTTGCATACAGTTGGCTTCCTGGGCTGCAAGTGCACATTTCCAGCTGATGTTGAGCTTCTTAAGAATCAATATGCCTGGGTCTTTCTTATCTGAGCTGCATCAAGTATCAGCTGGAGTTGTGGGTGGCCCTGCTTTCCACTAACATGTTTTCTTCAGGTGAGTTTAGGTTTAGGGCTGAAGGAGATGTATGACAGCTCCACCATAGATTAGTTTGAGTTGTCATCAAATCACAACTGGAGTTAATTCATTTGCCCTTCCAGGGAAGTCCCTCCATTTTTGTCTGAATCTGACTTTGCTACCCCTCTGTTTCTCTTGCAAAAATATCTGTATAGAGAGAAACTTATTCTCATGCAGCTTAAGTGTATCTAAACCACACTGCTGCAAAAAGTGGTGTGTTGACATGGCCACCTCACTTGCCAGCATCCCCTGACCTGGGCACACAACCTGTGCTTGCTTTTAAATGTTCTAGAATGGAAAAAGCAAGCTAAAACACATTGGTTCAGTAAGAATGATTGAATAACTGTTGTTTCTCTTGAAACTATATCAAACTTTCATTCATTAGTTGTTCCTTGTCTTCTTGGTGTCAAGTTATGAGAAAAAAAAAAGCCCCACAGTAGTTATATAGTTTTAATTCTGGTGAAAGAATGATTGCCTTAGCTTTAGACAAAAAAGAAACTATTTCAGTGGCTAAAAACTTCTGAAGGGCAGAATTGCAAGTAGCAAGGCACCTAAGTGGTTCTTTTTT
This sequence comes from Sialia sialis, assembly GCA_009812075.1. Lineage (NCBI taxonomy): Eukaryota > Metazoa > Chordata > Aves > Passeriformes > Turdidae > Sialia > Sialia sialis. The sequence goes on along the minus strand of VRYO01002772.1, from coordinate 54,291,996 downwards.
CAAATTAATGGGCACTTGAATAGGTATTAAAAAATTGCATTTTTAAACTTGTGGCCTAAGGAGATTCTTCGGTCACTTACAGCATTGTATGAGAAGTTAAATTTACTGATTATTTTCGAAATTTTCAGGAAGAGTATTTTGAGGCTTAATCTCTCATTACTCAGCTTTTGTGCTTCTAGCTGACATTGGTGATCTTGTACATGTGGATAAATAAGTTAAGCAAATGAGAATTTTGAAGTGGTTCACTTTTCTGCATAAATTATCTTGTTCAGATATATATGGCATGCTACTGCAATACTTGGGGTCCTTTCACTTGTGTGTTCAGCCAGGAAAGATGAGCAAACCTGTAGTGGGAAAATCACATACAAGAACAGAAGTGTGTGAGGTACAAATAGGATGAATTGTTGAAATATAGGTAGTTAGAGAAAGGGTCCTGAGGAAGGAATGAAGCAAATGTCACTGTGAAACTAAAAGTAAGCAAATAATTATGATGAGCAGAAGGGTTTCTTGGATTTGCAGCACTGTGAAAAGCTGTGCCCAAGCAAGAGGGCAATGACCTTTCCAGGATTCTGTGTTGATATGAACACAGCCACCCAGTGGTGGTTCTTTTTCCTTAGGTTTTACAAAATTCCCAGATCATCCAAACCACACAGGTACAATCAACTTTTGTGATGAACAATGATGCAGGCTGCTGAGGGTGCTGGCATTTCTCACACCTGCATTCAATCCCTGTCTCAGTGCTCAAGGATTACTGAGAGGCAGCAATGCATGTTATTCCACCAACACAACCCTACCTTTCCTTGAGCCTCAGGCCAAAGTGAATTGAAATCTGTGCTGGAACAGCTGTTTTGCACTTCGTGTGAAACAGTTCTACCAATAATAATTATATGGAAAGCACTATCCTTCAGGAGCAGGAGTAGAGGTCAGAAGTGGTCTGTGATCCTTCTGTGCCTACCAAGTGTGACCAAGAGGTTGTTGAAAATTCAGTCTGAGTGGCATCTTTCAAAAGTGTCTTTTGTATCTTCTTACTTCAGGACTAGGTTTCAGGTTAGATGATTCCTTCTTGCTGTTAGTCAATAAAACATTAAATTTTTTAGTTCAAGATGTCAACTTATATAAACCTGCAATTATTCCTATAGCAATTTAAGAGTTGAATTCTCAACACAAAGTAGTAATAATAACAATAATATAAAAACCTAACAGCTGAGAATTGCTTAATGTAGTGGTGTCCAGGAATGCACAAATCCAGTAGTTCTGATATCATGTGTGTGTGTGCTCATGTAGTCCTTAGATTTCTTTCCTTGCCCATCTAAATAAGAGAAGCCAGCAGATCTTCAGGGCCTTACCTGGTAGGTGGATTTGGAACAGGGCTATTTTAATTCTGGAGGTGTCTCCAAGTGCTTCATCCACTGCTCTTCTAAGGTCTGCATGCCACAGCAAGGCTGACTCAAGCCTTGCCCTTGCATTAATGTCATTGTGCATTGTTCGAGTGTTTGTATAGTGGCCACTGCGAACTCAGAGAACAGGCACACATTTGTAAGGTGGAGTTCTTTGGTTACTTCTTGCCAAATATTGTCCTGGAATGAAGAAGTTTCACATGATAAAAATCCAGCTACAGCCATGTACATGAGTCACCTCTAAGAAGGTTTCTCATTGTCTAGGAGACGAGAATAACTGTATTTGAAGAAGAAGGACTCAGATGTGATTGATTCATCTGACCTGACATTCAGGCAGGTGTTTACAAAGCACATGGTTGATCAGAGTATTACTCAGCTGTGAAAAAACGTGTGAAAAACTCCATATTTGTCCCATTTCTTTGTAAATTCTCGGCCAAGAATTGATTTATATTTAAATTAATGTGTACCCTGCTTTGTTTGAAATACTTTTTTTGTGTTACAGATCACACTCTTCTACAAACTGTTTTGCTCAAATCAATATTTGCTACATTTATTCTCCAGAGTGTGAGGTGATCCTATGACATCCTCGTATCTTGAAAGAGCTGCTGACATTCATGTCTGTTTACAATACTGAGTATTTTGCAGCACTGAACTCTGATTACCCTTTTACTGTCTTTGATCTATGCATCTGTGTCTGTCTGTTTGAGGAATCTCTCATTTCCTAACATTATTGTTTTCAGCTTATATACTGCTGTTTAGTGAAAGTTTAAAATGTGCATGCAAAGGATTAGTCTGTTGATTGAATTGAGTCCTTTTCACAGCACTCAGTAGAGTTGCCTGCACTGCTCCTTTTCATGAACTCCCTTTTTCCAAAGGATAATCAAGGACCAAATTGTTCCCTTTTCCCCTTTTAGCATACAGGTGTTTATTGATTGCAGTGAAGATAGACATATGCAAAATAACATGCAACATTTGTTCTAACAGAGCATTCAGATTAAATTTATGCTAGTTGAAATGATCTTTAAATTCAGACACAGTCCAGGCATACAAGGAAAGAAAGGGTTTACTTGAAATGGTCTTGAGTTAGACTTCCCAAGTCCTGTGTTTAAGTGTTTAAGGCTATATATATATATATATATATATATATATATATATACATATATACATATATATATATGTGTGTGTATATATATATATATAATGAATATTAGAGAATCCATTAATAAAGTGATACATAGAGTTTCTCTTTTATTTTAAAATAAAACTTGAAGGCCCTTAGACTTTGAACAAAACTTTCTATCATCTTTGAAAGTCAGTGAGACCAGGGTAGGTTCCCAATGAGTGGAAAAGGTGAATGTTGCACTGGTCATTGTAAAAGCAAAAAGGACAACCTGGGGAACTGCAGAGTGTCAGCCTCACTGTGACTGCTGCGGGTGTTTCAGAAAAGGTCTTCTTAGAGCACACTTCTGAGCACATATAGAAGGTAACTGGGAGCTGCCAGCATTAATTTGCCAAGAATCTTGTCTGACAAACCCCACTGCCTCTTTTGATAAATTTATTGGATTGCTGGACTAGGGAAGAACAGTGAATGACATTTACGACTTAAGCAAAGCTTTCATCACCATCTGCCACTGCATTCTTCAGTCCTAGTTAGGACATTCCAGACTAAATAATTGGACTGTCAGATGGGTGAAAAGAATGGATGTTCAGGCTTAAGTTCAGTGGTCGTGCTCTACCTGGAGGTCAGGTACAAGTGCACTACTGCAGGGGTCTGTCCTGGGTCCTACCCTGTTCAATAATTTTGTCAATGTCCAGCCAGCTTGGACTAGGAGATGGAAGGCAGCATCAGCAAATGGAAATCCTCAACATGTTTGAGGGCAGGGCTGCCATCCAGAAGGGTGTAGGTAAAAAAGAGGATTCATGAAATCCAGCAAGACCTTATGTGAAGGCCTCCAGTGGGGGACGGTCAAATTGGCCAGCGCTGTGGCAGGCTGAGGAACAGGGTTTTACTCAGCCTGGGGCTTCAGAGGACTGAACCACGGGAACATGGTGCCTACAGGGAGGGAACTGAGACATCCTTTCATAGGAGTGTATCCTATGTCCTTCTCGGAAGGACACTTGGGCTGTGGGACAGGATGTGCCCATAGAGATTGTGCAGCATCACTCTTGCAGAGTTTCAAGATATAATATGACAGAGCCCTGAGTGACCTGGCTGTACCTCAGAATTGACTCCCATACAAGCAGGAGGTGGGACTATGAACCTTCAGATGTCCTGTCCAACCTGAGTGATTCCATGAATGAACAGAAATAAAATTATACTTAGCTCTCACAGAATGTAGGGTAATATATCAATTTCTGTGTGTTCAGACAAGATTTTTAAATTGGGAAGTGAGGGATTGAGCTGTCTTAATCTGTAAAGTGTGTTCTTTCCAGAGTCTGAGCATCAGTATTAATGATGGGTATGCAGAGGCAGAATAGATGAGAAGAGGGAAATTTATCTTCTGAATTGGTAGTGTCTTCATTTCAATCATAAGAAAGTGTTTTACTTAAGAACTGGAGCCCATATACTTCAATTTCTTGGAGATAAACTGATTCCAGTGTGATTATTTACTGGATGTATTCCATCGAATATAGTGTTTAATGTTTCTCTGACTGATTGTTCTGACAGAAATTCCTTATGTACTCATATAAAAATAAAAAGGGAGGCAGGGAGCTTGAGTTAGCAGCCTTCCAAACAACAAAATCATAAATCCACTATTGGGTCGCTTTTCTTCCCTTAAGCCTGACATTGTTTTCTTCTGAGTGAATTTATATCTTTTGAAGGGTGTAGCAAAAAAAATTGCAACTGTGTTTTGCAAATACAAGAATCTGTGAACTAGAATAAATTGCCAGCTATTGGCTTGATTCTTGAATTCAAGCACGTGGTTGGTTAGTCATACAAGTATTCCTCAAGTAATTCAGCACCCTATTCTCAGGTGTTAGGTTTGGCTATGATGTGATGAACAATTTAAGATATTTCGAGTTGATTTGAATATGATGGTTTTAATTATACCTAGGCTGTCTCTTTGAGTTTTTTGAAAGCATAGACTGTTTTTTTATATAGGAAAGGTATGTGCTACTAAAATATGCAGCAATTATATAGAGTATATAAGGTATCATGATGAACCTTCCCCTTCTCCCTGCTCTCCACTAAAATAAACAATTTTAAAAGACCAAGGGCCTAATCTGGTGTATTTGTTACTGCCTTAGATCTGCCCACAGCTGTCCCTGGAGGCATGCAGAAAGATTTGATAAGCAAACGTTGCCAGATGGCTAATGCTTGAAGGGAACGTTTTCCTACAAACATTGCAAAGTACAGAAATGCTGAGGCGTAGCAGCATTCCACAGGCGTGGGACTGTTCTGTGCTTCTAAGGATGTGCTCACATCTCTCAGCTCCTGGAGTGGGGTCAGAGGCTCCATCAGCTTTTCAAGTACCCTTGGCACAGCTGACATTAGCATGCACTTTTGTGGTCTTGACTGAATTAAAAAGTTTAAAACGCTGTAGGGACTTAAGGTGCCTCTAAGGTGCAGGTTCCTCAACATCCTACAGAATGGCAAGAGTATGGATAGGGATAAAGAAGGCATAAAAAAGGAAGGAAACTCTGGAAAAGCTGTTTGCCTCGAGTTGACGCTGGGCTGGACACACTGTGAGTAAGGACAGGAGCTTTTAAGTGCCAGCTGGTGGGTGTTAGAGCAGCATGTTCCACCTCCTCTGTCCCATCCCTGCCCTTATGTACAGCTGATGCAGCCAAGCTGTTGAGTACCAGAAGTGGTTATTGGTCCCTTAGTTGTTGTGGATGTGTCATCAGAAAAAACTTCTTGTGGTACTGAGGCAGCCTCTAGAGAGGAATATTGCATTTTGTGACATAGCTATGCTCGAACAAGCACTTAAATCTTCTCCTATACAGATGAATGTGGGCAAAATAAATTCAGGTCATTATTGTGTATTTGTAATTTCTTTTTTCAGAAATTGTGTTTGGGGATGAATAAACTAAAATAATGGTATTATATATATATATATATATATATAATAGCTATATATTACTAGTTTTTCCAGTCCTATAATATAATTTTTATTATATTTTGGACATTTGTGAAGAAATGGGCCTGATTTTAAAATGTAAGGATCAAGTCTTTAGTTGTAACTTCAGAGTATGAGCCATCAGGTCTAGAAGTGAAAGCAGCTAGTGCGTCCACCTATGCTTTACATCCCCAAGGTCTCTCACCGTATTCAGCATGCATTTTAACAAAGTGGAGGGAATGTAAGGATTCCTAAAAGTATCCAGGTCTATGGATCTTGGGGGAACTCTACCCAACCTCTAATATAAGATTGTGGTCTGAGGTGGTGTTAGCATCCCTTCCAAATTTGCAAACTTCTACCTTAATTTGCCCTTTTCAAAATACCTCAAAATTCAATTTTCAACTACGGAATTACTATAGAAAACATTGTATAAATCTTAAACAGCTGAATGCACTCAGTGATCTTGGAGATCTTCTAACCCTAATGATTTTATGATTCTATTTTTTATAAGTTTTACATCCTTTTCTTAGCAGGTAGCAGTGAAAACTGAGCTGTTGTGTACCAGTTGTTGGTTAACACTTCTTTGTGTAATAGATTTTCTAACCTTGAGATGTTAGAAATGAAGTAAAACACCAAAGCAAAGCAGTAACTCGGAATTGTTGTGTTACTTGAAAGCATCCCATAATTGCTTCCTAAAACACTTAATCATGAAATTCTTTGTTTCCCAGATTTTATGTAAGCAGCAGATCATAGGTCTACTGAAAAAAGACAACTCAGTAAATTGCAGAGGAGTTTTATTGTTGTAACCTATGGAGCATCTCTTCCCTTACTATTCATCAGGATGACCTTCTTAAGAAGTCTAAAATTTGTTCTCTTCAAGGTATGAGAATGATTAATTTAGACATTCATAGGACACAAGTGGTTTTCATGACCTTTGAACAGCAGCACATTTGGATCTGTAAATAGATATTTTTGGAAGATATTGTGTTGCAAGGGAATTTTACTTGTTGATTGTGAATCACACCTGAAATGAGTGAGTAATCATTGATAATTTGACAGGCAAGCACCATCAAGTTACAGAAAAATGTGTCTAAATTTACTGAAATATTAAAATATTTGTAAAACCAAATTCAAAGCATATTCCCCCAAATGTTAAAACAAATTTTCTGCTACACTTGTAAAAGTAATGAACATGAACATCTTTATTCAAATGAAACCCTTTTTAAATAATACGAAGTAAAATCCAAAATTAGCAGTCTATTAGGACCACATGCCATGTTTCAAATTTTGACAGTTTTTCCTGTAGTCTTTCCTTAAAGGAATAAAAATAGGATAAAAATATCAGCTTGGAACATTATTTTTTTCACTGTTTGACTTTTGAAGGCAAAGAAAAATATACCGTAAGAGTACCTACAGAGCTACCAATTAGTGCCTGGTAAAGCATTGCATAGTGGAAATTACTTGCAGGATGAGGGAGCCAAATGCTGGTACAGATCATATTGATAAATAATGTACCTCCGCAGATTCCTGTGGTGTTTAATCTTAGCTGTTTCAAAATGTTTTCCATAACTGTATGAATAAACCACTTATTACACACAGTAAAGAGTATTTCATTATTTTCTTCCCTGCATTTTTTATGGTGGACCATGTAGCACACACCTCACCTCTAGAAAAGAAGAAATGGAAAGCCAGCAATGCACACTAATCACTCTTCCCTTAGGTGGAAGGATACAATTAAGAGGTACAAGTTTAAACAACTTTGTAAATCTCTTACAGAAACAGGAGTGGACTGTACCCCCATGCAGAAGATGCTTCTGTATTTCAAAGGCAGCCTCAGCTGAGGCCACAGAGCCCCACAGACCTCTGCTAAGATCTTGAAGAATATTCACAGGTATCAGAAGTGTTTCAGGAAGAATCTTTCTATACAAGGCAGTCAGGCACTCCCAAAGTTTATTAAAATGAAAATTACAGAGTCATAGGAACATTAAGTGGCTTGGGTTGGAAGGGACCTTAAATACCATCTAGTTCAAACCCCCCTGCCATGGACCAAAGGGACACATTTCACTGGATCAGGTTGGTCAGAGCCCCATCCAGCCTGGCCTTGAACCACTGCCAGGGATGGGGCATCCACATCTTCTCTTGGAAACATTTTCCAGTGCTCATCATCCTCACAGTAAAGAATTTGTTTCTAATATCCTAATCTAAACCTACTCTTGTTCAGTTTGGATCCATTCCCCTCTGTCATATCGCTACATATTATTGAAAATTGCCTCTCTCCATTGCTTTTGTAGGTAGTGCATTGCAAACCATACTTCTTTTTTTTTAAATGATTTTTATATTTTTAGAAGAAACCAAGTAAGGATTTATTTTTCTTTGTTTTTGCGTTGGAATGTGCTATTTTTAGTAGTTTACAAGGTTAGCAAGTTTAAACATAGAAGTGAAACTATCAATGCTGACTGCTTGCCTCAGAATAACTTTGGTTTGCTTGGTGATTTTCTATTTATAATTTTTTTTTAACTCCAACAATGTATGTTGAAGGGAAGCAGAAGACAGGCCGTTCTGAGGAATTTCAAATTATATTTACTTTTGCAGGTCTTTGATGATCCATGGCTGAATGTTAGTCATCTTAGATCTGAAACTGTGTCATGTTTTAACCTGTCAGATGGCTAAACACCACAGAGCTGCTCTCTCACTCACCACCCCGGTGGGATGAGTGAGAAATTTGTGGGAAACAAAAAGTAAAACTCTTGAGCTCAGATAGTGACAATTTCATAGGACAGAAGTGCTTCTTGTGCACCCCCAGCCTACTCACTGGTGGGGTAGGCTGAGGGGCAGAAAAGGCCATGACTTTATGTAAACACTTCTTAGCAACATCTAAGGCATCAGTGCATTATCCAAATTATTTTCATCCTAAATCCAAAACACAGCACTGTACCAGCTACTAGGAAAAAAAACAAACAAAAAACTCCCAGCTGAAACCATGACACTACCCATCCCTAATTCTATACCATTTCCATCATGACCAGTTCCCAATATTTCCAACACGTTCTTTCCTGTCTTTTGATATATACATGCAGATATAATTCCCTTACTCTATGGTCCATTCCTGTAAAATACCCACTGATATAATTTAGTCCATGACTTTGAGCTGTATTCATCATCGCAGTCCTTCATGGCAGGAAGTTGTTTGTGGTATTGGATTGCCAGTTCTAGTTCCATAATTCTGTGCTTGTCCAGGTCTATTATTTCTACACTCTCACCAGATTCATCAAAAATTCATTCTTCACTAAGCTGGGCAATTATTCCTGTCCTGTCATTGACATGAGCATATAGGAGCTGTTGTAGTGAGTATATACAGTATTATATAGCAGTTAACATAATGTAATTCTAATCACTGGCTATTACCTGAAATCAAATCTCACTGAAGCACAGATCACTTCCTCATTACCTACCAAGTGCACCCAGGCCCTTGAGCAAAGCCATTTCACAAAAGTGTTTGCCATTGCCTGGATCACAGGTAACCTAGACTGTCTTCTGCAACATATATTTTATGTGCGCAACAGTGAATTTATCCTCTTCAATAGTATATTGAAGTTTTGATTCAGCAAGGCCACTCAACTGGCAGATTCCTTAGAGTTAACTAACCAGGTGGCTTTTTCTTAATGTGTACCGTGATATTTGTAGGTCCCACCACCCAAGTCTTTCAGTGTAGTCTTTCAAGTCCATTGTATGATTTAATTTTCCCAGAGACTGATGCATGATGGGGGCTGTGATTTACCTACTCAATGCCATGCTCTGTGGACCAGGTATCTATGAAGTTTTTGGAACTGAGTACCCTTGTCTGAATCAATTCTTTCTGGGATGCCATGTCACCATAAAACTTGCTTTTTAAGGCCCAAGATAGTGTTCTTGGTGGTGGTGTGGGGCAAGGGATATGTTTCCAGCCATCTGGTGGTTTCTTCCATCATTCTAAGTATGTGCTACCTGTCTGGGAGGGTTTGAGGTAGTATGATATAGTCAGTCTGCCAGACCTCCCCATATTTATATTTCAGCCATCCTCATCCATACCAGAGAAGTTTTAATTGCTTGGCCTGCTTGATTGCAGCACATTCACACTGATGCATAGCCTGTGCAGTAGTTTCAGTGTTTCAGTCCAACCTATCTCTAGGCCTGTCTATATGATGCAACTCTTCCTTGATGGCCTGAGGTATCATGAGCCCATTGGGCCCTAAATAATCCACTCCTTCTGTTGCCAGCTCAGATTCAAACGAGAGACAACCATTTCAGTTGCAGAGCCTGACCCACCTGCTGATTTGTTTTAATGTTTTCAGTGGCCCAGCTCTTGGGTACAGAAGCATCTACATGATGTACTTTTACAATCAGCAGCAGTATTTTGCCATAATTCAGCAGCACAGACAGATTTAACTCTGCGCCATCAGTTGCTCTGTTTCCATTGCTATAACCACTCTCGCAGGACATTTGCCACTATCCATGAATCATTATAAGGTACTGGACATTTTTCTCATTCAGCAATGTCTAAAGCCACCTTGGTGGATTTCAGCTCTACAAACTGACTCAATTCACCTTGTCCTTCAGCAGTTTCTGTAACTTGTCATGTGTACTCCACACAACAGCTTTCTACCTTTGAAGTTTTCCTGAAATATGACATGACCCATCAGTGAATAGGGCATATTGCTTTTTATTTAATAGTAGTTCATGATGCAGTGGGGCCCCTTCAGCATAGTCTCCAAAAACCCACAATGCCTAAGAAAGCTTGTGCTGCCTTTTGGCTTGTTGGTGGAGACATTGCTGTTATCTTGTTAGTTTTATCCATTGGGACAACCTCCATCTTGTCTTTTTATTCCTAAAAACTGGATGTCTTGTGCGAGTCCATTGAACTTACTTTTTTCTATGGCCAAACTGGCTTTGAAAAATATTTGGACCATTGTCATCCCCTTCTCAAAAATCTGTTTTGATGTGTTGCCCCAAACAGTGAGAACATCCAAGTATTGCATCTATTTCAGAGCTTCACCATATTCCAGTAAAGTCTAGATCAGTCCTTGGCAGATGTTAGGGCTGAAATAGTCAATTATAGGTGCAGTGGACACCCATCAAACGAAAGCAAATTATGTCCTGCATTCTGCTACCAGAGGGAGCCTGCCTTCTGCCTACCTTCCTCCTGTTCTTGTGATGCCCCTGCATGGGAGTAGCACAGGGTGGGGATTTTTCCTGCTTTTTAAAAGAATAATTTTGCTAATAGTAAGTATCTACACTCATGTGGGGAAATGAAAGTGCAATTAATGACTGATATGTTTTGCCTGCAAATCACTGAACTGTGATTTTATAGATAAGTTTCCTTTTTTGAATACTCTCACTTTCAAATATTTTTATTTGAAATTTTAGCATACCTATATAATGATTTCCAGTGGTAATTTTATGTAAGCTAGGCTGATCTTTATATTATACAGTGGATTGATTACAAATGTACAGTGCAGACTGAGAGAGCATAAAATCAGATCTCCCTCTGTAAGCAGTTTTGATTTGTATTTTGTTGAACTTTAAGTAAAACAATGTGAAAGCTTGGAGAAAACCTAACTTCTGCTAAGAAAAAATCAAGACTAGTGATGGCAAGCCTGGAGATGGGCGATTTCCAAGTAGGTTACACTTCCATGTAAAGATTGGTCTGAAAATTTTGTTTTATCCAACTGACCCTTTCTTCCTTCTGCTGTATATTTTTAAAATTTTTTGAATTTTTTTTTTTTACTTCTGCTGTTTTCTCCTGAATGTTACATTTGACTTGGAAGTCTGAATCTTCAATACCACTTGAATATGGAGGCCCAAAACAAGCAGGATATGACATGTTTGCAAAGGCATGCTGGTTGCAATAGCTGGCTTTGCCACTTACAAAATGCCCATCAACACAAGCACCTTACTTAAAATCCCTCTTTAATTAATTGCTGTATATATTAAAGAATGTGATTTTTTTAAATGCCTGTTTATTCTGGAATTAATCTATGGAGAAATTAAAAAAGGTATATGTCCAGGAAACATAAAAGTGAAACACTGATCTAGGAACAAAGTGTAGGCAAAGATGTCTCGAAGAAGAAGCTGCACTCAGATTCCAACCCCCACCCCAACAAAACAGCTGATGTGTGAGCTTTTGCTAAGCTGAAGTAGTTTTAGCATCAAAGTGTCCTCTCTGAATATACTGTAATAATGGAGGGCTTATATAGTATCATAAATATTACTTCATTACCTGGGCAATTTCACTGCTAAAATGGGTGACCCTGAAGTCAGTATTATGTTTGTTTGCTGTCACTAATAATAGTGTAACACTTTCATACATAGAGGAAGAAACAGTTACAGTAATTTTGTGATTATAAGC
>VRYO01002772.1:54259822-54279153 GCA_009812075.1 Sialia sialis | reverse complement strand
ATTAAAGGCAAAGTGTCTTTCTCATTGTTGGCAATGAATTCAGAGATTGTTTCCAGTTTTGAGTAACTGGGAGTGCACCTTTTTAGTGGATGTCAAGTCCCTAGAGCCAGCCTTTCTGTTCTGCTGATCTGTTCTTGTTGCAGGGGGCTACATGCTACTGTAGATGTCAATGGTTATTCAGGGCTTCTTTCATATTAGCACATCTTTATCTGTGCATGATAGATGAGAAAGAAGGGAACAGGTGAAGACAAGCAATGGGAATGCTAAACAGGAACTGACTTCCATTTGTGTAGTTTTGTGTTCCTTTTAAACTTTTTTTTTTCTAGAAAGTATGTGGTTTTATTTTGTTTTATTCTGGTTTTGATTTTTGACTTCTTTTTGTTGTTGTTGTTGTTTTTAATGGGTAAAAGTCCTGCTAGGGTGTTTTTTACTATGTTTAGAACTAATGACCATTTGACCATTCCCTTAGGTATTGGGAAAGGGATGGAGGAGAAAAGGTTAGTTGAGATGGACTGCTGGTTTAAAGTGTTGTTTTTTTTTTTTTAAAGACAAAATGTACTAGAAGAAAGCAGCAAAAATAGAAAAAGCCATTCTTGTCTCAGGTGCTGGAAAGACGTAGGCAGAACACATGGTCTCATCAGCTGCTCTGTGATGTGGTGAACCTGAAGCAGGATTGGGCTGTTGAGACTATTGTTGGGTTACCTCATTTGTCACAAATTCACAGAAATGTTGTCTTGTAAGAGAAATGGCCTTGCATGTCAAAATGAGACTCAGATAGGAGAGAAATAGGCAGCAGTACAAACCAGGTACTCCCAGGACTTGCTCAAGGTGGGGCCACAGGTCATGGATATGGTAGTAAATCTACATCCCACTTCCCTGCCAAGTCTTACTGGGACAGCACTCAAAAAGTCAGAGATTCCTGACTGTCCTAATGGGTCTGTGGCTCTGGGAAATGATGAAAAGGATAAAGAGTGTTCATCCTCTTAGTTTACTTGCCTCCATAGTTTTCCTTCCCATGGAAGGTCTTCTTCTACTGGTCCTCTGAACCCCAAACTAGTAATAAATTAGTCATAAATAAGATGCAATTTATTTTTATATTTTTTATCCTTTATTGTTGTTCCTTTACTCACCTGTCACAATTTTTATCCTTTCTGTCAAAGGTAGTAATTTTTTTTTCAGATTAGATCTGCTGTCCTGCTCCACATTTGTGCCTTCATCCAGTAATATCAGGATGTTGGGATGTATTATGAGTCTTCACACAGTTTTCAAGAGTGCAATCAGAATAACACATACTCTTATGGTGATGCTTATATTAAGGTGTCTTGTAAAGTTGTAATGGTCAGTCCTTTGAAAAAGTGTTTTTAGCTTTATGGATGTGAATATCTCAGCTGGGATAGCCAGGTCACCTAGTTATAGGTATTTTATATGGAGATACACTATGGCTTTCTGGGCAAGAAAAATGAACCCTGAATGTGGAGGATTTCTGAATTATCCTTGAATTAATAAAAAGCCCAAGAAAATGATATTCCAAAATGACCTATTCATAGTGAGGTGCTTAGAATCTCAAAGCTAGTTGGTATAATCTTTTATTTCCAAGCTCTGGTCTGTCAGCTTCTCTCACTCCTGCCTTTCTCCTCAGGGAAAGTTCAACCATCAGTATTAACATGATTTGAACATGGCATTGCATTCCTGAGCCTCATTTTTTTTCCTCTACTTGCTCTTTCCCACTCTGTTACTTTGATATGATATAATGAAGAATGGGCTCTGGGAAATAAAATCTCTTTTTAAAAAACCATGTGCATAAAGTAAAAATAACAAAAAATGTCAAAAGAAGCTGTTAGTGTGAATGTATTTATTTTATCTTTGGTGGAAAAGCTTAACTCAGCTCCAGGACTTCAGTACTACAATAGACAGTAATTTCTATATGAGTAGAACATCTATTTCTCTTTTGATATACAGGACAATCTGAACCCCAGGTTGTCAGCTGCTTTTCCAAGTTTCAGGGGGAGAAAAAAGAAAAAGAAAAAAAGATAGACCAGCTATTTTTGAGCCATTTAACAGTCGATAGTCCAAGACCCTTTCAGGAATGGGGTTAAAGCATACCTGCAGTATAAGTGAATGTGGTGAACACTGCAACATCTTCTGGATGCCAATACAGTGTGGGTTAGAAACTTTGACTTAGAACCATGTTCCTGGAGGTAAGGGGAGTAGTGGGGTCATTTCACAAGTAAGGAGAGACAGCATTTGAAGGAAAGAGACTTTTCAGTGGGTAGTGTGGTAGCTCTTGTAATGTTTTGACTTCCCAATGCTTGGGCCTGGACTCCCCTGGCATCCCTGGTGCTGTGCAGCCCCAGTGCTCAGCTGTCCCCCCACAGCCAGAGCTGCGCACACACCACAGGTGGTCGCCCACATCCGCTGGGGTGGGAGAATCGCTCACATGACTGGAATGAGGAGCTGATCTGTGGGCTGCCTCTTCTGTTTGGAGACTGGCTGGGAGGAGAGGAGATGCTACGGAGATGTGATTCATCCCTGATAACGAGTGGGTGAAACTCAGGCAGGCAGAAAAGCTGTGATTCAATGAACCTCCTGTACAAAGGGAGGACAGGAAGAGAGCAACCAGCAAGGGCGCTTTGAGAATGAACTAGAGTCTACCATTTAAAAAACTATACCATTGTGTCCCCTTGAAATAAGTTTTTTGGAGGTAATCACAGCTCTTTATAACACCCAAACATTGCAGTAAAAATGTGTTCCTTAGTGCATTAAGACATTTCTCCCTGTAATTTCCTTTATTTGCCAGATAGTGGATTTATTCAAACACCGTAAGAAAAATTACAGGCTAAAAATAAATAAATCACCTCATTAAAAATTATACAGAAACATTTTTCAAAATTTGATGAGAATGATATTTTCTCTGCTGCAGTAAATTCACTATTGTAAACCTGCAGGGGGAAGAAATAAGCAGCATGCTGCCAACTTCATAGATCCTGGGTGGGAAGAATCAGATGGAGAAATGAAACCCAGAGCTAAAGGTCTATTCAGCATCTTAGAAGAAAAAATGCTGATGAAGAAGGAACAGAAGAAATAGGCATAATAAATAAATAATAAAAATTTAAACACCTGAACTTGTTTACTTGCATTTCTCCCACCCTGACACTTTTTATCTGTAGTTTTTCTTTTCAAAGTCTCTAAATTTCATGAGCAGAAGCAATAGACTATGCAGAGTTTTATGGATATTTCAGGGGGGTGGCACCGACCAAAGAGCCGTGCTTATGAATTTCAGTGCGGCATCAAACTGCCAGAGGGTGTGCTCTCTAGGGCAGAGATTATTAGCCCTTCCTTTGTGCTTTGCTGAGCCTATTTTAGATATTATCCCTGGGCAGACAAGGGCTCTGTTCTGTGATGCAAGGCCCCGGTTGACAGGGTGCTGACACTGCGGCACCGCTGCATGATTACCCTCTTGTGCCGCCACATTCCAAGGAGTGCTGATAAGAGTCAAGCATGGACTTCATTTCCTGGACCTGGGTGTGAGATGTGGGTCAAAAGAGCTTTGTCTTGGCATTTCACTCGCTGTATTTCTAGCCCTCACCTTATAACACCGTATATATATATACACTCTTTTGCAGTGATGTGAATTAATTTGGTTTGTCATTTCAAGATAAGAAGTACATTTGAGGACAGTAATTTAAGAGGTAGCTCTGTAGAACTCATATCTGGAAATCAAGATTAATTTTAACATGTCTATGCAAAATATTAGATTATATTTGGACAAAATCAGTAGGCATTTCCTAATGAACTAAATACCTATAAAGTAATTATTCATTTGCTCGCTTCTAGACAAAAGTGTTGTGACCTTTTCTCCAAGTTCTTGGAAAGCAGTAGTGGTAGAAAGCACACATCATCAAGGAAAATTGAGAGGTCAGATGAAACCTGCAGGCAGTATCCCACTACGCACAGGCACAGTTATTAACCTGAGGAAGAAATTTCTCACATATACTTCAATAAAGGCAAGCAGATGCAATAGGTTATTTATTATCATGAGACAAGTTATATGATGTGCAAATATTTTGGCAGCTTGGAAGACTTCTGCTTTCTCATATCTATGACTATATCCTTCTCTCCAGGAATAACAAAAATATGGAGAGACCATTTCTCTCTGCTAGCAATATTGATCAGTGAAGCTACAGATTTCATTAATTTGTTTAAAAGTTTCTTCCATTCCTGGAAGAATCTCCTTTTGGGAAAAAAAAAATACGTGAAACTGATATAATACCTTGTATCTTAATTTAAAAGCATGGAGTGTTCATACAAAACATTATAGCTATTACAGTGCACTATAGAAAATTCCTGATAGAAGAGTCCAAGGCTTGTATTCATGAAATGAAAATTTTTATTTAGGAAACAGTAGGTATTAAAATGCTTCATTTTAATTTGAAAATAAATTTTAAGCTCTAATTATAACTACAACATCAAATTCCATTAGATCTGTGCTGCCTAGTATTACAGTAATTTCATGCCTATAAGTCACACCCTTTTGACTAAAACCTGGGAGTGCGCCTTATAGGCCGGTACGCCTTATATGTGGACAAAGTTCAGAAATTTTCCAACCCGGAAGTGCGAGCCCGCCGCAGCCCCGAGCCGAGCTGAACCTGCGCAGCCCCGAGACAAGCCGAGCCCATGATCGTGCAATTCCATTACTAATTCATTACTTCGCTGCGCATGGATTCTCGCTGCAAAAAAAAAGTGCGCCTTATAGTCCAGTGCGCCTTATATATGGACAGAGTATGGAAAATTGCTGACAATCTGGAAATGCGCCTTAAAATCCGGTGCGCCTTATGTTTAGGAAGTCTTTCAATGAGATTTCTGGGCATATTAGCCCATGCTGAGAATTCACCTTCGTCTGAGCATCTTGGAAAAAAACTTTCTTTAAAATGCATTGAGAAGCACACTGATATTGCTCCTAGATCATTTGTTTTAGTGTCAGTTCTGTAAGTATAAATGATTGTATTGTAAATGATGACCCATGTGCAGAATTCTTCTGACCTTAGCAATCTGTACTTCATGGCCTTTTTCCTCTACATTCAGTAATGCTTTCTATTTTAATCAAAACAGTTATGGTGGCAGACTGCACACTTGGGCTTGGGATGTGGACCTGTTTTGTCAGGGCATCCTGTTCTCACATTGGAAGTAGAAACTTAGTGCAAGCGATGCTAAAAACACATGAGGAAGCTGATTTGGGTATTCTCTATTCAGGGCATGAAAGTGTTGGAAGGAAGTTTCTGCAGAGCATGGAGAAATAAAGTCTGTGACAAAGATTCAATGGGAAATTGTGAGGAGCAGCCAGGAGTGCAGGTTGCATGGTGGCTGTTCTCATGGCATAGTCCTGAGTATTTTGGCAAGAGTGCAGCAAGTCCGTGCTGTCCCAGCAACAGCCTGGGTGGGAGGCACACAGCTCATGTGGGAAGAAGCCCATGAGAGGCTGACAAAATCTGTGATTAGACAGGGAGTCTGGTTGTGGACAGTCATTGCTCCTGTCCCCAGACTGCTGGGCTGATAAGGGCTCAGGTGTCTTCACACTGGAGTTGGCAGCTCTAGGCTGGGTAGAATATTAGTTTAGTTGGCCATTGGTGCAGGTACAGTAATTCCACAACAGTACACTTGTTCCTGTACACTCTGCTTGTGCTTTCTGTTCTCTTTATTGATTTTCACACAGGTGTCCTAAACCTGGACTCTATTTCATTTGCTTCAGCAAGGGTTGGTGTTATTTGAAGAGCAGGAATCCAAATTCAAGTTTCCTGGTTCTTGCAGTCTCTTCTGGGCTGCACTGTGTTACCTCTGACTCTGGAAGGATAAATGTATGAGGTGCCTACTCCCTCTGGACTGCCTTAGGGAGCCCAGTATCCGCAGCTTGCTCAAGAGCAAGTGTGGTGGCTTGAGCAAATCTCCAGCTTCAGGAATTAGCTTAGTGGGCCCTAGTTATTTCAAATATAGCAAAAGTAATTCTATTTTTAATTTCTTGGGTTTTTTAGCTTATTTTAGAACTTTCCAGAAATATGCTATTCTTCTGCAGTTTACAGAAACATGTTTTCTATATTCTGTTTTTTTATTTTCTCCATGAAACTTGATTCCTGTTTTCAGAGAGAGAAGGGGTCTCACAGGATAATCCAGTCCTGAAGCAAAAACTAGCTACTGTTGCCAACAAGAACCCAGTGCTACAGAAGGCAAGTAGAGCAGTGCTTGAGGGAAGTGCAGTGAAGGCATTTTTGTCATTTGGAAAGCATAGAAACTAATGACTCACTTCTTTCAAATAGAAGTTTTCCCCAAAGGAAGCTACTAGGACAACTAGCTGATGTTTGTAATTTTGTACACCTCATTTAAAGTAATCTTTATCTTGATTTTGAAAAGGTCAGAGGGAAGAAGAGAAAATGGTGCTGATTGGAAGCAAAGTTTTGGGCTGGACTTTTTTTGTTTGTCTGTTTTGCCTTGCCCATAGTGATGTCATTCAAATTTCACAGGCAGTCCTTGTCCCTCTGAGCAGAGGTATTGCAAAGCACACATCTTCAACTGTACCAGCAATTTAAGTGGAGAGATCCAGTAAAAGACAACCCTGGGAACAAGGGTGAACTTTTGATCTTGCTGAGGGAGAGAATCATAACTGCTTGCTTATGAAGAATTTGAAAAGAGGCAAGTTTGTGAAACTTCATCCTTTGGTAGTCAGTCCCTAGAAAATTAATTATTAAAAGATAAGCCACTTTATCAGTTGTCTTGTCATTGTCATTTGAAAAAAAAAAAAAGTTTTTTGATAACATTGCATAGAAACCAGATAGTTTAGCGAAGATGGGAATTAACATGAAAAATTCCAATAAGAACTGGGTGAAGGACACAGAGACCAGTTGGTACTGAGAGGAATGTTGCTAATAGCTGCTGGACTGCTAACATAAATAAGGAGGTGAATAAGAGCTTAGATTAAAAGACAGAAATATATTCATTGCCATAGTTGTTTCCATTTGGAGAGAATATAAAATAGTTAAGTCATTGACACTGAGATTTGTTACCTGAGTTTTAGGCTCGCTTCGTACTTCTCAAAAAAATCTTGTCCCTTATCGTATTAGTTATTTTTGTAATGTCCTTGTTCTTTTTTTTCACTTCTATATTGCAAAATAACAGGCCTAATTTTCTTTTTCTTGTTTCCAACACAAATTAATCTTTACTTTCCACTCAATTTATTAGTGACTGAGAATCGCATCAAATGTAACACTATTTGTGTAATTTATCCCTTTATAAAACAAAATCAGAAATAAAAAAGCAAGTGGATTAGCAATTCTCTCTCCTTAAATGGAATAAGGAATGTTGTTCAAAAGTCATTATAATATCCATTTGAGCCTTCCAGAGCTATTAAAAACTTACATTTCACATTCAATATTAGAATACACATGCTGCAGACTATTCATGAGCTCTAACAATCACATAGGTACTATCTGCATGAATGTAATTTTTACTATTTAATTAGATGCCTCTGAGTGTAACCATAAAATTCATTTTTTTTCTCATCAGGGATCTCTGCATGTTGGAGGACCTTGTATCCTGTTTTTTTTACTTTTTTATTCTCCACTTTAGGGGTCAGGAGGGACACTAAAACTCTTAGAAAAGATTTGAGTTCATCACTGTTCAGATGAACATTGTGTCTGACAGTAATTTGCTTAAGTTTATGTCACATGTCTTTTAAATAATTTAAATAATTTAAATAAATAAATTATTTAATAATAATTTAATAATGATTCAATAATTTAATAATTTAATAATAATTTAATAATTTAATAATTTAAATAATTTAAATAATTCTAATGAATTTAAAAATTATTTTTCCTGTCTTGACAGGGTTGAAAGTTTCTTATTTTTCAAACTTAAATAAATTGGTCAAGCCATGACTTTTCCTTTGGAAAAAGATTTCAAAAAATGTAGGAGGTATTTGCTGAGATTTTCAATAGTCATTTAGTCCAAAAGTTCAAAAGAAAGAATGAAATAACAGTGATTAAGGAGATGGAAGCAACTGTCTTTGTAAAGGGTATAAGAGAACAAACCAGATTAACTCAGTGAGTTCAGCTGATCATGGTTTGGCTTGCTTTTACTTTGTCCTTTTTTCTTCTCAACCAAGTATCTCTTACCTGATACAATTAATCATCCCATCTATGACATTGCTCAGTGTTTAAGGATTACAGACAACCCAAAATTTAGCAGAATAAATTAAGTTAAGAATAGTCTCTTCAATATTTAGTTGCTCATTAGAAATATCTGTGGGGATTTTTAGCTGGTAAACTACAGATTTACTTAAAGTAGGCATTGCATCCGTGTGGAGTAAGTCTCTGATGTGAATATTCCTGAACTTTGCAGGGTTCTGACACACCTATCTTTTCTAAGTGCAGTAATTTCACACTGATAAGCTGCACCTATATCACTGAAGAATCAAGCCAATCCCAGAAGTGCAGCTAATCACCAGGTGCAGCTTATTTATGGACAAATTTGGGCAAAATTCCAACCTGGAAGTGCGAGCCGGCTGGGGAGGGAGCTGCTGTGGAGCTGCTGCTGGCTTTGCGCGAAGCCGAGCCTGCCAAGTAGCCGCTTGCCGGCTTTTGCGTGGCCAGCCCACCAAGCCGCTGCTTTTGAGTGGTGCGGGGAGCCGCTGTCACTGCCGAGCAGGTGGGGATCCGCGGCAGCCAGCACCGGGGGTGGGAGTGCCGGGGCCCATGGCACAGCGAGGGTGCCTGGGGCTGCATTTAAAGGCTTCGCCAGTCTATGAAAATTGTTTGCAAATTGAGCATCTGATAACAAACCCCACGATCGTGAGATTCTGTTACTAACTCGTTACTTTGTTGCACATGGATCCTCGCTTAAAAAAAAAAATTGCATCTTATCACTCGGTGTGGCTTATTTATGGACAAATTCCATTGTCTTCCCAGCTACCTGGAAGTGTGGCTTACCACCAGGTGCGGCTTATGAGTGTGAAATACTGTACATCTTGTCTAAGACTGAATTATAGCCAGCCCCAGGCAAGGAACAGGTAATACTTATATTGCCTCTGGAGCAGCCCAAAAGTGAAATTAGCTCTCGTGTCCAAAGACTCGTGTCAAGATTTTGGCTATTATAGTGTAATAGTGGAAGTGTGCTTTTTCCAGTCATCCATCTATTCCAGCCCTTCTTCACAAGTTATTGAAAGACACTTCTAAAAGATAATCCTGTACCCTATAACATTCACAATCAAACGCTTCCAGCCTAGGCTGTATCTCTTTGTGGTTTTGGATAGCTCTTCTCCCTGCCAATATCTCCTGAATATGCCACTTTAGTGATTTTTTCTTTCATTTTGCACCTCTGACTGCATCATTCATCTGTGTTATTTAATGAAAGGGATAAGTGCTTAAGTCTTTCTATTAGGTAGTTTTCAAATCAGATGGAGAAATCATGTGTTGTTACAGAATGTTAACTTTTGACTTCTTAATAGTTTACAGTTTTCACAGCTCCTCTAAGAAATTAGAATTCAGAAGCAAGGAGGGATAGTTTGTGACTGATTAATTTCTTGATTCTCTGAGAGTGTGATGCATGGATCGCTCATCAATTTTATGGGGTAATGTATCATGCCACTTATAAATATCTCATTATCTTCTCTACGCAAACACATGTATCAGAAATAGAGCAGTTGAATGCATGCAGGATTTATATTTCCCTAGGGAAAATTAAAACTTCAGACTCATTATAGCATCCCTGACCCAGTTGGTTGGCATACCAAGCATCACCTGCTTGGCTGAGTGCTTCTTATGGGTTCAGGGTGGCAAGAAATGTCTCCTGATCAGGGTTTTAGGCAAGTATTAGTCTTGGTAGCAGGAAAATAAATGTTTCTTCTTATTTTTCTGAGCATTTATTGCCTTTCTTCCTTTTTCTGTGTGATTAAAGTTGAATTAAGAACATGAGGAAAAAGTAATGCTTTACTTGTAGGGCTCGTTTACACAAGCAAGAGCCGTGCAAATGGCTTCAACATTCTTGTATTTTCAGCTTTTTACTACTACTAATTTTGATCCCAAATATTCAGTAAATACCAGAGGGATAGTAAGATAGAAAATGGGAGATTTTAACAGACTGGAAAAACCTCTCTCTTTTTGGAAAACAAAGAATTTCACAGAGGCATTATTGATTATGACCGTTATTTTTATGGACCTACCATCTCAATAATAATCAGAAAGTATCAAGTGCAATAATCAAGAAAGTATCAAGGAATTTATAGGAAAATAACAGAAAACAATAAAAGAACAAAGTAGTTTTGCAGGTCTGTGGTTCATCCATATCTTGAACACTGTATTGTTCATATTCTCTCTTCTCAAAAAGGTCATGTTGCAGAAAAGGAAATACTCAGGAAAAACCAGTGATCAGTCCAAGGCAGGGAACAGCTTCCATACCAGTTGTGACTTGGTGGTGTCCATGTGTATTGGGTTCCCATTGCAAAGTTTTGGTAGCAGGGTGAACTGCAGAGGTGGCTGAGAAGATGCCGGAAGGTTCCCCTTGTCTGACAGAGCCAATGTCACCTGGCTCCAAGGCAGACATGCCACTGGAGGCCAAGCCTGTTTGTGATGGCTGTAGTGATTCTGGGATAATGTATTTCAGAAAGGGCAAAAGCTGCTGGGAAACAGCGCCTGGGAGAGAACTGTGAGGATATGTGAGAGAAGTAGCTGTGAATACATGAAGAATGTGAGGGAGGAGGTACTCAGGCACCAGAGCAAAGAATTCCCTGCAGCCCATGGTGAGCCCCTGCACTCCATGGGGGTCCATGGTGGAGCAGATATCTGGAGGTGGGCAGGTGAGCTACCCAAAGGAGACTATGAGTCCATGGGAAGATCACACTGGAGCAGGGTCCTGGCAGGACTGTATCCCATGACAGTGACCCTATCCTTGAAGAGCATGAGGAGGAAGGAACAGTAGAGACAATGCATCAGGAGTTGACTGAAACGCCCATTCCCATCTCCCTATTCTGCTCACATGGAAAAAAGGTAGAGACATCTGGAAGGAAGCTAAGCCTAGGAAGAAAAGGGGGAGGGGCAGAAGTTTTTAGATTTTATTTTATTTCTTGCTATCTTACTGTGTTTAATTGTCAATAAATGAAATTAATATACCTAAATCAAATCAAGTTTTTCTCACAACAAAAACTGAAGTGTGATGTCTTCCTGTCCTGATTCCTACCCATAAACATTTTTTTTCCCCAATTTTCTCCCCTGTCCTTTTAAAGGAGAGGGAAATGATAGAGCAGCTTGGCAAGAACCCAACAGCCAGCCAAGGTTAACCCACAACAGATAATACAAATAGATGACATGGAGACAGTGCACATGAAGGAGACAGGCATATAATAATTCTAAAACCATGAGTGCCATGGCAAAAGGAGACATTGCATGCCACCTCTTCAAATACAAGAATAGGGGCATGAAAAAAAAGAAATCTTTTTCATGGTATTGGAATCAGAACTGAGGAACTTGCTGATAAGCAATGTTGTGAGTGGATAAAGGTCTCTAATGAGTGCTTGGAAGAAGCATCTCTTTGGGTTAGTAGCCCAGAAATCACATCAGGCTCTGTAAATTATCCCAGTGAAAAACATGTGGAAGCTAGGAAAGTCGAAAAGGGAGTCCTGTTCAGGTAAGGTTATGGACGGGGCTCTGAGCAACCTGATCTGGTGATCTAATGAAAGCTGTCCCTGTCCATGGCAGAGTTTTATTAGATGGTCTTTAAAGGTTCCGTCCAACCCACACCATTCTATGATTCCAGGTGGTTGTCCCTGTTCTCAGTCTCATCAAGTGGGTGGCTATAGACATTGATAGAAACAGAATACAAAATCAGATGAATCCTTAGACTTACATAATGCTGATATTATTAAAAGGAAATATAAGAACAAAACTTATCAATAGCTATAGTTAGACAAGATGGATCTCACTCAAATTTCTGAGAGGAAAAGTCCAATGTGCATAGTTCAGGGGACAGAAAGGAGATGAAAATTCCTCCTGGAACATGCATTGGCACTGACATCCCCTTTGTCCATTCAAGCAGACTTCCGGGTACAAAGCGTAAGCGATATTTGAAAGGACTGCTCTGAAAAGGCTGTATAAACATTGAGAAATACAATATTCCAACATATTGAGAATATGAACCAAGTGCAGTAGACAAAAAATTATCTCTTTGCTAGATCATTTGTAGTAAATTTTCTTCAAAGTTCAGGTCATTTAGATAAACCTGCACCAATGAAAGGAACAAGCAGTTTAGAGGCAGACACTCCAACACATGAACGAAAACATTAAAATTACCTCAAAGACTGTGAACAACCTATTTCCAGGCTGGCATTTTGGTACTATTTATTACAGTATTTTTACTTTGCTTTACATTATAAAATATTGTTTTTTCTTGTAACCTGTTGCATTCAATAGAAGATTTAATTAGTGTTGGAGGAAGTGAGCTGTGAGGGACATGGGGGCTGAAATTCTTACACCACAGCCTAAACTATTATTTCAAATACTGAAAAATAGATAAGTCATATTCTTATTGGTGAAGATAAAATTATATGTGTATTTCTTAAAATATAATGTCTCTTTCATCAACCTTTATAAATTTTCCTCATTTAGAATCATTTAAGTTGGAAAAGATCTTTGAGTCCAACCATAAAGTTAACCCTGCCAATTCCACCACTAAACCATGTCCCTAAGTGTCACATCTGCATGTCCTTTAAATACCTCTAGGGATGGTGAGTCCACCACTTCCTTGGGCAACCTGTTGCAGTGCTTGGTAACTCTTTGAAGAAGAAATTTTTCCTAACATCCAATATAAACCTCTCCTTGTAGAGAATGTTACAGTGCCATTCCTAGTCTCTTTTTCTCCAGGCTAAACAACACTGGTTCCCTCAGCTGCTCCTCCTAAGACTTGTGCTCCAGACCCTTCACCACCTCTGTTGTTTTTCTTTGGGTATGCAAATCTAATAATCATCTAACCAGCCTTGAAAAACCCAACTTGCGCTTACCCTCTTTCCAAGTATTTTGACAGCTGTGTACAGAAAGGTTACTCACTACTGCTGGTAAATACTGATTTCATCCCTGACTTCTCTTAATACGGCTTACTGTTTGCTAGAGGGTTTTTGCAGTTTACTACTCATTGCTTTAAAGTAACTGTAACATATGACAGAATTCAGCGGTATCCTCATGATAACTTCATTTTTCATAGGTCTGACACAGCTTTAGCCTTCTGATGGAAAACTTCTTGTTTCTAATTACCTCCCTAACATGCTGTTCAGACATCATGAGTTTTCTACCCTTTCTAAAAATACTTTTAAAAAAATCTGTGGTATGCATTCATCAGTGTTGCTCCTCTGACAATCTCCACACTGACTGTCAGGTTTTGCTTCTCCTAGCTGCTAATTTTAAACAAGTTTCTTCACCTTTGTGTGGCTCTACCTCCTGAAATAGAGGAAAATTGTGGTGTATCCCTTTGTCTTTTGTTACTCCTGTAGGGGCAGAGTTTACCTTGATTCACATGTGCAGTTTTGAGCCAAGTCACATATGATAGTGAGGACAGGGTTAAGAGAAGTGTCCTGGTTTGGGGGCTGCCTTCACAGCTGCTTCAGGATGGACTTGTTGATGGCCTTGTAAAATGTGATCTCTGTGTCACGTTCCAGTGTGAATCTCCATAAGGGTAATTACAATTCTCCCATGTTCTGCTCTTTCTGCCTCCAGTCTCCCGTGGGATAGCAGTTAGTGCTGCCATCCTACCTAGGTGCTCACTCATGTCTTATGTTCTTCCTACTTAGTCCTGGAATTTTGGTCTCTAAGGACATCAGAGCACTTGATCAGGTAGATAGTTTGTCAGTTTTGATTTTTATCAATTGAGCTTCTCTAATCCAGTCACTGTGGGGAGGATGAATGTAGACATGAGAACATGAGACAGGAAGGCATCAGCAGCAGAGGTCAGGGAAATGAGTTCTTGCTCCAGGACTACACCCAGATTTTTTTGCAGTCAGAGAAGCAAGAGAAGCTTGCTTCTCTGTTCTTCTAAAGAACATTTAGTCCTATGTTCTTTAAAATAAGACTAACCAATTTATTCTTAAACTTAGATTGGCTGCTTCTTAGTTATTTTTCCAATGGCAAAATATACATTTGGGGTCTTGCTAATGAGGGATTTAAGTACCTAAAGCATGTCTTCAGGGAACAGGTCTGTGATGTAGACTGCTTGGTTTGCTCTCCTTTCTCCTGCTGAAAAGTGGTCCAATTAAACCTTGTAATTGGTGAGGACAGAGGTCCTTAGCTGGTAGGGCTCACAAGGGGAGGGCAACAGATGGGATACATTGGTTATTGTGCTTGGTCTAAGAACCTATTTTTATATGAGGTAGTTAATGAGTAATTGAAATCCTTGTAACAGAGATTGTCTGTCAATAAATTAACTTCACTTAGCTCTCTCAGTCCTGCACCAGTACTACCTAATCTTGGAAGCACAGTTCCAGGTGCCTGAGGAATTTTGAAGTCTAGATTTTGAGAGCAAAAAGTTTTAGTCTTTTCAGGGATAATGGAACACTTCTTTATATAAAGACAGAGAGATACATGAGGATGGGAAAAATAGAATGAAAGTTATATTTTTATGCCTTCAGCTTATAAAAGGACTTAATTGTCCTTAAATAGCTCAGAAGAGATATGTTAGTAATTGAAGAGGTACATACCAGTTGAACAGATTCAGCAACAGACATAACTTGGTTTGTGTAACACATAAAGCTTAATAAGTGATTAATTCAAGACTCTTTCTGTGAGACAATGACCTTTAGTGCCACTCCGTTTGGGAAGGTACAGACACTAAACCATCTCTGCTTTTAAGGTAAGGAAAACCATGGCAGCCCACAACAGCTGATGAACAGCCTATAAGCACATAAAAGATGCTTTACCAGCTGCTGTGACTTAGCAAATTTAAAATCAACTTTATTATGCATTGAAAGTTGCAAGTTAATTTTTTTAATTTTTTTTTTTTAATGTTCCAAATAGTACATGTCTTTGCAAGTTTTGGTCATTTTCAAATTTAGTAGCCATTCCACAGAGTACTAGTATTACTGCCTGAATTGTTTTATCCTAAGCTAGAAGTAGCTCCTTGTGGGCTTCCTGAGAACAGTGTGTGCTGTTTTGTTCTGGGTATTTTTTATGGCCATACTCAGAGGAATTACTTAATGGGTGGCAATTCACAGATTTAAAGTCAGTTTTCAGTGTACATGACTCTGTGGATTACATTTCAGAAGCAATATCATAGAGATTTAAATTATTACCTTTAAAGATAGGAAAAGTAGAAAGTTTTATAGTACTTTTACTTAGCAAAAATATCAAGCTTGCACTGGTAGGTGTGTTCCTGTTTAATAACCCAGTGAAGCTGCTTTAACTGACAACTTCCACTACAGCCAGAGTTATTCTTATCTGCAATCTTATGTATCAAAGCATTTATATTCTATTGTTCCATTTCATATCATGTAAATTTTCATTCTAAAGTGTCTGGGCAGCTTTCTGGAGTTCAGAAATCATTGTGACTAGTGTCCATCATATCTATTCTTGCATCTGTTCCTTATGGGAAAACTGAAAATAGTGGAGATGCTTTGAGTTTATAAATGAAGTCAAAGCTGAAAATAGCTTTTGCACATAGAGATGCCCTTTTGTTATTCAGGAAATGCTTTCCAAACAGTTAGCCCTGGAGAAAATGATGCCTCTAGTGCAGATGAGCTTTACCCTCACTGTAGAAAATTTCAGCATGTCAGAGTAGCACTGCAACGTTGGCAACGTTGCTAATATTGGCCTTTCACTTATCCTTGCTTGAAACAATGATGTACTTGAAGACAATAACTGAGTCCTTGGGCAAGAATAAATACTGCACAGAGAGCTGGTTCAGGAAGCAGAGGACAGTTTTGCTTCCCAAACAGTAGAAAGTTATGTTTAAAGGAGGTGCTATAGCATTTTGAACTTCCTAGTGCTTTCTAAGTGCTGAAGGCTATGAAACCAAATCTGCTGTGTTACCTCACTCAGCTCTGAATTCTTCATGAGATAATATGGTCACTGCCCACTGGCATGAAATGGGAGGACTGCATGTCACTGAAGGAGAGCAATGCAGCTGACAGACTGATGTCACTACTGGCTGCCTCCAGCAAAAAGGATTATTTCAGGCTGACTTCTAGGTTCATCCTCATACAACACTGGCTAAATAGAAATACTAACTAGCTAAGAAACCAGATCTAGCTTTTTCCTGGCTAGAGGAATTGCTTTTCTGATATGAGTAACTCACAGCAGCCTGGCCATTAAAAGTAGTATAAGGATTAGTCTGTCACCTTCCCATATCCTGCACTTGATCTAAATAAAGAAACAAATAACATCCCTTCAAATATCCAAGAATTAATCTCTTCAATACAAAATTTTCTCCTAAGCTGTGTGTACGTGGTTAGTTTTAACCCTGTGGGAGTTGCTTTTCTATAGCCATATCTGGAATTTGGCCCTTAATAGTGCCTGAGTCTTCACTCTGTAATGTAGGTCAAGAGAAGAAATTAAATGATGACATTGTGCTTGCTTGCTGTGGCATCCCCCAGGAGTTGGTATGGTCCCCACTGATTGCCTTGAATCATTAATCAAAGGGAAACTGCGTTGCACAGCCTACAATATATTCTCAGCAGGCACATGCACTGATGATGCTGCACCATGAAAAAGACTTAATTGCATTGACAGAACATTTTTTTCACAGTTTAGAGTGTTTATCAAAATTGTGCTTGTAGCATCTAAAAATACTGTAATTAATGCAGCTTTTGGCCTCTTCACACACTGTTTTCTTTTTAGTTTCTTCTGTTAAAGAAGACAGCTGTTTGCTAGGAAAACAAATTCATCTCTTTTCCTTCTCTCTCTCGCCTCCTGTTTTGTATCTGAGTGCATCAGTAGGAGGCTCACAGTTTGTTGTAAATGTTCATTCACAGTTTCTGCAGATTCCTACATTCATATTCACAAAGGCAGAATATTTCAAGATGCCCTTCATATCCAGTTACTGCTACTTCACATCAGACATGAGGAATACAAAATATGGGCATTGCTTCCGCAGAGGCAACACAACGCAAACAAAGAAAAAAACAAAAACCACTCCAAAACCCGACCAAACCACTGTCCTCGAGGAGAATGTGACAATTCTTCATTGTTAAATTATTTCCTTTCTTTGCTTACCTAAGAGTGGTTTGTGGTTATTAACTTGTAGAGTATATTACAGAACAAGGAAAGCAGACCTTCTTTGATAAGATAAAGCATCTGCAAGGGAAGGGGAGGGTGATGCTGGTGAGGCAGCTTGTGACCCCACTAGGCAGCTGTTCCTTGGCTCCTGGATGGACCAGGGCCGTGTTTTCCTTTCTCCTCTTAAATATTCAGGCTGTGAGAGCAGGAAAGGACACAAAAGCACGACACATGGTTTGGGCCAACACCGTAAGATGTTCCTCCTGTGCTGGGCAATCTGTGTGCATGTGGGGACCTGCAATCCCACAAGAAACCCAACCTGCTTAGTGGCAAGTAGACTGGGAGTAAGGGAGCAGCATCTGGCCTCCTGTGCAGAGAGCAGCAAGAGCAAAGG
The DNA here is from genome assembly GCA_009812075.1 of Sialia sialis. Taxonomy (NCBI): domain Eukaryota; kingdom Metazoa; phylum Chordata; class Aves; order Passeriformes; family Turdidae; genus Sialia; species Sialia sialis. The sequence goes on along the minus strand of VRYO01002772.1, from coordinate 54,261,525 downwards.
GAATTTGTACTGGAAAGAGATCTGGGTTAAAGAAGATACTGAGGAAAAAAAATCTGTTTGAGCATTAAGAAAAAATAGACTTAACATCTGTTTTGCCCACACCTCTAGAGAAAAATCATATTATCATGACTCATTTTTGTCATCCATCTGCTACCATTAACTATTGTAAAGTGCTCTGTTGCTTCAAACATCCTCATCAGGTTTAAAATGTTTCACTTCTACATATTGCCTTGTAAGTCTTGTATTACAGTGAAGAAGACTGTGTATGCAGCAGAGCTTTGCAAGGCTGCAATTTCACTTAAATTACTATTATTACCTTTTAGACTGCAATAGTAAAGCTCAAGTGGTAAAATATATGAAATCCTAAGGCTAAATAATGGATTTGACCATAACATTACACTGGACTTTATACTTTTGCTGCTGATGTAGGACTTGAACTTCTGTTAAAACAGGAGCCTATTCAGCATCTCTGACACTGTCTGGCATAAAAGCCTGCACTATGTACACAACAATGGGAAGGTTCAAGATCAGAGACTAAGTGGAAGTATCTTGAGTTTATCAAATGCTTTCTACTCTGTGAATAAAGATATCTGGAGTCAAGCTGCCCTTACACTGCTAGTTGGTGATGCATGTGAGAATGGGATTCACAACTGATAGCAGCACCCGAAATGGTGTTGTGGTGAAGCCTGCACTTAAGCCTATAAGCACCACAAAGTGAATTAATCAGGAAAACTTATGAATCAATAAAAAATAAATTAAATATAATTAAAGAAAAAACATTCTTAATAGTTAACAGAAAAAATTAATGAAAATTAAATGTATTTTAGGTAATTAAGATTTTCAAGAAAGTTCATTTAAACCATTTTTTTTTCCTTCAGTACATTAGAGCAGTATTTTGTATGGGATGGAAGAGCTTGAAAATTTCTGGATGGTAGTCTTCAAGGATATTTATTAAGCAGACAGATTGTTTAGGCTCCTGGTTGCTATAATCTTCCAGAATTGCTTGAGTTTAATGTATTTCGAAAAGATCAGGCTGCTTTCTTTTCCAGTACAAAATTGGTCTTGCAAGTGCTGTTTTACAGATTAGATTAAACTTAATACATTTAAAAACTGAGTTTTAAAACCACAGAAAAAACAAGGTGTCCCTTGAATAGAAGATGCAGGCTTTGCTGGCAGTTCTTTTAATTTCATTCATCACCAAGACAGCATTAAAGGGCAGTGGCTATGTCATTGCTATTAAAATTACATGAGGGGTGCAGAAACACAGACCCAACATTCTGTACCTGATCACAGATCAACTGTTGAAATTACCTGTGGCCTTTACATTGTAAGATATTTTTTCTTGTATAATGTGGAGAAAAATGTGTCAATCTTATTAATTTTCCTTTGTCTACAATTTGGAAAACCACAGAAAAAAAAAATTTTGTATCTGTAAAAGTATTTTCAACTTTCACAAAGCATGGTACTATGAAGTGCTGGATAAAAAGGAAAGAACTTTCCCTTTGCATCCAGCTGCTGAGGTTTTTCCAGCCTTTCAAAGAGGCTGTCATTAAGGGTGAGAATATTGACATTTGAAAGCCCTCCTACCTATTGATACAGGGAAATGAAGAGCCTGACTTCTCTCTTCCCCAGCCACGCCCAGCTGCCTTCCCTTATCAACAGTCAGCCTTGTCTTTCAGTTTAGCAAAGAAAAATGGCAGAAA
>VRYO01002772.1:54214421-54258822 GCA_009812075.1 Sialia sialis | reverse complement strand
TGAAATTACTGTATGTGGATTTTAAAATAAGTTTTTTAGCTAGTTGCTTGTCACTCCTGTTTCACTGTGTCCCACAGACAGGGGCAGTGGGGCAAGCCCAGGGTACCACAGGTGCCTTCAGAAAGTCGCCCACAGCCCATAAGCATCTGAGGGAAAGGCTCTGCTTGCAGCCCAGTGCCCAGACATCTGCAAATGCCCTGACCCACAGCATGGGCACTCCTGTCTTTCCTCTTCCCAACCCACACAGGGTAAATGTCTTCCCCAGCACAGCCATGGGGATGTTATGATGCCACCTCACTGCAACCATGTATTCCTGGCTCTATTATCACTCTCCTGAAGAAGTGAGTGTCAAAGTCATCTTTCACTAAAGAGTAGTAAATAATGGGTGGGGTCAGCCTGAAAGAGAAGCTGCAGTTGGCAGCTGATTGGTTTGTTCAACACAGGATCATCTTCACACAGGCAGGCTCAACTTTTCACTGCTGTCTTTGTACCTTCTGTGTTACAGCAATTTACAGTCTTTGACAATTATAAATTTTAATGAAAATATAGCAGTAAACCAGCAATTTAAGTCCAACCATCACTCTAATATTACTGCTAGCTTGCTTCATTTAAGCTGGATTTTGTTCTGTGCTATTCAAAAAACTCTTAGTAACTTCAAATGCTAAAATACAGGTGCTGTCACTGACTTTTTAAGCTGTTCAGTTACAATAACATTGTAATTCTTAACATATTCCAGTCTAATTTTACCATTGAGATGAGGTTTGGGTTGTAACTCTACGAGAATCAGTTCTGGAAAAGCAGAAACCAGAGTAGGCTGCAAGCAGTTCCTATCAAGCAGCCATTCAGATAACTGCAGTTATCTGAATTGCTTCACAAAAGCCAAATTGTTATTTTCAATAACTAACTCCTGCACACTATGTTTGCTTGTTGCAACATTGAGTAAAAGTCATACAAGACTGATGATTTTTATACTGAAAAAAGATATGGATAGACTGATTTCCTTTTCATGGCATATGTACATTGAGGAAAACAGTTGTAAAGAATTTACTGTATAAAATTTTCTTCCTGCTCTTAAATACAGAAGAGTAATTTTGAGAGATATTTCAGATATCAAAATCAGTAGATTTGTAATGTTGTTAAGGGTTTTTATTCCTCATATAAATCATAAACTAAATTCCTTTAATAGTCACAGGAGTTATGGGCAGTGCTGAATGCTCTTTTTCCTTACTAGGCTGACACATAATTTTTAGTGTATGAATGATATATTAACATCCTTAGATATAAGAAATGTAAAGTTTTTCAACAAAACCAGCAGACATTTACTACAACATCTATGATATTTTGCTTTTTCTTGACTCATGTATTAATTTTTCACGGATTCAGCTGTTGTGAAATGTCTTGGCATACCTGGAATACCATTGTGAAACTCAAGGAATTCATGTGAAGTCATATTACTCTAAATGTAGAAACAAACTTATACTGGCCCTACTTTCTATGGAAAAGCAAAAGAAAAAAACCAAAACAAAAAACAAACAAACAAGAAACCAAACAAACAACAAAAACCAAACAAAAAACAAATCACCTCCAATAACAGACCAATTACAAAGAAAAAATACTAGACTTCTATATCCATGAGTGAAAGCTACTTTTGTCCTTGTAATTCTGTGGCCTTGATTTTTGGTAGTCAAAGAGCAGAAGGTGCTGTTTGTGGAGTGGCAGTGTTTACTGCTCTGAAAACCAGACTCCAGATCCTTTCATCACTCTTTGATACCCTGGTTAATTACATAAGCTGGGTCATTGAACTAGTACTCCATAACCACTAGGCTAATAATAGTGGATCACAACCCTTTCTTAGTCTCACTTAGTCATTCACATGGTTTCTGTGATTTTGGATCCTAACACAAATGTATTAATCCTTCTACAACAATTTATATTGAGCATATGGGTGCAAACTTCTCTTGCCACTCATCCCTGGGATGTTTTAGCTGGTGCTTTCCCTGCCACTCACCACTATGTGACCAAGATTCCTACAGGGCTTACTCTTGCTGCATTACCCCTGCACCAACAGTTATTACTGAGATCCAAACTAAGATTATTTTTTCAGCCAGAGATCATTGCTTAAACTGTCATTTTTCTCCTGTCTTGCTCAATACAATAGCATCACCCCTACCCAAAGACTTGTCAAGCTGTGTTGTGTCTCTCAGGCACCCAGTGTTTCAAGACTTCAATAACAGCAGCAAACTCTCTCAACAAGCTAGAACCACTCCTTTCATCTACAGTAGGACTGGAGCTGTAAGCATCTCCTGGCTAATTACACCTGAATCTGCTGTCTTCCAAAGGAGAGTGATTCTGCCCAATTTTAAAGTCTAAATACTCCTCAGACAATGGAGCTGCCAGTATTGCTTTGGCATTGCTGGAGATCACCTGCTCTTGGTTTCAATGCTTGACTCTTGAGATCTTGATTTCTAGCATACAGTTTTGCCAACCTATACATGAAAGTGTTTAGTGGTTTCTTATTCCATTTGGCTGTATCTTCTCCCAGGCATTCAATTTTTAATTTGAAACACAATTATTCTAATTCTAGTGCCATCTTCATGACTCATGCAGAATTCTTGGAAAAATAAATATACAAAAAGCCCTGTGTGCTATCCTGTAGTCAGGCTCATCTACAGAACTGCAGGGGCCCATCTCGTCTTTACTTTCCACGTTCTTGTGTGTCTTCAGGGCCTACATTAGCAAGCATTAAAACTGCTTGTATCTTTTACTTTTGTCCATATTTGTCTTCTCCTTTTTACTAGGTTCCCTGGGGTCTGCTCCCTCCTGGAGAGCATTCCCAGCCCTGCCAACCTGCCCTTCTGAATCCAGACTGCTTATGTTAGCAGGGTTCAAAGGACCCATAATCACATGCAAGGCATGGGTGGATCCTCCAGAGCTGCAGTTTTGAATGTTAGCTCACCCTAACTGGACTGCATCTCCCTCTGGCACCCCTCTAATAACCACAGACAAGAGATGGTTTTAACACACGACTCTGGGCCCATATGGCTTTTGTTCCTTCAGAAAAAGCCCTGCAGACACCATTTCCAGCTGCTTTAACACATCTCAGCTCTGGCTGTATGCACAGCTCATTTGCCATGGCTGGTGCTTCTTGTGGGCTGCACATGAACCTTTTTGTGGCTGCACAGGCTGTTTCGGGCCGGTGATTTTGATCTGCATTGGTCAACTGGAGGCGATTTGTTTTCACAAGGAGCAGTACTAGGTGGACAGGCATCATTCCAAACCCCTCTGTGCCAGTCACCAAGGCCTTGCTTTGCTAGCTGTTCTCTGGTTTGTACTGCTCTACCATTTTTCCTGTCATTTCTGTATAAGCTTCTCAGTTACTTTCTTGTAAGAGTTGTGATCCTCACCTTCCTGTCTCCTATCCTCTATATTTTATCCAGCATCACTTGTAACAGTTACTTTAGCTTTAGCCTACTCAGTTTTCTTTTTTCCCCTCACATTTTGTGATAGCTGAAATTTCTTTCTTTGGTCTTTCCTCCCACCCTCAACATCGTCTCTTAGCAGGAGCAGGTTTTTAGCCCCTCTGCAGCAAAGGTACATTCTCATGCCTTGTGCTCCCCAGTGAGATCTTCACAGCATTTTTTTCCTCCCCTAATGCCCTGCTCTTATCTTCACATTGCTCTCACTAGCTGTCCAACATTCCTCCAGCCCAGGCCACCCTCCCTGTTAACTCCTCCCTTCCCATAAAGAATCCACTCTTCCCAAGACTCTCAAAAACTTACACAGCTTTACTTAAAAGACTCTTAAAAGCCTCACAGGTCTAGACATGAGGATACAAATGTACTGCCTGTTCTTCTGCCATAGAAGCCATGGTAGTGTCTCTCCTTCAAAGGCCACGGCTATACTCACTGCTGGATTTGAAAAGTCCTTCACAGTCCTGCTTTGGCATACATGACATGGGTTATGACCTTTTTACCAACTTGATATTTGAGTGTTCTTGTTCTCTGTGTGTGACAGTGATACAATTTCTATTTCTGTTGCACTCGGCTCCCACATTCTTGCTCTTATAGCCTTGGTTGTTGAGTTCTCCGCACTCTACCAACCTGTTAAATGAGAAAAGAGGCCTGTTGGTGTTTACAGGACTCTTCTGGTGCAGAGTGGATGAAAAAGAACAGGACTGATTTTCAAACTTCTTTTACTAAACAAAATTGAAAGAAGCAGATAATTGCTAGCATTTGTGTTGTGCTAGGCATTTTTGGGGTTGCGTCCATGTGTTTCAATATACACAAAACCTCACGGAGGAGACGACTGAAGAAGAAACAAATTTTGACTGGAATCTCACATGGTAGGTGGATTCATCCATACAGTGCTTATTGTGGTGTCTATGTACTATTTTACCTTCATATTGCTCTTTACATAATCCCGTTTCACAGGAAAACACTCTTTATGTGTTCCAATCAAGTCGGTCTTTCAGCACAATTCACTTTTCATATAGCTGTGCGAACACAACTATATTATATATTGCTGAAATGTTGTTTTGTAATGTGGTCTTAGTTTTGCAGCAACTTTCCAATCAAGACATATCTCAAAGCATTTAGTTCCTCTAATGCTTTAAAATCCCAAGAGTCCATAGCAGCTGCATTCTGCAGTGGAAATAGTCATGGTCAGCAGCAGTAACCAGGATTTCCTGTGCTGGACATTGTCCACTTGCAGTAAAAATTAAGTGGAACTGAAGTGATTTGTAGATTCTTTTAGCTGCATCATGAGAACTGCAATTGTATTCCTCATTTAAAGCTTTTGAATATTAACAAATCTGTCAACATAATAAAACCGTTATGGAGTTTCATTAATTCTTTCTTTAGCAGGGAAGAGCTTGGGATGAAAACTACAAGTAAAATGGCTCTGAAGTAAGAAGAAAATAGTTTGATATACTTTAAGTTCTTTTGTGAGGCTTTACTTTAATAAATCCGTAGGGGGTATGTCTATTGATTGTTAGTCCTATAAGCAGCTCTACAGGGGGCCTGCTTATGAGCATTGCTACACAAAAGTAAATTTCATCATGGTTTTTGTCCTGTCTGTATGCGGTTTCTCATTCAGTTTTATCAAGATTGAGCAAACCTATGGAATTAGTGAATTGAACATAATTTCCCATGTATGGAAGCAGCTTCAGTTTTTTTATTACTTGCCATCACAATCATCTTTGGCTTACTCTTAGCGAATATCCTCTGTAATGTGCTGGTTTTCAGCTGTTCCTAATAGACCTAAAATTCTTAAGACAGCGTTTTGTGTTCTTTTGCTGCCTGTTTTGACAAGGAATATACACATGCTTTGGTCTGCCAGACTGATTTTATCTCTCTCCTTTTTTTCCTATTGTTGACCAATGTGCAACTCTGGAAGCATGAGGCTATTCCACACCCTGAAGTATTGGGCGTAACTCACCAGAGATTATTCCTTGCAGGTTTGCTTTGTAGGACCCCCAGGAATCTTACTGCTATTTGTGGGTAGAAGAAACTACAATGCACGTCCCAGTTTACCAGAGCTTTCTGATTTCTGGTGGTTAAAGTTCACCAGTTAGCACAATTTGATTTGGGAATTCCAAAGTAACAGGGGTATTGCTACAAAGCAGATAAATTGGTCATCTTAACCAGCTACAGATTTTTAAAAAAATATTAGAAAAGGGAAGATTTTGTTGATGAAAATGGTAATCAAAAAATCATTCATATTAGTATGGAAATTAGTATGGTTTACTCCTTTAACGTTTAATACTGGCTAATCTGTGAGTGTGGACATTGTGGACATTTAAAGTTCTTAGGATCAGGAATGATGTAGTACTACCAATGGAGAAGCTGTTAACCTTGAATCTCCTAATTTCTTTTGAGAGAAAAGAGAAAGACTAGAGATAGGGAAGGTTAATATAGCTTATTCCTTATGAATTCCCTGGGCTCCTTGCCTTTCTATCCCTGCTGCTCAGGACAGAATGCTTTTTTTCAGAGGATTCCTTATGGAAGTTAATATTACAAAGTTAAAAGGAGCCTTGTGAATGGGCATAAAGATGTTGCAAGAGCTAGGAGAGTTTTATTACTTTTTTTCATTTCTTTTATGTCTTTTTGTGGGAAGAGATTCACAAGTGGGTTGCATGGTTTGCAATCATGACTTTTAAAAAGGTGGCTTTGAAGTTTGAGGGGATTTACCAAATACATGATCACACATTTATCAAGCAACATGTCTGAAATCTGTTTCTCTCTCTCCAACCCATGCATTTTAAACATTATACACAAATGAGTATTGTCACTGAGAAGTCAAGCTGGGATTAGTAGTCTTGTTTAATTTCGGATAACATTCTGAAAACAAAATGTGTCCTTTCATGATACATCTGCCTAAAAAAACTAAAGGGTGCCAGCAGGGACTTTGTCCTTAAAACTGAATATGTGTTTTTTGGTTGTGGTAGCCATTGATTCTGCCCCTAAAAATTTTTGGTTTGTTTTACAGTTAGAATATTCTCTTACAGCAAGAATACATGCTAGCATTTTATAAAATATTCTGCTGCACATGCATTAAATGCAATTCTCTTCATTGAGTATGCTTCAGTCATTGGCTAATAGAAGCACTATGATCTGAACTCTTCTAAAAGCTCATTGGATTTTATTTCTTTTTAATAACCTTAAACCCCAAACTTTCTTGGTTTTGATTTTGCTTGGTTTAATTTTTTATTTAGTTTGCTTCTTTTGCATTGGCAAAGAGCCTCAATGTTCCTTGCATCACTGCAAAGGCTATTGGTCCATCAGGGCTTTTACATGATACCCACAAATTCCTAGAGGTTCACCTAAAAAAAAAAGAGAACTTCAAGAAACTACTCAGGTAGTAGTCTTACTTGACTGGACACGTAAGAAGGAATTCTGATCCCAGATAGAAACTCTGACAGTGTTCATTTTCCATCCAAGCCCTTGGTATTATCTCATACCATGCACACTCCTCCCAAACTGCAATAACTATTGTTATTTAATTCCATTTTGAGGCATCCAGCCATTGCCCTCATTCTGCAGGTTCTCTAGATAATGATGTATAATATGTTTCTGAGTAAACAGAAGCCCAAAACAAGAAACTGAAAAAAAGAAAGGACAGCTTAATATTTTAGAAATGAATGTTCTATTTTACACTGGTTAAGGCTTAAACATCAGAAAACCTCAAAACACCTAAAACCTCAAAGGCTATGTTCAGAATGTGTATAGCTGCAACCAAGAACTCAGCTGTGGTCTTTTGTTTTAGTCTGGGCAGGTGAATGGCACCCCAACCAGACTTGTGAAAAGGTCATCTACTTCAAGTAGCATGCTTCAATCACCCAAATTCTAGAACTAATTTCTCTGAACCCCCACCCTCCCAGTGTTTCCCTTTTATTAAAGTTTGCTTTATTTAATTAGTCTGGCTCTCTCCTTCTCTCTTTCTTCTCCATTCTAGGGTCTCTCATTTCATATTCACATTTATACCATTTTGTTAACCTAATAAACTTAGCTGGGTGATAATATTAAACACGCTTTTTGTTGAGTCTCACTCCTATTCTCCATTATCAAAAGTCCTCTTCCTTTGAATGTGAGGTCATCATAGCTTTGCATCTTTCAGCATATTTTTTCCTTTGGCTTTTATTTCAAGTCAGAAATTCCCCTACAAATCTTCCTTTATATTCCTGATATTTTTTCTTTGTGCTCGGATATTTGCCTTTACTTGTTTTCACCAGAATGCTTTAGAAATAAGAAATTTTTACTGGTAGTGGCTAGAAAGAAACTGTTATATATTCCTCTCTCATATCTAGACATGCACTATTTGTAGTAAACTAAATTAAGAAAAAAAAAAATAAAAAAATACTGACCCCCCCCAACAAACAAACCAAAAACCCCAAAAACAAAACAAAACCAAGAAAACCAAACAAAAACAAACAAACAAAGAAACAAAAAAACCCCAAAACCCAACCAAGCAAAATTAAAAAAAACAAAACAAAACAAAAAACAAAACAAAAGGCACGAAGAAAAACCCCATGGGAACAACAATACGAATCTTATTCTTTCTGAGGTGCCTTCTGAAATGCTGTCGACAGTGAGGACAGCAGCCTCCTTGGTGGGCAACAACCTGACCTGTGTCTGTGCTTTAGCCTTTCCAGCAAGTCTGAGCCTGTGGCAGCTTACAACCTGCATGGCATACTGGATTGGGCTGTGGGTCCTTTTATAATTTTAATATATAGTGCAGCTCTGCCTCTTAGACACTGCAGCAGGGTCCTCCTCTGCACCTGAGCAGTCAGGCTCTCGGTACATATGCATGTAGTTACTTTGCAAGGAAATGCTTTATCTCCTCAAACCTCTACACCATGTGATATCTTCAGTAATGAAAGTAACTTCTTTCCCTTAGTTTTTTTTGCCTCAGTAAGCATTTTGGTCCTGTTTCTTCATGTATGATCACTGTGAAAGTGCCTCTGCAGTTATTTTTGAAGCTATCTCATAGTTTCTCCTGGTTTCAGACAGGGAGAAATCTATCATGGGAGTGTGTAGAAAATTTGATTCATTGCTGTGTTACTCTCTCTAAAGCCACTCTAAACTCTGTCCAGCAAAATGGAATTGGACCAATTCCTGGGGAAATTGCTGGCGTAAGAGTCATGTGAAACTCAAGTAGTGCAGTAATACATCAGACCTATTCTCTTTTCAGTTGTTTTCCTGCATTGCTGCTGATGCTGCTCCTAGTGGTGCACTTAGTAACTCCTGCCATTCTGAATGCTGTCTTTTTACATTTCCGGGTGCCTACAATGAACTTTTGAGCAGCCATCTAGTAAAGTGTGCTGTGGTTTGTTATTTATATGGCATTTAACTATGCCTTCAGTAATATAATGGAGACCTACGCTTTCTGGTGAGCAGCACACTGAAACCACATTGTGTAGCATACAATATCCAACTGTTAAAGGAAAGAAATCGATAGTTAACTGAAGGGAACTTCCACTACAAAATAAGAAAGTTAATTCTTAATTTTGCCTTGTGTGATTTCTAATTTTCTGGGGGTTTAATTCTGTTTTTTTCAAGAACAGTCAATCTCAGCAGTTGCCATGGGCAGCACCATCAACTTTGAACTTTTTACCTCAATTCTCTTGCCATTTCTGGCAAGATTTCTGATTTAGATAGTTTGTCTTTGCAGACATTCTATTTTGTGATGGTTTTTAAAATTCAAATTACAGGAATAGAAGTTCTGGGAGTGCAGTCATATTGACAAGTTCCCCAACATAACATACAAAGGATTAAGGCAAAGCTGTTAATTTTCTCTGCTTCCATTGATGCAATTTGGAATCATCATGATGCTGGCAAAGAAGACTATTTAACGACATTGTTCTGTTGCTATTTATAAATGAGATCTCATTTAAATTTAGAACGAAAAACCTTCCTAGGTGGAAAACTGCCATCTTGTGCATCCACACACAGTGCAGTGCAAGGGATCCTATCTGATTGCTGTCAATATTGCCACTGCAATACACACAGCAATAACAACAACAGCACTGAGCTGTTCTTAGGGCTCACTTCTGTAACCTTGTCACTTTTGAACCTCAGCACCCTCAGCAGTAGGTGGAATTTTATAAAAATTATATGTTTAAATGTATGTGTTCATCTGGAGTTGTGGATTATCTGTTGTTTGTACATCACAGCTCTAAGGGGTGCTTGCCAGCTACACACAGGCAGCATCTTGGGATGCATGGAGGATGCCTACCCCTTTCTTCCCTCTTTCTCTTCTCTTCTCTTCTCTTCTCTTCTCTTCTCTTCTCTTCTCTTCTCTTCTCTTCTCTTCTCTTCTCTTCTCTTCTCTTCTCTTCTCTTCTCTTCTCTTCTCTTCTCTTCTCTTCTCTTCTCTTCTCTTCTCTTCTCTTCTCTTCTCTTCTCTTCATTTTGGTGTAACTTAGGGAATCTTAGTGTTTGCATGACTGCAATGGAAACATAGCCTAAAAAGTAAGAGCTGCTGCTTTGCTGCAAAGTCACAGAGAGAAAATGTTGTTATTAAGTAGGACTATTTGTAACCCAAACAAGGTATTTTGCATATTGTTGTCAGTTCCCCTCAGTTTGTGGGAAGTCTCACTGAAGTACGTAAGACTTGAAGTCCTGAATTCAGTTCAGCTTTTACTATTCCAAATTATTGTAATTTGCCAAAAGTAATGATCGTCATCCATGTAGAGCACACAGTCCTTGCACTGACAGTGATTTTTCAAGGATATAGTAAAAAGCATCCAACAAATTCCTGTTTGTCCTGGTAGTTGCCACTTTTATCGAAGTTGAGATAAGGAAGAGTACATTTATGAAGACTTATGAAAGATCTTTGTCTAATCTGTAATTTCAGTATGCTAGAGGCACTTATCACTCAGTTTCAAAGCACCTTGCATTTGCAAACAGTGCTTCATAAAAATTGCTTGAAATGGTGATTTGCCTCAAATAAGAGATGCAGGAATCAGAAAAATAATTAAGTTATCCAGGCATCTTGAGCCACATTTGTTCCACGTGGGAGAGATGGCTTGTCCCATGTCTAAACTTAAGTATCAGGTATGAAGTAATTTAAAATCAACAGTGGTTACATGAAAAGAGTATAGTCACATAAATCACAATAATTTGACCACCTTGAATTAACAAATTACTGCCTGCCAAATAAGCACCACGAATGTGCTAGGTGAAAGTCACAAAGATGATTTTTTTCTACAGTTAGTGTAAGTTTATTACAATTATTCTTGGAAAATGCCACAAAAAAGCTGCATTATTATTCAACTTCTGTTGACATTGTATCTACTTGAATTCTTAAGACATCACAAATTGCCTATGTGTAAATCCATAATATTAATCTGTCCTTTTTCTTTAAATAAATTCTTGTTTTATATGAGAGTTCAAATGACAAAATCTGCTGTTTGCATTATTGCAAAATGTGTTTTCTACCTTTTGACTGTGGCAGTTGTAGAGATATTGCATTTGTAAAATGATAATGATAATGATAAGAACAAAAAAGTAATAATTTCCATGCTTGGAAGCAGTTTTCAGGAGACAGCAATGTGCTCTAACTCTACCACTAGTATGCATTTTTTGTTTGCTCAAGATTAGAAACGGATATAACTACCAGCTTTTTTGAAAATTATATACTTGCACTGCTGTAATTGACTTTGCTGTGGATGCTTGCAGTGGACATAGTGGATATTCCTGCTTTTCAGGTTTTCTACATGCACTTGAAACACTCAAGCTAATATGGAAAAAAACTAAGTTTAAAGTCAAGAATTCAATACCTGTCTAAACAAACAGAACAGCTGGTGAAATTTTCGACTACAGGGACCAGTTATAAAATTTCTATGAATTCAGTGGGCCCAGGACTTTATCTCTAACTTAAGCTTCAGAAACTATGTACAGAGGATAGGTGTGACTTCTTTACTAAATATATTCTAAGTTATCTACTTCACTGTTTGGTCATTTATATAACTGCTAGTTATCAATAAGTAAGTGGTGATAAACTGTGAAGGCTTTGAAAGATCTGAAAACTTCTTTCTAACTCTGGAGCATCAAAAATATTTCCTGAGTTTCAGCCTCTCTGTTTAGAGTCACAGCACAAATTCGTATCTTTGCCAGAAGTGCAGGCTTTTGGGCTGTTGATATATGGCTGCAGAAAACGTTAAGATCTGCTTGCTTTGAACCATTTTTCTTTTTGAAGGGGACTTGCTCTGGTTTAAGTGACACACCATAAAGGTGCATGGCTGGCTTAGTTGCAGGATCTGTTCTCACCCATCCAGTTTTATGATGTGTGCTCATTTTTTGTTCATAGTTCATTATGAAGTCCCTCTTTTCAAGTACAGATGTGGAGATGAAGACAGATGGGGAGATGTGATGTTCAGCACAGCTTGAGTCACAGTGTAGCAGTGTCTCATTGTGCTTTTGTCTGCTCAGATTTCAACAACTGGAAACAGGACTTTATCATTCCAAACTGTGGTGAACCCTCTTCCTGAAAACCCACTGACAAGTCATGAAAAGGTCTTCCCAGCCTTTGTCACGGGTAGGAGTGGGAGCTTCAGACAAAAGTTAGTTAGAGAAGCCCTGTTGTTGAACCATGAGGTGCAGAAAAGAACACATTGCATTCTAATCTCCTTCTGAGAGAGAAACTTGGGTCCAATCAGCCACAGACTGGCAATGGTTTAAGAAACCTTGTCCTGCAGGACTAAAGATGGTAAATCAGATATATTTATATAAAATTAATTATTTGTTATGAAAAATGATTAGACAAAAGGTTTAAATCAGAATTATTTACTTCTCAGTATAATAGCTGAAACTACCAGTAGTGTATCGTATATTGCAGTATAAGGCACAATATCAAAGCAATTTTATCAAAGCAATAATACTAAAGCTAGCAAAAAGAAACCCTTACTAAGTAGAGATTGATGCAACTCAGCCAGTCAGGTAAAGCTGATAACTGGAAAAAATGAATCTTTATACCTATCTCTATAAAGGGTAGAAAGGAGGACTCAGGGAATTATCAATCTGTCAGCCTCAATCTCTGTGGCTGGAATGATCATGGAGCAGATTCCTCCTAGACACTGTGCTAAGGCACATGGAGAGCAAGGAGGTAATTGGAGACAGCCAGCACAGCTTCACAAGGGCAAGTCCTGCCTGACCATCCCAGTGCCCTTCTATGGTGGAATGACTACATCAGTGGACAAGGGAAGAGATGCAGATGTCATTTATCTGAACTTCTGGAAAGCATTTGACACAGTCACTCACACCATCCTTCTCTAAATTGGAGAGAGACAGATTTGATGCGTGGACTGTCAGGTGGATAAGGAAGAATTGGTTAGTTAGTTTTATCCAGAGGGAAGTGGTCTATGTCTGAGCCCCAATGACCCTCAGAGGTCAGAACTGGGACCAGTGTTGTTTAATATTTTCATTAATGACATAGACAAAGGGACTGAGTGCACCCTTAGCAAATTTTTGAATGTCACCAAGCAGAGTGGTCCTGTTGGCACACCTGAAGGACAGAATGTCATCCAGAGGGATGTGGACAAGCTTGAGAAGTGGGACCATGGGAATCTCTTGGGGTTTAACAAGACCAAGTGCAAGATTCTTCACCTGGCTTGGATGAGTCTTTGAGCAACCTGGTCTAGTGAAAGGTGACCCTGCTCACCTTGGGGGTAGGAAATAGATGAGACCTCTTCCAACCCAAGCCAGTCCACAATTCTATGACTTAATGGCAATGTTAGTTGTAGACAGAGAAAACAGATCACCCCCTTTTGTCTGCAGCGTGCCTCCATGCCTAAGCAACAAAAACATTGGCTTCCATCAGTTTTTTATATCTGTTCTGGAGGAATTTGATTCTCAAGGTCTATTAGTTTTGTGGCTTGGAGATCACATCCAGTGTTCATTCCTAGTTTCTAAGTGCATAATCTGAAGCACTGCTTTGGGATTTGAGACATAAAAAATATCCCAGCCATATCTGTGCAGCTGTAAAACCAATGAAAGAGTAGGCATGGGGAAGGAGATTTTACATAAAGGTGGAAAAATGGCCCCATAGTGACATATGTTATATGCACAGTACATCTAGGGAGGTAAGGAAAAGAAAAAAGGGCAGCTGTAATCAGTGAAAGTAGCTGACTGACGGTTATTAAGGCCCATGAAAGAAGGTGGAATGGTGGGCAGCCAGATTTATTGATTCAGATGTTAGTTACAGAACCAGAGAAGGATGGGGAACTCAGCAGTACAGTGAAACTGAAGGGAGAAAGCATGTCCAAAATTAAATAGTAATAAACAGAAATGAGCTCTGATTGCTGACATCAAATAGTAGCAGGGATTAATAGCAAGGAGGGTGAAAGAAAAGCTTCAGAAAATGGAAATTAAGCTCATCCACCAAATAATAAAGTTACTAAATTGTCATGTTCAGAGATGAGGCATGGGCAAACATGGTGAGTTTCCCTAAGAACAAATAGACTCCTGATGGGCACCAACATAAGCCAAGTTTGCCCATCCACTGCTCATCTTGCCATTCAGGCTCTTGTGAGTTTAAGTGAAATAGCATTTTAGATAAGCAATCTTATACTGAGGACCAGACTTTCCAGAGAGTCTCAATAGTGAGATTTATTTCACTGATCTGAAGTTTCCATGAGAGCACCATCTGTTTTTAAAGTGTGATGAGTCACCTTCAGTAGATCTGGTCCAAAGTAAACCAATAAACTTTGCCTGGTGGTGCTGGGAGCAGGGCAGGCACTCCTGGAAGACAGTATATCGTAATTCTTCTACATGTACTTTGGAGGGGATGAACTTTCTCTGAGAGAGGTTTATTTTTTCTCTCTGGGTGTAGAAAGATCCTGAAATACTAATGAGGGGTGTGGTTCAGGTCCAAACTGAGACGTTCAAGAAGATGCCAACAGGAACAAGTGCCTGGGCACCTGTTAGTCTGTGGAGAAGCAGTAAATGTCTCCAGTGGTGCAGAGGCTGCTGTTCAGATGGGCAGAAACAATGGTTGTCCATGGTGAGATCACTGTCCTTCTCTCCCCATTGGACACACTGACACTGACTAGATCTTGAATAATTACAAAGGAACCCAAAGCTAGGTTTCTGAATCAAGAACTGTAATCCAGCATAGATGCCTAACTTCTAAGTTATTGTAGCAAATTGAAGTGAATTTAGGCATAGAAGTACAATAAAAGCCTTTTTCTTTGTTCTTAGCTCAGAATTTTTCTTCTCCAAGATTTTGGTCTTCTCATTTCCCCACTTTTACCATAACATTTGCCTTTAACGTTTCATTGCGTTTCCATTAAATTAAAAATGTGCCTATAACTACAAAAGGAAAAAAATGGTAACAGAAGAAAATCTGTATTTTCAGATGTTGAGGTGGAAGTATGAATTACCTTAAAATAGGCAGACATTCTTTACAGACTCACTTTTAAATTTTTCACAGACTTGAAACTTGTCAATCTTTACCCAGAATATATCTTCCATTGAATGGTTTGCCTACATGCTCTGCTAGTGGGGAGGGGTTTTTTCCTTCTTTTCTCCTTAGCATACATTATGGTAACTGAATGAATGATATAGGCAATTGGCTGTCTTTTCCTCTGCTTAAATATTGACTTATTACTTGAATCTGGAGCTTGGTCTGAGAATTGGGCCCTACTCTTGCAAAAGATGTATGTGCATTCTCTACATTTAATGACATGAATAGTTCCACTGAGATCTGGGAGTACACTGCAGCGTAAAAAAGAGCTATCAATCTTTGCAAGATGAGGCTGTGGCAAGAAAAAATTAACTAAATGCTGATAGTGGGTCAAAGTTAGACATATGTTAGCTTGGTGAGTTTTTAAGGTCTGTCTGATATATTGATGTTCTTACAATAAGGAATTTAATTTGTTTGAATTAATGAACCATTATGTTCTATCATTTGTCTAATATAAATAATTTGGAATTTCTTTTCTCCTTTCTTTTAAGAAATCCATTTGTCAGTAATCAAACCTTTAAGGTGAAAAAACAGTGCTAATTTTAAAGAAGTTACAATTTATTATGCAATCAGTTACTTTTCTCAGGTTGTCAGATGAAATGCATTTCTGTGTGTACAAAATAATTTTTTAAGAAGTTTGAGAATCATCCTTACTTGCCCTTACATCAGTCCATGTACTCCCAATATGGTTTTATTTCTATTTGGTAGGAAACACTGAGATTACCAGATCACTGTCAGGTTAAATTTACATTTGAAAAGTTGCTGGGATCTTATTGGCTTTTTAGGAAATTATTTTTTATTCTTGTTAGGAACACTAACACCACTGGTTGTCAAAAGCATTATTTGTAAAAGCTATTAAAATGCCCAGCCATGTGCAATATCTGAAGTGACTCATGTGTCCTACGGTTTCACTTGTGATAATGTATGATAATGTATTATAATTGAATGTATATATGATAATGTATATACATACAGTAATTTCACACTGATAAGCTGCACCTGTTTCACTGAAGAATCGAGCCGATACTGGAAGTGTGGATAATCACCAGGTGCGGCTTATTTATGGACAAATTCTGGTGAAATGCCAACCCATAAGTGCGAGCCAGCTGGGGAGAGAGCTGTCGTGGAGCCACAGCCGGGTGGGTGGCGAGCTGGAGCCACTGGGAGGCGAGTGGTGAGCCGCCGCTGGCTTTGTGCGGCCAGCCTGCTGAGCCGCCTTTGCCACCTTTGCACAGGCAGCCCCCCAATCTGCTGCTGGCTTTGCACGGCAATGCGGCGAGCTGCTGCTTTTGAGCGGCATAGGGAGCCGCCACTACTACTGAGCAGGTGGGGAGCCATGTCAGCCAGTGTGGGGGGAGGGAGTGCCGGGGCCCATAGCACAGGGAGGGCACCTGGGGCTGCGTTTAAAGGCTTTGCCAGTCTGTGAAAACTGTTTGCAAATTGAGCACCTGACAGCAAACCCCGTGCTCGCACGATTCTGTTACTAACTCGTTATTTTGTTGCACATGGATCCTTTTTAAAAAAAAAAAAAAAAGTGCGTCTTATCACCTGGTGCGGCTTATTTATGGACAAATTCCGCGGTCTTCCCAGCTACCCGGAAATGCGGCTTATAACCAGGTGCGGCTTATGAGTGTGAAATTACTGTATATTATGTATATATCTATATATATACACATATGTATGCATATGTATTATAACACAAACTGAAAAGCCAAACTTTTCATGGTGATATACTACCTTTGAGCTTTTCTTCATTCTGTATAGGTTTAATTACAAGGTTCCCCCACCTCCGCTTTGAACATTCATGGACAGCTAACAATCAAGAACTAGACTCTGTAACTTTGAAATGTTTTGTGTACAAATATCTGTTAACATTTTGTGCCAACCAGAGAGCTGATAGAAGAAAAAAAAAAAAAAAGCCAGAATGGAGAATCTCTTCCATATAATCTGAAAGGGTTTTATATCACCTGTGTGTTCCTGTCACGGGATGCTACTGCAGGAATAGTTGCTGGCTACTTTTGCAGGCGTTGTTGCTCCCATCAGCTCTTGGTACAGGCGTTTATCATCCTTTATCATCCTACCTTGTCTCTAAGCAAGCAGTATGGTTTCTTTTTATGGTTAAACATACAATGTTTAAAGTATCACTTTGCTAGAAAAATTTTTAGCCTTCTGTTCATCTTTTATTTTCTTTGATTTGATTTACAATGGGCTTATATTTTCTTGAGCTGATATGGTGAAAAAATCATATTTCAAAGTCTTCTGAGGCAGGACACCTGCAGAGACCTGCTTCTTCTGTTGAATTGTTATCACCAATACACAAAAAATATGGTTGTTGAATCTTTATAATTAAGCTTTTTTTCCTTGGAAATTCTTCTTAGCAAAAATCAGATGAGAAATATGAAGTTGCACTAGCAGTATAATATCCCTTTTTAAAATTTGCATCCTTGGTTTAAGGCTGTGATATTACATAGTTTAATAGGAGGTGCATACCTTAAAGTGTGACGAAACATACTCAAGTGTCTTATATAATTGAAGGTTCATCTGTTCATTCAAACACACAAAGTTAATTTAAATACACACCAAAGACTGCATTTATTGTAGCAAACTTATTTCAAAGTTTTAGCTTTAGTTTTGATTTAGAAAGTCTGTCATTGGTCAATAAGTTGTTGCCTTAGGCAAGTACAAGAACAAACTGTGGAAGCAGGATATGCTAAGAAGTTGTAATGATGTTTTCCTCATGGGGATTTTAGAACTTGTTTGAAAATCTTTTACTGCAGTTCATGGACTCAGAGCCTTCCCTCAGGGTCTAATGGGAGGATCTCACACCCATGTCTACCTACCTCCCATTCAACCTCCCAGCACCTCATTTCAGCTTTTACTTCCACAATAAAGTTAGTCATCAATTTCCTGGACACTACAATGGAATTAGAGATAAAATGATAATTGTCCCAGAGTAGCTTTCTTCAATTTCAGCATCTCTTTCATGATGCCTGGAGCTGTGAAGGAAGGTGCAAGCCCTTGAGGATGGCACTCTACTGCGACTGTAATTACCAATAGGGATGCCTGTATTGCCCTTTCCACTTAGTCATTCTTGAAGACATGCCTTTTTCAGTAAAAAGGAGGGGATTTACATGTAGAGAGAGCTATAAATAGTCTCTAATAGATGCAGTTCTGAAGAATTGTAGTTCTTCAGTAATTTGTCAAAACACACCGAATGAAGTGAGGGGTGAGATCATATTTTTTTTTCTGTAACAATGACATACTTGCTCTGGAAATGAAACTGGGAGGCTTTAGTCAGAATTGTGTCTCCCTCTCTGCTGCATTATTTGATATATGTTAAATTAAGAAGAGCTGGTTTTAACCTGTTGTATCTTGGCTGTTGCAACTATGCTGTCTGTGCTGGTGAAATACAGCTTCTGTGAACCATTTGGTTTACCAGTGCCTGTACATTAAAATATACTTTCCTCCCCTCCCTGTTATTTCTCCTGTCTGTAATGTTTTCAGCCTTTTGCATTTCAGTGCCACTTAATACATTAGCAACTTTTGGAAAGACATGTTATCTTCTGATACTCTCTTGAACCGACTCCCAGACCTCTGCCTTTTTTCACCAGCTATGGTGGGTAATATTGAATCTCTTTATGAAGAGGAGATGCTGCATCATTAAGCACAGATTATTCTCCCTTCTCTGGTGTCCTGTGTGGAATAGATAATTTCTCTCTTCAGCCAAATCTGAGAGGGAGGAATGCTTGTTCCTTTTCCTCGTGCATACTGATTGTTTCTCAGCACAGTGCTCATCAAAAGTCCTTTAGTCCAACCACTTTTCCAAGCCAAACATCCTTTCTAAAAGAATGGAGGAGGTCTCATTTTCAGTAGGGCAAGGTATATACCCAATTCCCAGATCCAGTTGACTGAGGGATGATCTGGTATCCCAAGATTGCAGCTTCAGTTCCTTCAATGGTCTGTGCTAATATAGCATTATTGGTGAGATACTGGACAACTACCACTGTTGAAGCAGTGTTTGGCTACAGGAATACATTCCCTCAGTGATTTGTTTTTGGAAACATAAGGTATAAGGGAGCAGCACTGTTCTCATGTAAAACCTAATAACTGTCATTGCACGAAATGTGTGCAGCAAACTGTGGCCTTTTTATCATTCTCCCAGATGCTTGGCAAGTAATTCTAACATTAAACAAAAAACCCACGAAACTGTGTAAGTGTAAAGCATATCTGTATAGAGTAAATTTGAGTATTTTTTGACCATTGCACTAATGAGACAAATAATATTAATATTAAATAATGCAGAATTTGAAAAAGACCATTTCTTTTTCTCAATGGAAATTTCACTAGATTTGGTACTTAATAATTTTTTTCCCCTGAAGCTGCTTTGTGATCTTGGTGTTCGGAGTTTTTGGGATGGCAAAGTACAGCAAGATCTGAATTGAATGGGTCTTTTGAAAGGACTTGATGCTTTGAATTCAGTCCTTATGCACTGTATGGTGATTCTAGAGTGTTTTTATTATATTGATACTGTTTGAAATTCATTTTTTGAAAAAGATCGTGGAAAGAATAATGCTTATATTTGATGGAGTGTATGGATCCCATTCTTCCTCAAGGATTCAGCAAATATGATGGACATAACTCCTTCATGAAGTCTAAAAATGGATGATGCAGAATTGGTTTAGATCTCTGTTTTTATTGAGTATCTGTATCTTGTGCTTTTGGGGTTTTTTTAATAGACTTATTGAGTCATACATTATTTTCTTTCTTTGTGGGAAATGAGCATATTTGTATTATTGTCACAGATAACTTGCTATCAAAATAATCTCACACTTCTGCAGAATTGGCAGGGGGAGTTTTGGAAGGGTGAGACTTTGGAATTGAAACTGTTATTTGCTTGCATGTTCAGTTTTATACCAGAATTACACTTTTCAGGGTCTGTTTTTTTGTGTGTGTGTGCATGTGTACATAGTTTCAAGCAACATGGCATGTTAAATCTGTGGTGTGCGTCTCCTGGCAGCTACTGCAAAAATTTAGCCCAGAGGCACTGCCCTCATCTCAGCCAGTCTGTCAGTGGAGTTCAGCAATCTCACAGGATGAGCACTAGCAACCTGTTTCCAGGGTGTCTTGTAATTTGTTACAGCTCAATAAATCTCTGCACGAGCAGTAAAATCTATGCTGCAAATCCATCCATGGAATCAGCTAAGCCTTGCATTTGGAGCAAAGGATAGTGCTGGGCTTTGCAGTGCGTCTGTGTGTGCAGGGTTGGTTGGACTTTCCCACTTTCTTTCTCAGTTGATCTCCGCAAAAAAACTGAAATGTATAAAGTTGAACTCTGTTAGGTGAAGATATAAGTGAAATTAATATTACTGCTTTCCACATTGATAATACACTGTTGTCTTTAGAATTCTTTAGTCTTGTCTCTTCTGTCAAATGCTTGCAAAAATAATTAAGAAAAATAACTACTGTAAAGTATAGCACTTCTCGAACTTAACCGCTTTTAATGTAAATATGTTTCTTCCTGTGAGATCTGTGCTGGAAGGAGCATACACAAAAGACTGAACTCTAAGGATTGATATTGTTCATATGACAGAATTTACCATTTCAGTGGTAAATAATGAATGTGTCTGGAGGTAACAGAGTAGAATTGGTAAAAATGTGTTATCTTCAGACACAGAAAAGCCTTATGCTTACAATACCCAATGGATATGTAATCTTCCTCTTAAGATCTCACTGTCATTGTGCCTGAAATGTTCCTTTCTGTAGAGAAAGTGTTGTAAGCATAAAGCTTTCACACTGTCAGGGGAAGGGATCGATCCCCAAAAACTGAGCTTTCTGTTTCAAAGGGATTGTTAATGTTTTGAACACCTACATTTGCATCTCCTGTGAAAATGGATTTAAAAGACAATGAGAACCTACTCTAGGATTAAAGAAGGCATTTCCCTTTTTCTTGCTCTGTTGGACTAAGGAGTGTAAGAAATTAGTTAGCTCCCAGGTAGAGGGAAAAGCAAGTGAAGCTAATGGTTTGAAACAAATTTATGTTTTAGAAATCAGCTTTCCTAAGGAAAGGAGAGGAAGGTCAGTAAGGAACCGAAGAAAATTAGTAATACCAGTGTATCACAAAATGCAACGAAAGGTAAAATGCTAAGTTTTAAGATTGTTTAAGATTGTGCCCTCCTTTTATTTTTTTTTCCTTTAATCTAGGAGGGAGGAACTAATCAATTTGTGCCCACAATAGCAAGACCAGAGTATGGACTAATTTCAAAATTATTTTGACAAAACTAAAATTCTTCTGAGTCCCATGTAAAGGAAATTGAGGCCTGCAGCCTCCAACAGAATAGTGTTCTTGGGAATATAGACATGTATTTGTAATTAGTGTGGAGTATCTTTAAGAAAATTAGAGAAGACCCATATATAAACTCAAGGTGGATACCCAACCGAGTGCTACAGTATGTATTTTTTGCACTGACAATTTGAAATTTAAATGAGTAACAGATTCACGCATGTAAATTCCAGGCAGAGCCTTTTTTCAGAAGACTGTTGCAATACAAACAGCATATGGCTTGTGCCCTTTGTCACCCTCGTTCTGGAAGTGACTGCTTGACACCCACGGTTACAGTGACCGAGGGATACAACATCTCTTGCAGTCTGTCACTTGCGCTAAACTGAGGTTCCAGTGACTCTGGGGAGCTCTGTAAACTCTCTTACTCGGGTAAGAGGAAGTGAAAATAAGCTTTATTACAAATCTGCATTTCTGGAGTCTTTATCTCTTTGAGGCAATAATTAAGTGATGGTATAGGAAGAAATTGCTGTGTCAGTCTTATTTACTGAGGCAGAAGACATTCAAGAATTTTTCTAGGATCATTCTTGTCACATAGGAGGTGGTGCATAATCTGAGCAAAGTTTTACGTTGCACAGGATTTTATCTATTTTTGAGGCATATCTTCAAGCAACGTCAGATGAATTCATATGAATTTTACCTTTAATAGTGCTTAGAGCCAAAAGTCCTCCTCGGTTATTTATTGTACTAAGCTCGGTGTCCCGAACTAACTCCTTTAATACTTCTGTATTTAGCAGTCAGTGCTTTGATTTTCCCCAGCTTTTCTCCTTGAAGACTGAGCATCTTCAGCGTGACCTTAACTTCTGGCATGCATTCCATGTTTGCCTTTTATTGTAATTCTAAGTCTGTGTATCAAAACCAAAACAATGCCATACTCATAAACTAGGTACGGTTCTGGTGAATTTTTTTTAAATAAATGGGAGCTTAAAATTTTTTATATTGATTTTTTTAGGCTTTCTGAAGTACTTCAAAGGGGTTATTTCAACCTAATCAATCTAAATTCAAACCGCATGCTTCTGTGGTGAGACACAACACATGAAGACAGCACAGTTTTCTTAACAGCTTCTTATTCTTTTTTTGTTGGTTTGTTTGTTTTTGTTTTATTTTCTTTCTTTTAGAAGTACACAAGGTTTGTTTGTTTTTGTTTTTTTCTCTGCCCCTCAGATATTCATGTTTTCCATTTGGTTGGTTTTCCTTACTAAAGAAGGAAAAGAAGAAAAATCTGCTGAGCATGTGTTGTAAAACCTCTGCCGGATGCATGAAATAGTCAAGAGTAAGAATAGCGGTAAAAGAGGAAATACTTTTAACTGTTGAAACTGCTAAATCTATCCTTAAAGAGACTTCTCACAGTGTGATTGCAGGTTTTTGCTTCAGCACCTTAACCCCAAGGCTGTCCTTGCTGTAAAGCGGCTTGGAAGGGGATTAGAAGAGGTAGAAAAGCTTTGCAGTTGTTTTGTGGTCTGAAACATGTGTTGAGCTTGATGATATGACAGCACCCACTCTTTAGGTTTTGATTTTCAGTTTCCTAAATATTTTTCTTGCAATTACACTTGATTATTTTATGCTTGTAGCACTATGTCAGCACTGATGGGAGATAAAATTTGCCCATTTTATATGACAACTATTTCCTGTAAGTGTAGCAATGGACTTAGGGAAGAGGACCTAAAGGTCAGTCTTTGGGGTATGGCCAGCTGTTGTGCAGCTGCATCAGTGTCTCCTCTGGCAGTGCTGCCTGGAGGGCTACTGGGGAGACAAGCTGCATAGTGCAGCCCATTCCCAGCCAACACCAGCCCTGAAGGGAAAATGCTTGAATTTTGGAGTTCAAGGCTACAACACACCCTTCCCTGCTTCTAGCTTGTTCCTTAGAAAAATGAGTTGTGGGCACCGCTTGGCATGCTGAAATTGGGACTGCAGGTTCCAAGCTGACTTAAGAGTCAGAAGCTCCAAGGAATATGAGCTCATGTCTCTTGTTAATGGTGTTTCCCACTGCTTAGTTTTTGATGACTTGCACTTGGAGCATGAATCTCTTGCTTTATATCTAATTCTCCTTGGGCTTGCTCTCAGTCTAGCTCTGAATTTTCTATTCTGCTTTTTGAACAAGATTTGAAAAATTACACATTATTTAGACATTGCCATTTAGATATCCCTTATTTAAGACAGCTGTTTCCTTCCGTGGATTATTTTTAAGTCCTTTTATGGATTCAGGCCCAGACATTTTAAAATTTTTGTCTTCTGATGTCTGGTGTTAGAATATTCTCAGCCACTCTGTATATTTAGTGGCAATAAATTATCTTGAGAGGTTTATGGGAGAGCAAAAAGTTGAGTCTGTATCCAAGGCTAGGACTTTAATCAAGGACTCTTTCTTGTGGCATATGGTTTTCTGTGTTGCTCTGCTTGTTCAGCTGATGCGTGTCAGTGCACTGCTTTGCAATTAAGCAGGATTCTTCATGTTGTGTTTCTGACACTAGGATTGGATATTTATTTAACCAAGCTGGTTGCATCAGTAGTCTGACTATTAGGATAAACTAAAAATCAATAGTTACATGACAGTATTTATGTACAAGATCATTCAAATTGTTTTCATTATTTTCATGATCAGCCAGTGCCCTGCCAAAGTTTTTTTCAGCTTTTTTGAGGTGCAGCTTCTTTTTACAGCTGAGCAAAACTAACTGTGGGTCTAACCCCTCACCTGAACGCTCAGGGACTTGAAGCTTCAGTCCACTTTGCACTCTTGCAGCACACAGATGAGTCATACTGATTTCTCTTGTGGATAATTAACTAATGAAAGTGTGGGATCCAGGCCTTCATTAGATCACCAACATTATCCTGTTCGCCCTCCATCCACGTGTTCATGAGATCTGGCAGGAGGCAGAGTAGAAACATGTTTTTGACAAGAGCATGTGATTAGGTGTAGGCAGGTGTAACGTATTAAACCTTCTGCCAGAGAAGGCAGTGATTTAATGTTTGTGTTAAGGCAATACTGAGTGATGTTGTTATTTTTAGGGTAATATTAAGTAAAAGGTAATATTTTTTGATTAACATTTATTAGATCCCATTAATAAATTGATACCCACCCAGCCTAAACATAGCACAAACATGTAAGAAAAGGATGATCCATGCATTAGAGCAGTGCTATAATCCTAAGTATGGGTTAGAAAATGTGCTAAAGGAGCTTGAGAAGAAACCAGGAGAAGAGTCAACAGTAGTGAATATAAATGCCTTTCATTCACTACTGATGACTGCACAAGCTCTCTCTTCAGGTGAGATTACTGAGATAGTATAACACATTAACAAGAAGTTAAATCCAAGTCTTAACCTGACTTGTCCAGGATTTTTAAAAATCTACATTATATCTGTGATAATTTTTGACTTTTAAAAAAACATTTGCTGGCATTTTGCCATTGCAGTATAACAACTGCCACACACAAGATAATTATCTATGTGGCCCATTTGCTGAAGTATATGGTGAATATTGTGTACTTTCAGATACTATAACATGCTCTTTAGACTTCCTTTTAATAATAGTTTAACCACAGAGGATGTTTCTGGATAGTGCAAGGGAAGCACTTTGCTACAGAAAAAGAATAAAACCCCAAAAATCCTTCATTTGCTTGCTGCTCAGGGGTCTGTCAGGCCTGGTATCTCAGCTGAGCACCTACATATCAGAACACCTTGTAGAATTAACACTGGTTGGTTTGTTTTTGATTTCAGAACCATGCCTGATGTCAGTCACAAAGTGCACAGCATTTTTGAGACCATAAGCCAAAATTACAGCATGTTTCTACTCCATATGCATAATTTTATCTCAGCTTTCTAAGAAGCTTTGACCTCATGCTCTGTAAATACTAATAAGTGTCCTATCCCAATTGCACCTTAATGTTAACACTTTGAATCTGGTAAAACCCCCTATATTTGTAGCAAGTGATGGGAATTTGTGATCAACAGGATTTTTCCTTCAGACCTTCCCTCTCCTGGACATATCCTTACAATATTGGGGAGCATGTATATTAAAGGGCTTGCAGTTTCCACCTGAGAAAATGTAACTGAATCTGATAAAGGTGATCTGAGGTCATCTGATTGAACAAGGGAGAAGGTCTCAATGAGGAATTAGGCATATTCTACTTATCACAAGGTAGTTAAGTTCATTCACTGCGGCGTGAAGAAAGCTGCTTTTTGTTAGAAGGATTGGAGATAAACTTTATTTGGGATTCAAACTCAAAAGAAGTCAGACATTCTAACCACATGGTTAGAAGTGTGAAGACCAGATGCTTTTCTTTTGAAGAATTTCAAAAAGAAACGTGCCTGTTAGCATCTTGCATAAAACAGGTCTTTATTTTTTTGTTTCGCTTTTTTTTTTTAATTTCTGTTAACCTTCTCTTCAACTTTTGTTCAGTTCCAAAAGGGAATGGGTTCTGATTATGGTTTCCTTTGTGCTAATGCAAATATTTTAATTAAAGTATCTTATCTACTAGCAAACAAGTATTTCTTATATGTAGTGACCATCTGCATGTGATGCTGAAGGTATGTAGTAAAATACCTATTGTATCTATAACAGAATGATAAAATCTAGTTAGTTACCTGGTAGAAGTACTGCCACTCTGAAAACAAAAACTAAAAAATGTTTTTCTCCTGTAATTGCTTTTTCTTCTTTGTTATGGAGAAGGGACTATTGGTTAACGTCATCATTCCCTCCTGCTTTAAAATGGATTTGTTTTTAGCTTGTTTTTCTGAAACTTCATATTCCAGGGATAATGGCTAGAAAGTAGCATATTGTGAGATCAGAGTAATTAGTAGTATGGTTAAAAGTTCAATGTCTTCTACAACCTCTGCACATTTTCTTTCCTAACTCAGACTGAGCTGGCAGTGAATAATGTTTTTCTAAATGGTTTATTGCATTACTGACAGAATGAAATGTGCTTTGTGTGACTGTTGGGAAGTGGCACAATCATGTCTAAGAACAAAGTAAAGAAAAAAACAGTGGAACAGTGGAGAGGTAAGGGAAGGACTGCTTCTCAGATTCCAGTATTACATGGTTCTTTGAAGAAAAACACTTTAGGGCTGATACTTAACACCCCCACTAACCTGTATGCTTTTGTAACTTTAAAACATATCAGACATTGAACATATCTGTGATATTTGGGAGAAGCAGCAGCTTTATATCTTGGCCCAGGCTTTACCAGAAGGGATGGAAAATAATTGCAACCTTTCCCACAAACCATTCCCACACAAACGTTTTATCATCATTTGCTGAATTTTTATTATCAACTTACTTCTAAAAGAAAAGCCCAGACATTGTCCTTTGTTCCTACATCTTCTAGTGAGAGCCTTGGACTGGCACAAACCCTTGAGCAGTAAACAGAGCTGGAGAATTTCTTCAGGTTACAAACAATCTGGTGGGACTGACAGGTCCAGGTTAAACCATGTAAAGATGTAAAGTCTTCTCTGCCACAAGTACTTCATTGAACTTCATTAAAATATTAAGTCAAGAGAAAAAAAAAATAAGGCAAAAAAAAGCAAAAACTCCCTTGATATGCAGGTCCTATGATAAGCCTTTTACTGGTTAGTAAAAGTCTCTTTACAATCCTGTCTCTGACAGGAATCTTTCTTTACTGAATTGCTACATCATCAATGTGAAAATGAAGCCTTTTCCCAGCTGCTTTAAAATGTCAGGAAATTGTTGGCAGATACAGCAAAGAGCTGAAGCACTCTTCTTTCTCTCAGCAGGTTGCCAGCATTGAGGACTGTTGGGGAGGAAGTTTCTCTAGGTAGTAATAAATATAATAATAAAGCTCCTGAGGGCTGCTGTCTGGCACAGAAATGTTCATTTTTGCTCTGTTTTGGTGACAAAAATAAAAAGGAAGAAAACAAAGGGTTCCAGTAATTCATTTTCTGAAAAAGTCAAACTGATAAACACCCACATCATGGATACTAACTTCCCTCAATACAAAAGTGAAGCCTGTGATGCCTCTTGGTTCTTAATGTTTTGGCTTCTTAGCAGTAGGAAAGCAGATCTGATGTGTGGTGGCAGCCTTTCTCAGTAGTGCAAGTTCTACATCAATTCCTTGTATGAATATAGCTGAGTATATTTTTATTTCTCGAGGACTGCAGTTGCATATTGAACTTTTTCCTGTATAGTAGGGAAGCAGGGATTTTGTATAGTGTCCTCTTGTTCTTCTCCTTGTTTAACAGTCTTTGGAAAAATACAGTAATTTCACGTTTATAAGCTGCACCTTTTTAACTGAGTTTTTGACCCGACTCCAGAAGTGCGGCTTTTCATCTGGTGCGGTTTATATATGGACAAATTCCAGTGAAAGGCCAACCCAGAAGTGCGAGAGGGTTGGCCCGAGGCGGGGCGGGGCCGGAGCTGCCGCGGCAGTGGCGGGGTGACCCCTCTCAGACTCCTGCGACTGGGAGCTGGGGGGGGACGTGGCCCCTCTGGCCCCTCTGAGAGCTGCCGCGGTGGCCGGGGACGGCCGGAGCCGTGTGGCCCGAAGCGGGGCAGGGCCGGCCAGAGCTGGATCCTCCCTGGAAAAAAAAAGAAAAGAAAATAAAAAAGTGTGGCTTATATTTGGGTGCGGCTAATATTATGGACAAATCCTGTGGTCTACCCGGCTACCCGGATGTGCGGCTTATAATCATGTGCGGCTTATAATTGTGAAATTACTGTGGTCAAATCTATTTTTTAATTTTTGGTTGGTTGGTTGGTTGGTTTTGATTCTGAGATTCTGTGCTACTTCTCCTTGGTTATGGATTCATTTGGGTGTATGTAATTATATTTATTCTTCCAGATGCCAGCAGTAAAGGTGTCCAAATTCAGGCTTGCTAGAGTTCTTCTAAACTTAAACCCAGGTGGCAAAGAGCTTTTCCCAAAGCTGCCCGTGGTAATTTTTGGTACTGGGAGTTGAAACAGAACCTCTTTGAGTGTCTCACTTTGTTCTGAAGCTAATCAATGTATTCATTAAGGTGCAGAAAGAGGAAAAGGAAAACATGAAGCATGAAGTAGGAGAAAATGGAGTACGAGGAAACATCAACCAAATATATAATATAAAAAGCCAAATGTTACTTATATTCAGGAATGTAGCTTATTTCATTCATACAACAACTGAATTCTTTGGTCTCGTTGCATCACAAAATAAATAAATCTCTTTGGCAGGTTCTTGGCAGTTAAAGGCAGCATCCCACACTTTCCACTCTTTGTGCTCTTGCACCACCACTCACCACCAAAGATGCAACAGGCATTTGTGAATTTTTTGCAACATTTATGAATTTTTGCAGCTTTCCTAATCTGGCTCCCCTAGGCTTATTCCAGAAAAGGTATTAAAATAACTAGATAGAAACAAGAAGAATATTTATTTGTCCTCTGGATAAAGTGTCCAGTCAGTGCCCTTTGCTGTGAGGACAGATCTTTTATGAGTTTGAACTGGAGGCTGGTGTGACAATCTGGCTTGCCCTGCAGAGTCCCTCCCACCAGCTGATTGTGTTGTGCACTAAATGCTCTTATGTGATGATATTTCATGAAGCTTCAGCTTGCAGTTGGTCAGTGATGGAATAGACTCATCATCCTCTTTTTCTTTTGATTATTGAAAAAAAGGGAACAAATTGTCTCAGATCAAGGTGACCCACTTGTCTGTTCCTGTCCTGTTGCAACAGTCTGCAGTATTGCACATACAGTCAGAGCTTGGATTCCTAGTAGTACTACAAAATGTCATGTGAAACTCTGGGTTAGCCTCAGTCACATCCAAACTAGTGACATGTGCCAGTGAGATGATTACTTCTTCTTGGAGAGGGAGCCTCATTCAGTCCCCCTAAACTTTGTAGTCGCAGACCTCACTCAGATCAAAAGTGATCCCTATTTTGATCTATAAACAGGATTTTATATCCAGGCTTCTCTCTGAGGTTGTTTAGGATTTTTACATTTCCTGAGAAATGCCCTTGAGACTAAAGGAACAAAGTTTTCCTTTAACATTTCCCTTCCTGCTTTAAGGAACAGTCGTGAGTGTGCTGTGAAAGCAAATAATTTCTCCTGAGCACATTGCAAAGGAAAATGATGCAGAAAAATAGTCTGTAATGTACAGTGTGTTTTCAGCCTATAAATAAGGCTTTTCATGGGGGAAATAGAAAAACATCTCATGATTCCATGAGACAAAGAGGAAAATAAGCTCATGGCCCTGTTTGCTAAATTAAAACAAAAAAGGTTGGTAGAAAGGCTTCCCAGACTGAACTGGGGGTCAGATCTTTGTATGGATTTGGAGGATTTCTTCCTGACCTGCTGCAGCTTCAGTAATTTCACATAATTTATTTCAACATAAATAGCTTCTCCTCCTGGATGAAGTCTCATTTCTTGTACAGTTTCTTTTTCTTAACAGTTTAATCAAACTAATTGTGACAGGCAGTGTATTTGTATAAATATTTAAATGTGAAGCACGAGGATTTAATTATTTATTCTGCAAATGTAAGCTTAATGTAACTATCTTTGGAAACCATCTCATTCTCATATGGTTGTGCAGTTTGGTCATGTATGCTCTCTGTTCAATTCCATGTTTAATGTTGCAAATGGTTCAAATAAATTATATTATTTTCATAAAAGCTAAACAAGATGCCATAAGAAACAAAACACAGGAGATACCCTGGTTTAGCACATGGAAAAACTACTTGTCTTTCTAAATTCAACCATAAAGGGACCCTAGATTCCTGAAAATGGGTTAACAAAGATACAGATGATGTCATTCATTGTCCAATCCTGTCTCATGCATGAGGAGGCATATGTTCTGACCACATTTTTCTCTTGTCTGATTTTGTGACTTGCAGTACTTCTGCAGCTCCCCTTTCTGAGGGGGAGCAGAGCTGAATGTAATGGTGCATCCCACTGCCTAAAAAGAGTCATGGCTCTTTAGGGAAAAAAACAGTGCTAAGCATGAAAAAAAAATCACACCACAAACTATACCACTACCCAGTCAGTGGGTGACTGGTAGAGACTCTTGCTTGACTGCATGCATTAAAAGGTGGCTTAACAGTGCAGAAATATTCCTTCCTTGTGCTTTCCATCCCAAGATTTGGATCAGCTGGCCCCAGCTGCTCCCACCCCAGCAGCAGAGGTTACACTCCAGCTGCTGCTGCTCCCCTGGGCTTCATCCACAGAGCCAAGAGCTGCTTCAGAAGAGAGGCAAGGAGGAGGAGACCAGAGAGCAGGTTAGAGAGGGGGAATAGAGTTGGTGACATAAATAAGAATCAGTGTTTGGTATGATTATTTTCATGTTCATTAGGCACTGCATCAACAGGGTCAGCATCTCTAGACTGTGCCTTGTGCCTCCTTACCTTACACTTCCAATTTATTGTGGTCAGGGCAAAAAACCTCAAGGGTATTAGTCAGTAAGCTGAAACTAGTTAACAACAGTATACTCCAAACTCAGAAAGAGCATTAGAGAAAGGGTCCTGTCCCTCCAATTCCCCATGTGCTCTAAATGGTATGGAAGCATTTGGAGAGAATGTTCACCTCCCGCTGATGGCCCTTGGTGGTGCTGATATCATCTGCAGTGTGTTTGGGGAGAGCTTTTACTTTCTCACTTCTTAGCTGAAGAACAGAGCTGCAGCAAAAATAATTCTCTTCTGCTTTTGAAAACACCTTATTATGAAGAATTTCTTGTTTAAATTATTCAGGATGTCAGCACTACTTCAGACAGGTTTACTGGTTGAAGTTAACATTGGGAGTTTTCAGTGGGTGGTGAAGTATAATCCCAAGGAATTATGCTACAGAAACCAGAGGGTAGACACCAATCCCTTGTGAGCTGCTTTTTTTTAACTTCTATTTTTATTTTCTCTGAATAAAATTTGCACTGATTCTCAGCTATCTTGGTCAGAAACCTAGAAAAGCCAATTTGCCTGAGCACAGCTTGTTGTGTGACTGCTCTTTTATTCACAAGCAGAGGTTTTGCTACAGTCTTACTTTTTGAACCCCAGAAGACTGTCCTCGTACTCCTACTCCGATCAAGGCAGGAATTATTTCTAATTAGCTCTTGCTCCAACATCTCACTTGCTTCAGTCAAAAACCATTAAATTTTACCAAAATCAAGCATGTCTCCAAACTTTTGACAGGGATTTCTGGGTCCTAATTTATTTTTTTAAGCGAGACAAATGTCTGTTGGAATAAGTGGCATTAGAGAGTTCAGGCTGTTTCTTTGATGTGTGAGAAATCTAGGCACATGTGTTTGTGTGAGGTGTTCACTGGTGCAGTGCCTTTCTGGCTTATGTGCTTTTGGTGGAGAGGAGGCTTTCTCACAAGATGTCAAAACTCAGAAGTCGAGGGAAAAAATATTCAAAACATTTTTGTGAATGTTTTTATTTTTCATCCAGCTCTGCCTGTGTCCTTCAGATGATTTTATTCTCTGAAAAGAAATTGTCTGACTATTTCTAGAGTTGCTCCTGGGCTTGATGACATAATTTACTCAGTTTAGCAGAACTGCAAAAGTCTAAATTAACAAACCACTGTGCTCTGGAGCTAGAGCTAAATCAACAAATAGTGTTTTCAGTGAAGCATTGCTACTTTTTTTCTCCAAGGTTTCTTTCACTGGCAGGGTGTCAACAGGGAAAGGAGAGCTATTCAATGTTCAAATCATCACAGCTAAAATTTTACTGTATTGCAGTTTTGGAGGGCCTTTATTTCTCTCTGCTACGGGTGCTGATCATTTCCATTAGAACTAAATTTCCTCCAAAGATGCCAGTTTTAATTGTGCTTTTATCACATGTAAAGAAAATCCAGCTCGGTCTTGGTGATTAACTTCTCTCAAAGAAACTACTGTTTCCGTCGCGTCTTATAAGGGAATGCTTTGCAACACCCACAGCAACATTTTAGGGATGTTGAGAGAGCAGAAATTAGATATTTGTCTTATCTGGTGGACAATGAAACCACTGTGAAACTCTTCAAAGCAAAGTTACATAGTGAAAAGGAAAGTGCTTTGCTGGATCCTGTGCCATTTCAAATCGCAGCATAATTTTGTCCATAATGCTGAAGTAGTAGAATTTACTTGAAGATCTCAGTTACTTACAAAGAAAACCCAACAAACCAACTGATATTTCTGCTTAATTTATACCAAAATTTTAGATAGATACCCTATAAAGAAATTGTTCCAAAGGAAGCCATCATTACTCTTCTGTTAAAGAACCATAAAATGAAATAATAGATGTGAAGGTACAAAGGACATTTTGATGGCTACCAGAAGAAAACTTTGCCTGAACAATTAGCCTGTTTACACAGCATCTTTCTCCTTTGGACTGCAGCTTGTCTCAAGCCACGTACAGGTTATGGCTGCCCAGAGCAACAGTCTGTGGGTTTTCTCGCTTCTTTTATCTCACTTCTTGAAATTGAGGAACTGCTAACTTCAGCTGGTCTGAAGATGCATGAATGATGATTGACACACATTTTTCAATGGGAAGGAGTAGGTTAGGAAAGTATGACACAAGCTTTGGAGGGCGTAGCTCTTGTGGGCTGCGTGCTGCTATCCTCCCATCTGTTTTTAGCTCAGTTCAGTGACAGTCCCTCAAGGGAATGAAGTTTCTTACTTTTATAAAAAATGAGAATATTTTTGTATCCCATGGTTAAAAAAATGTGTTTAGCCTTACCTCATTATACTTTCCTTTTGTGATGTATATTTAATCTCTTGACAAAAAAGTATAAAATTCTTCCTTGCTAGAAGCCCAACTGATAAACTAGTTTAGCTAGGGAATTTCAATATAGATTTCCTTTTAAAAAAAATTGGATTTTCAAGCTTTCTCTAGAGTAAGGAAATAATTCCATAATGCATCAACATGCTCTATAACATCAAAAAGAAATCTGTAAGCTACCATATTATGAGAAATTAAACTGAAGGTGGAGGTGACAAGGCAAATATGATTGCTTTTGTAGTAGGTGCAGCTTATATACCATTGTATGCCATGACACTGTGACTGGTTATATTAAATAAATTATAACAATGGAGAAGTGTTGCAAGAAGCCTTAAAAACAGGCAGGGCTTTTGGGGGTGGGTGAAGAAAACTGGAAAATAAACTAAGCCTGTATTTGGGGATTGTAGTTGTCTTACTCAAATGCTAATATTTTCTTCATCATACCAAGAATATATCATCTTTACTTGAAGCACTGTTGGGACACTGTCATCTTGTATGGTAGCTTGCAAAATTGCAAGATTGAGTTCTTTATGCTATGTTGACATATTATGTGACTGTTTCTCAAATGGTAAAAATTGATACAGTCAGAATTTATCATCTGGTCCAGGCCATTTATTTATCTTGCAAGTGTTAAACCACATATACCTGTCAAATCTTCCAGAATATTTAATATTCAGATTTTTTTTAAAAATCATAACTACACTGAAATTATGAAAGGCTGTTTTAATTTCCTAAAAGTAGATGGAAAATGACAAAGTTATGAAATTTAAAGCACTTATTTATATGCAGTGATTTTAGTATACATTCCATTAATTTAATAGAATATATTCTATGTACAAGTGATAGCTGATATGACTGACATTGCCACGACTCTTAAGGAATAAAAAATAATGAGAATAAATTAATTTAGGAGGAGTGAGTGACTGGAGCAGTGAGACACTCTGGTAAAGATTATGTGCATAACAAGTAGTTCAGTTATCGTATGAGCTCTGACATA
Source organism: Sialia sialis (assembly GCA_009812075.1). Classification (NCBI taxonomy): domain Eukaryota; kingdom Metazoa; phylum Chordata; class Aves; order Passeriformes; family Turdidae; genus Sialia; species Sialia sialis. The sequence continues at coordinate 54,224,869 of VRYO01002772.1, read as the reverse complement.
TCAGAACTTCTGCACTGATATCAGTTTGAATTATGAAGTTATCAAGCATCATGGAGAAAATATAGAAATGATGAATTGTTTTGCTTTAAGGAAAGCTGGGGAAGCTGAGAGCACTAGTGCCACATTAAGAAGAAAGAGGAGAAGTTAAATATCAGCTAAAAAACAAAGAGTATTTTTCTACCTGCAGATTTGGTAATTTATACTAAAGATATTCAGAAGAACTGACCACAAAGTTCTGAGTCAATGACAAAGTTAAAAAAATTCTGATACTAATGATACATATATGACAGCTGGAAAATGCAATAGGTCAGTACATTTTGTTTCCTTTTAAAGTAAGAATATTCTGATAGAGAGCACTGCAACCAGCTTAGTTTGTTATCAGATCTTGAAGACACCACAGGACATGCAGTGACTAAAATATCAGAGGGTGAAATTTACTTGAGTCAGTGAGCATAATTTTATGAAGAATGGGATCTATCACAAAAACATCAGTGTTACCATGTCATGCAGATATGACAATGCTGCCTGTTTCAGAGTTTTTGTAAGGCTCTTGATTCAGTATCAAATGTATTTGGAGTTTAACAGTCCTGTGATACAATGGTTTGGTCTCCTGATTAAGACTTCTAATTTAATGGTCCTTCTTAAAAATACAGGGGGTATTTTCTACACTGCTTAAACTCATTATTATAACCTCAGCTAGTTTTTCTTTAATGACAGAGTTTAATATTGAGGCCCCTGAGGCAGAGAAACAGAAGCTTGGAGTCTTTCTGCGTTTACTCAACGTTTTTTGAACACCCAAAGCTGATGGATTATATTTTATATCAATTTATAATTAAATATTAAAAGGAAAAAAATTAAGGCTGGGCAGCATTTCAGTATTATGTTAGATAATATGGGTATTATATAACTGGTAATAGCTTTTAGAGATTTATTGGAAATCAGTTCTTAGCTTCAGTTCTTCATTCTGGTCAAAATTTCCCATTAGATATTAAGTCAACCACAAATCTTAAGTGAAGACTTATTCAAGACTTTCTTCTATTTGACAAAATACCTGTTATATTGACATACTTTTCATTGCAAACTGCAAAAGTTGACATTGGGATGTACTTTGTCAAGTGAACACTCTTAACATCCTTGGTGTGTTGACACAAGTGGCTTGACTGTGGATGGAGGAAAAGCCGTACAGAGAAAATCCTTCCTTTCCTTACAGGAAAACACTGAGACCAGTAAGTGACGCTTGAATCTTGGTGTTTTCCCACACACTGAGCCACTGCTTGGAAACCCGATTGGTCAACTATTGTTAAGATCTTTTCAAGTTTCTGGTATAAGATTGAAAGGGAGATAATAAAAACATACTTTATGTGACTTATTAACAGATTGAGGATTCATTTGTAGGATGATGCTCTGTACATATTTATGAAAAAACAAAGATTAGTGCAGAAACAATTTTTTCTCAGCATTTTCTATGCAAGAGTAGCCTGTTGCATTCCTTTTCCACATGCATCAATCATCTTAGAATATTTTTACTTTGCATCTGTACTATATATGTTTAGGAACTGCATAACAAATGATCAGTATAGATTCTTGTTTATAGTACACCAGCTGGCAGGATTTATAAAGGTCTTCTTGATCTGTGTCGATTTGTAAAATGGTGACTTCACTCTGTCATGCTGCTTAATCATCAAGGTGTTACTGTCATATGCAAAAGGTAAAAACAGATTTCAGGATAGTGACAAGCTTCAGTAATATGTCTGTTACTTATTTGTTTGGTATTCTAAATAGCCTTTTTATTGAAAGGTTTTGAGGCTTAATACAGAAGCCCCCTGACCACCACAGATTCACATGATGCTGAAGAATAACAGCAGGAAGATACTGGCAAAGACAACAACTCTTATTAAAACTGAACAACAGCATTGCACCAATATTTGTGATCTGTGGTATAAGAACCTGTTGGGATTATCCTTTGCTCACAGAAAACAGAAAGTTTCAACAGATGTATCTAATGTGCTTCAGAGATTTCTTGAATCTGAAATGTCATCTCTGAAGTCAAACTTCAGAGAGGAAAGATTTATTAAAATATTTAGAGTGAATCACTAAGTAAAATCTCTGATTATATCCGCAGCAATGGAAGCATGGTTATTTACCTCCTCTTTCATTCTTTTGTTGCTCACTTCTAGTGTTTGGCAGACATCTGAAATAATGCTGATAAAATCACAGTTGAACTGGAAAATGTCATCTTGGTCAGCCTGAGATGTGGATCTTACAATCTGGAGCTCCTTGAAAGAGCTCGTGCAGGAAACTCTCCTAAGCAGTCCAGCCTACCCCAGCTGCTCCCAGAGTGCCAGAGTGGCTTTTGTCAGCTGCCTGCCTACCTCTGTCATGCTTTCCTCAAATGCTTGAGTCAGTTAGAGGATGAGAGAAAAAAGTGACTCACGAATCTCACCTCGAGAACAGTCCTTTTGAGAGGTTAGGGCATCCTGGTGTCATGCACAGCCCCTGAGGCTGACAGGTTTCTTTTGGCCTCTGCTCTCCAAACATTCATGTTCTTTAGCTTGCAGAGATTTCTCAGGAGATGATGCTAGTTAGTAGATTCAGATGTTGTATGAAGGTGGATATATTTATCTTTTTAAATACGTAATGTAATAACAGTTGAATTGCAGAATGCAGTTCTATTTTGAAATACTCAAGGTTAAATTCCAATTTCATTGGAATATGTAGATTCTTTGTATGATTTTTAAAGCTTCTAGTTTTTAAGGATCTTTTTTTTCCTTAGGATGCAATTAATGTACAAACTAAAGAGTGATATATGTATAAAAAAAATAACCCAACACTTTAAAAATGTGTGTCTTTAAAGTATTTCTAGAAAGAGTTAGCAGTGAGTATTCTCCTGAAATTCATTACTAATCATTAAGTCAGAAAAAATTAGATATCTATGACTTGCAACTAGGTGCAGCCTATTTGCAGCACCTCTTTGGCAGGAGAAGCTAGCACAATACAGTTCCCTCAGAGTATAATGTCCCTGAGGAGTTTTTTACTTCAGAAAAAATGTGGGAAGAATGCTCAATTTTAACCTCCTTGCTTGTATTCAGGACCTCACCTGCTCACTTGACCAAAAAATTAACCTTATACTTTTGCTCTGTAAAGGGATTAAAATGAATTCTAGTTCACCATACACATCACCAGAATAGCTCTTGAAGTAATGTCAATTACATTAATTTGACACTGATAAGCCGCACCTATTTCACTGAAGAATCGAGCAGATCCTGGAAGTGTGGCTAATCACCAGGTGCAGCTTATTTATGGACAAATTCTGGTGAAATGCCAACCCGGAAGTGCAAGCTGGCCGGGGAAGGAGCTGCTGTGGAGCCGTTGCCAGGTGGGCTTTGCACGGGCAGCCTGGCTTTGCCACCCGGCTTCGCCACCTTCGCGTGGCCAGCCCGGCTTTGCCACCTTTGTGCAGCCAGCCCGCCAAGCCGGCTTCACCGGGGAGCCGCTGCCACTGCTGAGCAGGTGGGGAGCCTCGGCAGCCAGCACCGGGGGTGGGAGTTGCTGGGGCCTGCAGCACGGGGAGGGCGCCTGGGGCTGTGTTTAAAGGCTTCACCACTCTGTGGAAACTGTTTGCAAATTGAGCACCTGACACCAAACCCCGCGCTCGTGTGATTCTGTAACTAACTCATTACTTTGTTGCACATGGATCCTCGCTTTAAGAAAAAAAGAAAGTGTGGCTTATTTATGGACAAAGTCTATGGTCTTCCCGGCTGCCCAGAAGTGCGGCTTATAATCAGGTGCAGCTTATGAGTGTGAAATTGCTGTATTTTAGGGTGAAAACAGTATTATTGTGCACATGGTTTGTGCTCCATCCAGTCCAAATTTTATTGCTACGAAAAGCTACTCCAGTTCTCTTCTTGGGTAACTGATTAACTATGTCTTTACCATAAAAATTTATTCTTCCTTCCATTCTGACATTTGTGGCAGAGAAAATTTACCCACTCCAAAACTCTGAATTCATCCTTTGCACCTGTATTTAAGGGATTTAATGTCTGCAAGCTGGCAAGCCAATATTAGCTTGGTTACTGTGGTAACAGACTCATTTTCAGCAGCCTGTAATGAATGCAGTTAGAAGCAGCACTGCTATTCTTGAATTTCATTTATGTAAATGTGTTTTAAACACCTTTCTCCCATATCATATCTCCTGCTAGTAATCTCCAAGTATGAAGGTACTGGTATTTGAAGCTTTCTGATAAAGTTCAGGTTTCAGTGTGATGGTGCATTTGGGTAAACTCAGATGTTTTTGCAGAGCTCTGGCCTATGACCTCAGTTATTACCAGGCTGAAAGGCTATCCTCAGAACTGGGTGCCTCAGTGAAGCTTTGCTTCTCTTTTCTGTTTTACAAAAACTTGTCAATTAAAAAGCCTTATGGTCTTTTGGTTTTTATTCACACTTTTTGAGAGACCAAAGAAGCCTACATATCAATGCCTTTGAAACTGGGTATATACCTCTGTTTAATAATTATGTTGTTGGAGACAGGAACATTGTTCCCTGGATTTCTTGTAAAGCAATAAAAACTTTTTAAATCACATCACGAAAAGCCAAAAAACCCAAAAAGAATATATTTTAAAGGATTGCTCATCATTTATAAAGCTGCCTCTACCTTTATGGGATGCTTTTGTTTTTATTATCAGTGCTTAGCTCTTTTTGGAATTAAGTTTTCATGAATTTCACAAAAGTTTACTCATGTCAAAACCTAGAGGCAATATTCTGTAAGCATAACTACCTTGAAAGAAAAACCAAAATGTTAGTAAAGAGAAAAAATTAGTACAGCACACAAAAAAATGTTTAAAAAATTATGGTACTTGTTGACCACCAAGCCTTTCTTAGAGAGACTAACATTTTAATTACAGAACAGCTGAATAAGGGAAATAAAACCAGCATAATTGTCAGTGTCATAATTACTTTCCAATATGGGAACAATCCTTAAGGGATTTATATAAAGTTTACAGAAAGTTAATTATGAGAGCATGATGTAGGAATGAAATAAAGATGCCTGCATTAAATTAGTTGGTTGCTCAGAAGATCTTTGGAGGATGTTCCCTGCCCTGTGAGCAGTAACTTCCTCATGAACTCAGGATGACACAAGCTCAGCCCTGAGGCAGAGGGCGGTTGGGGCTGACATGAGGGTTCACCACAATTACAGTACTTACACACGTATAAGGCGCACCGGATTATAAGGCGCACTTCCTGGTTGTTGGAATTTTCTGTGCTTTGTCCACATATCGGGTGCACCGGCATATAAGGCGCACCTTTTTTTTAAAATGAGGATTTGTGTGCAACAAAGTAACGAATAGTAATGGATCGCATGCGGGGTTTACTGTCAAGGTGCTCAATTTGCAAACGGTTTTCACTGATTGGCATAGCCTTTAAACGCAGGCCCAGGCTCCCTCCCCATGCCACGGGCCCCAACACTCCTGCCCCCGGTGCTGGCTGCCAGCGTGGCGGCCAGGGCTGCCTGCACGAGGTGGTGGCCGGGGCTGCCGGTGTGGCTCACACTTCTGGGTTGGCAAATTTCCAAACATTGAGCATATATAAGGTGCACCGGCCTATAAGGCACACTTCCAGGTTTCTATCAAAATTTCAGTCAAAAGGGTGTACCTTATACCTGTAAAATTACTGTACTCAATCTTTAAATGACAAACCTACCAGCAGTGCTAGTAGCACCACTGTGTTTTCCCTGCCTGCTGTGAAAAATGCTTTCTATAACTTGGAAGGATTATCCCTGAAGTATTTTTTGTGTATGTTCTCTCCTCTGACTGCACCTGAAAACAAGCTATGAGAAAATATATAAAGAAGATGTGTTTGAATTCGAGCACAGGGGTCACACAGCCCCACCTTCTGTCTTTCACATTGCAGTGCTTCTCTCGGAGTTTGTAAGTACTGTAGGGAGGGACCAAACCAGCAATGACTGTATCAGAGTATTCCTTATCACCATGGATATTTAAAAAATTCAGGTTTTCTATTCAGTACAGGGATGGCCTTTTTTTTCACTCTCTTGCTTCTCTCCTGGAAATCTCTAGTAACACTTCTTCCTACTTGCTCCTCTTAAGAGTTAATAATGTGTTAGTTTTACCAGAAACATGCAGTCCATTCAAACAAAATTGAGCTCCTGTTTTTTATTCTGCAATCATAGTCTATATTTTAAAGCAATGCTAGACACTTGCTAGAAACAAGGATTAGACATCTTATTCTGTAACACCATTTAGCTTTCTGTCCTCTGAGATTCACATTTTAAATTTTCTAGCTAAAAGGTAAATATAGTTACCAAGGAATCTTTTTCTTAGATGGGAGAGCTTTTCACTAATCCTAGAGAAACAAATTGTCAAAAATTCCTCAGCTACTTTATGCTGTGCTGCAGCATGCAGGGATTATGAAGGCTAAAGTGCAGAAGGTGATGCTTGCTGGGGACAGGCATACAAGTGCAGTGATTTGGTATGGCTGGCACTGCAGCACACAGGGCTCGTCACAGAGAGAATGATCTGTGGGAGCTCCTGTGCCCCTATCATAGTGCTCACACACATGCTCTACAAAGTACCATCACCTACCTATGAAACAACTTTTAAATTCATAGGATACAGGGATCTGTTTGTTTTTTTTTGTTGTTTTTTTTTTTTAATTTACAGCAGAGAAATGATGGGTGTCAGCCCTGGAGGGCCAGCAAAGATAAATTGCTGGTGAGAGCAGAGGCCTTATGTGCATATGGAGAATAGCAGAAAACACATCAGCAGTGCTTCCTCTTGGGAGGATCAGTGAAAAGACACAGGGTGAACAGATGTCTCTGGCTTCTGCAGGCTTTTGCTAAGTTCCTCAGTCGGACTGTAATGGACTGAATCTGCCCACAGATCTTGGCACAAAGCAGCCTATGCCAGAGAGAGCCTGCACTCGTTCTGCTTGTGCTTCTCCACTGGCCAAGAGGGGCCAAATCCTGCCTGACAGGAGGCACCAGGATCTACAGCTTCTGTCTTTCTGCTGTTCCAGTTCATTTTGGTCTCACTGATTGTGCTGTTGTCTGCACTCATGGCACAGATTGTATAAAGCTGTGATAGAATCATGGGAAGTGATGCCCAGAAATTATTTCCCATGCCCAGAAATGGAGAAGCTGGAGCAGGGCAGCCTCCAGGGCTATACCACTGCTTCTTTATTGAGGCTATTTTTGGTTCACATTCAGAATTTTAAATTTTACTAGGAGACAGAACATTGTCTAATCTTGTTCTGCTGCTTTCATGGCCTTGCCAGATTGCATCGTATTGCATATAAAAAACTAAAAACCTGAATTTAATGTGTGATTCCTCAGATAAGCTATCTGAAAGTACACTGCTCCAAAGCTGAATAGATGGTGGTTTTCAGGTTGTAAATTATGCTGTTCTTCTACTCAAAACAGAGATTTCTATCGGGATGTGAAGGGAATAGGGAGTTATTTAAATATTCTGAAACATTTTAAATTTGTAGCATTCTTAAAAATACTGTACTTTGGGGAGTATAAATATCTGGGAAGGATAATGAAAATGTTGATGGTAAATGTGTTTGAAAATCATGAATTTGAGTACAATCTTCTGTGTAGTTATTGGAGGTTATCATGTGATTAAAGTGATCTTGATGTGGAATTGGGATAGAGAAAGAGAAGATAAAGATATTCTTCTTACCTGTATGCAATAATAGAATATTTATTTAATCTTATTAGTAGGCTATCTCTATTTCGTTTCTTCCATCCACAGAAAAGTACTTCAGGGTACAATTAAAAGCATTTTACTCCCCTTTGTGTGATGTTTAGAAATAAATTAATTGATTTTTCCCATACCTATATCAGTTAACTATTTTAAATTCAAAGCTGAAGCTCAGCCAAACCATCTCAGCTTCTTTTCTTTGAGAAGAGAATGAATGGGGAATTTTTTTACTTGCTAATAAAATTAAAAGGAGATTGTAGCTGTTTTCTCATTTCAAATCCCGAAGTCACTACTGAGAATGAAGTAACTTGATAGTACTGGTATAAAGAGTAAGGGAAAAATTGGTAGTGTTGCAGAGGTTTCTTTGGGTCATTGATAGCAAGAGGGCATGGAGCCTGGAGTTTTTTTGGGTTTTGTTTGTTTGTTGTTTTGTTTTTTCTTACTTATTTTTAACTAGCACCTGCTTAGCACTGAAATCCATTTTTGCCACTGCTGTATCAGGATGACCTCAGCCAGGATTAGCCTGGAAAAATCTTGCAGTCATGTCTCCAGCTGCATGCTGCTAACAGATATCAACATAGACCTCCTTCTGCTTTAATATGTCTCATTGACATGATTTATTCCTAAGCACCCTTGCTTCAAGAAAGTGGTCTTGGGTGACCCCTGGTTGGTCACCACTCCTTCAAAAAAGCATCACAGTGAATCCTGCAGGACTACCTAGGCACATTTAGTGTGTTGTGCACTGTTCCACAAGAGCCAATTTGAGTTTCACTGCAAGCTCACAGCTTCTAGACAGGGATGGAGGTGTAAGAGGAGTAGCCGTAGAGTTGCTAATGACATCTTGCAGAACCAGTGCAGTGTGAAATCTACAATTGTTTACAATTACTTCTGTGTACCAGGAAGAAATCCTCATGGGTATCTGCTTCCTGCAGCATCCAGGGCCTTCTGTCTCTGGTGATATATCTGTTGTCCTGCCTGCTGAGGCTCACATGAAATTTCCTCTATGGACACCAAAGTGTTTCATTGCCCTGCAGAATGAATTGTGCTGGCAGCAGAGTTTCCTCATGAAACCTCATTGTCTTACAGAACTAACACCAGCCCATCGCAAGTTGCAGGAACAGTTGTAATATCTAAATTCAAATTCAGATTTTCAAGAGAATGAAAAAAATGTTGCCAGCTTTCAATATTAATAGTTTCTTGTAATTCTCTCTTTTCCTGATGAAGAATTTCATCATAGAAACACAGGGCCATCAGGCATTTTATTTTAACAACTGAGAGTGCAAATTTGTAATCAATGAGAATAAAGGTTGAAGTGTCAGCAGTAAGGTCTCCACTGCAAAAACTGACCGCTGAAGGAAAAAGAGAAATTATATTTTGTATGATTATGCCTTCTTTTGCCCCAATTTGAGGTTTTCTGGTGATAAAGCAGCATGTATTTATAAGGCAGTGATAACCTTCTACTTAATAGCAGGATATACTTGAAGAAAAAGATGATTTATTATTAATACATTTTCTAATGAGCTGTATGCCATAGGGAAATTGAGCCTAGAAATGTGAACAATTGATAAAAGACTTGTATTTTCTCTCTCAAAGAAGACAAATGAAATATGTAAAGACATAAAAATGGGACTAGTTTAAAAATAGGGTAATATTGTTTGAAGGCATTTGCTTCCTCCCTCTGCTGTTTATTTTATTTTAGGATGCGTTCCACAGTTTTCACCCTCACCTTCTGGAACTTGTACATCTCTTTAAAGCAAATTGTTGTAAAGCATATTTAGTGTCTTGAGTATTAATACCAAGCTACATTATTCATGGAAATTTCTACTAGCATCCAGTAAGTGATTTAAAGGAATATTACCTCAAATAAAATCTGCTTATTTCAAGTTTTTATTATTTAATTTTATTGCATTTTGATCAGGTTTTGTCATCTCAGGGGGTTATTGGTGGTTTTTTGTTCATTGTCTTTTGTTTTGAGAGAAGAGAAACATCTGTGGCCAACCAATTAGGAAGAACTGAAAAGCTCTCAATGTGCAGACCTTTCTCTAAAGCCCATTTGGACGTATTTAGATCATTCCAGTGTTGGTTTTGGTTCAGTATGCTGGCCAATGGGATGTACACACGGCAGTGTCCAACTCAGGCTTTACCAGTATAACATTCTTTGTGACCAGGGTTGTTTTCTCTTTTTTTGTATTTGATTATTTCTATTGAGCTGACTTAGTCTGGTTTGCTAAAAGCAACACTGACTTTTGCTATTCTGAAGCAAATATCTCTTGTAAACAGGCTCCCAATAGACCTTAAAATATACTGGCATATGATCAGCTGCAGGACTCTCATTGCTGGCACACTGTGGGAGTATGATAGTCCTTTGTGTTTGCTCCTTGTGCTTCCTAGTTCAGACTTGTTCTGAGAGGAGGAGGAGGGAGAGTCAGGCTGAGATCCCCTGCGCTTCCCTGCTGCCCCACATGGCACCTAGCCTCATGCCATATAGCACAGTGATGGCTTCTGCAGAGACCAGAGCTGTGCTCACTTTTTTTCCTAGACAGGAATTTACTCTTTGGGATTAATCGTCTTGATTATATTGATATGGTCATTTAAAGGCAGGTATGTAGGCAGCAATATGTAGCATTGTCTTGGTTTGGAGGACAGATTTTTGCTAAGAAAGTCGGGAGCCTTTCTTTGAAATGGAGAATGTAAACTTCCTTCCTCTAAATTATTATAATTTTTAAAATAGGG
>VRYO01002772.1:54185293-54201478 GCA_009812075.1 Sialia sialis | reverse complement strand
ACTTAGTGAAAAATTTTGGACTGGGTAGAATTTGGAAGCTTTCTGTTCCCTAGAACCAAAGATAGTAGTTTACAAGAGAATAATTTAACTGTATTTTACACTGCATTTTTAAAAGTGCTGAAATCACGAGAACGTGCTGAAACTGTGGCTTGTTGTGCAAGATATTAAGATTAAATCCTGTTGGTAAAAAAACCCCAGTTCATTTATCGACCTAAATTTGATGTCAAATATGATGATTAAACTCCTAAAATTTCGAGATTAACATTTCATAATTGTCTGGTGTTCATCCACCTGATTTTCCTAATTATTAGGTGTTAACTGTGATGATACATAGTGAGTATCAATGCAGGATTTGTAATTTGAACCTCCAGCAACCTATATCCTACTATAAGTTCTTGCATATGTGTAAGGAGAGGTTCCTTTTGCATCAGCAGGGGTTGGTGGTGGGGATAAGATTTAGCATTTAAGATGTTTGTTAAAGTTCTCAGCTGTAATTCAGAGTCAATATTATTCTTCCTTTCAGTGTTGGATTTAGTTTGTCTTCAGGCTGCAGAAACAAGTTCCTAGTTTAATGGATGTGTGTGTGATTGATTGGTGACAATCAGATCGCTCAAAGAAGAGAACCAAGTGTTCATCTGTATTTAGTTACAAAATTTTATTTTTTAATGTTTTTAATAATTTAAAATGGAACATTTGATTTACAATTTTTTAGCTGCAAAATTCCAGACTGAGATGTTGATGTTATTAAGTGGTTTTCTTTTTTGGGTGATATAATTTTTTTCCAGGTTACTTTACGTCTTTTGAGATGAAAATGGCAAAGCAGAACAAGTGCTGTTGGTTTCTAAATCCCTGAAGACTCTCAGAGGTTTCTTTAAATTGAAGACCTAACAACTCCTCTTGAGAAGTGCTAAGAGCCCTACAAACATTGCAGGGAGCTCTTCAATTTGCAGGCCCTGACTTCTTCAGCTACAAAATGCATATCCTCTTCCTTGCAGTATGCAGTGCTGCTCCCCTTGAACTGCTTTGTTCAGGGATTAATTTTCCTCTCTGGTGATCATATAATGCTGGACTAAATCCAACTCTGAGTCCTTCCCACTGTCAGAATATTCCACAATGTTCTTGGGATAGCATCAGAAATCTGAACATTTGGGCAGATTCTCTCCCTGGCCAATTGAATATCATTCTGCTGCAGAAACACAAGGAGAATGAGCAAAGTTTGTCCTAGGATCTCCCTGACTGTCAGTGGTGACAGAGGCCAAGAATGGAGACTACTGTCATCCTTAAAAATGCCTGTCCCATGTTCCTCTGAGGAACCTCCACGAATGGATTGATAGGAGACACTGCTGGCTTCAGGAACCTGTGATGTGACAGGTCCCATTTCCTATGCTGCCACACATCACCTGATTCTTTTTACATGTTCTCTGCTATATAAAGAGTGTTCACATGCACACACTGCACACACACAGGGGTGCTGAACTCTGCCATTCCCAGGGGTTTACAGATGTTGTCCATGGCTTAATGATGCACAGCTTGGCAGGAGCAGTGTTACAGGTCAGGGAGGCTCACATACATCTTGGGGCTCATTTGTGAGAATATGGGCAGCCTGTCTTTGGGCAGTTTTGCTGCAGAAAGTTTATCATGTGTATGATTACTATGCTTACAGACATGAAGTGAAATTCTGTTATGTTTCCCTTGTTAAGAAATTTTGAGATTCTTTGAGGCAGAAATCTATTCAAAACCTTTCCTGTGTAATATTCACTAGTGGGATATGAAGACAGATTAAATTATAATCTTTTGAAGGACATATTTTTTTCTTTGAAGAAAATCTTCCATCATACTAGGGTAATAAAGTATTTAACCCAGATGATTCTTTTGTTGTACGTATTAGGAACTATCATGCTTTATTCACTTGGTAAATATAATTTCTATTTCAGAAGCTCTGAGTACATTTAGGTGAGCAGGTTCTTGCTTTGCATCTTAATTTGATTAAATCTTATACTGTCCTTCCTTATTATCTCACAAAGTTAAAAGTGTGTGTAGCAGGCTATATGTTTTTTTCCCCACCTTTCATGTTTGCAGAGCTGGACATCATGCTGGAAATATTTTCAGGTACTGTTCTTTTGGCGTCAGTGGAAGAAGATTAGGTTTCTTAAAGTAGATTTTTCTTTTTCTAAAACACTGGCAAAATACTCCAATCTTATATAGCTGTCAAAATAAGACATCAGCTTTTTTGAATATGCTAAATATGTCAGTTGCTAAGCATCTTGGAAAATATTTTTTCAGTACCTGAGTGGAAGCTGGGCAATTACAAAAATCATGCACAAAGGATTTCTTAATGGCTTTTTTTCCCCCAGGCTATCATGTGGAGGAGATAGGTCAGTATTCATTTGTTGACTTATTGGAGAACTATAACAGGATCAAGTGAATGTGCACAAATCTAGTCTGTAATCAGTCTATGTGGCAAGATACAGCAACTTAAAAAGTGTTAACACTTAGTGTTAAAAGAAGGGGCTTTAAAACATACAAAACACAGGTAAATACTTAATTTTCCACTGAGTTTCTGAGCTCATTCTTGAGATTTTTTTTTTAGTAGAAGAACAAAGAATTTTAAAAATATTAGATTAGGAAATAAACCAGACATTTGTCATTGTGCACAATGTGTTGGACCCATAATAATTGCTGATGCAGGCTTGGTACCACTCAACAGCTGTCTGATATGCAGACTGGACAAAATGCCAACCCTGCATTCAAGCTGTTACAGACCAAAATAATGTGTTCTTATTACTTCAGCACATAATATACTTTAAAAAAAAAGTAAGCAAGCAATGTACTGAGGGGACACAATCAACACTTCTGCAACTGATATTAGTCAATTTAGCTCACATTCTAGAGCTTGGGAGGGGTTACAAGTTAAAAACCAGCCCAGTTCTTACATGTTAGAGTGCTTGATCATAGCACACAGAAAATCCTCAGTATTCAAATGCAGTTCTACAACCTTAGGCATTTGTGTGTTTAAACATGTAGATGTATTTTATATTTTTGTAGGTTTTAAGAACCATTTTGGCAGTCAGGGTAGTGTGCTAGTGAGACCTACAGAGAACTGAGAAAGATGTTGAGGTATCATTTATTTCTCTGCTTTCTACTTACTGTATGGATGTCTCTTTCATGTATGTCTTCTTTTTGAGACTAATTATAGTGTCTTAAAATCTATTTTCAGATCTTTTAAGTGCCTGCTTCCCTCATCTGCTAATTGTCTTCTATTTTAGTTTCTTCTGATGTTAGCCTCCCCCTGACACACACAGGTGTGCACACACACTTTGTTATTCTGTTGTCTCCAATTATTTTCTTTCCTCCAAATGTAAGTCCTCACTCTGTTCATATCGGGGCTCAGCTTGTATAGCTGGGAATGAGAATTTCTCCTCCAGATTAGGTATCTTGTCATTGACACTTTAATTTTCATGTAAAACCAACACATAGCTCTTTGTCTTCTCATCACATGTTTCTGATTTTTTGTCTTATAGCAGCTTTTGCATCTTTTCTCTAGAGGCTTTTCTCTTGTCTTTTATTATGACCATTTTATATTATTCACTGAAATTTGGGGGTGGTATTATATAATTCATTGCATATTCTCAAGCACAGGAAAAAAAGTATGCTTATGTTGCCAGAAAGCCAAAGTACTGAAAGCGTTGTTATCTTGATGTGGAATTAAGAGCTCAAGTAATCTTTCCAAATAAATGATGGACAAAGAGCCACAACTGAAGAACTTTGCACAAAGGTTGTATGGTTAGACATGTTACTTGTACAGTAGTAATACCACAAAGGCCCAGTCCTGAAATACACCGTGTGATGTAAAAGCAAGGCAAGTGGGTTGTCATACCCTAGCTTTCATACAACTGGGGAATAACATCCTTCCTTGAAGCAGCACCTCTCTTAAATACAGTGTAGGAAATATAATGGGGGTTAGTTGCAATAAGGTGTTATTCTAGTATTAATTATATGGGCCTAGTAGAGCAATTTTCTTTTATTTTCTGAATTTCTGGTTTTCCTTTGGTCCCCATAACCATATCCTGGCTTTTAACTGCAGTGATTATATCCTAGAAGTTCATGCTATCTACTTTTCTTCCCCAATACATCTTGCATGTAATTGTCTTCATGTAAAAAATAGCTTGAAACAATAAACACGGTCCTGTCAAACTGTAATTGTTTATGAGGCAAACTTGGGAGAGCAAAAGGTGCTCATTTGTAAATGAAATTAACTCATTTAATTAGATGGCTGCATTTTTACAGCTGGTATTTGCTTGACCCATTGCCTGTCCACAATACAGTGTGTGATTAACTGTGGTGACTAGACAACAATTATTATTAATATTGCAATTTTTGAGCTGTTAGGTGCACACATGATATTTTTGGTTGTGCTGTGAGGGCTGTTGAGCCAGAGGAGGTTAGTTACCTTTCAAAAAAGACTATGAAATGTCTAGAGTTCAGCGTAAGCTGCAGTACGTGCATTTATAGTGAGCTAAAGAGTACACAAACCTAACTGACTCAAACATTAAATTCCCAGTCCAGAATTTATTAGCCCTTATTTTCACTGTAAGGATAACAAAAAATGAAAATATTCTGGAGAACCACGACAGTGTGGTCTCATGAAGGCTGTTTACATGTCCATGTGAAATATATATGAAAAATGCCTTTCATTTAGTAAATGTTACTATTATTGTAGATTTTTTTTTTTTAACTTTCTGAGCAGTATTGTTATAGGAGTAAAGGCCTGAAAGCCAGACTCCATATTCTCACCTAGTATGCATTTTCTCCTTTTTTTTTCCTTCCTTTCTTAAACCTCCATCATCTAAGATGCTGCTGTTGTGTGGTGATTCAATATTGCTCTCCATGCTAATCTTTCAGAGATAGCGGAACCTTACCCAAATTAACTTTCCATCCAATTTTCCAGACATCATCTTCATTTTATTTTTTGTATTTTGCTTCTTGACCCACCAAACAGTTTTCCTTACAACAAGCAGTATAACTCCATCAATTGGAAATGACAAAATAGAAAACTGAATAGTGGGAGCTATATACAATTCAGTTGCATACTACCTTAGCCCTCTGGCTCTCTGAACACTTGTGCTTCTGAGCCCAAGGCTTTGGCTTTCAAAGGACAACTGGATGCTCAGGCATGACATTGTCATCTCTTCTTGTGCATGGCTCAAAGATACGTGGGGGGGGAAAATCGTATTCAAACTTTGTCAACATTACTTGCTCACATGTCACCGGTTGCCTGTCTCTTGTAGGAGTGTGGAAATTACATCATTCTGTCTCTGAGCCCTGCTCATTGCCACAGAAATCTCCAATATCACTGACATCCTGGCAGAGCAGCCAGTTAGTAGTAGCTGTCTCATTTCCTCATTCTACCTAATGTTCCAGGGTTCATTGGCTAGGTTTTGGTAATTTTTTTCCTTTCTGTTTTATATTTAAAAAAATTTTCTCCTCCTTTCTCTAATAGGCTTTAAAGGAAAACAGAAGTTCCAATACTTGAATGCTATTTTCAGATGCATGTCTTCTGGTCACGCTTATGCTAAAATTCAGGCTGCAGATATAGCTGAGCACAGTGTCACTTCAGATTTTGTAATAAATTTCCATTCTTGCTTTTTCCTTTATTTTTTTTTGTCATGAAATGATCTGTCAGCAACCCTTTATGTTTTGTCCTTTTATGATCCTTGGGTCTTTTCCTTTGTATTTCTCACCTCTCCAAGTATTCTGGGAGATGATGTGTTTTTTACAATTGATAAAATCATCCTTCATCTCCACTGCCCAAAAGGTGGTCTTTTTTTAACTGTTCTTATTATTTAGTCATTCTCTTTTTAAAAGGCATTCACTTCATGCTCTTTATTCTGTGCACATTCACCACTTGCTAAACAGAGCGTGTCCCACCTAGAAAAGACTGTCCCTCCTGCAGAAATAGATTCCTTGCTTTTTGTGTCTGCACTTCCTGCTTCTGATCTAGCACTGTGGCCAGCTGCTATGCAGACCAATGGGACATGTTCTTCTAATAATTAGATTCACACAGATTTAAAAAAAAAAAAATCTAAAAAACAATTGCTTTGCAGATTGGTAGGGGAACTGATAAATGGGATCGTTTTGTTCTGGGAAAAAAAAAAAGAAAAAAAAAAAAAAGCCTTTTCAAAGATCTCTAGATGAGTTTTCAAAACTGATATTTAGCCCCAAAAAGTGGCCAATTCAGATTTTGATTGAGTACAGTGTTTCAGCAGGTATTTCCGATGTTATATCTTCCGTATGGGGAAATCACTGACATTCATGAAACTTCTGCTTAAGATCAAGTACCATTTTTCTGAAGGAGAAAAGATAGAAATTCTGTAATTCATATCAGTTAAAATATGTTTAATTAAAATAAAAGTCTTCATTATTTTTGCTAAATTACAAATTTTGCACTATAGGAATTACTTACATATTTTTTTGGCTAACTCTTCATACCAAAAAGTCTTCAAGATACAAGTGAACAACATCTCTTAATGTGCTGTGCTTTCATGGCCATTAACATCTTTCTGGTGATAAAATCTTGTGTGTTACTTGGATTGAAGATGAATAAGCGCATAGTTTCCAGGCCTAAGAGCATTATGCTCCTATTACCAGCTCTGTACTGTGAGATTTGGGTCTCCTTGCAGGCTTTACTCTAATTAATCTGAACAGGCAGCATGTATCTGACAGCAAACTGCATATAAAGATGATGCAATCTGACTGCTGGGTCTGTGAGGATATTGCTGCTGAATAAAAAGTGTTTGAAGGAGCAAAGCTTTAGCACCCATGGGAAATCCAAGCCTGCTGGCTTCTATCTTTAGTGGTTGATGTGCATAAGCAGGACTTGACTGGAACTCCAGGAGCCTGTAGGGTTAAAACAGCTTCCACAAAATCAGAAGTGTAACCCCATGCTTTGGGTTTCATTCCAATTTGTTACTAGAATTTCTGCCTTTCTTCTCTGGAAGAAAATTCTGTAGATACAAGGGCAGCAGTGTTGTGACCTCCAGATCTGTGTAGCAATCAACACCATCATAGAATCAGAGTAACAGAGTAGTTCATGTCAGAAAGGAGCTTAAAGACTCTTTAGCTCCAACCCTCCCACCAGAGGAACACCTCCTGCTAGACCAGGTTGCTCAAAGTCTCATCCAGCTTGGCCTTGAACACTGCCCGGAATGAGGCATCTACAGATTCTCCAGGCAACTCCTTCCAGCACCTCACCAATCTCACTGTGAAAAATTTCTTCCTAACATAAAATTTAAACCTGCTGTTTTCCACTTTAAAAGTATTTCCTTTGTTTGCCTGCCCTTGTAAAAATATTCTTTGAGCATGGTTGATGGCTCTGGTTCAGATAAAGTAGACATGAATGGCAGGCATATCTGGGCAGCCAGAAATTGCTGGGTATTATAGTAGCTGTATCATTTGCCTGCTACACGGAGCATCTATACGACCAAGTATGCCTTGTATTCCCTAACCCTCTGGATCATCTGTCAGTGCTTCATTCTTTTGTTGACCTGTAGCATTCCAGTTTTGACTGTCATCAGCAAGTATCTTCCCCTTGCTACATGAAAATAGAAGTTTACTGATTATTTTGCAGTGGACTCACGATTGATGCAAGCATCAGTCCCTTGTTATCGCAAAAACTTTCATACCTTTCTTTCCATAGACTTCCCACAGGCAGCGCCACACAACACTGACGCCTTCTCTCCTGCAGGACCAGCTAACTCCTTTCAGTGCCTTGAACAACCATATGAGCTTTCCTCCTCACACCACAGCCAGCAGACTCCAACTGACCCCCAGCCAGCTACCCCATTCCTTTATAATACCCATCCTCATTGGGGCATAGCTGTGACCTATTAAGGGGCAAGAACATTCTTACTCTTTGGTAATTAGTACACTGAATTTATCAGGGGCCAGATTTTCCTTAGCACTGTCTCTATTCTCTTGTAATCCATCCTCCCACAACTTCCCCTTTCTCTTTTAGTTGTAACATTGCAGGATGTCCACAAAGGCATGCTCAAGTAAATTGACACCATGACACACACCACATATTTCACCTAGAAATACAAGTGTTTAAATGCAATGCTTATGTTTCACCAGAAAATAAACACATTGTGTTGAACAATAGAGCAACTCTGTCTCCAGCTCCTCCTGTAACTCTCATATTCCTTTTTCAGTTTCTGTTGCATTAATTGGTCACTTCAACTCTCTATCACATGCTTTTTGTGCAGCTCCAACTCCACCTCTCTACAGCTGGTTGTCTCTCACATTTTAACAAAAAAGCAGTTTCTATGTTTGCTCTAAAGCTTTCTCTTCTATATCAAAAAAGCAAAGTGTGTAGCACCCACTCCTCATATCCAATAACCTTCTTCTGCAAGATACATAACAAAAACATTCAGGACAAATTTTTTTTCTTCTCCTGGTATTTGAGTCCCCATTATTATGTTTCCTAGTCAGTCACCCGGGATTGGTGTCTCATAAGTCATCCAGACTTTTAGGCTCTCAGGTCTGCCTGACTTTGCTAGACTGGGCTCCACCATCACTGCTCTCTGGTCTGCAATTCTCCATTTAAAATCACCTCAGCATGACATCAGGATCACCATTTATTGTCACCTGCTCCTCATATGCAGCACCACTTAACAGTGGACTCACAATTGGCTCAAGCATCAGCTCCTCATGTTAAAAAAACTCTAATACCTTCTCTCTGTGGACTCCCATAGGCAGCTTCATGTAACATTAACTCCTTCTCTCCTTGCTCTTCCTTCTGCAGAATGGGCTGTCCTTAATGTGACCCTTCCTCCTCACAGCACAACCAGCAAATTCCAGCTAACTCCCAACCAGCTAATCCACTCTTTTATAACACCCATTCTAACTGGATATAGCTGTGGCCTATTAAGGGGCAAGGCTGTTCCCCCTCTTTGGTAATTAGTCATTTTATCAGGGGTGAGATTGCCTTCAGCACTCTCTTTATTCTCTTATATTCCATACTCTCACAATTTTGTGGCTACGATAAGGCAAATGTGTTTTTTTTATTTTTCTTTCTAGTTTATTTCCTCTGTTCTCCAGGAAATACAGTACATTTATGTTTTCTCACAGTTTCTTTGATTCTGAGTTGATTTTTTTTACATTGGGTTGTTTAATCTTCAATCAGCATCAAGGTTTTCTTCTGTTGGGTTTGCTATTGAGAAAAAACAGCTTATTTTGTCTTCTCTTGGATTTTGCTTCTTCCATCATACTGCTGTTCCTTGCTCTGTCTACCCCCTATGACTTAATTATATTGTTCTAAAGAACAGTTCATAAGGAGTTGAAGAATTTTAATTTTGTATGTTCAAATCTTTACATCTGGTGTAGGTAAAATTTTTAAAAAGATCATTTAAGAAAAAGATCACTCTCTAAAGCCTGCAAACTTCCCAGTTCTGTAACATTTCAAACTATACAGCTTAACTGTATTCCAATTTCTATGGCTTAGTGAACAAACTGTAATTCCTATGGGAAGGGATATGGTTTATGATGTTCTTGAAACCAGGTATTTTATGATCCAGAACTAGCAGGTAGAAGATGTATTTATTGAACATGTCAGGAAACTTCCTTTCTAAAACTTGTCCTGTTGTAGTATTTGGCCAGTGATTGCACGAGCATCTGATTTGCCTTCTCCTCCTCTTTTGGCATTGTTGCCTAATTAAATGTGTATAAAAGCAGTACTATAACTTGTTGCAGAAGCAGATGTATTTCAACAAGTATTCCTTCAATCTTCTTCCACTTACCTACTGTTGGAACCCTGGATACTGAGAATTCTGGCAATAATTACATCCTATTTGTCTTGTAGGTGCAACATCTTTCTCTTTATATTTTTAAGCATTGTCACTGTTCTACATCTGTTAAGATCTTATTTTAGCATGGCTTTGTTATCAAATGATCTCTGATTGGTTATTAATTCCTCTGTCCAGTAACATCATAAAAAAAACAATTTTTAATGCTCAAGAAGTTTCTGTACCAGCTGTATTCAAGATAAAGTCTTGACAGTAAAAATGATATTCCTTATTTCAAAATATGGACATTCCAAAATATTCAACATTAACAAGTTTCTTTGAACCCTATAATTTCCTATTACACAAACAGCCACTCGAGTCAGAATTCATTATTTTTCTGAACTACTTCCAGATGAATTGTGTGTGTTTTTCTCCTTCAATTATCAGCAGTACACATGAACTGCTATACCTCTTGGTTTCTTAAGAGCCATCAGATGTATTTGCATCACCCCTGGCCTAGATCACACTCATTTGAAGAAGAGGTCTGTTTCATTTCATGAGAAAGGAAGCCTTTAGTAAGGCTAGAAATAAGGAGTGCTATGAAGATACTCAACTGGGTACAGAAAATCTTTGGCATGTACCTGTTCATAAGTAGCCCATTGAAAGCATTTTAATCTTCAAGACCAAGGACTGAGGTAGCAATATTTGTTATATGCAAAGCTGAGATTTGATCCTTCATACAGTTCTTGCCACTGTTGTTATCACGACTTGGTGCTTAAGGCATAATTTGATTGAAGAATTCTTCAGGCTAGCAATTTAGACTATCCTGTCTCCCAGTTTCATTTCTTACCACTTCTGATTGTTATATGGAATCTTGTTTTGTAGGATGGGAGGAGACAGAAATTTTCAAAGGTCTAAATTACGTACTAGTAATTGTCTTTGTCATAGTCTTGTTTTCTGCCATTGTATCTTCCTCCCTCTTTCCCCTTTTTACATTATGCTGACTTTCTCCATAATAGTATATTTCCTCATTCTACAAAATTTTTCATGTTTTTTTATGGACTGCAAAGGGGAGAAAGGGTAGAAGTTTTCTGTATGTAATACCCCTGTGATTGACAGTCTTTTTGCCTCCTGCTTCCTAGTAGGTAGATAACGCTTGCTGTATGGGATCTTGTTTTGTAGGGTGGAAGAAGAGGGAGGACTACAACAAACAGAAATAGTGGTATGTAATTTTCCCTTTCTCCTTTGTCTCTCCCTACTTCCCAATCTTAACACAGAATTTTCTCAACCACATGGTGATACCTTGTACTGCGATTTGCTGCTTTTTATAAAAACTCATCTTCCCAGTTTTTGTTAGTTGAATGCCTGCAGCATTTTAAGAAGGAATGCCAGTGAAATATTGTACAACACAAAGATAGTGAATCTGACTGTGCTTACTCTTGGACACAAATTGACTGATCTTGAGCTGACCGGGCTCTATAACACATTGCAATGCAAGAAGTCTTCTAGTCATCCAGTATCTTTAAAAACATTTAACAGGCTACTGTATATGGGAATTTCAGAGAAAACAGCTGTGATGGGGAAAGAATAATCATCCTGTTCAAATTAAAATCAGCTGCATGCATAGACTGTGTGCTATCTTTTTGAAAAGCTAATGCTGTAGAGCTGACAGAGAACTGCCTAATTTTCTGGTTCAAGTTTCATCAAAAGGTTGTAAACGTAAATTTCAGTTGCAGCATCTTAGTTTGAATGACACAGGGAGATGGTACTCAGCTAGGTATAATGCAGATTATCTAGAGGCAAAGGGATTGTTTTTGTAAAATGGAGAGGAAGATTGCTATTAGAGAAATTGTATTATTTCTAAAGGTAGGACAGTACTTTAAAAAGTACTGGGTTGTATAGCGTTTGAACATTTCACTCAAAAATGCAGAAGTTACGCATAAGTCATTGTCATTTGGTGTGGGATTTTGTAAGATTTTTTTCAGTCATTAAATTCTAATTTCTGCCCTCTTTTTGAAAAGGTACAAGTTGTTTATCAGAGAGATACATAAAACATCAGAGATGTAGCAAAAAAATTATGGGGAAAATGCTT
Source organism: Sialia sialis (assembly GCA_009812075.1). Lineage (NCBI taxonomy): Eukaryota > Metazoa > Chordata > Aves > Passeriformes > Turdidae > Sialia > Sialia sialis. The sequence continues at coordinate 54,189,607 of VRYO01002772.1, read as the reverse complement.
TATTGAAGTTAGTTATCAAAAGGAATAGAGAAAAGCAAATGATGTGTCAAAAACTTGTTTCAAGGATAATATGATCTTCACTCGACCAATTTTTCTTTGCGTTGTTCTGGATTGTTGGTTCACTATTGACTGAGAAGGAACATGTCTTCTCAGTGAATCATTCCTAGTTTCTATGACATCCCTAAGATCTGCGCAGTACAGCTACAGCAAAAACAAGTCATATTTTCAAGGTCTGAATAGCTGTGATAATTAGGAAACAAGAGCTGCATTTGTATTCGCTATGATGGTAGGGAAAACTTTTCCATTTCAGTTGAAAACAAGAACAGAACACAATAAATTCTCAACAGCATAGCAAATCTGCACTTCTCTTGGTAACAGCACATAAGGGATCGGATCCTGTACATTAACTGATCTGCACAGATTGTGTGTCAAAAACTAAATGGAAAAGGTAGAATAAATTTTATGTCTGATACTCAGTAAAACAGAATTTTTTTTCCTGTGAGAAAAACATGTTATAGTGGATTACTTTGATACTCAGTGTGTTGTTATTGTTTATGGAATAACACAATACCTGTGATCAAGATAATTCTTTCCTTTCTGCTGTGAAACTGGAAAAAAAGGGATTTTGTGTGATCTCTCTCTGCTTGGTCCATTTAAGAGGAATGTAGTGGATTGACCCTGGCTGGGTGCCGGGCACCCACTGAACCCTCCCCATCACTCCCCTCCACAACTGGACAGGGGAGAGAAAATATAACAGGAGGTACATGGGTTTAGGACCAGGAGACATCACTCCCCAAATACTATCACAGGCAAGATTTGGAAATATTAATTGAATTTACTACTAACAAAATCAGAGCAGGATAATGAGAAGTAAAAGATACATTAAAAACCATTTTCCTCCCAACCCTCTCTCCTCCCCAGCTCTACCTCCTACCCCACAGCAGGGAGGTGGGGAATGGGGGTTATGGTCAGTTCATCACACGTTCCTGCTACTGCTGAGGGAGAGGAGTCCTTCACCTGCTCCAGTGTGGGGTTGCTCCCACAAGAAGCAGTTCTCCACACACTTTTCCAACATGAGTCCATCCCACAGTCAACAGTTTTCCATTAACTGCTGAAATGTGGATTGCTCTTCCAGAGGGTGCAGTCCTTCAGGAGCAGGCTGTCCCAGCCTGGGTCCTCTACAGGGTCACAAGTCCTAGAAGGAAATTTGCTCCAAATGTGCTCCTCTCTCCATGGGTCTGCAGATCCCAGACAGGAGTCTGCTCCAGCACAGGCTTCTCATGGGATCACAGCCTCCTCTCAGGCATCCACCTGCTACAGTGTGGGTTTCTCCACAGGCTGCAAGTGGATCTCTGCACTACCATTGACCTCGCTGGGCTGCAGAATCACAGCTGCCTCACCAGCTGTGTTCACCATGGGCTACATGGGAATCCCTGCTCCAGCTCCTGGAGCAGCTCCTCCCCTTCCTTCTTCACTCACCTTGGTGTTTGCAGGGCTGTTCCTCTCATTCCCTCTTCTCAGAGAGCAATTATATTGACACAATATTTTTTTTTTTTCCCTTCTTGAACATCTTATCACAGAGGCATTACTATCATTCCTGATGGGCTCAGCCTTGGCCAGCAGTGGGTCCATCCTGAAGCTGGCATTGGCTCTGCTGGACATAGGGAAAGCTTCTGGCAGCTCCTTACAGAAGCCACCCCTGTGTGTCCCAGCTACTAAAACCTGGCCACACAAACCCAATACAAGGAAATTCAGACTTTCAGTGGAGAGATTCTTGCCAGACTAGGGCAAAATCTAATCTAGTATTGTCAACGTGGAGCAAAACTACTCCATCATGATGGAAAATGAGTCCCCAAAGTGTATTTCATTTGAATAATAACTGTATATTATGGAAAAACATGAAATAAGATGATAAAGAACTAATTAAGATCTAGAGGTTTTGTGCTGTTGTCATTTGGAAAAAAATGTTAATTGCTTTTATTCTGAGGTTCATAGCATTATCATTAATTTTCATGATAACTTTATTGCATAGACATGACACATATTGAATAGAACTGTCTGTTTGATAGAAAAGGCATGGGCTACTAAGATGTCAACAATAATGGCACTTTAAAAGTTTCAAAAGGATGAATAATTGCTGTGGATTAAATTCCATTTGAGATGGGTGCAGAGGGGTTGGGGTTTTTCCTTTTTTTTAATAGGATTGTGATTAATCTACATAATTAAATAAATCATTTGTTCATGCAGACTAAAATGTTTCTATTTTAATTTAAGGAGTTGTTCTTGGCCTAGAGTGGAGGGGCCACCACATCCAGGTTATACTGGTAGAAAATATCTTTACCTTGCCGTGTGGATGAAAGATATTGTAATGGAAATGGTTGTGGAGCAGTGGTTCTTTTACCACTGGCAGTGAAGAGGAATTGTGGTACTTGGGGACTTGTAGAGCGTCCTTGGTAACTCTGCATCACCGAGAAATCTGTGCTTGCAGCAAAGGCACCAGTATCCATTTGTCTGATTTGTGAACGAAAAGTATTTGTTGCAGCATGTCAGCCTTGTATTTGCTGTTTTCTGCATAAAAAATTTTGCAACAATGCTCCTAATGTGGTGAATTAGATACATAGTTTGCTAAGAATACAAAACCTTTTTAAGCAAAGCTTTCCTGTGGGAATAAATAAATACTTAGTAGAAGGTGTGTGGGTGTATTTTCTGCCATTTGCTAGAATCTCATAATTTTTCTGTTATAAGTAATGAAATAGAACACTTAAGAATACTGAGGGGAAGGTTTTGAGACTGAATATTTACAGTATGCAGTTCAGTAAAAAAAAAATAATTCTAGTTCTTCAGTCATATTGAATTTTTACAGTGTAAATTAGAAAGATGTCATGGTTTGAATTGCATCAGTACCTGAAAACTGCTTTCTGGTATAAAAAAATCAGATTAATAGGAGTCCTATGCTGATGTCTATTTTGCAGCTGATGTATACTTTTGGTTGGCTTTTCTTTGACCCATAGCATAAAATTTTCTTGCCTTATGCTAAATATATTATGTTTATTTTAAAATTTATTTGTTGCCTTTCTCTGCTTCTGACATTTTAGTTTAAAATTACTATAACAAGTTTGTAACTATGCCCATCCACTTTTTCCTTACTTTTTCCAAGCTATTTATAATTCTCATTAGCAGTAGTAAGAGAAGAGATTTCTCTTGTTAAACTCTGAGATGGAATTATGGGGATACTGTGAAGAGAAAATTGTTAATCATGGACTTGATGTCCAAACAAAATAGACATCAGCCAAAAAGAGGAAACATTGATGCCTTCTTATGCAACTATTTCTCAAGAGAGGAGGATTAGCAGAATGTTAGTTTTCCTGAGTTTGAGGCAAACCTGTAGTGCATGCAGAAGCAAACCCAAACCATTCTATGATTCTCTCAATCTATGAAATTTACTCCAGTCTAATTCTGCTAATAAAAATAAAAATAAATTTAAAATAAAATTATGTTCATGCCATTACTTCCTTCATATTCCATCACTGCTAACTTCTGTGAAGCTGTGTCCAACCTGCCCACCAGTGCTGGAGATGACTGACAAACAGGGTTATGATTCAGCTCATCTCCCTTTGTCCTCACTAAGGTGCAGGGCTGCTTATTCATGCTCAATAGAGAAAGACTGGCCCTACAAGAAGCTGATCCTTCCTAACAATCTCAGCAGAGTTAGATATTTGTCTTAACAGCGTTCTTATGGCTCGGGTGTGGTAAATTATTATTTTAAAAATCCATTCAAGAAATATATAGCTCCAAGAGTTCTGCTGGTTTTGTTCATGTGACTTTTAGATAATTTCTTCTGCCAGTGTAAATATGACTACTAAATTTCCTCTGTAAAAGAGACTGGAAGACACAAAGTTTCTCATTTCAACAGATCACCTTTTTCCCAAAGAAAAGAACTATGTACTTTATAAAGGTATGCAACACGAAGGATTCATGGTCTTCAATAAAAGTTAGATTTCATTACCTTATCAAGAAGAAAATAAAAACTTTATCTTTTGTCTAGGAACTCCATGCTATCATTCTGTTTTCTGGTAAGGAAATTGGTAATGGTGTTCCTCATAGACCATGACCTTCCCAAAGTTATCTTACACACGTTAACCTTCTCTAAAAAGTGAAACTAGATATTTGATAGTGAATTTTCTTCTCCGTCTTTTCAAAAAAATAGTTCATCTCATGTTTAATAAATAAGCAACATATTTCTTCAATAATATATTAAAAAAAAACCTACAGTAATTTCAAAATTATAAGCCGCACCTCCTGGTAGCCAGGTAG
>VRYO01002772.1:54160136-54184293 GCA_009812075.1 Sialia sialis | reverse complement strand
AACAAACCAAAACAAAGCCAAAAACCCACTTAGATTTTGTAAAATTGCTGTTTGGGAGTTGATTTGAGATACTGATTCTGAAAAATGTTTAATCATCAAATATAACCATATATTTTAGTAATTTCTCTAAGGTAACTTACAGAGTTCTTACTGAGAAATATGAATAATTTAATACTGTGCAGCATAGGACTCAATATTTTGGGTTTCTTTTTCAGATTCTTTCTCAAATTTCCACATTAAATATTCTTAGTTGTAAACATATGTGTTCTACAAAGTTCTCAAACCCTACAGAAATGGCCAAGAATTTAAAAGTCATTGCAGCTTCTCTGCTCTTCTTTTGTGAGAGGGAACATCAATACATTTCTTCTATCCATGTTTCTGGTCAAGATACCTGCTGCTGTCTCTTCTGTTTCCAAATGTTAGCTTATGACATACTGTCAATTTTTTTATTTTTTTATTTATTTTTTTTCCCTGAAAGCATTTACTTTCAGGGCCAAAAAACCATCACTGAAGTAGAGATTTGTCTGTATATGAACACACATGGAAAGCAAATTTTTTGCATGTAAAGAAGCCCATCTTATATATTCACTGCAGAGAGCAGAACAGAACTCTCTGGTCTTATGTTCTGGACTTTGAAGGGAGAAATCAACAGTGGCAAATGCTTGGATGAGTGATCTGGAAAAAAATTTGTCCCATGCTACACTCTTCATGTACACCAAATAACTAGATTTGCAAAATTGTAGCATGACCACAGAAATTTGTTGTGATTAAATGTTTTCTAGCACTTCAATTATTTCTAACAGAAAGATAATACCCATTTTATATTTGTGAAGCAATTATACGGTTCACTGGTTTAGAGAAGAATTCAGAAAAGTTACTGAAATATCAAAATGTGGACATAAAGGAGGCCTATGTTTGAAAGAACTCTTGCTTTTATATTTGTCCAGCCTGGATCATGGTCAGTACATAGCCAGTTTTTGCTGTTCCTCTGAGTTCTTATCTTATTTATTTGCCTTAATAACTGTGATTACATTATTTCAATTTGACCCACAGAATATAGAATGTCAAACATGCTTATTAAATGTATTAGAGTCAAATGATTTACCATGGAAACAGAGGGCTTCCCAGTCTTTATGCAATATTCTTGGAACACATCTTACCAATAATGGAGTTAATTTTGCCATCTGCTTAATACCAATGAATTTTAGTGAAGCAAAGGTGGTGAGAAGGGGTATGTGGTTTTTAAAACATGACTTCTTTAAAAAATTTGAAAAATAAACGTTCCCTATCAAAGGCAAAAGGACAACAGGTCAGATTTGTAACTCAGTCATTCTTAACACTGTTGCTTATCCCCTTCAAGTTATCAATATCACATGACTGAAATTACAGAGGTTCTGACTGGAACTCTGCAAAGTCAGTAAGAGCTGGGGCAGTCAGCTTTCTAAAAATAACTGGCCTGATTTTTATACTTTATAGGAATTTTCACTCAAGCAAAAAAAATTGTCACTGCCAGATGGTGATGGAAACATTACTACAGCAAGTGAATGTTAACAAAGATGCACTCAGCAAAGCAAATTGTTGCCATAGTGACAGGATGCTAAGCATTTTCAAACAAATAAATAAATAAATAAAATTAGACATTATTATTTAGGTAGCAAAATGGCTAAAACACAAAAAAGAAATTGCATGATTTTTCCTTTTGGAAATAGAGGTGTTTTTCCTACATTTTTCATAAAAGTTTGTTACAACACTTTCTCGCTGACTAGGTGCATTTCTTTCAACCTAAATACCCTTCCTATCTGTATTCATTTTTATTCCAGAACAAATTCTGTTTTTAGTCCCTTTCCTCTCTGCATTCTTCCAACACATTTTTACAGCTAAACAGTCCATAGGATTTACAAACACTCTTTACAGTTTGGTCACAGAATATAACAAGCAGCAAAATTAATATTACTTTTATAAGAGCTTCTCAGTGTCTTCAGCCAGTGACTGCCCTCCTACTGTGCTAGCTACCAGAGAATTTTATAGAAATGTGGTTACATTAAAGGGTCTTGATTTTGGTGTTCTGGCCCACCAAAAAGAGGGCCAAATGAAACCTTGGAGGAGGAAGAGTTTGTAGTGCCCAGGAATGTTAAAGCAGACGTACTTTAAAAAAAGGAAGCGGTAGTGATGTGATTGTCGGGCACATGGCCATGACCTTTAGTGCTGGAGGGGTGGGCTGTGGTAGTTGTGTTTTTTCTCAATGTCTTTTCAAAGTTGTTTGAGCCACACTGAAATTTGCAGAACATTTACCAACCCCCATGTTTACACTGAGCAGGGAATGGAGGGGAAGAGTAGAGAAAGGGGAGAATGCACATCTTCCTTTCTTAATCATCATGTACCACTTCTTTAAAAAAAAAATTAAATCCCAAATCAAGAACACAACAGGCTAAGGTTAATGTGGCAGGGTTTTAGAGGTAAGAGATTTCTCATCTTTAGAAATGAGAGGAAATGGAGCTTCTCTTGGCTCAGTGGAGCCATTTCTTGGTGTATTTGGAAAGTGTCCCGACAAAGGCATGAAAATACAGAGATTTGGCATGGGATGGTTCTTGAACTGGTTTGACAACTTGCTGGTTCATGGAGGAAGTGTGGCAATTCTGTTGCTTTGGGACCAAATAATTTTCGGTTCAATGTGTTCTGCACCAGCCTGAACATATGGAATATTGGTGTTGCTCCCATAGTTAGGCTTTCTTTCCTGCAGGATCACACTGTGTGTTGTATTGGCACCATCTGTCTCTATTTTAAATATTTAGATTAATGGTCTAACACTAATCCAATGTCTCAAACTATTAATTCCTCTGGATGTGTAGAGAAAGACAAAGAAAAAATTATTTCCTCCAGGAAAACTTGCTGTAATTTGATTTTTCACTTAAAATATTTTTTAAATTGGGGCCAAATACTTTGATGCAGTTGGAGCAAGCGAAGTGTTCAGACGTGAATAATCCATGAATATACATAATAAATCATACTTAATTACATTTTGATGTCTGGATAGAATCCAGTATGTTTTTTCAAGTCTCATAGGGAAACTGCACAGGCCATTTATGCATCATTTCATAAATTGTTTCACCACCAGGCCTCATTCTGGTTTTCAGGCATGTTTTAAAGTTGACATCACTTGTTAAGACCAGCACTGCTTTAGAGGGAACACAGATTTTGATATAAAAGCACGAAAGAATAATCCAATGAAGATTCACTTAGTATATCTGAGAATATTCCCCCTCTTCTTGGGTTTTTCTTTACTTACAATGTAAGAAATTTAATCCATTAAGAGCCTGATACTTAATATGTTATATTTGGTAATCTTAAATGCAACCTCTAACTTTATGGAAGTACAGGTATAAAATTTACTGATAATTTTTCATCTGCAGAATATCAGCATCATATCTTGAGTGAGTGTGGTACTCGACTGTTATAATTTGTTAGCATTTAAGAATCAAAAGGCATAGCTGTCCTGAAGAATGAATTTGTCATCTGTCTGCAGTGTGCACCCACATACACACCTTTTAAAACATATAATGCAGTCCCTTAATGATATACAAACCTATTCTACCTTTTTTGCTTGCTCCTTTGCTTGCTCAGTCATTTTTTGGGATTCAACCTTCAAAAATTTGACCTTTAATTAGTTATTACTTGTCTTCTTTGCCATAGTAAGTACCTCATTTTCTGTGGTTGCATAAATAGGTGAAGTTAATGATTTCAATTATATTTCCAGCTAGGACAAGAATAAAATCCAGAGGAAACGAGTTAATTTTTTTAAAGAATAAAAGTCATGATATATAAACACATTGCTACTTTAGCACTTTACTAAATGCATTTATGTGATGTAGAAATATTGTGGGAATATATTTGTCTTAGCCTAAAAATCAGACATTCTTTTCAGACACTAATTTGCATGAATATTTGGTAATTATGACATGCTTACTTAGCCTTGCTAAGATAATGCTTTGGTTTAGTAAAAAATGTTATTTTCTTACACAAGTATCTTCCTTCACTGCAAGAGACAACAAATTAATTCAGCTTTGTTTTTCATGCAGGCCTGCAGTTCCAAACAAGTTTAATAAGGTAAATCTAACTGAACCCATATCAGGAGTGTTTTGGAAATGGATGCTAAACCATGAAAATTATATTTTTCTTTTTGATTATTGGTCATAAATCTAAATTGGTATTAGGTAAATATTGCTGCTGACTCCAAACTATGTGAAGTCTTGAAAAAAGATGTCTCCTCTGAAGTATTTAGACATCCATGTCATAAGTACAGCCATCTCTTCGGCCAATTACTTCCTTCAGTGGGCTCCTGATCTCCAAAAATATTTGGTTTCTTAAGTGAGGCATAGCAGTCCTTCTCCCTCAAGGCTTTCCTGTCTTTGCCATTGGTGTCAGCAGAGCATTGCTGAAAGGCTCAACTGTTTATTCCTCTTTCCCACTGTCCGTATTTTTGTGATCCCTCACTGAACAAATTATTTCTCACACAGTTTGATATCAAATTTCTGAACCTACACGGAGTTTCGTTAGTTTTGCTGTGACAGAAACTTCTTTTTGGTGTTTTACACAATATAGGTGGTTTTCTATTTGGTATTATACACATTATTGAAATAGCTTGCAATGAAAATGAAGTTTCATCAATCACAAATGGTCAAAGTTGGATTGCATAATCTAAAAACATTACTTTAAAAACACACTTTTACCACTTTGGAGTAAAGAAAAGTTGAAACTGGGAAAATAATGATTGGTAATATATGGATATATTTGAGGGCCCTAGAAAGTATATGATCTGGAGGCCACTTGCATCAGTAACATCTTTGGTGGCAGCAAGGATGGTGGAGGAAGAAGGAAGCTGGGAAAGCAGGCTTATCTTCTATTGTGAGGCAGAACATAGGCTATTAAATAACATGGGTAGTTCCAATATGAATAATTTTCATAGATATTTTTCACTTCAGCAGTGTTTGACCAGATTTTTGTCATGATTTGTTTGATAAATACCAACTGTTTAATTTTATTTGGATGGAAGATTCAGTTAAACTTAGTTTTGTGAAAGAAATATAGATCAGATAAGTATCTATATTCATTCTGTTTCTGTCGAAAAAAAAGAAATAAAATATATTTTTGTTAAATGATGAAATTTATGTGACAGCTTGTGATTCTTTTTTTATTCCATGTGCTTTTGTTATTGCAAAAACAAGGTACTGCTTTGTTATTTTTGTAGTTCTTTTTTAACTGTAGCTGCTCAAATGTAATGTTATCAAAGTCTTACTAAGTGGTAGAGGTTTAACCTAAAATATTTGTGCATGAAAGTAGTGCTCACTTTCTGTCAAAATATGAGACATGAGGTGACTGTCCTGAGTTGAAAGAATTGTATTAGCCTCCTTTTGACACCATTGGCTTTGTTTTGTCTCATCAAGCTCATTATAGGTACTTATGCTTTCAAAATATTAGAAAAGTGCATTCTCTGAAGAAAAGTGTCCTCTTGCAGTGTTCTAGGAGTAGCTGACTGCATCATCATCATCATCATCATCATCATCACGCTCCTGGTTCCTCACCCTCACCATGTGATAAACCGACAGCTTTGGTCCCTGTCTCGGGATCCTGGGGACCATCCTGGGCTTGGACAGTTCTGCCAATAAAGTTCTGATTATAAAGGAGGTATTGAGCAGACCACTCAGGCACAGTGTGTAGTTTTGTCCTAGCTAGTAGATGACTTTGACCTACTAGAACTTGAGCTGACTAGCTTTTGTGTTTAGGCACTGTAATGATGCATGGGAATATCAGCCTGATATCCCAAGTTTCAGCACTGAGTCCTGCTGTGAGTCCCTCTGTTTGCCAAGCTGACTTTGTTTATGTTTGTATCCGATAAGTTTTAAGTGTAGGGCCAGATCCAAACATTTAGGCATTTGATAGTCCAGTGTCAAAGAGCCTACAGAGCTTGGATTAGTTAAAAAATTTAATAACTTAGGGTTTGGACCTAATGTCTAGTGCTTCAAAAAGACAACAGACTTCTGGTAAATGAGTCAAATATTTCCATTTGTCTTCTCTGCATGAAGTTCTTCATTACAGAGTATTTCTGCTTACATAGTTTCATTAAAGCAATGCAGTAATAGCTCAAGGTTACAAACTGTTGGAAGTCTCATGAGTTTTAAAATTCCAGAGAATGTCAGTAATTTCACGAATATAAGCCACACCTTTTTCATTGAAGAATCCAGCCTACCCCAGTGGTGCGGCTTATATTCAGGTGCGGCTTATCTATGGACAAATCCCAGCGAAACGCCAACCCGAAGTGAGAGCCGGCCAAGCAGAGTGGCAAGGGGGCGGGCCAGCCCCTGTACCACCAGGAGCCGCTGGGAGTGTGGGACCGCCAGGAACGGGGGCTGGAAATGTGCGGAGCGGCCCCTGTGCCGCCGGGAGGTGCTGGGACCGTGGGACCGCCAGGAACGGGGGGTGCGCAAGGGTGGGCCGGCCCCTGCCGCTGGGAAGCCGGGCTGTGTGGGGCAGGGCCAGAGCGCCCTGCCCCCTCTGCTGTGCGGAGTTTAAAAAAAAAAAAAAAAAAAAAAAAAGGCACGGTTTATATTCGGGTGCGGCTTATATATGGACAAATCCCGTGGTCTTCCCAGCTACCCGGAAGTGCGGCTTATATTCAGGTGTGGCTTATAATCGTGAAATTACTGTAACTATTTTCTTTTCTTTACTTCTTTTTTTCTTCTTTCTTCATTTTCTTGGAATGATTTTTTTCTTTGTTTATTTTTAAGAATTTTACTCAAAGGAAGTCAAATATATTAGACTCCACTCTTAACCATGCACATGCCAGCATCTTCAGTTCTCTCACACCAGTTTTCAGACAACCCAGTTGGCATTTTTTCCTATCAGTCATTCTAAAAAAAAATGCCTTACATTTACATTATTCCATATCCTAGGCTGTAAAAAATTAATATGAAGTCAAGATTCAAACTATATTCAAAACTTTTAAATAAAGACTCTATTCATTTTTTGCTGACCTTTAAAATTGTGTGCTTAGTGAATTAAACAGAAGAAGTGCTTTACTATCAGAGGAACAGTTTGATGCTGAGTGTTCTTTAAAATCATCTCATTTACATCAGTGACTAAACCTGGCCTTTTTCCCTGCTCAATTCAATTAAGTATTTTGAGCTGAAATAATATATCTAATGGAAAATTCATGGTAGCTATCTTTCAAAATGCTATTCATACTTGGAAAATAAAAGTAATGCAAAAAAGGTAACTAATTTCTAATATTAAAACCACATTTAGCAACTTTGAAAGAAAATACTAACATTCAAACTTCGAATAATTCTGAGTGTGTGATGTATTTTGTTATATCAGAAACTGTTTTGAAAAAACTACAGAAATGCTCTGCAGTCTCATTTACTTAGTAAAAAAAGATCTACCTTAGACTGTCAGGTCTCCTGCAAAATTATCAAGTGAGATTTGATAATCATAGAGGAAAATGTCTGAACTAATATCTTCATTTCTACCTCTTTACAGTTTTACCTCAGATCATTTCTTAATTTAGTGCACTGGGCAGGAGATTTCACTCTTCCTCAGCTTGATTACATGAATTTTGGCAATAATCTTCGGATGTCTATATGCATGTGCATGTAGTATGTATTTTATAGCAAAAAGCTTCAATTCTTCTCTAAATAATTGTATTTATTTACCAGATATTAAACTCTTTGTCCTCTGATTTAAAACGTCAGTGAGGATGTATTCATTGTGCCTTTTAAAGATATTTCAGTTAAAAAATATCTGCATTTAGCCTGTCCCAGGGTTTTATTTTTGCTTATAGTGCCCTCACCTGTAACTTAGGGCCAACTGCAGAACTTTAGAAGTAAAAATAGCTATTTTTTCTTTGAATCATAGCCTGTCTTGTTTTGACAGTCAGAAACAGCTAATGTGTTCCAGCTGACTTGTAGTAGTTCGCAATATTACACTTGACATATTACTGTGGCTTATAGTGTACCCTAAACACAGCTTACTTTTATGTCAAACGTCAATTGTGTGTTTTCTCTAGAATGGAACCTGCAAACCCTAATGAAGCAATTCGTTCATATTTTAATTTCAAATACTGTTCTTGATTCAATCTTTTTATCAAGTTGTGGGATACAACAGATCAAAATATAAAGCAACTAAGGTAGGGGGAAAAAAAATTCAGTGTAGTGTAGCTGTATTTTTGCTGCTTTTTTATTTTTCCTTTTCTCACTTCTATCACCTTCCCAAGTAAAATGTCTCTCCAGAGCTCACAAGAATAATAAGCACACCTTTCAATAACAAACTTCATTAAGGCAACTTTTCAGAAAAAAAGAAAACTAGGAAGGATAACCAATTTAGTCTGAAGCCTTTAATCTGCATTTTTAAAAATGCAAGAACATATAGAATAATTCTAATAGTGATCATTTATATCTGAACACAGACTTGGAACTGGATAGGGCTGTAGGATGTGAAGCAGGTACAATTTTCTCATTCTCAAGTTATCTCAGTTTGGTACACAGACAAATAGAGCATTGGACACTTCAGTTTGCACTCTGACTCCCAGTTTGGTACACAGATGCAAGATGATATGTGATAAGAGTGCAGATTTTTTTTTTCTAATTCCAGATCTGGCTTGCTTTTCTTTGACAGGGGAATTTGAATCTGGCAGGATCTTACAGTACTGGGTTCCCAGGATCCCTTTTTTGGGGCAACTTTTCTCTCTACAGAGATTTTCTAGGCTATGGGTCTGGAAAACACCAACCCACATTGCTAATCAGGCTACAGAAGCAACTGGGGGCAGAATTGTGGAATGCCAGGTGAAAATAAAAAAAAAAAAAATCTTGCAGTGTTGTTTTTTAAGAAGAAAGTTTTCATACAAAAATTCAAGATTTTGATCTGATGAGAAATAGTGTAAGGTGAGAAGTGTTATAATGAGGACTGAGCCTACAGATCAATCACTGGAATTGAAAGAGTTCAGATTTGTACAAAATTTGCAGGCAGATTTCTTTAAGTATGTTTTCCAGCCAGGACTTGACTGTAATTTAGGGATGCTCTTGACTAACTCTTTCTCTGAAGCTGAAACCTGTATCCTGTAAATCAAAGATTGCTCTCTTGCATATCTGCACATTCACTTTCCCTTCTTCTCTTCTATACAAAATCACACTTCCATTCATTTTCTTCATACCAACCTTAGTATTTCACTTACAAATTTCTGCCCTGTCAACAGTGGAGTATATAAACTCTTCTTGTGCCTGATTAGACAATAGAAGGTTGTGATTAAGGACAAATAAATGATCTTCACACAGATACATTTCAGGGAGGCACTTCAGGGATTCAGGAGAATGGATAAGTGGAATATTATTTGCATTGCTTCCTGTCTGCTTTCTATATGTGTATGAGTATTTATGCATGGTTACTCTTCTCATCTAATACCACTGTGTCTTGGGCCAGGACCCCACTGTGCTGAGGCTGTTCCAGACAGTCTTTCCCTGTCTGAAAGCCAAAATTAATGGGATATGTGGGATCACAGCCAATCTAAATTTAGTTTTCACCACATGTATTCCACTGCCACAAATAATTATTTAAATTACTCCGCCCCCTCTTTTTTTTTTTTTCCCTTTTTTACCTCAGACATTAACATTATGGTACAATAGCTGGACAATGAAAAGTCAGGATATATTTATTAAGGACAGCTTCTTCAAGAAATATTTATTTTGTAATTTTTTTTACTGAACTTAGGTAGTTCAAAAAGTCTTTTTACATCTTCCTTATGAGCTAATTTCAATAAGCAACTATTCCATTAAATATCAGTTGTTATGGCTATCTTCCTCAATGTTCATTCCAGTCATTCTTATTTTGTTTTTGAAAACTTGAGGTTATTTTAGAAATTATTTATAAGCTGCTGATACCTAGTTTATGTATGATTTATTTATTAAACTCTGGTAATCTGTATGGGTACAGCTGATGGAAAAGGGCTCAATGATTTTTACTGTCCTGTGGTATGACTGACATAATAAACTTTGGGCAAGGATTTTGGGTTGCCTTCCAAAAGGGGGATTATCAGCCTTTGCAAGTGTTGGTGGGCAGGTTGTTACCCTAAAAATATTGCCTCAGGAGCCTTTGACAGCCTTGGCCTCAGTCAAGAGGCTCAAATCTGGGGTGATAAACACATGGACATTTGCTAGGAGAGCAAGCTTCTTGTTTATGTGATGGAAGAGTTGAGGAGTTTCTTTGGAAGTTTCTTTCAAATTGTTTTAGAAATTATTCACCAGAGCAAGCCAAGTATGATTTCTCTCCAAGAGACATTTTAAAAAATGAAATTAATTTGCAAGCATCCAGTTTAAGAACAAGATATTTTTTCATAGCTAAACACATACACCAAAAAATCATATTCCTTTGGACTTAAATGTGCAATAACAGTGGATTTTGTATGCCCACGTGTGTCTGCCATTGTAGCTACAACTTCTATAATGTGTCGTTGACAGGAACAGCCAATGTTGATATTTTTTGAGGTGCAGCAAATATTTTTTCTTCTTTTAATAACCATTGTGACAGCTAGCCTACAGATAACCTCCTGCTGAATATTTCTCTAAGGGCATGACTGTAAGATAACCTTTTAAGAGCATGACTCCTTTTCTGACAAGTCTCCAGCAAGTAACAGCTTTCTTTTAAAAAAGACAAGAAAGCCTAAAAATCTGATTCTGGAAATATGTAAGAAACTTTTATTTGTTTTTCCTTTTCAAAAGTAAACTTATTCTTTTTGATAAATCAAAATTAACATGGTAGTAAGATTTAGCCTTCCATTAATTTAAGTCTTAACTAAAAATTTTTTAAGGCTGAAGCAATTTATTTCATGCTTTTATAGAATGTCTGGCAAAGGATTCTGACATGGAAATCACATCAGACACAGTACCTGCATTCACAGTACTTTCGTTGTATCAAAGTAATGCATTTCAGAAAAACACTGGAATAGTTAATAACATTCTTTAAGAACCAATACATTCTGATTTTTATCTCCCTTTGTGAACAAATAGATTTGAATTCATCTACTTCTGTTTCTGATTTGTTTGACTGTCCTTCCTTGGACATGGTGCTATGTGATGACCAAATAAATTGGCAGATTAACTTTTGCCAAGGATATGCAGGGGACTTCTGCCTACTTTTTAGGGCTTTAATTATATTTGCTTGCATGTTCCAAGAAAGTTTAATTTTCCAGCATACTTATGTACAGTTTACAATGTGGCACTGCCTTCTGAAAATAACAACATATCCTTTCTTTCCCCCTCACTTAAAAATGAGAAATTTCTTATTCAAAGTAGAATATTGCAGTTTTACTGTGTAAGTTTTGATGTTTAATTTACCACAAACCAATCTCAGCTATAGCTTCTTACAGAAGGAAATAGTTTTCTCCTGGGTATAACTTCTATGTCAAGGTAGCATGTTTTAGGTAATAACATCTCATAAATATATCTGACTTACATAAATGCAGTTATTTTGTAAGCAATCCTTAGCAGAACCCATTCATTAATAATAAACTGAAATTATCAAATCACAGAATCACTGGGTAGGAAGAGACCTTCAAGATCATCGAGCACATCATGGCCTCACACCTCAACTAAACCATGGCACCAAGTGCCACATCCAGTCTTTTTTTAAACATATCCAGGGATGGTAACACCACTACCTTCCTGGGCAGACCATTCCAGTACTTCATCACTCTTTCTGTAAAAAACTTCCTCTTAATATGCAAGCTATATTTCACTTGTTGCAGCTCAAGACTGCGTCCTGTTGGTTGCTGCCTGGAGAAAGAGACCAACCCCACCTGACTACAAACACCTTTCAGGGAGTTGTAGAGTGATAAGATCACCCCTGAGTCTCCTTTTCTCCAGGCTGAACAAGCCCAGCTCCCTCAGCCATTCCTCACAGGGTTTGTGTTCCAAGCCTCTCCCCAGCCTCGTTGCCTCCTCTGGATGCACTCAAGCATCTCAGTGTCCTTCCTGAACGGAGGGGCCAGAACTGGACACAGCACTCAAGGTGAGACCTCACCAGTGCTGAGTACAGGGGAAGAATGACCTCCCTGCTCCTGCTGGCCACACTGTTCCTGAGACAGGCCAGGAGCCATTGGCCTTCTTGGCCACCAGGGCACACTGCTGGCTCATGTTTCATCACCAGCACCCCAAGGTCCCTTTCTGCCTGGGCACTGTCCAGCCACACCATCCTCAACCTGTAACACTGCAGGGGGTTATTGTGGCCAAAATGCAATCCCTTTCAATTGCCCTGACACTCCTCAATCTCATCACTGCCAGCCTGGAGTATCAGCAATGGGTAATAATCCGATGGCTGAATCAGCCCAGGGTAATATCCCGTACCCAGGCTCCAGAGAGGCAGCAGGCATTCTGATCAAATAAAAAACTTTAAATCTGCCCATTAAACTTCCAGTGGTTTGGAAAAAACCAAACCCAAAAGTAAATTACCAGACAGGTGTGCTAATTGCTAACCCACTGATGCCAAATTTTGAGCCAAAAGTTCAGAGAACCATTGTGTGTTTTTTGCCAGCTAAATTTCTACATGTGTAACTCTGACAGTATTCCACTTCTCTGTGGAAATGAAATAGCCCCACTTAATGGTTAATCTCACTATCATCTGAGTGTTTAAATCCGTTGTTTACTTTCAATTTTTCTGCATACAAGTTTAAAGAAAACCTTTCTTTTAATGCTTTAGTTCATGTTATCCACAAAAATTTTTAAACTAAACGTTCTTGATTTGTGTGCATTTCTACATTTTGTGTAATGAAAAATCTCAATGAACTGTCTAATGGAAGTCTTTGACATATCTTTTAATTCATAAGGTATTGTGAGGGAGCTCAAAGGTAAGATATTCTCACACAGTCATCAGTATGTGTGAAGCCATCAATTAGGTGTAAATTATCTTTATTCCCCAAAATGCATAGTGCAGGAGTGTCTTTTTGAATCTTTAGCTGAATAAGACAGTTCTTCACTTTCTTTTGAAAAGTTGTTTGCAGTTTTTAATTCTTTTAAAATTACATTACCTTACATTATCATAAACATTTTTATTATTTTCAGGAAATATCCCTCAAATGAAAATTTATTTTGGTTCTTAGGCTGTTTAAATTAGATGTATGCAGAGTCTTTTAAACACTGGGTTTATTTCTCATGGGATGCCTCCCCTCATTCATTTTATATAAATACAGCTTGAGTTGACTTTAGAAAGTCCAAACACTTTCATCTATGCTTCAGCCTGAGTGTAAATTTCTTTAATGAATATTTGGACTCAAAGTATTTAAGAAACAAAATAAATATCTTAAAAAAAGAAAGTATATTTATATATATATAAGGGCTATAGCAAATTAAGATTTGGTATTATTTTAAAGTGATATTGTAATAAACATTAAAAACAACTATACTAACTTATATTTTTAAACCTCTTTTCTGACTTATCCTATATATTTATTTTACAAAAATGGAAAACTATTTCCTTCATGGTTTTTAGTAACTATTATTATGTCTTCTTCCTTCCTTACAATTCCTCTGCTACCTTCTCTTTTTTGCCCTACTTTTATTTACATTACTTAAGACAAATTCAGTATTACTACTTCATACCAGGCTGGTGTTTGGGGTCCAGGCATTTAAAATCACACCTTTTTTGAGGAAATGCCACAAGTTTTCTCATCAGTGAAGCGTTTTCTTATAAAGGACATTTATTTCAGCATATGTAACTTTTGGACACAAATATCTAATTAATTTCATTAAACTAACCATATAACATGCCCTGATCCACCACAACAGAAAAGCAGAAACCATGTACAAAGAAATATTTTATTATCCTTTTCTGAAATAGCAAGCGACTCTTCCCCAACTGCCTCAACAGAGATAAACATTTTTAAACACATTCAAAATAAATTTGAAGTACTGTAATTGGCAGCTGTTTTGGGTCTGATCTATCAAAATCATTGACAGTTTGCCATTGATTCCATGAAAAGTCACTTCATTAGTACTATCACTGTAATAAAAAATAAGCACTTGTTATGAAGTGGGCTGGTATGAAAGAGGTTTTCAACATTTTAACAAATAGAAATATGCAGTTTCTGTGTCTCTCACAACCCACTCATTGAATCTGCATCTTTGAAATAACTGGGGAAACAGGTCAGTGAACAATTTAAGACAATTGTAGAATCATAAAGGTTGGAAAAGACCTCCAAGATCATTGAGTTCAATCTCTGACCAAACAGCATCACATCAACTACACCACAGAACTAAGGAACATGTTATTTCTTTAATACTTCCAGGGATGATGCCTCCATCGTTTGCCTGGGCAGGACATTTCAATGCTTCCTTCTAGTGAAGAAATTCTTCCTGATGTCCAGCCTGAACTTCCTGTGGCACAGCTTGAGGACATTTCTTCTTGTCCTGTACCTCGTAGCTTCAGAGAAGATCCCAAACCCCACCTTGCTACAATCTCCTATAAATTATCTGAATTCCTAAGTAGGTTACTAAAGCCAGTCATTTGCTACACAAGGAAAGCCAAGATAGGACCACAGAGCCACAGGTGTCTGCAGGACTTGTCCTGTGGAATGACACTTTTTGTGCCTAGTATCAGTGAACGCCAGTCCAGAGGTCAAATCTTAAAGGCCTTGTGCTGCAGAAATCATGGCAGACTTGGGCCAGACTGCTCTATATTTTCTCAGAAAGGTGAGATTGCATGCAGGGTAAATCAAAATAATTTGCTTTAACATTTATTCTATAGCTTTGTTTTCTAAATGTAACTGAGTAGCTGAACAAAATGCTGCACCATAAAAGAATATTTGTGAACGTAATACAATAGTCTGAAAATTCCTTGAGTCCACTGCATGTCCTTTCTCTCTGTATAGAAAGTCACTGTATGTCCCTGGCATTGACTTTGAAATAACCCAACTATTTGCATGAAATACTGTCTCTTTACAAAAAACCTCAGGAACATTCGTTAAAGTAGCTTTCCATTGATTTAAAAAATGCAACTCAATTATTTTAAATATTTATGAAGTCCTTCTGATAGAATATGACAGTCATAGGCTTCCAGTAGCACTTCTGCTAACAGTTGCCAGACTAACATGCAAGCTTCAGAAGCTCAAGAATGCAAGGCAACCAGCTCTTGCAGACAACTAGACATTTTAAGAAAATATACCAAGCTTTTTTAAAGCCATTCTTCTGGAAGGATTTAGGTTCTTTTGGGGTCTCACATTCCTCTTCTTTGCCCTCTAGCACTGTTACAACATAGTGAGCAGGATCAATATGAATATCCAGCAGATTAACCTGCTAAAACTAATTCTATTTTTCCTATTGGATGTGTGAGCTGCTCTTACTTCCCCAAAAGCTATTGGTCACTGGAAGAGAGAAGCAGTGCTCAACTAAAGGAGCTGGAGAATTAGTGGATAGATGAAACTGAATTCAGGAACTGAATATCTAAACTGACAAAAAGCAAATGCAGAGAGAAATGTTCTCTTGGTAAGACCTTTCATTTCCACAGAAGGACCGTATCTTCTGTGACCAGGAAATTGCATTTCTGTCCCTCTAATCACTTTCAAAACAAGAGATGGATCCCTATTCTTGCTCTTCATTGCTGAGATCTACTTATTGTCCCTTCCAGAACTTCAAAGCTGAGGATAAGTTGCATAAGAGGGGAGAAGTTGTCTGAGCATCTTCAGTGTCTTGGTGGGAGCATTCACTGACTAATCACTGATAATGCTTTTGTGCATCTTGCTGACATCGACATGGCAATCAGTTTTGCTTCTGCTACACTATTATATGCAATAAGTGCGTATGGAATGGTTATTGGAGGAATGGCTAGATGATCTCAGGACAACTGTCAGCCTTTTAGTTTGTAGCTCTTGGGTTTTTTAATGGTTGAGACACCTACTGTGAATCTTTCTCATAAAAATGGCTTCTAACACAGTCATCTGACAGGATTCCTTGAATTTACACCATTTGTCTAAAAAATATTAGGAAAAAAGAAAAATTTGCGGGCTTTCTGCTAACTAGAATATAATTCTTTTATATGCTAATATATTAAACTCTGTGTTCAGATAAAATTTTGTTTCCACAACAGGGAAACAGCGTCAAAAGACAATTCCTTCTGCATCTAAAAATATTGTGGGTATTTGTTTTATGATATTCAAAATAATGGCTGCTATTGCTAACTTTTTATAGGCAGCATGGGCAGTTGAGATTTTCACTAATGACCAGCAAATGAGATCCCTTGATTTTTGTGTATCTAATTTAAAATTCATTTTAAAGCAATGCCAACTTCCCCTGTAATAGATTGCAGAGTAGTGATTCCATTGGTCCCTTTCAAGCATTTTTTCTTGTAATGTTTGTCTGTTTAACTGAAATGAAAATACTTAGGTTTTTCATGTGACTTTTAAACATGAAATTTTACTGGTATTAGAGTGCAAAGGCAGTATCCTTGTCAAGCAAAAATATTTTGTGAATAAAATTTGTTTCATCTGTAGTTCCTTGTCTGTGTTAAAAAAATAATATTTTAGTTCCTTTCTGCAATAGTGCTATAAACTACTCTGGAACTGTTTGGTTTTTTTCACATGGTATGTACAGCCAGAGCCTTTTCTGGAGGCTCAGAACTTTCTTTGTTACTTTAAACATTGGATTTATTTAATTTCTCCTGCCATGGTGCAGAGCTAGCACAGGTTAAAATTATGTTTATTTTTAAAAATAGCCTCTGCAGTTATAGATTTGCTCACTTTGGACTGTAGCTAGAGATACATAGATGTCTATATAGATAAAGATATCTTAGCTACATGTCTCTTGCAGACAGGAGGGGTTTGGGAATGGCAGTTTACAAACCAGGCAATGAGAAGGGAAAATCTCTTTCTTCTGTTCAGGCTGTAGCAAATACCTTCTCAGAGAGTAGCAGGTAAGTTGGTGGCCTTGTAACAAAAGGAAGAGAGATTTCCTGGCTTTCATTTGCTATTGATAGGACAGTTCTTTACCTTGCCCAGTGAGTACTTGGTCTGAAAATCCCTTAGAGGGTGGGTGAATAATTTACAGGATTTAGAATTCTGAAGGGAAAGGCAAAGATTGGGGGTAGAGGGAAAAAGCAAGAGAGGGCAAAGAATTGGAGGCAGAAGGTAGTGAGACAGAAAACCCATTCAGTAATTTCTGCCCCTGTTAAGGACTGGGAGTATGTCTGATGGCATGTGATTCACAAAGATTAATAACTCAGGTGATTAATAAAGTATTTCCAAATTTACCAAGAGCAAAATAATCCTCAAAGGTTAGTTATCATTCTTATTGCTCAGGATAGTAAAAAAGTAAAATAAAAACAAATCATTACTATTGTTCCTTAATCCCTGAGATCTTCTTACAATGAGTTTAGCATGTCCAGATGTTCTACTGAAAATGACTCCTTAAAGATTTGAATGCAGTTATTTCCACAGGAAATTATTTAGCTAAAATAGATGCAGCTAATTAATTTTAATTTATCTCTGTACTTTTCATGTGAATATCTTCCTACTGTATCTACAGAAAGTTGTGACATTTGTGACAATATAAACACAAAGTTGACTGTATTAAACAAATCTATCTGCTGTTTCATATCAGTATAGGTCTTTTCCCACCTAAGCAGTTCTATGATTCACCACACAAATGCCACTAGGCCAACTGCAGCTAGACACGACATGAGCATTCCAAGGCAAAGCAGCTTCACCCTGCTTCATGCCTTCTCTGATTTCTGGTCTGAACCTGACCTTCAGCAGAAAAAAATAGCTTCTGCCATATCTCTCTCTTTCCTGGGGAGAGAGAGACAGTGGTCCAGAAAAAAAGAAGAGGAATAGTTAGCAAAATACAGTATTGAAAAAGTGAAGATAACACATCTGCAGGCTAGAAAAAATAGGTTTGTTAAATCTTGACCTGGACTATGAAAAAGAGGTAGCTATTGAACTTAAATCAAGATCAGAGAGCTCCTTGTAAGAAGCTGGATGCAAAAAAATGGCCTGTTGTACCAAAACTCTTGAATGCTTCCCTCTCATTTCAGCTAATTCTTAAGACCACAGATTTATTTATAATCAGTAGAGGGTGGTGAGTTTTCTCCAAAGTCTTGGTGGGTGTTTGTCTCCTTTGGACAAGTTGATCCATGTAGAAGGAACCTAAATTTCAGACTTCTAGTGATGAAGTTTAGGTGATCTCAGCCTAATTCTTTGCATCTTCTGTTATTATAAATCTGTATAAGCCACAAATCTGAATCCTCAAAGAGTTCTTAATGCTTTTATCTGTTATATGCACTTTTCTGCATGATCTCCCACTCCAGATTCACCGTGTTTTCTTAGCAATGTTTCTTTGATTAGCTGAAGATTTATTAAGGGGTCATAATAAACATGAGGGTTTTTTCAAAAATTTGAGTAATATTAGCACTGTTTGGAGCTTGATTTGAATCAATATTACACAAAGAATAAAGGAATCATCACAATCTGTAGTGAGGAAACTGTAGTACATAATAATGGGTTTTGGGTGAGCTTGAGCACTATTGTTGCTCTTTGTGCCATCTGCTGGTTAGAGAGCAGGGAAAGGGGAATAGGACATTTCTCTCTCTAATGTCCAGCTTCTGAATGAGATTGCATTACCTGGCTTTTTTGCTTGTTGTTTCCCATAAAATAACAAGTAGTTTCAATTGTCAAGTTATTAGTTAAGACAACATTACAATTGAATCAGACTTATATGATTTTGGCTTTTAAAGTACATGGCTTTTAAAGAACACATACTGATTTCTTTTTTTTTTTTTTACTCACAAAATTTTGATTTTATAAATGTGTGGTCAAGGGTGTTTCTTTCTTTATTTGCCACGGTATGTGGGCAGAAGTTAAATAAGGAAATTGAGTCTAATTGACAGTAATATTGAATGTATCAGAGAAAAAACAGCTCTTAATCTTTTAAAATATACCTACTGTTCTTCAGAGTTCATTTTCTTTCCTGTGTTAATAATTGTAATTACATCAAAACTAAGACTACATGGACACCACTGAGAATATGATCCTATTTATACTGAAGTTAGGTAGTCTGTATAGTTTAATTTCTATTAAAGGATATACAGCTTTGTGCTCTGCATCAAAATTTTACAAGTATTCTGATGCTGGCAGCAGCACTGATGTCCTCCTAATATTTTGCATGGTGGGAGAAAGCCATTAGTGGGATGGATAGGTGATGAAACCAGAAATGTTTGGCATCTGGAGATCACCAGTGGGCTGCAGGATTTGCCTTGTCACAGCTGTCACAGAGGCTCAGTCCTTACAGGAGATACCACAGATACACAGCAGTACAACATTATGGGAGTACTTCAGTGGTTTCCAAAGGAAAGCTGTGCCACAAAGGAGAGAATAAGATTTGGTTATAAGGGAGCTAAAACAAAATAATTAACAATTCAAAAACAACACAGACTGGATCTCGACAGTGTGCAAAGGTTGTTGTTCTGTGGTAGCAATACAAAGTTAACAAAGCCAAAGTAATGGAGCAGATAAAAAAGAGGATTACTGGTGCTGCCTACCAAATAGAGAAAATATTTTTTAGAAAAATTAAGTTTGTTTTCATTAATATAAATTTGAAAATTGAGTATCCACAAGGAGATCTTGAAAAAATAGAGGCTCCTTTTTTGCTTGCACTTCTGTGTTTATCTGGAGCAGAGCAACCCAGAGCAGGGCAGTATCTCTAGCCTGCCTTTAAATTCAAATGAAGTTAAAATTCATTTTCTCAAGGCAATGTCAACATGTGCTGAGAATGAGCAAACTTGTGTATTGGGTCTTAGCTGAATAAGTATAGTGCTTAATTTTATGGCAGAACTGCATCAAGAATATTTTTTAATAGTTGTCTTAGTTCAATGAACAAAATTAGCATAAAGCTCATACAAAAGGCTGATGGATTATATAGTATTTTAATGTAAGAGGCTTTAATATGGAAATATTCTTTCAAACTCAGAGTGTGTGAAAATGGCTGATGCTTTTCTTTTTTTTTCTGAATATGTATTAGAAGCTGTGAGGGTTTTACAACTTAGAGCGTCTCAGATTTTCATCTAATACTTTCATTTCTCTTCCTCGCTTCCAGACCAAAAGACCATCATTGGCAAGAATCGTGCCACTTATCTGCAGAGAAATAGTGGGGAGATAGCCAGCTCTTATCACAGAGAATAGATGCTCACACTATTATTAATTTCTTCTAGCTAGATAATAAATCTGCAGTTACTTGCCTCTCAGCTATAAGGTCACTATGGGAGCCCCTCAGTGCAAAAAATACATGTGCACCAAATTTTGTTATTATGTTAGAATTTTGATTAAGTATAGTCAGAAGAGAAAGGAGATCTGTCTTGAGATGTGTTCAGGCATCACATCAGAGCTACAATACAAAATATTAAAGTTCCAGCATGTATAACTGAATGCATGAAAGGTGGTAATCCCTGATAATTTATATTGTTACAGTGCCTCACATTATAACTGTTTTACATAATCTTTTAATTAGCAACCTTGCTGGCTTTTGTGAGAGAATTTAAATGGCCTAAAGATTTCTGATGAGCATGAGCGTTATAAGCAGGAAAAAAAGAGAACATCCTGGTTATTTCAGCTGATGCTGGAATACAGAAAGCCTGTTTAAAATAGCTACTTATTAACTACTGAAAACTGATAACTTTTTTAATAGCTTTAAAAATTTCTATTCTAAAAAGCTTATCTCAAACTTTTTTTTGTTGGTATAAACCCTTACAGGAAGCATCAGAGAGCATTTGAAGCATTTCAGAGAGGCAGAATTAGGCTTAGGAATCTAAATCTAAAAGCTACTTTAAAGACCTGTGGAAGAGGAGTGGGGTCTTGCATTCAGCAGCTGAGAATCTGTGTTGGGGAAATGCCTGTACATGCAGGGTGCTGAATTACACATTTAACTGAGACTCTGTCACAATTCATGTCAAGGTAACTGTCTTATGAAGGGGATTTTCCCAGAAAATCCACTAGTCTGCCTTAATTTCTGCCTTAATCTCTTAATAATGAGAACAAAAGGTTTTTGTTTGGATTGAATCAGAAAAAGACACAGAGAGGCTTCTCCATGAATAATCACTCTATCTTTCCTTAGATATTATACTATTCCTTCTTATTTATTGTCAAAGTCATTAGTGATGACTGAAATTATTAAAAAATTTGCTCTAACTTCGTTATATAATTTATGTTATAGATTTCAGTAAGATCAGGTTTGTTGATTGGCAACAGTAAGATACTCTTTGAATTCTTTTTTCTTTTGTAAATAAGTACAAATTTTCTGGCAATTTTTATCACATACTATTATTTTCATAGAGAAAAAATGGCCAACTTATTTTTCAGTCTGCAAAAGAGATTTTTTCTTTTAGCTCAAAAAGACTTTTCTGTAACTTCATTTCTTTTCTTGATTATTTGGAATAAAGTAACAATACATTTGAAATTTGCTTAGATCACTAAATTGGTTGCACATTCTTTAAACAACAACTTCATTTATATTATTTTCTAGTTTCTCCCTCATTTGTTTGTTTTCACACATGTCAATATACATATATAAAGCGTTAATTCCTTTATCCTTGTAAAAAAATTGTGAGGACTTTTAAAGACACATTTTCTTATGCCCTTCCATCTTGTACCTATTTTTTCACTTGGATTCACTCCTGATAGGCTATCTGAAATTTTGTTTTCTAGACTCTGGTCTTACATTTCACCTTTGGCAGTGGGAAAATTGTGTGTGAATTATATATTTAATGTATAAATCTATGTCTTTGTAAAGCATAATTATTAAATAGATATTTTAAAGTAAAATTGTAAGAAATTATGCTCTGTGATGATCTTTGGAGAAAATTCTTGAGTCTGAGAACTAAATTGCTTAAGCTTTGTCAGGCAACTGCTGATATTCATATTAGAGCCTGTGTAGATCATTGATTGATTATCTTCCTTTGGAGGGAAAGCTAGAATGCCATGGTTCATAAATAAAGGGCATCAGAAAATAATATTTTGAAATATACTGGAAGTGGTAAAAATTGCCTGGGCTTCAGAAAATCCCACGTCATGTGAAACATGCAAGAAGCAGTCAAGGTTTAAATTGTCAACAGTTCCACATGTTTAAATGTGCTGACTTATAATCATAAATAATTTGAGAAATAAATTGTGCTCAGGCATCTTATGAGATAAAATACTTTTAATCCTTTCTTTGCATATATTTTCAGTTTAAAGATCCTGATGTAAAACAGAAGTGTTTTTCTGTCTTGGGAAAAAGAAAACCATCAGATTTAGAAATATCTGTATGTTGTTCAGATCTAAGTCTGCTGCTGTTGGTCATCTTTTTCATTTTTTAGATTAGGACATTTATTTTAAAAATGGTTTCAGTGCAAAGGTGATCTGCCTGCATCCAAGGCTTTAACAGTTAATTTAAAAAATGTGAGTGGCATCAAAGCACTATTATTTTGTATGACACAATAGCAAACAAAATCACCAAAAACTTACTTATATTAGAGATGTTTAGAGAATGGTACAGTACCCTATTCCATATGTGTAAAACTGCAACAGTAATTTTAAGCTTTCCTCTTTTCTTCACAATAAATTTTGATATGCACATTGTTTGTCTTCAAGCTCTAAGGCCCAGAAAGGATTGCTTTGTTTCTAGAGAGAGAATATTAGCAAAAGAGCTAAGGTTCACAGCAATTTGGCTGCCAGATTGTTCAGTTTCTAATGACTTCTGTTCTTCCTTGTCAGTCTAGCATAGCCAGAACCTCTCACTTATTATTTACAGAGCACAGTTTGGATTGCATCAAAGAGCTTCCACTCATCAAGCTGTTTCCTGGTATTAATTTAGCTCTTCCTCCCTACATCTGTGTCTAAATCAAGTTTCCATAGAGTTTAAACTAAGTCTGGAAATAAGTAAAAAAAAAACAAAACAAACAAGCCCTGAGGACTTGATTGATAAATTTTAATTTAAGTTTGTCTCTGTAAATAGAAGACCTACTTGAACGCAGAAGGCAAATGCAAGGGGTGCTTAGAGATTATTGGTAATAAATGTGTCCCAGGGGATTGAGTTTGAAGAGAAACCTTGTCCACAAGCAGTGAGCTCAGTTTGTTTTGATGTGGATGGCTTGGGAAAAGTGAGGTTTGGGAAGGGCAGTGTTCTGCTCGCTGGTGTCAAAGGCTGAGGTTGAAGAGCTGATGTGACTGGAAGAAGGTTTCAGAGTTTCTGAGTCTAGTCCAAGTATTCTGTGTTGCCTGTTCATGTACTGACTGATAGCCTCTGAGTCACTTTTATACACAAAAAAAAATACCGCAAAAGTCATCAACCAAGTGAATATTGCAGTTTCTCAGAGTTTGGAATGCAGCCTGCTAGAAGCCAGATCTCACACCAAATTTCTGAAGTTTCCAGTTTTCTGGGAGGCAATTTCACAATACTCTTAGGCAGATCTCAAATGATCCTACCACTGAATACAACTGACTTTTCATATATTGAAAAGCATAGTTCTGATAGACTTTGTGGGTGTCCTGTGTACATGTACTGGCAGCAGATTGTTGGGCCCTGTTTATGAGGTTTCAGATGCATTAGGCAAGAAATGCGCTAATTAGCTACTATATTAAGCTATATATATTAGCTAATATATAAGCTAATATATTAATTAGTTAAATAGCTAGTGCTATTAAGATACTGGACATTCTTACATAAGAACTGCATTTGTTTAGACTCACAGGAATTTTAGGAGGAGCCTAATGAATCAGTGGAATACTGAGATAAGTAGGTGATTGCTGTAGCTTTTGTAATAGTGCTTAAGATAGTATCATATGTGATTAAACCAGTGCATGGCTTTTAAAAAATGCTTAGATTTACTTTCTGTTTGTAAGATGAACAGAAACTGTCTTCCAAATAGCTAGGCTGATTTCTACTAAACCTGGAACTCTTCATGTTGGTCTTATGGCTATCTGTTCTTTTATCCTAACCAAAACCCTGCTCTCTTCAGCTTAACGTCAAAATCCCTGTAAAAATAACAGTCGGTAAAACCTATACTTTGCAGGTATGAAATACTGAAGTAAATATTCTCCTTAGATTTTTTTAGTTTGCTCATCTTATTATTTGCAAGAATTTTATAGAAAAATGCAAAGGCT
>VRYO01002772.1:54123263-54160101 GCA_009812075.1 Sialia sialis | reverse complement strand
TTTTTTTTTTTTTTTTTTTTTTTTTTTTTTTTTTTTTTTTTTAGAAAGGGACAGTATGACAGTATGCCATTAGAAAGATGTTGAGAAACATTCCTACCACACAAGTTTTACTCAGGTTGTGTCTGGTACGAATAGCTCTTTTTTTTTTTTTTTCTTTAATTACTTTCAGTGCAAGGAATAAAAGAAAGAAATGTCAGTACGTGTTGCAAGATATTCCTCAGTCAATATGTCTGTGAATAACTAGACAAACAGTGTCCACTGCTGGCAAATCAGATAATTGCACTTCACATTAGAGAGATATGATGTTAAAAAGTTTTGATGAGTTAAGCCTTAACTGTCAGATATTCTGTATTGACTTTGTAAGTCTGGGTTGTAAAATCAGGTTATTATGCTAGAAGTATTCATGCTACTACCACTAATAATAAATGCTATGGTATTTGAACTAATAGCCAGGAATATCACCACAGTAACATGAGCAGGTACTGCAATTTTTTCAGGATTTAAAAATAATGCTAGTATTCATTATATTCTGTCTATCATGTCTACAAAATAAATAAAAATATAGCAAACATTTATGAAAATTGTCTTGATGATCTAGATCCTGTACGTAACAAGATAGGCAAGCAGAAGTTCTTAAATAAGTAACAAGATGGGCAAGCAGAAGTTCTTAAATTCTTCTTTTCTCTCTAGGTCAAAGCATTCATTACTGATTTTGTTAGGTTTTTTTAAAGGCATAAAGAAGTATAGAAGAAGTCAATGTTTCTGTTTTGGAGGAAGTAAAATGGAAATGCTGATACAGCAAGTACCACTGCTCTTAATGAAGCTAGAGCTGAATTAAACTGGTTAACAAAGAGAGAAAGCTGATATCTAAAAACCTTCCTCCTGGTGGCTTTTTTTGTTTTGTTTTGGTTTGGTTTTTTGGGGTTTTTTTTTTTTTTGTTTTGTGGGTTTTTTTTTTGCAGTAGATAATATTTGTTTGAATCTTTTGCTTAACAATAGTGTGTCAATGCAAAGAAAACATTTCAGTCAAAGAAAATAATGTAGAGTGAAAGAAACATTAAGGGGGAGAAAGGAAAAATCTGCTCCTATGCTAATATATACTATATTAGCTTGTCAGATGCTTCTGGAAATCTAGATTAACTAAAAAGAAGCTAGCTGTACTTGTTTTCCAGAGATTTATTTCTGTCATCAATTCAGTGCATTCAATATGAGTATTAGACAATGCACTGAATTTTCTGTTTGTTTGGAAAAGGGAACTCAGTATGGGACTTTTTTCAGAGAATATTGGTTGTGTCTGAACCCCAAAGGAAGGGACATGTCTGTGTGATAGAATCTGAGAGGGGATCAAGGCTTATCGTTTGGATGAACATGGCATTAGCCAGAATTGTTCTATATCTACATTTTCTCCCTTCAGTACCAAGAGAAATACTGTATGACCTTCCATCTTAAACAAGAAAAGAGCTGGATGCTACTTTTTTGTTGTTTTCTCCTTGTAAAAAAGGAAAAAAAATTAGATTTTTTTTCTATTCCTTTCCTTTTATGTCTTAAAAATAGTATCAAAGGGATTGCAAAGCAAAAGTTATTTGAAAATAAATGGTAGCATAATTGCAAACAAAGATGACTATCTGAAAGTTATTTTGTGAAATTAATCACACTGTCAATTTTAGGTCACATAGCAGAAAACAAGACCTTTTTTTTTTTTTGTAGATTATTTGGCAGGGAGTATTTTTCATGCTTTCTATCAAGAAACAAGGTGGTGGTGTGGATGTATTTGTCTGTGCATGTGTGCATTCAAGCACATGGGCAGACATGCTCCAGTTCTTCCAGTCACTGGTAAAAATCATTTTTTATAGTCAAAGATTATTAGTTGTATTTTGAGAGGAATCATCCTTCTGCTTCTCAAGATAGCCATTTATGTACATCTTTGCTCATAGTATCTTTTATGTTCAGTATTTTATTTTAATGGATATTAAGTGCTTTTACACCTGGATTTCTGTGAGATGGTCAAAATCCCACATCATCTTTGTCCTAAGTGTTCAGAAATATCGCACAGTTTTTATCATATTCTCATGTGTTATCATATTTGTTCCAAGGAAAGCAGGAAATCCATTTGCAAATAAGTTCTAGGTGCAGGAAATCCTCACTGGAGAGTATCGTTAAACAGGTATAGGAGCTTACATGCTCTGCCAGCTGCACGGACTCCAGGGCAAATTCACTGTAGAGACTAAATTCCCTAGGAGCAGTTTCCTTTGTTTCTGCAGAACAAAATCAGGCAGACTCACCTTACAGGGACTTTCAGCTACTTGAGAGAATAACAGCAAAGTCTGCAGCATGTTTCAGAAGTCAGGCAAAGCAGACAAGTCCTGCTGTGGCTAGATAAGTAAACGCAACAGATGTTGGCTTAAGCTGTGCATATTAATGAAGAAGCTCTCCATGCTGTTTTTAGGCCTCTAAATCTTTAACTGCTCTCTGCAGCTGTGTGGACTAAAGATGGGGGGGGTGCTGTTTGTGTTTGTTTTTCTTCAGTGTAAGTCCTTTTTCAGGATTGTGTCACCAGAGCCTTGTTTGAAGCAGTCTTGTGGCAGATCTGATATTAGCTTCAGTAAGAAAAAAATTATTGGTGATGCATATCTGTTATTAGTTATTACAAACCTCTCTTTACAGAGATGATTTCACTTTTAAAGGTAAAATATTATATATGTCACTGCAGAAACCACCATGTATTTAATTTCTAATTACTTTTTTGGATTATACACTGAAAGTGAGCTTGCTTCTTTTTTATTTTTTTCTTCCTTCACTGTTGCTGTTAACTGTTTAAAAGAGACTTACTGGGTGTAAGTTTTGGGCCTGGGTGATTTGGAGATCCTTATATAATCTGTACAGCACAGATACTCCTGTGGACCCAGGTGTTCACCTGGTCTCAAAAGACGTGGTATCAGAAGTAGAGGACAGATAGAGTGATAAACAGGAAGAGTCATGAAAGATGTCACAGGAGCTTTGCTAAAAGTTAGCAGCTGTAATCATACATCTTATCTAGCTGAATGATCAATTGTTAAAAATAGTGTTAAGAATCTTCATGCACCTTTTTCCCCTGTTGAAGGATGAAGAGTTAGCCCATGGAATAAAAAATTAAACTGTGCATTAAAGCAGGTATTTTACTTGACACAGGACTATTCATAAGACTCATTGCTGCAGGATAATCAGAGCAATTTAGCACTGGAAAGGGAAGAGGGACAGCAAAGTAAAAAAAAAGCAAAAGCAAATCCAAGCAATGTAAGAATTATGAAATGTCTAAAGAATAAGACATTATCTACTGTAGAGATAGTCCTTTGAGTTATAGATGTATCTCTGGAAATATGTGAAAGAAATGAAGGAAATATATGAAAGAAAGGTCAGTGCAGAAGAAATATTGCACCTGAGCTGCTACAGGCAGCCTGATTGGTGTTATGTATTTGAATATGATTTTAGATAGTTCTCTGCATAACCAGTCATCTAATGCTGGACTTCCTTGCATAGTGCATTAATTTATTCTTGCAGGAATTATGTTCTAATGTTTTTTTCTTGTGAGTTGGATAAGGTCAAATAAGTCCAAAGCCTGTGAAGAAGGTGGCTAAAATATGTGCAAGTTGTCTTTTGAACAACATATTGGAAGCTTACTTTTGTCTTAATTAAATGGATTCGCCTGACCTGTTTAAACAACTGACTCCAGAGGACCTTCTATGCATTTAGTAAATTTTAATAGCTATGATTTTGGCTCTTCAAACACATTGTGAATGCTAAGACTGAAAGCTGAGTGCTTTTGACACAAAGAAGTGTGAAAGGATTGAAATCCAAATTCTCTGAAGCATATTATCATGTCAAACAAATTTTGTTTTTACTGTTCTTCAAAATCTAATCATTGCGCATCAAGTGATCAGGGTGTTAAGGATTATAAATTTCAGTGCATCATTGTATATTGCCTTTTGGGAAATTAACATTAATTTATAAGGAGAATTATAACCAGATTAATAGACAAGAACATATAAAACTGACCTAATTTAAACTGTTTACAGCACATTGCACAATTTTGCCATACTAGTCTTCTTACAAACATGGAATGCACATAAACTATCTAAAGCAAACTCTTACCTATGTTTTAATATGTCCATACTGGTCAGCTCATGAAAAATATGATTTTTTTAAGCTGACAAACATTTTTCTAGTTTATTCGGTTTTGTATAATTAAGCACTTACCAGCCTACAGAGTAAGGCATATATGTTTCACCTTTTTCAAGTCATTATTTCTCTTGCTTAATCTTTTTCCCCCAAGAAAATTAAATCAAGAGTTGAAAGTTACAGTTTCTTACCAACACCCATCCCCCCCATACATACACACTGTGTGCCTTGGGCAGATACCAGTTTGCAATTACATGAATAATCCTGTTTGTAGAACTGTATCAAATTTTCTTATGATATTTGGGGGGTTGGAAGGTTTTAATTATGTACATTGGATTCAGAAACTTTAATTATGGTCCACCAAAACTACCAGCAATGGTTTTTTTTCTCATCAGAAGCAACAAATCAGAATCACAACTTCAGCTGGAAACAGTACTTTGGCAATCAGTCTGCAGTCTCATCAGAAGCACCACAAGGGTGAATAAATAAATCTATCACAATTCAGAAACAAGTAATTTTTCCATTCCTGAAATGTCTCTTCTTGCAATAATAAATTTCCCCAGTGGTCTAGATGTACTTTTATGCATGCCTTTCAATTGTTAGGCCTAAGTTGGTACTTTTCCCCCTACTTTTTCCCATCCTTCCTATTTTAAATGGTATAAAGAATAAGGTGCTAATACTTTTGCTACTGCAGAACACAACATCTTCCAAAGGAAAAAAACAAACATTTGCAAAGACACAAAACAATCTTCAACTTCTGACTCTGTAGAGTCAGAAAGGACATCTAGATTCACTATACTTTATTAATGACTTCTAGAATGAAAGCTGACCTTACCTCTGTATTTAACTGGACAAGTGACCTACTCTTTGCAAGCAAGAGCAATAAAAACTTCAGCAAAGCTCATGAAACTTAAACATGTTTAGTAGTAATGTAATAATCTGACATTTTTCACTTGTAGAAAATATATGCTTGTAAGAAATTTGGGCTTTATTTGATTTATTTTGGTTCAGTTTTGATATCAAGAATGGTTTCAGGCTATCTGTGAGGAGAAAATTTGGATGTAGCATGTGCACATGACTACATAACTGTAGAAAGATATTTTTGTTTATATTGAAATGGTTTATGAAAGGAAGATCTCTAGAATTTTCATGACTGCATTGAACAGATATTACTTTGTAGCTTGTAATATTATCCAAGTTATTGGAAAAAATATAATAAGTTAAAAAAACAAAAAACCAACAAACCAAACAAACAACAAAAAAAAAATACAAAGAAAAAAAAGCTAACAAAAACAACCCACAGCTCATAATATGCAAAGATGACATTTTCAGTCCTATAAATTTCATAGTCTAAGGATCTAGGTAAGGATAGACTATATAGCACTGGATAGCATTTTTCCTAATGGAGTTTCTTATAAAAGCATTTTATGTATCTCTAGCATATGCACATATGCACATATACAAATATCAATGGTTTATATTTTAATATTGAACTTTGATGTTTGAAAAGGTCACATTGAAATTTTCATGTTAAATTAGCTGAAATGGAATACAATTTGTTCTCAGTAATACAGATTAAAAAAAAAAGGAGTAATAATGTTTCATACCCTAACATATAAATAAAGCAAGCATTTTATGTATACTTTATATACGTTGAATTTTTTACTCTAAAATTCATCCAAGAAAGCAATTTTATTCTATAATATTTTCGTTTAGAAAAATCCTGAAATCCATAATAAATTACCCGTTAGAAATGAACAGATGGAAGAGTAGAAAGCATTGAAAATCTTTTCTCCCCCTCTTTGGCTTTTAATAGTTTTTTTTCATATCTGGAGTTTTGTTAATCAGAAATACAACTCTGTTTTAATGTAGAAAATTTAATAAATAAATGTATCTCTTTGTCTTAAATGCACATTTTCATGCAGTTCCTAGCTTTTAAGGTAGCTGATAAGTTCATACTTGTACAATCCATCTGTTAACAGAACCATCACTTTGACTGGAATTGCACACATTTTATCACAGGTTAGGACACCAGATGGCTCTCTTGAGTTTTCTTTGTAAAACCCCAAGCTGTAAACAACTGCTCTGCATTTCTGAGATGTGAGTACAAAGCTAATTATTTTTTTTTAATCTCTGGAGTAAGAAACACATTTTCTCTTTGTCTATAGGCATACTGCCTGTTTTCACCCTCTTGCTCTTCTTTGTCATCACCCTGAGCATCATGTTGCTGAGAAATGTCAGTGTGTTTTGGCAAAGGCCCAGGATTTGAAGGAAAATATAGAGAGGAACAATAGTAGTAGATAGCACTACTATTGGATGTAACCACCATATAATGCATAGCATCATCGGATACTATAAAGAGCAACTTGGGACCCACACCTTTTTGGAGAGAGTTTCTCATGCAAATGCCAGGGTTATACGTGTGTATTATATACCTCTGCATGCCTGAGAAAATGAGAGATGATGGGTGGTTGGCCTCTGTTTCACTCTACTCCCTCTCATTCCCTCCTTTGAAGCCAGCACCCAGTGGAGCTGACTTTGGGCCGCGTCCTGAAGCTGCCCCGTGGTGTCCTGTGCCGTGCGCTCCCTGCTCCGCTGTCCATGGTGCTGCAGGCAGGAACGGACCGGGACACGCAAGTGCTCTCACAGCAGCGCTTCCCTCTTGAGGGTCTCTTAAGGGAGGCCACTCTGTGCCTTGTCCACTTTTGAGAAGGAAGGAAAATGAAAGCAGCATGCAAAAATACTACACTGAAATTTAATTTTATTTTTTTTTTAATAACCACCTCTCTGTCTAATTGCATTAGTTAAGGCAATTGTAACCGTTGTAAGGAAATTGCTGCTCTGTAAAAATTGCCAGATAGAAAATCCAATGAGTCTTAGCTGAATCTCTTTAGAGACACTTTTAAATAGAATTAAAATGTATTATCCAGATCCGATTGTGCATGTTCTGTTCCTAGTTGGTCTAGTATTAATACAAAATCCCTGTATACTGGAGTTCCCACCATACACTTTTGCCCTCTGTATAAAAATAGCACTTTGTAGATTAAAGGATTTAGGGGAAAAATGGTCAATATCACAGAAGCTGAAGCCTCTGCTGAAACAAGAGCCTATGTTGCATACTAGTTCTGTATTGCAAAGCGGTGAATTTTTCCGGATGGATATTTACACTTCCAAGCCAGAAAAGGGGAAAAAAAAAAAAAAGTGGAAAAAATGCAAAAAAAAAGAGCAAAACCATCTAATAAGAAATTAGAGTAATGTGAAAACAGTATAAAAATAGATATTACATGGTAATTGCCTGTGCAAGCTTCTGCCCCTCTTTATAGGCTAACAATATTTTCCTGTGTAGCTGCTTGTTTCCTACCTCTACTTTCCTCTGGCTAGTTACAACTTCAGGAAGTTTAACTATTAGTCTTGCAGAAAGTAAATCTGAAAATTTTTGGGCCATTATTTGAAAAGGGAGACATGAGCCAACAGGAAAAGATGAAAAGAAGGAAAGGTGATGTCTTATTTTACATGGTATTTACTATTTGCAGTGCCTTGTGAACTTCTAGGGGCAGATACTTAGGTGTTCTGTGTCTAGTGAGCTTGGCTGTTGCTTCCCTAAGTGCTCCAAGACATAGGCTATAATTTTACACGGTGCTGGTGATCAGTAAATCCACCTGCTGTGGCTGTTTGCGGGCTCTCCATGGAATCCCTTCGGTATTTGGGTTGAAGGTCCCTCAGCCCTATGGGCGTACTTCTTCCCCGCGGCTCCAAAAGCTTGCCATAAGGCAAAGCCCCATGTTCCTCCAGACTTGCCCTGCTGCTCGGTGCGCTCCCGGGCTGGGGCCGAGGGCTGCGCGGGGCCCGGTGCCCTTGGCGGAGCGCGGTGTCGCCTCCGCCGCCTGCGCTGCCCCCCGGCATCCCCGCCCGGGAACGGGGACAGGGACAGGTGCGGGTGTCACCGCTGGGGGCGGCCGGCAGGGAGCCGCAGCCCGGGAGCTGGAGAGAGGGTGCGTGCGAGGGATCCTCGCTGTGCCGGGGCGGGCGAGGGAGAACGGGCAGCGCCACACGCCCCTCCGACAGCGCTCAGAGCCCTCCTTCTTCCCCCGGGAAGGGAGCCCCGCAAGAAGCCACCCGGAAACCTAACGGGGGGGCAGAGGCAGCTGGTGGCGGATCCGCCGGGAACCTCCTGGTTCCCACCAGAAACCCACATCAGCATCACCCCGGTCCCTCCGCCTCCCTCCCCCTGTGCTTTTTTCTTGTGCCTCTCCCCATTCCCCCTCCTCCACTGCTTGCACCCTCGCCGCCCCTCGCCTTGGGGAGGACAAAAAAAGCTCCAGCGGTGCGTGCCTCTGTGTGTCTGTGTGTCTGTGTGTGTGTGCGTGCGTGTGTAGGGGAGGCTGGAGCGGGGTGGGACCGAGGAGCCGTGATTACAGCTCTCCCCGGAGAAGAAGATTGCTCTC
The DNA here is from genome assembly GCA_009812075.1 of Sialia sialis. NCBI lineage: Eukaryota > Metazoa > Chordata > Aves > Passeriformes > Turdidae > Sialia > Sialia sialis. The sequence goes on along the minus strand of VRYO01002772.1, from coordinate 54,151,501 downwards.
TCCAGATGCTGATTTCTGAAGCACTTGGCAATCATCAGGCGGGAGCCGGGAAGAGGCGGCGGTAGCCGCCCCGGCCGTGGCGATGGCAGCGACGGGCGAGCGGGCGGCGGCGGCTCGGGGCTGAAGGGCAGCCCCGGGAGGCGACGCTGCCTGGAGGACCCGACCCGACCCGACCCGACCGGAGCGGACCGGGCGCGGCTGTGTCCCGAGTCCCGCTCGCTCCGCTCCGCTCCGGCAGCCCGCCCGCAGAGCCGCCCGAGCAGGTGTCCGTGCGCCGGGACACGGCGGGGGGGACGGCGGGCACCCATGCGGTGACCCTCGGCGGCGGCAGCTCCCTCCGGCCGCACGGTGCGGGAGCCCCTCCGCAGCCGCGCCTCGGGCCGGAGGAGGCTCCCGCTCGCCCGCGTCCCCGGGAATGGGCTCCCGCCGGGGCTGAGCGCCTCGCCGCCTCCCTCCTCCCTGCCCGGCGTGGGCGAGCCGGCGAGCAGCCATGGCAGCGGCCATCGCCAGCGGCTTGATCCGCCAGAAGCGGCAGGCGAGGGAGCAGCACTGGGACCGGCCCTCGGCCAGCAGGAGGCGGAACAGCCCCAACAAGAACCGCGGGCTCTGCAATGGCAACCTGGTGGACATCTTCTCCAAGGTCCGCATCTTCGGGCTCAAGAAGCGGCGGTTGCGGCGCCAAGGTGCGTCCCTGTGGCCGGGCCCGCCCGCGGGCCCCGGGGGCGGGCGGGAGGGGGCAACCTGTGGCCAGAAACTTCTCCGGCCGGGCGCCGCCCCGGGTCCTGCCAGCCGGCGGCTCCCGGCAGCGGGAGAAGGGCTCCGCGGGCTGAGGAGGGCGGCAGCTGCGGACCATGGGTCGGGACCCCCGGGACCAGCCTTGCTGCCCGCTGTCCGCCCCGCGGCTCCTGCATGGGTCACGGCAGGTGTGCTGCTGGGGACCCTGCCCGCCTCTCCCGGTCTCGCTTTTGATCCTCTCTGAAGGACAAAGAGTGCACAGCGCTTTGGGTGTCCGGTGTCGGGAGCCAGCCCCCTCTCTGAGCAATTGGTGTGGTTTTGGAAGGTGCAGCCTGGCTGTAGTGAAGGGGTCCCGTTCCCCTCTGCTCGGTGACTTCCCAGTCAGCACAGTGAGAGCTGAGGCACAGCCGGCAGCTGTGGGAGAGCTTCTCGGCATCCCTGTGGGTGCTCAGGTGCAGGTCCACCTGCCTGTTGCCCGCTCCCAGCCAGGGCCTTGCCATGCAGACCAGCAGGTTTTGCGGGCACCTCTTCTTCAGGTGAGATGACCCAGAGTCAATGGAGAAAACTGGTACCTTGGTGATTGCATTCTATCCAGTACTTTGTATTAGAACCGTAGAAATAAAAGGAGTAAAATGGTGTTGCAGTGACTTCTCTAATTTTTTAAAAATTTGTGGTATTCAACAGCATTCAAAAATAGTAACTACTTAATGTCCTCAGGAAACAAGTAGTTTTATGACAAAAGGATTATATTGTGAAGAGTGAAAATGTTAAGTATCACTTGAAACATGGCTAATACCTACCAGTCAAAGATAAAGCACAAACTACCCTCTGTTATATTATACAGAATGCCACCATGTGTTGTGGTGTGGTATGTATACTACAGCTCCTCTTCAGGTTGGGTCGGAAGATCATTTCAAGCATAATCAGGGAACTGTCCAGATTGATGCTTCCTCCTTTTCCATGGCTCACATTTCATAAATCAACAAAATCCACACCATTTTATTTTTACACGGCTTTCTTGCAGTAAAATTATTTGTTGTAACTCTGAATGCAAGCCAAATCTTGCCATTTTAGATAGTACAGGGATACAGTGAAGATGAGAAGGAAAACATCAGTGGCAAAATCTATGGTGGCTCATATTAAGCAGTCTGTGTGTGGTTTAAAAGACTTGAGTATCTGATTTATGATGATAGATTTTTATAAGGGATACTCTTCAGGAAAACAAGTTTAGGGAGATTTCCTAACTGAGCAATTGTGCTTGACCACCTGTACAATCCTTTTTGAGGGAAAGCTCTGTATTTGTCAATATTACCATTTGAGGACGAGAGGACTGCCTTGCAGCACTGAGATGCCAAACATTTTTTTAGGTGAGAAGGGGCTTTAAAGAGACTTTTGAATTCATCCTTTTTCATTCATTCATTTTTCATAAGGCACTTTGTCACATTCTTGAATAAGAGAACTGAATTAGAACATAACTCCGCTGTTAACCTGTACCACTGACACAGAACATTTCAGCAAGAATAATCAGAACAAGGGCTACTCACCAGTAAAATCTGCAGTATCAGACCCCTGAGTTTATTTTCCTTCATGATGAGACACAGTGATATCTATCCATTGGTTTACTTAAGATCTCAGAATTACTGCTCATCTGTAAGAACTCCTGCTGTAAAAAATGCCATCATAGCTTTTACTACCTACGTTCCTGATGCACAAAGTGATACATGGAATACCTGTGGATTCAAAGTTGCATTCTATTTAAGAGAGAAACTGAAGAAACAATCAAGCCTAAGTCATTACTTAAATATCTTTGATAGGTTTGAGTGAATAATCATCTGTGAAAAAATCCAAACAAACTACATTTTAAAAGGATGATTGCTTTAAAATATGAGTTACAAATCATGAGTTACAAAATTAACATTTTTCAGAGTCTGGTTTTAGTTTTTCTAAACTGAGTTAAATGACCAGCAAATTCATCACCTAAATCATACTGTCAAATCCATTAAAATAAGTCTTTACCAAGCAAAATAGGATGAATTTCAAAACATCTGTTGTCAGAAAGGTGCTATGGGATTTTGACAAATAAACCCTGTGTAAATGATACAGAGTGTCACAAGAGCATTGTGAAAAATGAGCTAATCGAGATGTGACAAACCATCTGTAGCATTCTCATACAATTCAATGGAAGAGTAGAATTATATGTACACATTTTTTTTTTGTAGAACAGTAAAAGTAAGACTGTGTTTTTCTTGGAATAAAAAAGTGTTTTGCTTTGTACTTACATATGTAAAATAACCCCCCATCTTTGAAACAGGCAGCAAAAGCTAGTGATGCTGCTTTTAATTAAAAATGAACATTTTACCTTGTAAATATATATTATATGTGAATTAGGTAAATAGATACACACAATATATATGCACACATACCAACATGTCAGCAAACTTCAAAAATACTCTCAATTTTTAAATTCTTCTTTAAAAATGCCTGTTAGTACTATTCTTGTTCAGTGGGATTTATTTTAGAAAAAAAATTGAATTATTATGAATGCATAAAATGCTTCAATCATGTGTATACCCTTATGAATTTTTTTTCTGTCATTGTGACAAATTCCTCTGTTCATGGTCCTTCCTTTAGGGGCATACTAAAATATCAACAGAAGTGTGCTTTGGGAGACTAACATTTAGAAAGGGTAGCATTAAAGATACATCCAGGAGGTCACTCAGAATAAAGAGTAATATTTGCATTATTTATATATTTTTTCTAATGATAGATGCCATGGTAGTTTTAAACACCCTTTCTAAGACTTTGATTAATGAATTAAACTGCCAAAGTGATTTCTGTGGGAGACTTGCCTGCTAATCTACTGAGTGGATAAAACCATTTTCATTTACTGGACATCTTTGATTCATATTGTTTAGTATTATGATATTTCAAATTTATTTTAATTTTTATTTTACTCTACCTGTCATCTGCTGAACAAACCACAGTCATTAATTTCCTAATAACCATGAAGCCAAGATCTTGCCTATCTGATGCTAGACATAAATTCCTTTTGAATCATCCTCTTTTGTATTACAGGTTGTTTAGTTATATTAGTCTAATCTATGTTAATATAATCCCAAATGGGAGAATTGACAGATATTTTGTTTTCATGTGAAATATCTTTATCTGACCTGGGGCTACCCAATAAAAAGAAGAGAATAAATGTCACTCCACCTCATGCATCTACAAAGCATGAAGATTAAAACATATGCTTCTCACTTGTGCAAATTCAAACTTCTTAGCCCGTATTTTCATCTACATTTCTAGCTGCTTTGCTAATCTGAAAAATCTTCATTTGGTTAATTAGGTCCCTTGGGAGTATTCTACTGAAAAATACTCAACATTTAAATGTATTAAAAACCAAGTGTGATGTTTACTGCTTCTGTGTGCTAATACCACTTCTAAATTTATACATAGAGTGTACCAATTTTGGGATGGCTTGGCCCCTGATTTTGTACATTAATATTTATAAGCAAGAAAGACCTAGGGAACATGTTCAGAAAATGCACTGATTAGATTTTACTGCATCTAGAAAGGTAATTTAATTCTCCAAAGAAAGCATTTTTGGAAAATTCATCAGTAGATCAGCTAATGCTTTTTGGCAGATGTGGGAGTGGCCCATAATCTCAGATATAAAATAAATCCCAATATGCATAGTGTCCTAAGTAGTTTCTAGTTCTCCTACTTGTGGAGCTAAGTGGAACTGAAATGGAAATCTGTGCTTGTGAGTATGTATGACTTGTTTCCCAAACCTTAAGAAACCACATCAGCTCCCACCAGCAAGCTCCGGCACTGGATGATCTGCCTTGCTCAAAGTTTCAGCAGATCAAAACAAGTGTCTGTGCTTTCCTATGAGATTGTCCTGAGAATTAATTCTTCTTGGCAGTTCACCTAAGTCACTGTGCCTGCATTGTCTAGGTGCAAGGCTGTCTATTTTTCAGGGTGTTGAACTTATGTTGCTTGTTTGTCATTACTTTTCTTCAAATGAAATTGATTAACCCACAACCCTTTTGGAAGTATCAACACAGTCTTAACAGTCTATGTAAGAAATCATTGATGTTTTCCTTCATTGCTGTTAACCTGTTTAAAGGACAGCATGATAATCACAAACTGAAACTCTGCAAATATGCTATATTTCAAGTAAAATATTCTAAGCATGGTTAAAAATATTTTTGAAAACATGACTTTCAAGACTCAGTCTCAAGCTTTCTTTTCCATGCATTCAGTATTTCACATAAACCCTTGCTTGCTAATGGAAGCTTTTATAAGAAATACAGTAATGGCTGGGATTAGATTTTTATTCTAAACTGGTATTGGTAGCTCTAAATGTGATGAATGAGTTGGCTTAGAGAGAAAATGGGAAAAAATTACTTGAAAATGGTAATATAATTTTAGGGACTATTGATTTAAGGAAATATCTCAAAGAGGGGTGATAGAATAGTGGGCATTTAATGTAGAGATAGTGCTGTAGCAGTGTCATTTAAGAGTATCTTTCATATACTAACATTGCTTTTGAATGTCTTCACTTAGTAATTGGCAATTTAACTCTTCATTAGAAAATGAACTCTTCAAGCTTGAGTGATCTTCTGGATCTCTAAAGTTTAAGCAGTTCCAGTCCACATATAGTCTTGTAAAGTTCATCCCTCTTGTATCTATTAAATGTATTGTAGAACTAAATTACCTGATTATTATGGATATTAAGGGAGAGTGCAATACAGGTTTCTGATTCTGATTCATGGTGATATACCAATAGAAATGTTACAGGTGAGGTCAGGTTTCTATACTGTATTTAAAGACAGAATCCTTTCTTTAAACAGCACATGATCTATTAACACTGTAATTATTTGTTTTTCCAGGCTCTGATTTGAATCAAACAAAATCCAGAACTTAAAATTTGTTTTGAATGAATTTTCAAGCCAGCAGCTTACAAACAGAATTAATTTCAATATAGAGATAGCACTCAAAAGTTTATTGCAAAACATTTTTCTGTTGAAGTCTTTTGACTTAGACTCTAAGCATTGTTTTGAAGATACACAACTGCAGATCCCCATTTTTTGTAGTGAGTCTTGGTTATGTGTAATCTCTTTTCTGCCTTAGGCAAGTATTGGAGTTAGTGATAGACAGGAAGATGTACTCCTGGTATGTACTCTTACTGTGCCATCAGCTCTTTCAAGCCCTTTGAAGCTGGCACACTTTTGTTATCAAGAGTTATTATTATTATTGTTGTTGTTATTATTTTTATTATTTTCACTATTATTATCGCAGATCTTATGCTCTACTATACACTGAGTGGTGTGAAAATAGAAAGAATATTCCTATTCCATGGTGGAAAAGAATGAGAAAATTAGTAAAACTTTAAATTTCTTTTATTATTATGGTGAAAAATCAGCAATATTCTTTCATTACATTGTAGACAGTAACATTTCTGTACTTTAGGGGTTTAGTCTATTTTTATCTTATTTCAATCATATAAATAAGACAACCTGCTGAGGTCTAGTGTAGCTATTCCAATTTATTTCCCTATGGGACTGAAAATTAAGGACCATATGCCTTCCTGGTGCCAAGGAAGAACATAGCTGCTTTTGATGCCAGGAGTTAGGAATATATATTTGCATTAAATTAGAGATGGGCATGAGTAGAGTCCAAGACTACCATGATCTGATTCTATATTATAAACTAGAGCTGTTTTCAGCAATAGGTAACATTACCTAAATTTATATTTCAGTAAATAAATGCATAACCAAAAAAAAAAGCAGACTTTTTTGTAATTCAATGAAAAGCTAGTAAAAGACTGGAGGGATTAAATGGTAAAAGCTTAATATAAAATTAAGATAGATGGACTGTGTTGAAAAAAAATTACAGAAACCTTGCTCCTACAATGTTTTCAGGATTCCCAGTTGTTATGGTTGCCATTTTGTAAAGTGGTGAGTAGAAGCTAATAAGCATGATACTGGATGTTCAGTCAGATTCTCATAAATGAAGTCAGAGAAAGGTGACTGAAGTAGGAATGTGAAGAATATCCTTTTTTGGGGATATAGAGTATAATCCCTAGGATGTAACTAAATTGAACAATTTAATTACATCTGTGATCTTGATTCTAATCCCTTACCCAGGTGTAGAACTTTTGAAAGGCATCAGAGTTACTGTGCTGTAAAACTACAGTAAATTGGACCAAGACTGGACAGCTGATTGGCAGTTAACAGCAAAAAGGAGTGATTGAACCCAGCATTTTTAAAAACTATTAAATCAAGAATATTGCTCCATGTAAGAAGATTTGAGCTTTATGAAACACAAGCACAAAACCTGTTCTCTCTAGAGAAGTTAATTAAAAAAAATATAAAACACCATCATTTACTACCACTCCCATTGCAAAGCCTGCCTTTTCTACTTTATTTTGCAAATTTGAAGATATATCCAAGTCTCTAAAGGTAACTGCTCCTCCTTTACTGTGAAACCAGGCCCCAGAAAGCATACAGGTTTGGTTGGGAAGGAAGGAAAGAAGGAAAGAAGGAAAGAAGGAAAGAAGGAAAGAAGGAAGGAAGGAAGGAAGCAAGGAAGGAAGGAAGGAAGGAAGGAAGGAAGGAAGGAAGGAAGGAAGGAAGGAAGGAAGGAAGGAAGGAAGGAAGGAAGGAAGGAAGGAAGGAAATAAATTAGTTTTGAATTAATCTGCATTTTAATGGTTCTTTTTACAGGTGAATATGAGTGGAATTTCACATCCTAATGAAAAGGGACTTTTTGAGCCTCAAGGCATTTTTATTACTGAATTTCAAAGCCACTCAGCACACAGCAGATATGTCAGGCTTAAGAAAAGGTCAGCAGGTTTCTTTGCAGTAAAGATTCTTGTGGAACTATGAGCATAGGGGTGGGAGCCGGAACCCTTAATGTAATAATGTGTTATAAGTGTTTCTTGTTTGGTTTTGGTGAGCATTTGCACTCGCTGAGTGGCAGGGAGGGACTTCCTTACTTACTATTTGAAACTAGAGCAATGACTGGTTTTTGCTGGTTTGTTTGTTTTTTTTTTTGGTAATTTTATTATGCTTTAATTTTAGTATTTTCTGTAGTGTGAAAGAGGGTTTTCTATGAAAGGTAACTATTTACTTCAGACTTCTGTGATCATAAGTCCTAAATTTATGGCCTATATGTACCTGCTTATGTAAAAGCATTACATATATGTAATTCTTAGAGCATCATAATGCTTTTCTTTTACAGTATGTTCTACAATAAACCAAGGGAAGGTTCTTTTGACTTCTTTCCAAATTTGCAGCAGTTTTTCATATAACAGCAGACTTAACTTCTGTGATTAAAATGGTGCGTGTGAAGTTTATTGGTAATTCGTAAAGAACAGTCTGCTAGAATATAAAGTAAATAGATGTTTGCATTTGTTTTTGTTTTAATCCTTGGTTATTTTTTCTTTGCTTTGTATTGAGGAACAATCTTATAACAAATTGGTGTCTTCAGAAGTGTGGTGAAGTAAGAATTTTTCCAATCGCTCCCCCTTGTAACTCTGTATCTCATGGCTTATAGTAACTGTTCCAAAATATTTTAACATTTCCGGAGTGTTTAGTTGTTCACAGACTTACTGCTTTATGCATTGTGAACATTCCAGCTTGAAAAGGTGCTCCTCTCATTTTCATCTATGTAGTTTATGTATAACTGAGACTTGGATTCCTCTACCTTAATTAGTGGTTTGTATCACTTCATATGAAATTCTGATGAGTTGAAACCTTTGCCACTGTCATCTGCACAGCAGCGACTATTAAATAAATGAATTCTTAAATTTCATTCCTCTATTTTCTTCTTTCACCTTTCTCACTGTGTAATCAGAACAGTTCCTTCTATGTAATCAAAGCAAATACACGAAACATGTAATATATTATTCCAAACACATTTTAAACTGTATTATTAAAGCCAACAAAAATAAGATTCCATCAACTATTGAATCTCTTTCTATGGCATTAGAAAGAAACTTGATGGTAGGAAGGGCTTTGCAGCAGGAAAATTTAGCAAGTCTCCCCTTGTGTCCAGAGCAAGTTTTGTCTTACCAGAGGTATGGTCAGGCTTGTACATGTAAGAACACTTATGGCATCAGTCCTGAGGACTAGCCATGCTTGCCGTCAGGCAAGTAGAAGCATGATTACAAGATGAGGACCTAAGTATGGTTGTGTATAGACACACAATAAATTAATAATGAATTCCTCCTGATAGTAATTCCTTTTCATCATCTTATAAATTATCTGAGATCGTGACTGTGCCAAGAAGTAGGAATAATTATAAAATAGCACAGGATATTTTAGAATTTTTTAATAGAAAACTATTTCTGGGGCTGAAAAATTTAGAGATTGATCTCTGCTGATATAGGTAATACTTTTTTGCTTCAAGAAAGTGTTGTTGAACATAGCTTGTGTACATTTTAAGGATTTGAAAATTTATATGCTCCTCCTAAAGTACAGTAATTTCGTGTGTATAAGGCGCACCTTTTTGACCGAAGTTTTGATCCAAAGTTGGAAGTGCACCTTATAATCCAGTGTGCCTTATATATGGTTAAATTCCAGCGAATTGCCAACCCAGAAGTCCAAGCCGTGCAACCAGCCCCGCCAGCCGTGTGGCAGGGGCACGCCCCCCCCACCGCCCAGCATGGCGCAGACACAACCCCCTGCCACGCCGCACACCGTGTGGGCAGCCAGCGCCAGGGGCAGGAGCGCCAGGGCCGCGGTTATTAATTCGTTACTTGGTTGCGCACGGATCCCTGCTTCAAAAAAAAAAAGAATAAAAGTGCGCCTTATAGGCTGGTGCGCCTTATAAATGGACAAATTCCATGGACTTCCCAGCCACCCGGAAGTATGCCTTATAACCCAGTGCGCCTTATATGTGTGAATTACTGTAGTCATTAGAAATTTATTGAAAATGAAAAATATACATAATTATCATCATCATCAGTTCTTACTACCAAGCAAGTAACTTTTTCATCTGAATACTTTCATTCTTTCTTTGGATCTTGCTTTGTATTTACTTTCTTTTACTTTGGACAATCAAGTTTTGTGTTTTTCGCAAACTCCAAACACAGACTGTGCCCATAATACTTATTCATCTTTCATTAAAAAATTTAAAAATCAAGACTGTGGTCTTAACTCCCTTATTAACATAGTTTGGTCTTGCTTAAAATAACAGTCTGAATTCTGAAAACAGGATTTTTTTCTTCTTCTTTTTTTTCATTTTTGTCCAGAGATTAGTGTATGGCTGAAGTCTTCGAAGCATTAGATTGATAAAACCAACTTCATAATTGTTTCTAATAATATTTTGGTTTTCTGAAAAGCAGATATATCTGTCATTCTAGTTTATTTGTTCACAGACATTTGCTGAACAAATGAGAAAAATGCTTCTATGGAGCATCAGTGATGACTTTTTGAGGCAATATTTAAGGAAAAAGCGATAAAAGTATTTTAATTTCAGCTCTCAAGTCAGATGTCCCCATATCTGCAATATATGTACGACTAAGACCTGTAGAATTTTAGCACTTTTGTAGATGTAAAGTAGTTCATAAAATTCTGTTGTCTAAGTTGCTTATATGTGTTAAACAACTCTAAACAACTGTGAGGTTATGATGTTACTACCCTAAAACCAGATCTTTTGATGTAATGCACATGATTTGGGGAATCTTAGCAAAATTAATATGTACTGCTCTGTATAACAAATATTCTGTTGCAAGTTCTATGGAAAATGAGTAAAAAAATATGCATGTAAATAAATCAAAGTGAGTGGATGGCTCATAGATTTATATACATTATGACACTTTGAAAACCCTGAATGCTGCTAATAAGCAGCCATCTTTCTTTGGAAACAGTGAATATCACTGTACAGATAAGATACAGTAATTTCACGATTATAAACCGCACCTGAATATAAGCCAGACTTCCAGGTAGCTGGGAAGACCACAGGATTTGTCCATATATAAGCCGCACCCGAATATAAGCCGCGGTTTGTTTTTTTTTTAAACTCCGCACGGCAGAGAGGCGGGGAGCTCTGGCCCGGCCCCACACAGCCCGGCTTCCCAGCGGCAGGTGCTGGCCCGCACATTTCCAGCCCCCATTCCCGGCGGTCCCACACCGCCGCTGGCTGCTGGCGGCACAGGGGCCGGCCTGCTCACTTGCCACTCTGCTTGGCCGGCTCTCACTTCCGGGTTGGCGTTTCACTGGGATTTGTCCATAGATAAGCCGCACCTGAATATAAGCCGCACCACTGGGGTAGGCTGGATTCTTCAATGAAAAAGGTGCGGCTTATATTCGTGAAATTACTGTAATTGAATCCAAACCACAGAAAGGAAGAAAAACTAAGTCATTCCCATTAGCCATACTCTCTTGTTCTCTGTTTTAGAAAGGCTTTTCAGCACTCTCAGAGATTTTTTTTTTTGTTTTTTGTTTTGAAAGTGTTTTTCTGTTAACAAGAGAGAAACAGACTCATCAGGTGTCCATAAAATTAAAAGTTACAGAAATCAATGCAGGTTAAGCCTGAATAATCTTGTTGTAATTACACTAAGGTGTGAATAGTTATTTGTATCTCATTGCTGTGATGACAAAGTGATTGGATCAAGCCACTAGCTATCCCAGGGCCACTTATCATATTCAGTATAATTCAATCAATCAATCAGTCAATCACCATCCTGTTTACCAGTGGTTCATATTGCAAACAATGGTTGAAATTATCTGGCATTGTAAGCAAACATTTCTCTTGAGTTACTACTATATGTTTTTTGGAAAATGGATGTCAGTGAGCGAGTTGTGTCCAAAATTTGTCAGGGATAAACAGCCAACAATTCAGGATCTGAGTAACTAAAACTCTCCACTTTCAGATCTTAAATAAAAACAGACAAAAAATTGTTTGAGCAGCCTCAGTGGCAGAAGTACAAAGACCATAGTGTATCTCATCTTAAAAATTGTTTATGCTTAGAGGTTCTTAACTATAATTTTGTCAGCTTGTTACCAACTTCACACAGTATTGTTATTTTGGTTTTCACAGTTTGCATTTTTTTCAAATATAGGGAGGGATGCAAGGAAGATTAGCCTGTTTTCTACTCTTTGCTGAGTGTTTAGGTATAAGTAGTACCATGGCTTGAAGACAAGAAGTTGTGAGGAATGAACTGGTGGCAAATTGCTGATGGTGTTTTTACAGAAACCTTCACTGAACTTTTTGACTAAGTTTTCAGAAATTTCAAGGGGTGGAAAGGGAAAGTTAAATGCACCCTGAACAACCTGGCTTGAGATTTTGGTACTTCTAGATTAAATAGACTTGAAAAGACAAGGTAATTTTCAGGGTGTTTTATTATTTCTGTCCTGGTATTAGCATTCATCCAGGGCATAATAGGAGTTGTTTGAAGCACTCTCTTTAAATTGAATGAACTTTGAAGTAGTATGATAATTTCGGAACTTTCATTCCTAGTTATAATGGGGATACTACATTTGGAGCCTGAAGAAGCAAAAAGGTTTTGCTTCCTTTTAAGTATTTTTGTTGCAATCAACTGTGTCAAGGATGACCCAAACTGCTACAAGTATTGTCAGATGTAGAAACAGTCTTTAACTACCTGCTACTTATTTTTATTCGACTTACTCTATTTAGTTTTTGACTGTGCAATATTTTCATGCATAATGACATTTTTTCCAATTGGTTTCCAGATAGATATGTGTGATTACATAGGGACAATTTAGGTATTTGCTGTTGATTTTCCAGGGCTATTCAGATATGACACCAGAGGACTAATGGCACAACTCACATCCTGAGTTCAATAGATTGTGGCATACCAAGTTCTTTTTTAGGGATATGTCATAGCTGTGTAGGAAGTGAAAAAATGTTTCTTCACTTCTGCCATAATATCAGCAATGTCTTGCACAGTGGCTTTAGTATGTTGACAGCTCTGTGAGTCCTGAGTGCCTCCATTTGGTTATTGGGTTGAATTTTTATCTCTGAGAAGGCTTTTTTCTTTTTTTATTATTTTTTCTGTAAGTAACATGAAAAATACGCCATTTGGACTCTACTGGCTACTACCATGGAAACAGAAAAGTATCTTTAGTGGAAAATACCATTATTATTTTTGTATCTTTTTTTGAGCTTTGAGAGAATATTTTCTTCATGGTCTTTTTGTACATAGGATGCACTTGGGCATTCCACATTTTGACTGTATGGGTAGTTATGTTTAGTCTTCTCTCTTTGAATAGGGAGGCATTGGATCTGCGTTTTATAAACTAATGTGAAGTAGACCATCAGTGAGCTGATTCTGAATGGTATTAGTTTTTCTGTTTATACACATTTGTATCTGAGCTTCTGTTTAGAGGAAGATGAAAAAATTGAATAGATTTCTTAATTGGGGTAATTTAGACTATTTAGAGCAATATAGAAATTTTTCTATTTGCGTTCCTGCAGTGGAAGAAGAAATATGAATTTATATAGCTGTGAAATCTCTTTGCCAACACCTTTGCCCGTAAACTTTAGCAGAGATGCTTTTGAATGAGAAAGGGATTGTTTTCCAGCCAACCCAACATGCAGCTGCTCAGTCCTGCCATTTGGAATCACAAGGATTGTGTTACCACCCTTCTTCATTGCGAAGATAAGGCTGAAATAAGGTTTGCCATGAGGCTGCTGCTCAGTCATTGAGGTAAAATCAATCAGCAGTTGATCTCCCATCTTGTTCCAATGGGAGCAGTGAAGCAGATACCCTAGAGCTTGTATGCCACTTGGGTCACTGTGTACCCTCATATTAAATTAGAAAATAACGGTAAAAGGTTAGAAGTTCTTTTGACTATCCTAGCAATAGGATAGAGCTTAAGATGCATCCCACATGCAGATGAGTTTTGCTATTAGATGTTAAGTTTACTGGGTATTAATGCTCTGGGTATTTATGTGACTTCTGTGGCCAGTAGGTAAGGTGGTGAAGTTGCTTCCATGAGCACTTGGACTCTTGAGGAGAAGAATATGACACTCTGATATAGACAAGGCCACAGTTATTGTTATGTTGTGACAAAGCTTAGACCACTGCAAGGTGATGCCTTAGGTCCACAGCTTGAGACTACTCAAAACCCAAAAATATAGTAGTAGTCTTTTGTGGTCTTCTCCCTAAGAAGTTCCAAACAGAAGGACAAGCACTGTATTGGAAGTTGCTCTGGCTTCTGAAAAGCTTCAGCTTGAAAATCAGAATAGTAGTAATACCAACAACTTATTAAACAAAGCTGTTCAGAAAATGACTGTTCTGTCATCTGGGAAAGCAAACTGATATTTAGGTTTGTGGAGTTTTTCACTGCAAGGCATGCTGTATTTTCTATTTTGTCAGAACAGCATTTCCAATCAAAGCCTGTTTTGACAGACACATCCTGACTTACCATATTGGTAAAACACCTGTTTACCCAAGGAGTGGGATGGAATGGGGGGAAAACTCTGACAAATACGCTGTTCGTATCTTGTTCCATCTGAAAACCTATGGCAGTGTAGTTACAGGAATTATTCAGGCTTTAACTTTTATTTCATTGGTTCTGTAATGCCTCATATCTGCTATGATCCTGCAGTTTCATGCATGAAAACACGATTAAGGGGAGTAACAGTTGTTTTGTGACAACCAACTACCTGACAGCGATTAATGTAATTTCAGCCAGTGCAGTGGGGTTGACAGTGAAGTCAGGCTGTACTGTGGCTGAACTTCAGGCCTATCCCTGTATACCCAGTATATTTCACAGAGCTTATTTTTCTTAAAGCTTTCTATTACTAAAATAGCAGATACTTGGAACTCATTTAAATTCTGCAAAGGGAAAATAAAATACCACCGGTTTTGTTTTGGGATTGCAATTTTGCAATCTGCTAATGACCCCAACCAACTTTTTTACAGGTTTTGGTAAACAAAATCAGAGATTTTGATTCCATTTCACTAAATTCTATAAGTGCAGAAAGTAAGTAAATCTTTCAAGACTGAGATTTTCATTTTCACACATGAAAGTGCAGAAATTGCTCCTCATTCTGAGTTCACCACAGCATCTAGCAAGCAAGACTGTGAGACCAAACAGTGAATCCATAAGTAGTCCTGGAACTACTCATGTATGAATAAAAAATATACCTTCCTTTATGTTCATGTCTACTTTGAATACAAGGAAATATACCTGTGGATTCATTAAATTTCTGTGGCCTATTAGAAGTAAATGCAGCTTCATTTAAAGATTTTATTTGAATGGAAGCTTTAAAAAAAACCCCCAATCCTCATTTTCCCCCTGCCTCCCTGCCTCGAGCCTAAACAAGGATCAAGCTATTATTTCTCTCATAGAGAATGAGAATTGATTTAAAATATAACTAAAGTTATTTTGTAGATGGAAGTTTTACTGAGTGCTTACTAACATGAGTTATGTTTGACAACCAGATAGGCTTCAGTATATGGCATTGGTCTTCTAGCCTGTGTTCTTAGGGAAGCTACACTTTTAAATGTAAGCAAAGCAGCCAGACTTCAGACTTCAGAAGTATAGCAACACGTGAAGTTTAATATCAAGAGCTGTATAGGTTAGTAGTCATCATTCTTGGGAAGCAGAGATATGTATGGTTCTATGTTTAGCAAGCTGAGATAAGAGTGTGTTTTAAGAAATTAGCTTCATTTATCTAAGTTTTATTTTTAGCAGGCAAATATAAGCTTTGTAAGGTTTGTACCTTCACATAATGACAAAGGAATGATGACAATGCTAAGTCACCTGTGCTAGAGGGAGTAGAATATGCAAGTTTATGCTAATTTTGAGATTGTCTACTGCTGTTGTAGCAGTAATGAAACTGCCCTAATGAATAAGAGATCTGGGTAATTTATTTTGTGGCTTCTTCAAGTGACCTTCTCTTGCTCTATGTTTAGTTTTGCATTTTGCTTTGTTTTTTATGCTTATAACTATAATTGCTTTAGGGAAAAAAAACTCCAAAAAGCAAAACAAAAAAATGAAGCAATTCTTTAGGGCTGTATATATCATCATCAAGGAAAGGAGAAAAGAATTAAGCAGATATTTTATGGTGTGCAAATAAAGTGAAATTGTCGCACATGATCCTTCTTCCTAGGCAAATGAGCCACACATTTTTTTCTGGCCTTCTGGTAGAGATCGTTGGACTGATATTTTGATTTTGCCTGAAACTTTTTACAGTTCTATCAGGTTTGGCCAAATTCCAAGATTCCATCAAAACAGGAGAGCTTTGTTAAAACTTCTTCTGGAAAACACTCTTAAGGCTGGAGAATTCTTTTTAAACCCCTGGGCTTAAAGAGCAGCTTTGCAACTTGAGCACTTTTCTGTCACGTGGATATTTCAAGTCTTGAGTTCCTACTCACGTTGATTCAGAAAAAAAGCCTTTAACCCCAGCCTGCATTGGTTGCAAAGCTGATAGTTATTCCTGTGTGAGTAACCCTGGAAATGTTTTTTCCTTTCCTTTTAATTTTTTTTTAACAAACCTTTATTCTGGGCTTTATCCTCATAAAGTATTCCACAATGGAACATTATTTTCTTCTTAGTTCTGTCTTGAAAGCTTTTTCAAAATACATTGACGTGGTCAGATAACAGGTGACTGATGTTTATTACAAATGCCAGGACATTATCAGAGCAGGTTTGGTGATGTGCAGCAATGGTAGCTGTAGGCAGAGAAAACAAAAGAGTCGCTTCAATGTCTTAGAATCATTTTTCTGTTAAACAAACACATGACCTTTAACCCCCTTGAGGCCAGTTTTATGCATTTTCCCAGCTCCACACGGCTGATTTTAGGCACCAGTTGAGAATTCTAATACCTGTGCCCCATGTTCACTATTGCTAAGTGTATGCTTCAAATGGGAGCTAGATCTCTATGCAATATGCTTTTTGCTATTGAAAGATCTCTTAAGCTTGTTTCTTCAAGCAACTGCATAAGACAGGTGTCAAGCAAGATAGTAATTTTAATTTATTTGGAGAGAAATAGAGTTATTTAGCACCTTTTCCTTTTCTTCCTGCTAGGGAATAATTTCCTGTTAAGTCCAGTTTTGAAAAAGTTCTGCCTTAAGGATGGCATTTCAAAGGATTTCCATATTGGCTGGATTCAGATGACTCACACCCTTTCTCAGACAAGTTTCATTGCAATCATCCGTTACATCACAGATTATTCATTGAGGTCATTTATCATTGAAGCTGAATGTTCTTCTAGGATATTTTGATTCTGCTGAAATTTCAGGAAAAACAAAGTTTGTTTTCCAAACTGTGAATAGGTGGCCATGGATATACTCCAGACTGCTGGGATTTTGCTTCATCTAATTGAATGAAAATTCTTGCTGTGGAGATAGCAAAACCTGGGTAACTTATAGGTTCATATTTTGTCTGACATGTAATTAATTAAAAATATTTATTTATAGGAAGTAATTCATGACACCCTGAAATAGATGGGTGCACTAGCTGTGAAGGAGCCAAGGAGCACTGCATCAGATGTAGAAGTCCTAATGACTCTAGTCATAGAGTCTGCTCTAGAAATAGTCTTTTTCTGGTTCCTGAAATGCTGCACTGCAGGCCTGGGGAGAGCTGAGACCCACAATATTGCTGTAATTCCCAAAACAAAGCTACATTCCTCTTTACAGCCTCCAGTTTCCAGTGCCTGGACAGACAGCAGGCTGCCTGATGGAGCTGGGAGCCTGAACTTTTGGGAGCCTTCCCTTGCACTGCAGTGCCAGCTTAGAATATCCTGCTCTCAGCAGAGCTCAGGAGAAAACGGGAAGTCAGATTTCTAATGAACAAGGAGTATTTTAGGGGGCAATAAATATATTTTGAATTCCAAAATTTCTTGCCATTCACCTGGGTTTGCCTCCTTTCCCTTTCTATCATCCAAAATATTCTGATTTTCTTAATTACAGCCCTTGTCATTAAAATTTATTGTCTTTTATCATGCCTAGAGTATAGACATTTCTGTGATAGAAACCAGAAGCATTTAGTAATGTTTGATTATTTAGGAGAATGTCACAACAATGGGTAAAGTAATTTGCATACTAATTTCCAATTTACTCAGCTTTAAATTTAGGTTGACCAGAAAACTTGTGGGTGGCCCATCCCTGGCAGTGTTCAAGGCCAGGCTGGATGGGGTTTTGAGCAACCTGGTGTTGTGGAAGGTGTCCCCACCTATGGCAGTGGGATTGAAACTACATAATTTTAAAATTCCTTTCAAACCCAAGCCATTCTATGAAATGTCTCAGGACTTTTCTAAAAGTATTAAGAGCTATCTATGGTTTACAAAAACTGTCATTAAAATAATTTGTAACTTTTCAGAGGAGGTAATTTCACTGAGAAATTGTGTATTCTGAAAAACACATATCCAGTGGTTAACAAGAATTAACTAAAACATAATTTTAGAAGCAAATTGTTTGATCTGAAATTATTTGGAAACTGTTGACAAGGGTTTATTTTTATTTTTTCCCCCTTCCAGTTGCATTTATCAGTAGATGACATTTTGTTACTCAGATAGGAGGTTTCTAATAAATGATGTCTATTTGCGGTGACATCTTTTTATTTTGTTAAGAGTGGCAAGCCTTTTCCCCTTCACTTCTTTCCACTTTAAATTCCTCTTCTAAAATCCTTCTGTTTGCCTCAGGAGTGGGATTAATGCCGCTTTTCAGAAATAAACACAATCAATGTATAACTCAAGGCCTCTGACATGCTTGTAAATAGTGATTTCTGTCTGCCCAGTAATTAATTGTGTCTTTTCCAGTCCTATTAAGTCCTTCTATATAGCCTGGCAGGGACATCATACTGGACTAGGAAGAAGAAAACCGCATTAGTACTGCTGTATTGGACAGACTGTTCATTCTTTTAGTTCTTTTATTTTGTTGTCTGTAAAGTGAGGGTGATTCTAATCTGTTATGTTTAGATATGGCCTGGAAATCTGCTGGCAGCAGAGTTTTTTCACTGTGACTTTACAGTATGAGGCCGGTGCTTTCAAGGTATTTTTCTTTGCAGTGTAGAACTCAAAGCAACAAAAGAGTCTTTACAGATTTTAACCATGTTTCTCCTCGTAAGGAAAAGGTGTGAGCCTGGGAACACTCCAGAGTAAAGCTTTTATTTTCAGGTTGATATTTCACAATTTTGAGTCTTTTCCCCAGTTTTGAAGCAGGTCTTTATCTCCTGTTGCCAATCAGTTGAACTTTATAGTTTTAACTGTCTTATATTAAACAAAATATTTCATTTGTTAGGAAACAAAGGATTTAAACTCTGAGTTTATGATGATTTTGTTTGTTTTGGTGTGACCAGGCGTGTTGTTTTGCAAAATACACAGTGAAAAAGGTAGGATGGTTTTTTGGCAGCACAAAATTGACAAGTCCATGTGTCAGAGCTGTGGGAGCTTTTAAGTAATCTTTACCCTTTTCCTCCTCTTCCTTCTCTGGTAAACCCCCCATTTTGCATACAGGTAGAAATTATTTCTTAGAAACATCAAATGTCACCCACTCTGCTGCACAGAGTTTAGTAAAGAACCTAATAAAGCTGCTGAAAGACACCTCAGTCTTGACTGGCACTCATGCGGAGAAACACATGGATCTGGAGAATGAAATCGCTTTTGATTTCTGTTTAAAACATGCTATTTAAACTTGTATGTTCTGTAGAGGGCTTTTCAGGACAAGCATCAAATTGATGGGTGGAGTGGAAGTCCTGGTGTGAGAAAAATCAGCAGCTGATAGTTGAGGATGCTAAGCAAACTAGTTTAAATTTAGTTGTGCCCATATGGTTGCGTGTTTGTAGTATAGGTAGGTTTCCTAACACAACATAAGAGTGAATGAGCAGCTGTCTGGTGCTGGCTGTAATTGCAGTCCAACCAGAATAGTCTGAAGGGGCTGGAATTGGGGGGGGAGTGGGAGAAAGACTTGTCCAAAATGTAGGGAGGATTAGTGTCTCCATACTCTGCTGAAGAGCAGTGGTGGATGTTTTGGGTGCTCTCTCAGGTGTAGTTAATTCACTGCATTTTTGGCCTGCCCTTCAGAATGAGCTACCTGCTTCTCAATACTCCATCTTGAAAGAGTTGAAGATCACTAGCTCAGGGCAGATGGTCACACACGGTTAGAGGAGTGTCACTTGTTACTTTATTGAGAGACCCCAAAATAGGAGGTCTGGAATCTGCCTCCTTTAGTATGTTCACACATTCTTGGACACCTGTAAGAAATTAAGAGGTGATGCCAGACTTGACAAGGAATGATGATGCTGTTACCTCTTTTAGCCAAGCAGACAGCAAAGGAAGAAGCCATAGTTATGGAAGAACTGTGGCTCAGCAGCCTTGAGAAATATGTTTTGGTTTGGCATTTTTTTGTCAGCTTTGTATTACACATCTTGAGAGAAAACACACATTTGAAACTGCTGTGATTCTTCAGTCTGACTCACTACTCTGCAAAATGCACTTGATGGCTGGATGGTTGATGAAGTTACTGGTGGGTTTGGATCTTTGTGCTGGTATACCTCTGTGATACAACCTGAAATTATAGACTGCACTGAATTTCCTAGTAGCTACAAGGGGGAGTTTGTATCTTCTGTTAAATTCTCAGCCTGAAGAGAATCTGTTACTATAAATTTGTGAAGAAGGACATATGTGACTGAAGGCAAATTTGTTTTATTTGTTTGGCTTACAAATCTGTTTTATTATTATAGTTGTGATTGGATAGCAGGGTAGAGGGTTATCTTGTTATGTCCTCTTGAACAGTCACTATTGTTGGGCATGCACAGCTGGAAAACAATACTTGAATGAGAATACAACTGGGAAACAATAAAGGAATGAGAGCACAGTAGGTAGTGAAAGACAAGATGTGAGGAACAGTGGAAGGCAGGCTTGCAGTCTGAACAGGTCAAGAAAGCATGCATGTTAGATGCACAGCCAGCTCTCCATGATGAGAGAGCTGCACTGGAGGCAGAGTAGGATGTGGAAAAAACAGATCACTAAATCACTGCAAAATTTCACTAGATAGGATGGGACATTCCTTATTAAGTTCTTATTTTTTATTTCATTTTCAAGTTATATGTGTAAAAGCTGTATCTTCCGGTCCATGTTGCAATAAAGTTTAGATTTTGAGACTGAGAGACCTATCAGTGTTTTTGATGTTTTCTAGGGCATAAGCAAAATATGAACCAACTTTGAACTCTACCAAAACCTAACAGGTATTTTCAATCTTATCACATGTTATAGAATACTTTCATTTTCTGTAGGTGGCAGTGAGTGCCTGGGTAGTCTGTGCTGACTGTGTCACCACTGTATTATGAAAAGATTCAGAACTGGAAGATTTACTCCTTATTAGTGAATAATCAAGTTGATCTGAACTGATTCTGTGCATTTTCTTACAGATGCCATGAGTATGCTGATTGTTTTCTGGTTAGCAGCTAAATATCTGGACTAAATAGTGTTTCCAAAACCGTCAGGGTAATCTAAGTGGGATAAATAGTTTGATTTTGTTTGGGGCTTTTTTGGTTTGTTGTTTTGTTTTTTTTTTTCTTGCTAGGGTCAGTCTTGAAAAAAGAGAAGTTCCAGAAAAGCAAAGTTGTTTGTGCTGAAGTTCCTCAGAGATGTTTGAGTTGAGTGAGCGCCTGTCACAGTTTGCTGTGACTGTCCTGTACCATTAATGTCAAATTCTGCTGATTTCCTTAAAGCACAGATCCTGAGGTCATGTAACTTCATAATAGTTTTCTTTCTGTGTATTCCAAGTTCTCTTGGATAGCAGAAATGGGGAGAAGACAAAAAACGAGCCTTGAAGGTGGCCCAAGTTAACCTCAAACTCAAAAAACAAGCAGAGTATCTTCAGTAAAGAGGCATGGATTTATAATACTGATGATAGAAGAAATCACTTTCTTATTTGGAATTTGAAAAGATTCAGACTGTGTTCTTTGAGTGTAGGGGATTAGTTTCTTGTCTCTGTTTGAAAATCAGTTTTTTAAGCTGCTTCTCTAAAGATTTCTGAATTGTTTTTAATACCACAGATTACAAAGCCTTGCAATCTGCAGGCTGAATGGACTACAGGGAGAATTTGAGAAAAAATATTATCTCAGGAAACCAAAGCAGCCATGCATTGCTTCTCTTTCTGTCTCTCCATCTCACTGTAGTCTCACAAAGAAAACAAGCAAGTGCTTGTGCCTATAGTAGAATAAAACATAGGGAATAGTCTGCTATTTCTTCCCTGGTTAAAGAGCATTTTCAGGTAACACTTAGTTACACTGCAAAAAAGAAAGAACTTTGTCTTTAGTATGTTTTGCTATTTTCTGATTCAAATAGTTCTTTCCATCTGCTTCTCATATCTTATGACATTACTTGGGTATATAATTTCATAATAAATAAATGAAAAAAGCAGAACACCCTCAATTATACTTTTTTTTTTATTTTTTATTTTTGTAATGCTGCCTCATTTTCACTTCTGTTGCTGTTGGTGGTTTGGGAGTTTATAAGTGAAAACAACAACCCTTTGTGAAAGAGAAATGTAATGCTATTTAAAATGTTAAAAAAATGTTAATGAAACTGTATGTGTAACGATACAGAAAATTCTTTCTTAGCTCTTCTATAGAAATTAATTCCAATGCATTTCCTAGACAAATATTTATTGAAGTAAATAAGGCATTGTATTCCTACTAACAGCACAAACTTCTGTTTGTCTGATGGAAGCTCTGAAATCTGGCTTTAGAGAGAAACAATAATGTTCTTGACTAATAACAAATATGGAAATACATTTCTTTCCTTTTCACAATGGGATTATCCATTTCTCAGTCACTATTCCTTTGGATTCCTGTATCTCCAGTAACATTGCTTCTTCATGAAGAGTATTGAAATGCAATTTGTGTGTAAGAGATCTCATTTTGCTGCGATTTCTTTGCAAACACAAAATTTGTTTACAAACAAATCTGTTCAGACATTGTTGGTGAATGACATGGTTTGACAATGAGGATTTATCTTAAAGCATAAGGATTAAATAACAATTTCTAAAAATACGTAGTGTTCTATGAATTAAAATTCTTTCTTTTCTACTGTTTTAAAGGTTGTAAGTTGGCTTATTGATCCAAATTTTTCACAGTGAAGATTTTCTCAGATATAAAGAATAAATATTTTTTTTTTACATTCGTGAACACCAAATTGAAATTTAATTGCTGTAACAGCACCTGTATTTTTAATTAAGTTTTTTTAAATTTGAAACAGGTTTATTTATCTTTGGTTACTATTAATGCTTTTTTTTGTTACTCAGGAATTTACATTTGTGAGCTAAATTGTAAGTACTGATAAAAAAGAATAATTCCTGTTTCTTTCAGCATTCTGATTTATATATTTAAACCTGCACAAATCTCAACTCAGTCTACTGAATTCAACAAACTGTCATGTTGAAATGACAACTTTTGATTTTTGTAATTTTATAAAATAAAGTAATGCATCTGTGGTGGCAGTAGAAAATGAGACTGCTGCATTTGGATGTATTTGATATCTGCCGCACCTGAAATCAGGAAAGCTTTTAAGTTTTTCAGCTATTGAAGGCAATTGAATCTTTGCTCTGCAATTTGTCTCTGACACATCTTATGAGAAAAGATCTTAAAGGGAGTGGCTGAGGGAGCGGGGGTTTAGACTGGAGTAAAGGGGGGGACCTTATCACTCTCTACAGTCACCTGAAAGGAGTCTACAGCTGGCTGGGGCAGCCTGTTATCCCAGGTAACAAGGGCAGGACAAAAGGAAATGGCCTCAGGTTGGCCAGGGAAGGTTGAGGTTGGATATTAGAAAATTCATCACTGGAAGGGTGAAAGCACGGAAACAGGCTGCCCCAGGAAGTGGTGGAGTCACCATCCCTAGAAGTATTTAAAAGACATAGTGGTGGGTTAACAGCTGGACTTGACATCTTAAAGTTGTTTCTGAACGACAAGAATCTGATTCTATATTTGCAATTTCTAATTATCACTTCCTAACCAGGAAAAAAAAATCTACTTTGTCCCAGTTCATTGGCAGTGAAACTTCTGTTTTTCTCCAACTTTTAGACTAGCCAGTAAACTAAAATTTCTTGAATGTAATGGGAATGGCTTATTTCAATATTTTGCACCATTGGCAAGAAAATAAAAGCTAAATATAATACACCATGTTCTTGACAAGCCTATTTCAGATGGTTTTGCATATCTAAGCAGAAGGAATATGCTTCATTTTGTGGACTTTTATGTATTTTTGAAAGAATTAAATGAAGTTAATAACAAGTTAAAGATCCCTGCCACTTGGAAGCTTCCTAAATATAACAATAGAAAATGGAATGTGGTGCAGAATTCAATACTTAGCATTAAAATTATTCTGTTATCCTCTCTCCATTAACAATTACCCTGATGGCTTTGAATACTTGTAAAAGAGAGTGTTTGGGCATTTTGGAATTTAGAACTAAGTCATTTGGTAAAAGAAATAGAAACTGACTTCAGCTATTTCATTGGTTACTTGCAATGAAACATTCACAGCATGCAAGGAGATAAGCAGTTGAGCTTGTGAAAATAAATGCAATATTTAAACATTGACGTCAAAAAATAGAAATTATTTAGGAAGGGTAGTATCAAATTCGTTGGTGAGTTAGGTGCTATGTGAAATATATTTACTTATGTAAAGGTCATCTATGACCATCCTTTTGTGCTTTCACCATTCAGTGATATCTTCAGAGAAATCTCATTCTTAAACCCATTTATTTACTGATTCCAAGGACAGCACATTAGTCAAATTTTATACATAGGTTAAATGGTAATAGAAGCTGTTATGTTGTTGTGCTTTGACATTTTTTGAGTGTGAGCAAAATTACATTTAGTGTTTTACAAAGGCCTTTCATGGAAATATATAGTAGGATTTATTGCAAGTTGAAGACACAGAAGTTAATGACAGTAATTTCACAACTGTAAGGCACACTGGATTATAAGGTGCACTTCTGGGTTGTTGGCAAATTTCATATATAAGATGCACCAGACTATAAGGCGCACTTTTTTTTTGCAGCAAGGATCCGTGGGCAACAAAGCGATCGTGGGGTTTACTGTCAGGTGCTCAATTTGCAAACATTTTTCACAGATCGGCGCAGCGTTTAAATGCCACCCCAGGTGCCCTCACCATGCCATGGGCCCCAGCACTCCCACCTGTCCCTGGCACCAGCTGGCATGGCTCTCATGGCTTGCACTTCTGGATTGGCAAATTTCCGAACTTTGTCCATAGATAAAGCGCACCGGGTTATAAGAAGCACTTCCGAGTTTCAATCAAAATTTTAGTCAAAAGGGTGTGCCTTACAGTCGTGAAATGACTGTAATTCTGGGATCTATTGCTTGATGCTTTTTTCTTTTCAAAAGAAATATTAAGCAGTATTTTGTATAGTGTCAACATTTTGCTGTTGGAATTTAGAATCAAGAATATGCGAGGTACAACTAAGATGGTCAGGTAGAGAGGAACAGCTCCAAAACAAAATACTAGATTGTTATTTTGTCTAAGTCAATAAGTTCAGTAAGACATATTGGGTATTTTTTGGGTTATGTAAAATAAAAACAACAAATAAATACTGTAATCGCAAGTTTTCTTTAACATGGAATTTAGACAGTAGAATTTTTATTGTTTCAAAATAAATTCAGAAAGTGAATATAGTTGCAAAGATGGAACTTTTTCATTAGTGGAAGATGATGCTTTTCATTTAAATATATTAAACTGTGACTGGTGCTATCTAAGTAAGCTTGGAAGTAGAGACAGACCAGCTTCTTCTAATTATTCCTGTGTATAACATAACCTAAGATATCACTTAGATATTAAGAAATTGGAGATATTTGAATTTTAGTGTAGTAGAAGAAACATGGGTAAAAAGTGGAAGGCAGTGTTTAGGCAGGAGTTTCCCAAGAAATCCATGTATTGCAAGATCAGAACCATCAGATTTCTATGGAATAGTCCAGTAGGAAGAGAAATGCAAATTATGTGACTTACGAAAATTAAAGTACCTTACCTGTGTAAAATTGTGATTTTTTGGAACAACCTCATCTTCTTCCCTTTCCAACAAATATTTTCTAGAAATAATGTCTGGTAAAGGAGGCTATTAATTTTTATGCTGTAGACAAGTCTGTTAAAACTAGTCATCTTGTAAATCTGAACTGATATGAATTATCCCAACTAGCAGACAAGTTCCTGTAACTCTACTGATAATAAAATTTTTACAAATAAAGCCATATAGCAAGAAACAAGTCTCATGTAGTTTGAAATGCACTATGAGACCCAAAGTGTCAACGCCCACAAATGGAAGGGAGCACATTTTGCAGTTAACATAAAAACATTTGCAGCACAAAGGAGAGGATGCCAGCACAAAGGGGGCTTTCAAGAAAAGCACCCATTTTGCAGAACTCCAACGTGCCTTCATAGTTTACAGGGAAATTTCATAAACCTTGTGGAAGTGACAATGACAGCACAGGAACGTGGGAGGACTCTCTGTCTCTGAACTGCACTCTCAAAGCGGGGTTCTGCAGGAGATGAGCTTGTGATGTGAGACACAAACGGACAAAAAGTAGAGTCAAAAATAAACACAAAAGTTGAGTGCCCTGTAATCATCATGAGAACAGAAAAATAAGTGAGCGAAGAGCCACCTCATTTCAGAACAAGCACTATTATTACTTATGGGAACAGGGAATAATGGAAGCTATTGCTTTTCTGAGTTCACATTATGTGCTTTTCCCTTCTGCCCTGAATAGAGCAAAACTTCCTTTCAAAAGTATTTTTCTCTCAAGTTTTTAATTAAAACTTCGTTTTTTGACGCGTATTTTGAGATATTGAAAAAATATTATTAAAACTAGCATGTAAAATGTTCAAATTTTATCATTTCCCATTAATAATGAGAGAAAGTAAAAACACAATGAGAAACTTGGAAACATTAAGATACAAGGTGATAGGACTGTCTATAAAGAAGTTAGGAGTGTATAAAGCTTTTGTATACAAGACCTGTATCACTGGATAAGCTGAGGACTTTAATAACAAAGGATGCTTTTAGATGCCTATTTAGGATTTTATTGCCTTTAAATGAAGTACGAAGTTCTGCCTTTTAAATTCCCCATTGGCAATGTACTTGATTCAGGAAGCTTGCTGTTACAATTACATAACACATTTCAGAGGACCCTGCACTTTTATGTGTTGGAATGACAATGCAAGGCTTCGCAAAAACAAGACAAAATGCAATGTGATCATCTGTAACGACTGTACCTGTTTGAGTACTGTTGCAATGGAACAGAAGCAGTACACTTAAGAAGATGACTTTTGAAAACTGGGAAAAGCATTACAGTGGGAACTGAAATACCTGAATTGAGAATCCAAAAAGAAAATGTAATTTTTATGTGGCTTTTTTTCCCTACTTCCAGAGTTGAATTGCTTAGCAGAAATATTCTAAAATCCTAAGCTCTACAGAGGCATGTTTAAAGTTGTAAAAAGTATCCAGACATTAATCTGAAGCAACAGAAAGTTTCTTTGCAGAAGTCAGTGAGGAGTTGAAGATGTCTTGATTATACAAAGCGGAGACATTTCAGCAAGAGAGATGGTGAGAATTCCAATCCAATACACCCTACACACACTACTGTTAAAGCACCGTTTTGTGAGAAGTCAGGCAAAGGGGCTTTTTGCACATCTCAGGCCTTACAAAATAATAGGGAGATGTGTCTGGAGTGGATAAGACTCTGGACTTTGAGTAGATATTTTACTTCCCAGGTTCAAAAGGAATTTGGTGGTTGCAGGATTTTGGGGGTTGATGTTCTTTAACAAATCTGAATACAAACTGGGGTTTTATTATATTTCAATGAAGCTTAATTCATGAGGGAGGAGAGTCCTAACAAATGCTGACCATAACATCAGTGAGCAAGACATGACAGCCAAGTCATGGTGACTACCATAAATCTTTTAAAAATGCTCTATTTTTTTTTTTTTCTGGACCAATATGAGTAGTATTTTAGTACTAAAGTATCTCAAAGTGAAAACTGCCAGATGGAAGTGCAAAGAATAAAGGGTGAGTAAAACCTGATGTACCTGGAGCTGTTATCATGAGTTTGGTACTCTGCTATTTGAGCAGAATCGACCTCCAAGTACTGGATTTTACCTGGCTCACTGAGTGACACATTTTGTGACAGACTGGTACCTGACTGGATAGTGCAGTTTATTCTCTGTAAGAATGTGAGTACTAGGCCCCATTAAGCATTTGCCAATTAGCAACTTTATTTGGTAGCTTTGCACAGAAGAGGGAGGAGATAAATAATGACAGTTAAAAAAACCCTTCCTCTGGTAAAAAAAAAATTTAAATTAAAACTCTGGTGGATGCTAAGGGAATAACTTTTTAAAATATGCAGTCAGTATATTCACTACTGTTCTTGTACCATTTTAAATTCATCTATGTCTTAACACTCATATTTAATAAGTTTTTCCCATAATTTATTTTAAATCGGTAAAATTTCTAAATACATCTGTCCTGGCAGTGTGTTGGTGTGGGGAAGTACAGTAATTTCACGATT
>VRYO01002772.1:54087621-54115445 GCA_009812075.1 Sialia sialis | reverse complement strand
GCTTATAATCAGGTGTGGCTTATAATTGTGAAATTACTGTAAATACTGACTGCCTAAGGGAGTGCATCTCTGCCAGCCTTCCACCTGTCTTCTGCACTGATCGCTGTCCCTGAAGAGAGCCCACTGGGTAACTGGGTGTCAGAGAAGCCAGAGGGAGAGAAAAAAGATGCAGTTTCTTTTTTGTCTTCAGCAAGGAAACTGAAGCTTAGTCATGCTGCTACTTTTTTGTGCTGTTGCCATGTATTCTGTGTCAAGCAGTTAGAGAATTACTTGAAGTTTAAATTCTCCCAAGTGCTTATATCATTTTCTACTCATATGTATGTCAGTAAACATAAGTTTGCACACTTTTGGAGTCACAGTGTTATAGAGGGGTAGCTCAAACTAAGATTAAGATCTGCTTCTCTCTGACGTCAAAATCAGTTTTACCAGTGGTTTTAATCAGCTGTTTATTGCCCCAGTTTCAGTAAAGGCTAGAGACTGCAGAGAGAGATTTTTAGTGTATTACTGTGGGCAAGGAAAAAGGAAGAAAGACATGATGTTTAACTGCATCCCTGAAATGATTTTGTCTGCTCGTGTTTATGGCCATGATATTAGAACCCAGCCTAAACACACCAATAGGTTCCAGTTCATTGTTGTAATTTCTTTTTATAACTTTTCCAAGATAATGATATTTTGTGAAACAATAGCAATTAATGCACCTATTGGTTAATGGTGCTGAGTTTCCTTGAATCAATCCACCAAATCAAGACTGTTAGCCAAATAATCTTATGTGTACAGTCTGTATTTATTTTTTTTTTTTCCCCACTCTCAGTGATATCTTGTTTTAGCTGGCTTTTTTTGCATTTAATTTCTCTACTGCCCTTCAGTTTCTGGTTTGCTTGTGCGTCTTGCTTGTAGCAGAGGCACGAGTGACTGTGGTTAAAGCTGTAGCTTTGGTTACTTAGATCCTACTCAGTGTAGCTGTCACACTCTAACTTTCCTGGATTTTACAGGTACAAATGCAGCTTGCTTCACTGGCCTCATCGTTATTAGTTAGGAAAAACAAGGTACTACACAAATCAGAGACAGAAACTATTTCAATATGTGCTTGTAGTAACAAGCATTATATTCTCCTCCTGTCCTCCACACCTAAACCAGCTCATTTTTGGGCTTTGATCTATCTTCAAAGATTTGTCTCATGAATGAAGGGGAGGTTTAGTAGGAAGATTAATTAATTTGAGAAACAGACAATTCTAACTTTTAAATTTCTGAGATTGAAGCCCTGAATCTTTAAGCTCTGTAGCTTGTTTTAATTCACCTAGAGTATATCTCAGCCAACAGCCACTGAAAAAAATGCAACATCGATGATGATATTTTCCTTTATAGGTGACAGACCTAATCACTCAAATGTTGCAATTTGTACCCCTTATGAAATAACAGTTGTGTTTATAATGTGTTTATGGTATTTTCAAATTAAAAGAGCATTACTCATTGGTAGTCCTGTTTCATAAACTGATAAATTAAAAAGTGAACCTTATCCAAGAGGCTTTGATTTGGCTGTGCAGTGCGCATCTTTTGCTATGCTGCAAGATGCTTTACCTCCTGTGTGGTGCTTGGCACCTGATAGTGTTGCCCTCCAACAAATCCTGCAACCATTCAACATTCCTTTATTTTCGTCCTTCAATTCATGCTTCAATTATTCTATATATATCTTTCAAATTGAATGTGGAAGTAATAACTTTTTAATGTCTTTATAAAATACCTGCCACTATCATATTTTAATTTGAGGATACTCATAAAATAACCTGTACAGCACCCTTGTAAGGTAAAGGAGATAATTAGATAGAAATAAAGCACTTAAAGATTAGGGAAAAAACACCTGCAGTGCTGTTAAATTTGGATTAATGAATGTTAATTTTGGATTACTGCACTGAAATATCTGCAGCCTGATGCTTGCACTGGTTTTTATGGAAGTTTCACTTCAAAGAATTATGCAGGCATTTACTCACCTATTTACACCACCTCTGGGAGCTAAGTAAGCCTGTTTCTCCCACTGGGATAGTGTTAGTCTGACAAGCCAATGTTCAGTCATACTTAAAAAACCCATAGTTTTACTTATGTCTTCTGTCACATCAGGCAGGTAGAATGAGTTTGCTCCATTAGAAATGGATGGACAAACCTCTAAATACCAAACTCCTTGCAGTCGTTGCCAATCTAAAAGAGGTTTTGATGGAGTTGTCATTTTTGCCTGCAGGCCTGCAGATGAAAATAAATTGAAGAAATAGTTGCCTTGATCTGATTGGAGATTTGGTGCTGTGGAAAGTTTTTTTAACTGTCACAAGGGCAGTGTGCATGAAGAGGAGGCTGCAAGTTCATAACTCCTAAGCAATTGGTCTATGGCAAGATTCTTGAGAAAAACAGTGATTTGTAATGGCAACTTTCTTGTAGCTACAAGTCAGTTGTACCTAAACCGATTTTCACAAGTATATGGAAATATCTGGTTTCAAGCATTCCAGATTTCAAGTTAATGGACTGTGTTGGTATAGAACAAAAGAAGGAAAAATATTTATGGCAGTTTTGTGTTTTGCTCAAGAAAGGAGTAATTGCTTGTAAATAGAGTGGACTCAAACTTTTGCTAAAACTTTTTGAGGATTAGAATCCAACTCAAATTTGGAGTTCCTGCAAGTCTCCTCCATGAAACCTAAACCAATAACTCTTTTTCATGCCAGTTGTTCCTGCTAACTGTCCCCACCCCCCCTTTTTTTTTTTTTTTTCCTAGTGGTGGGAGTTGTCTTGCAGTCTTAGAAAAAGGAGGAGAACCAAATGCTTTATAGCTGAGGTTTAGATAGAATGCAAAGCAAAGGGAATGTGCACAGTCTTAGAACTGACAAGGAGGTCTCAGCTCATCTGTGGACTCACTGAACTGGCTTTAGGCACACAAAGATGTTCAGGGACCTCAGTCTCACTCCCCGGTTTTGGTTTCTTAGAGAGGGAAGGAAGCTGGGGACATGGCTCTTTTTAACAACTCCCTCAGATAAGAACATATGTTAGGCTGCGCAGAGCTGGAATGCCAGCAGACACTAGAAGGCTTTCTGCTTCTCTCAGAGCAGATTTTTACTAGAATGAGGAGTGTTTGAAATGTGTAATTGAACACAAAAGTATTGCCCAGTGAAGAGTACTGCCCAGTCAGGTTCTGGAGGAAATCAAATTTCTTTTGGCCTGCTTCAAAGCACATTAAGACCACAGGCTGTGCCTTATTGGTGCATGTTTTGTTGACCCCAGTATGAAACACATTGCTGAGAATTTGTCAATCAATAGCTGAATGTAGACTGGCCCCCCTAGTTTCACTCAAGTCTGAAGGGTTCTGTAAAACTAACTGAATACATTAAATGTGCAGAATTGCAGCATTTCAGGTCGCACTCTAAAATTTTAAGGGTTTAGACTAATTACAGGAGCTCTGAAAATCTCCACTTAAAATTTGGTGGGAGTAAAAGATGCATTACATGCCCTCCACAGTGTTTTCTGAATTCACCAGCAACTATAAGCCACTTCAGTAACTTTCTAGGCTGCACAAAACACAGTTGTGTTACAGGCCTGCACTTCTTGTTTAATGGTGATCGAATTTTTTCCCTAGCTTTGGTACTTTATTTTTATTGGCATTATGGCAAATAATATCTAAATTTCAGAATTTTTGACTGAACCACTATGATAGGAGTTATTTTTCATAGCTGACTTAGTTCTCATGGCTGATTTGTCTTTTGTGTTCACCTCTTTTCTTTATATAGGTATTGTTTGTTTTTCCTTCCTGGTGTTCCCCTCAATTGTTTCTTCAGTTGCTTTAGCATGGTATTCATATGCGGGTTTGCTCCTGCAAAGTCTTTTCTGCTGGGAAAAATTCCAAACTCAATTGCCATCTGATATTTAGTTTTGCTGTGACAGACTCCCCCTCCACAACCCACAACAGTGATTTTGCTGTTTTTGACAGTTTCTTTTGAGGATAATGACTTAATAACTAATTTTTGGCTTCCAAATGATATTGAACTAAAAGCCCTCAAACCATGGAGTGTTTAGCCTATATACTCCTAGGGTATCTTTTCTGGGAGCGCCATATTTCACTGTTTTACATACATTAGAGAGGGAACTTTGTCTGTACCAAATACTTTTTTTTTTTTAAATGGCACTGCAATATCCTAGTGTAAGGGAGAATTTTGGAAATGAAGGAAATTAAAATGCTGTTTTTGTGCTAATTCTTTTAATCTCTTATATTTTTTTTGTAAACCTGCCAAATTGTTTTCAGTTCTTCTAGAGCTCTTTTGAATATGTTTTTCTTTCCACTGCTCTAGGAAGAACTCTGCTATAGTTCCTAGCTTTACACTGGCTTTGTGTGTTCCTAAAATTATGTGATGTTACACATTCTTTTTCTGCATGAAATGTCATAGGAAAGGTGTCTCATTTTTTTATACATGCCTATATTTCTAGTTTGTTTCTACCTATGTTTTTTTTTCAGTTGTAAAGACTTGATCATATTCATCATAAGCAAACTGTGGATTTTTGTCCTTTGACCAAACAGGAATTTTCCCACCTTGAGAAGTGTATTTATCCACTGCAATTACATGATCCTTTTTCTCTTGATTTGGGCTTTAGCTCTGGCATTCTGATTACAGATAGCCTCATACAGTTCACTTTTTGGTCACATCTATGGATGTCTATCTTAAATTTTGAAGAACTCACTGTAGGTGTTGCTGTGTTCCTGAGAGCTGACTTGGTAGAAACACAGTTCCCATTGCATATGATGAACACGCAGGTTGTGCTTTTGGTTTTCATCTAAGGACTTAGGAATCCTTGGCTTATGCACAGTGGAAAAACATTTAGCATAAAATCTTTCTCATCCAGGCCTTTTCTTACAAGACTGGTGTGTGCTTTGCATCTAATTTTCTAGCATGAGTCAGTAAATGTAATATAGGTGTGCTGGCATAAGTTTTAGAATTGGTTCATGCCACCTACTTACACAACTTGTGTTTTTCTGTGGTGAGACTGGTCAACTCCCACTCTTCACACTGGTGTTTTTTCAGACAGTTGATCAAAGTTGTGTCTGTTTGGGTTACTACAGAGGTATATAGTATTTCTAGAGTATGTTATTAGGTGGTTTTCTAATTATTCTCTAGTCATTACTGCAATATTCATTTCAATAACATTTATGCACATTTAGAGTCAAGCACATATTTCAGTGCTTTTATGAACTATCATAAACTTCTGTCATTACCTGACACCTGATACTGCTAGTATCAAATAAATAATCCAGTAAAGAAAAAAAATTAAATCACAGATCCCTTGACATCAGTCTTTGACTCTTAATCGAAAAACATAAAAATACCCGAGAAAATAAAGAGCTACTTGCCTGAATCAAAGAAGCAAGATTTTTCTGAGTTAGTCTAATTTGAAAAGCATAAAGAAATTATGTCGGAACTGTTTTTCTTTCCTTTTTGCTAATGATGTTTACTAGACTATTTTATTACCTGTAGCATATTTATATCTGGCCATGTTTTTGTTTTTTTTCCCACAGCTTTGTTCAACCTTATACCAGTGGGGCTTCGAGTTGTCGCTATCCAGGGTGTAAAGACTGGGTTGTATATAGCCCTAAATGGAGAAGGTTTCCTCTACACATCAGTAAGTACCTTGCTGAGCTCTGTTTGGGAGGCACAGCTGAAGCTGTGACCTACACAGGAATGAGACCCATGTCCACTTTTAAGAAGTTCTGTAATGTCTGTATCTGTTGCACACACCATGCTTCTGTGCAGCATTATCTATAAATGGGACACAGTAGAAATTACTGTGTACTACATATGAATGTTAACAAACATTTTAAAATCATACCATAGAGCTCTTTTCCTGGCAGACTGTAGTGGTAAAGTGCCATATGCCACAAAGATTATAATTTTCAATTCATTTCTCCAAATTTTTAAAATAAAGACCTACAATTATTTTCTTAGTGACTTGTTGATCAGAATCCAAAAACCACTCCAAACTTTATTTTTATTGATAAGACTTATGAATGCAGCTTCCATCTAAAAGGTCATTAACAGCCTTTTGGTTTACCACCATAATCTTGTAACTGTATTCATGTGTTATTGATTTTTTTATATCAGATATAAGGAAAAGAAATACTTCTGTTAGGGACTATTACCTCTATAGAATGATCAAAGTTTTAAAAACGTCTTTTGAGTCACAAAGAAGACTGCTGGATAAAGTCACTGGAAAGACCTCAGATTGTTTATGATATTTCAAATTATTTTATGCTAATCACTCTGTGTTGGGAATATAAAATTCCTTGGTTTTGTACAAATTTAGGGTCTTCCTTTGAAAGGCAAACAAACTTTAATGTGAACAGGCAGTTCTGTCAGGTATTAATAAGGTGGCTTAAAGGATTTTTCATTACTACATTTTTATTCACATCTATGTTAAATTTATTTACGTAGTAGTTTTCCCATTTTTTACATCACATAGTTCTTAATTCCCAGCTGAGTTACAATACACTGCTTTGTTTTCAATGTCCTTTGAAAGGAAATTGGAAAGATTAAGTTTCTGATTCCCTGAGGGAAAGTATTCTGTTTGGTTCAAACATACAATTGTCTTGCAATAGCTAATTAGGAAGAAAAAATGGATCTAATCTTGAATGCCAGTGTCAAGACAAAGAGAAAATTCCTCCTCATAAAATGCCTGCTGGAAACTCCAGCAGTATCATCTACATTTTTTCACATCTGTTCAAAATAAAAATTCTATCACAGGAAAACAGGCAATATTTGCTCTCAGAAGGAAGAAAATTTGAGCACAAAACATAGAGCTATTAATGTAAATGAATTACTGAATTTCCAGTTTCATTGCATTGTGGAGGGAGTTAATTTCTGGATAATGGCACAAAGAGCATTTTTTTTGGTGTGTTGGCACAGTGAAGTTAGTGCATTCTTGCCCAGCAGTGTTTCTGGAGTTCTCAATCCTCTAGAAAGAAATTGAGATTTCAGAACATGTACTGTTTCATGATGGTTAATTTTGCAGGGGGACCACGCATATACAAATTGTGGTAGGCACTGTTTTTGTCTTATTCTGGAAATCATTCATGTTAGATGAAGTCAAGTGAGGCAAGGAAATGAGTGTTTTTATAATGTAATACTCTTCCTTGTGCAGAGAAAGTTGAGTGGCCCATTAAATGACAAATTTAACAAATTAGAAAACACAGTGGAAGACTTTGTTATGTCTGGAAAAGATTTTCAACTTAAACTTTTGTCAAGTAGAAAAGTAATAACATTTGATCAAAAATTTAAAGGTAGTGGTTTTAAAACATCAGTGCTGCGATACAGATTTGTTTGTTTCATATTAATGTATTGACAACACTGGTAAAACATTTTTTTTCTCAGCAATTGCCTACTTTCACCTTAAAGATTAATGCATTTGAGTATAAAATGACAAAGCATCAGAGAGAAATTTGTCTTCTCCTGAGGATCAAGATGAAGAAATAGTATATGCAGAACTATATATCACCATTTGTAGAAAAATGTTTTTAACCAATCACTTTCTGTTACTGTCTTGGTGTACTTTTGGACTCTGTGTATCTGTTGCACCTAAATGCAGAAGTTCTGAATTACATGTCACATGTTTTTCCCTTGGATATTTAGGAG
Organism: Sialia sialis; assembly: GCA_009812075.1. Taxonomy (NCBI): domain Eukaryota; kingdom Metazoa; phylum Chordata; class Aves; order Passeriformes; family Turdidae; genus Sialia; species Sialia sialis. Next base: position 54,107,793 of record VRYO01002772.1, on the reverse strand, counting down.
AGAATGGGAGAAGAAACTTTTCTGTCTCATATGCCAACTGCCATCGCTGAAAAAGACTGCTGCATAATGGGAATGATAGTTAAAATGTACATATATTTATATTTATTACCAATTTCCTACAAAGATTTAAAAAATGGAAGCATGCCCTGTATACTAAGTAGCATTTTTAGTCTAAGTTGAGGCTGAAGTTTCGTTCAGTCCTTCTCCACAGAATAGCTCCGTGTCCCTTCTTCCCATCACATTCATATTCACAGTATATGAAACCTATATCTTGTGAGAATACCCTACATGCTGATGCCTCTCTTCAGAGACTGAAAAACCCAACTCAATTATTTTTATCATAAAGTTCACATCACGTTGACTAATTAAGCAACAGCATTGACAGGAAAGGTATTGTGTGAAGCTGCTGTGTGTTCTTTAAGAAGAAAATGAAGGTACAGTGACAAGCATACAAATTATCAAATGAAAATTGTTTCTTGCCTTTTTTAAAATTCTTTTTTTAATGGTTGTTTGCATCAGTTTGAGAGTTGCTCTTTTTTTCCTCTTTATTATTCCATATTTAAGATTTTCCCAACTATTTCTCAGAATTAGAACTAGAAAAGAGTGCAGAAACTTCATAGAGGAGTGTTATGTCAGTATTTCTTGGAACAGAAACAGGAGGACACCAAATTGTGTAGGAAGATGAGCCTCAAGACTTTTCCTATCTATTTTGCCTGCTGCAACACTTGAGATTTGTATTCTGTCCATGGAGATTTGATTGAGCCAGGGTCTCTAAAATACATTATCAAAGTCTTATCAAATAAAGGAGAAAAAGGATATTTGGAGTTTGATAGGGCTTTTCAAAATTTGTGAGAGAAATTTTCCAAATTTTTTTTCCAAAATCAAAAACTGATTTTTTCTATTTATTTAAAGTAAATATTGTAATACCATAATCAATTATTTTCTATCATATGTCAATGAGAAAAAGAGGCTATTCATGTTGTATTTTTCCTCGTTCTTTTAAGGGTTAGCTCACTTAAAGGCTATCCATAAAACTCACCTATTTTGGCACTTTGGATTGCTGTGTTTTATTTCTCAGTGAGTGTATACTTACATATATTTATATCTGTACATCGATATATATGGTCATAAATAAGATATATCTACCTACTGGCAGCTTCCTTAACTTTATTGGCAGTTCTACATGAAGGTTAGTGAGCAATGAGAATTATATATTAAATGAGTAGAAATTTATTTTATATGGTTTTATGAACTGTGGATAATTAAATATTTATGAGTGACTAAATAACTGTAAAAGGCAGTTGGAGAGTCAGGATTTTTCCACAAAGAACAATCTCAGTTACTAGTGAGAATTTTGAAATAATAGTTACGTTCACATGATAAAGTAAAAAATTATGCCTTATTCCTTTCTTCCTTTTGAAAAGGTGAACAAGACGAGGTTTCATTTCCAGGTTTTGTCTTTTCAAAATCAAAAGGAATGAAGCTGGCTCCATGCACTGGAAAAGGGAGCACAGCTGCATGGATTCTCCATGGGGAACAGGTATTGCCTGTAGCAGAAAGATGGCAGTGCAGTACTTGGCAGAAGCTTTGGTTGGGTTTGATGTTCTTTTTGATCAACTCCCTTTGCAAGTGGTTCATTAGTTCAACTTCCAGGGGGCTGCAGGTTTTGGTTTGCTTCTAGGATTTCCTGCTAACTTAGCAGGATGAATTCAGAGTTAAAACTTATGTTAGTCCATTTTTTGATTGCTATTTTCCTGTGATGAGGATATGAGAGCTTCTGGATTTCCATCAATGGATTATTCTCCAGGATTATTTGATATATCTAGGAGTGTTTGGAAGGGCTACTGGTTCCATTTTTCATCATAGGAGCAGTATGGCATGGTACTACTTGTATTTGGTGGGTATCAGAGTAAGAAAAAAGAGAAAATCCAAAGTGTAGACAAGGAAAAATCCTGTCTAGAACATCTTAACATGCTCGTGTTTTCTTCTTTTTGATTCCCCTTTCGCCCTTTCTTCTTCCAATTTTCTGAGACCAGAGATGTGGACTAAACCAGAGAGGAAGGAGTATATCTGTGATATTGCCCTGCAGCAGATATCAAAGTCATAAGAATTCATTGAACAGTTTCTCAGCAAGACAGATGCTTTAAAAGATGACTGAGCTTGCAGGTTTGACCTTCCTCGTCCCCTCTTCCACCACTGTGCACTTCAGGGTATGGAGTAGTGGGAACCTCACTGGAAGGATGTAGAAAGTGCTGGAGAGACGTGGCTGCATTTTTCTGGGAGGTTTTAGCAACTTTTTGTAAAGTATTTCAGAATTAGGAATGTCACTGACTTAGAATAATCTTCTTGTGAGGTGGGGGTTTGTTTTTTGATCTGCCGCCGTACACAGGGTTGAGGGTGTTGGTTGGGGCAGCGTTTCTGTTGCAGTAAGATATCAGTCTGTGTCACAGCCTGCATGAAAGACAGAGAACATCAGTGTCTGTTGCTGAGCAGTGTATTTGTTCTAGCACTCCGGCGACTCTCACCTGGAAAAAAAGCCTTTGAGGATTTCTCCTGACATTTCAGCAGCTTCCCAATGCCGTTATTTCTGCCACTTCTTTAAGCCCACATAATTGACCTCTCTGAGGAGAACAAAATTCAGCCTCAAGGAAGAACACAGGAGCACCTTCAGTGAAGCCTGGGAAAGAGGAAGAACTGAAGTAGTCTGTATTTCTAATATTCAGATCAAAGTCAAATGAAACATAAATTTTGTCTAGCTTCTCACAGAGCCTCATTTTATGCTTCGGAATAGCACAGCTTAGCATGTGCAGTACTTTGAAGGTTCAAAGTTCCATAAAGCAGAGCAGAAGGCAGTTTAAACTAGACAAAAACAAAGAGGAAATATTTTCAAATTTTAATTATTTTACAAAAATAATCAAAAAGGGGTTAATATTGACATCATGGCAACATTGTTACATCAGTAGTTGGTTGACTTATATTTTGGCAAAGATCATTTTCCACCTTGCAAAGTATTGCAGAAATAGTCAGGAATATATCAGTTTTGAGAAAAAGTAACAAATGGAGCTTGCTCTGTGATTTAAAAGATGTATACATTTATTTATAGTGTCAAAAGTATGCTAAATATCTGAAAATATCTGTGAATTTTAAAAGTAAACAATCAGGATGGAGTGTCTCATAATATTGTGATCAATGGAAAACATTATTTTCCTTATGTCAGGCTTATGCATTAGGGTCTCAACCTGCTCCCACACATTTTTCTTCCAGCACAGGCTTTACTAAGAAAAGGATAGGACCTTATTTCACTTGCCATTATCTGTGTCTTGGAAGTATTCTGGCTCACTTTGGAGAGAGGAAAATGAGCATTTTTAATTTGAAAATCACAGCTCCTGGTAAGGACTTTTGAAAACTGATTGTGATCTTTTTAAGAGTGTAAAGGCATAGACCTTATCCAAAGTCCTTTATTTCAAGGGCTTACCATTAAAGTGCTTCCTTACATATGTATACCATTTTTGCATTTCCAGTTGATTTTTTTATTCGATTTGGGATCAGTTAGAAAATGACCTATACCTGCTTCATATTGAAAAATTATTTTTTGAGAGGGATACAGCATGTTTCAGGGCTGTGTTCCTCTATAAACTGAGCTGCAGCTCTCAAAAGGTAAACAAGTTCAGCATGTTCCAGCAGTTGAAACACACTGACAGGGAGGAGGAAAACATCTGCATGGTTTGTGCTTATTTATATCTGTTTTTGGAGGTAGATTATTTGTCTCTCAGGTTGCCTTCCAAAAATAAATACAGAAAATTGCTAATGAATTTATTTATTCTATGGTAGCACTTAAGGAACAACTGATACCATAGCCCAGCTATATTGTACAAAAGAGTGTCAGATGTTCCTGCTACAGAAAGTAGTGAAAAAGGGGTACAAAATACAGACTAAGTCCATGACTTTTTTCAGTGGGTTAGGTTTTCAGTACATTTTTGATTGAATGTGCTGAAGCCAATGCTTTCACACACAAGATAAAGTAAAAAAAGGAGGCGTGCAGAGACACATGAGAGTTTGATAAGGCAGGAGTGAAGTGAGAAGGGATGAGATGAATGGAATGAAGCTGACAGGAGGAGACTATGATAAGAAGGGATATAAGAAAGTGGATAAATAGCACAGCGGAGCTGAACAGTATTGTAGAAAACTCAGTAATGATATCATCAATGTAGAAATGTTTAGGATGATATCACTATTATTCAAGCCTCATGCTTACATTGATTGCTACCTTTCTGAGTTTTTCACACCCACAAATGGCTACTATTTGAACTAGTGTTCATAAACCATATTGTTTGATGAAAAATGCCACTTTGAATATATAAGGATACAGTATTTCAGTGTGGGTTTATAATCTATGCCCACAGTTTCCTCCTGGAATTTGAATGCTGTATTGGGGGTAATTACAGAACTTGACTCAAAATTTGCAGCACTGTTTCTTGCCACTTAAACCAAATATGTATGTCCTGTTTGTTTTCATTAATGTCTACAATGTTAGGATCTTGTTGAATTTTGCATAGACGATCACAGAGTCTGCAGCTGAATATTTTTTCAATAATTGTATGACAAGGAATAGTAACTGTAGGTAGGTATGCTAAAATGGGGTAATTGAATGTCCTGCTTCAGGAAGTAAAAAGACTGCCACAGGGGCTGAGAGGAATGCTTTCCCCAGTGTACAGCATCATATAGTGAGTTGCTCTGAAGGTTTGTCTCTCAGCTGTTGTGCAATGATCACAGCTAAAGGCTGAGCATAGGCTTGATGGACCAGCAGCCTAATAAAGTCTGTCAAATTTCTGCTTCTGGCAATTCTCTCTCTCATGGTAACATCCCCGTTTTTTGGCCAATGTTTGTTTTGTTGCATAAATACAACTACACTATTCTGGATGTTTCTTTGTTCTCTGCTTTATTTCTCTTAGAAATTTGGGGTTGTCTGTAATCCTAAATATTGAATTCATCTCACTCTGTTGTATACCACTCTGGCCTTCTGTTTCCTTGCTTCCCTTCTAATTGTCACTTCCCAAGCAAAAAGGATCACATTTGAAGTTTCTAATTTTCCATTCATTAATTTTTAATCCTCCTCATTCATTTCATCCAAGTAAGGAAGGAGGCTACCAAGGACTTGGAATCGCAAATTTTAGGCAATTCTCAAAAACATGAAAATATTAAAGACAATTCTTGAATGATTTTATGCCAAACTGTAATCCACTTTGTAGTAAGAGGGATTCTTGCAGTGTAAAAAAGACTTCCTATTGCATCATCCAGAGGTATAGGTGAGAAACAAACCCCAACTTTCTGTGGAGTAGAATACTTTGACACGTGGTGTGTCTGTCACTTCTGTAACTGCATAGTAAATGCATCTTCTTTTTATTCAGGGCTGTTTCCAAAAGACATGTCTCCATAGAAAGATAGATAAGCAGAAATTAACTGAGAACTTTCAGATATATAGTCTAGTTACAAAAAAAATGTTTCTGTTTGTCTGAAGAAGGGCTTCAGTCAGGCAAAAATTTACTTTCATTATGTGAGGAAAAAATCCACATTACCTTGCAGAAGTGAAATAGTCAAATGCATATATCGTGATTTTTTAAAGAAATTTCTTTTAAAAATTTAAGTACCTTTGCAAGAATATTCAGTTTATATCCGCTAATATCAAGACAAAAGATGAGAATGGTGTTTACCTAGGTAATTAAACAAAATTATGCAAGCATCCTATAATTTCAGGAAACTTTCTAAGGTATTCTTCATATCCTATAAGATGGTGTGGCCTCAAATATGTGTGTATTAAATTATCATCATATATTTGCAACATAATTCTGTATCTTATATGCTCCTTATGATTAGAATTCAAAAAAAGGATGGTGTATCTAAAATATTATTGCAGTGTTCCACTCTACACAACCGGGCTTTGCATAAAAATTAGAGTTCTGTCAATATCCAGTATTGACAAAAGCTACAGATGCATTTGGTATTAGTGTTATATATGTAAATGACTGATTTATACACAATATCCATTACATTTCTGTAACAGGTTTATTTTTAGGGGTCTTGTTTCACCTTGCTATGATACACATTTATTTTCTTGTTATAGCATATTCATTTGTTCATTTGAATAGGCAAGTGTGTGGCTAAGACTGGTGAATGATGGTCAGTGATAAATTTACATGACCTGTAATCTTCCCATATGCCAAGTGTCCCTGTGGAAAAAATTGGGATATTTCTGTTTCTAAGGCAGCTTTAGCCATAGGCTGGATCTTGTATGGAAACTTGACCATCTGGGTAGGCTCACAGAAATGCTGATTCTGCATGTCCTGACTAATGACCCCTTACCTTGGCCTCTCGCATATTGGCAGAGCTTGTTAATCTGGGGGTGTTCACAGTCCTCTCATGTCTGCATGCTGCAGGGGACAGGGCTGCTTCCACCTCCTTTTCCCCATGGGATTTTCTGTGACCAGGGACAAGATCTTGCGCGCAGATTTGCAGACCTATGTCAGTCTGGGGGTGATTATGTCCACAGAAAAGGCTGGGTTTATCCCTGAAGCCTCTGAAGGGAAAACTAAAGACCCTGTTTCCCTTAAGGTAAATTTGTAGCTGTTTCTTGACTGGAGTTTGAACAATCCAGCCTACCCCAGTAGTGCGTCTAATCATCAGGTGCAGCTTATCTATGGACAAATCCCAGTGAAATGCCAACCCGGAAGTGAGAACTGGCCAGGGAGGGTGTCTGGGACTGCCTTTAAAGGCTTCGCTGGTCTATGAAAACTGTTTGCAACTTGAGCATCTGACACCAAACCCCACACTGGCGTGATTCTGTTACTAATTTGGTACTTTGTTGCACGTGTTTCCTCGCTTTAAAAAAAAAAAAAAAGGTGGCTTATATTCAGATGCGGCTTATATATGGACAGATACCGTGGTCTACCCGGCTACCCAGAGGTGCTGCTTATAATTGTGAAATTACTGTAAGTGTGTTAACACTGATTTTTATGGCTATACAAAACTGGCTAGGAAAGCAAGTATCCAGTCCAGCAACTTGTGCATAGTTAGCTAACATCAAGTCCTGATTTCTCTCTTGTTTTGTCAACTTCCTCAATTCTCCCCTTTACCTGCTGGAAGCTTTGCCTAGCAGTGTTTCTTGGTGTATTCCCATGGATAGGGCATGATTGTATATGCTTATTAGGCTCATTTAGGCAAATATTATAGATCTTCACTCCCATAAAAGTCCAGGAGTTGAAGAGAGTGTGGCTCTTTCCTGCCTTCTCCTCTTTCCCTCATTTGAAACAATTCAGAAGCAGTTTTAGGTGGAAACAGACATCCCAAAGGAAAGTATGAGGTTCATTTGTCTTGTTACTTGACCAGGCACTAGTTGTGGCATGGCATCAGAATAACTCCTTGCAGTGGTGAGGCCTTTTCTGCCCACAGCTTAGTATAATTAAAAATCCCAGTTTTAAATTTCTAAAATACTGCCTGAATATTGAAGGGCTCTGAAATTTTTAGGAGTACCAAGTGTTGGCCCAGTTCTTATGCTAATTACAATTACTGATCTCATAGGTATCAGGATTGGCATAACAGAGGATTTTCAGAAATCCCCCTTGGAAGGGTTAAACTGGTGAGTTTGTTGTGCAGTGTTTATTCAGCATATTCTATTCATTGTCAGATGAGAAGTTCTCTTGACTGATTCCTGTTGATTTGACAAGGAGTCTTGTTTTTTAGCAGACTGCAAATACAGCCTTGGGACATAATTTCTCTCCCTGAGGGTGTCTCACAAGGAATCATAAATCTGTAGAAAAATCAGCAGTCAAACCTGAATTTTACTGCAGCAAAAATGTTGGAGTAGGGGTGAGTAGACAAGTCACCCCATTGTGTTTGAATTCAGATGTGACTCATCTCTACACTCTGTTCTCCTGATATATTTGTCACTAAACATTTTGTAATAAAAAGTGACATGATGCCACTACCTGGAAAACCATGAACACCTGGACTTAATAGACAGGATTTGTATGAAACCTTGTACTTTGAGTAAATGGAACAAAAAACAGAAGACTTAATTCCTCTGTGCACCCATGGCTTTCTTTTTCCAATAGCATGTCATGTTGTGGAAGGCCTTGGATTATTAACAGACTGATACGAATTTTTGGCTTTACCAGACATTTCCGTGGTATTACTTAATCTTTAGTGCGATTGTGTCTGCAAAACTGAAAACAATGTTTCAACATGAAAATGAAATACTTTTGTGACTCCACAGATGTACAGAGCTAAAGACCCAAAGCTTTCCACAAAAGAGATGTGATTGCCTAATTCACCATGGAATTGTTTACTTACTGCAGAATTGCCTAATGGCTGGTGAATTTAAAAAAAATAGAGACAGGGCTTTGTACCACAGGCACAAAACAAAGTACAGCCAACATTTCAAAAGCATAATATGTTCTCTTTTTCATGTCCCTCTTGGCCAGCATGTGACTTCTGTGTTGTGACTGATGTCCCCTAAGCTGTTATACTCTTTCACATTGCTGTTCAGGCTACAGGCCAAAACTTAGCACAGCCCAGATCACCAGGAAAGAGAATAATATTATGAAAAGATCTACTCTTAAAAGTAGCTTAGATGATGTTAGGAATGTGTAGAAGTATAAGATTTTTTTTAAAATATATTTGCCAAACATTGCTACTATTTCTCCCCCCAGTGTTTTGTATAACTGTATGAGTATGACTTTATTTAAAAAAAAAAAGTTATAAGAGTTTATTTATTAAATAAAAAGTAGACCTGCTTGGGATTAATTAATTCCAAAATTCTTGTTGGTATTTTTTTTCTTTACCGTAGGATGTGTTTGGATGTTCCCTGCCAAGGGAAGTACAAAATACATGTTAGTGTGATAATGAGAGAATAGTCTAGTCAGACAAAAAAGCAAAGTATGATTAATACAGGACCATCTGAAAGCACTTTTGTTTTTACAATGACGTAGAATCACTTTAAGATTTGGTAGCAATTTTTCCATTTTTTCCAGTGGAATCTGAAGCTGTTGGTCTATACTTCAGCAGGTACTGGCAGGATTTTTTTAAAGTGTAAGCATCATTCTCATTCAGCTTCTTGAATAGAATATATCAGGGAGAATTCCTTCATTTTATTCAGTACACAAATTCTGTTGGTAGAAATTCATATTTAATTTCAGCCTTCTTTCAACCTTGTACTTTCCTCTTTCCCTCCTCCCACCCCTTTTTTCTCTGGATAACTTCCTTTAAGGGTTAAGGTAACATAGGAAGGTGCAGCATTTAATATTCTGTTTCAACATTTAGTTGTTCATGAGGAGGACTGAGTTGACTATTTTCTTCTTGACATTTGAAGATCAGGAATGTGCCCTTGTCTCTTCATTTTCAAGTATCTATTGGCACCAGCAGCAAAGGAGATGAAAGAATTGGCCTTTCAGGCATTGGAAGTGACAACTTCAGGAAGCATCAGCTGAGGCTATTCTATCACCCATTTAGCATTCATCTGACCATTGAAGGTGGCTGAAGAATAGCATTTGAAAGCAAAATAACAGATAAAATTGGTATTTCCCTTAATACTTACAGAAATTTAACTTCATCTTTGACAAGTATCAGCATCCTGTCCGGTGCTCAAAACTGCACAAAGTCACTTTTCTTCAATAGACATGATTAGAATAGGAGATAGGTGAACTGATTTTTGATTTTCAGGGATTATCATGGGAAAGTGACTGCTCTATAAATGAAATATAAGGAGCAGTGGGGTAGTATCTAAACTACTTTGTCTGACTCACAGCTTTGGATGTGTATGACTTTGAGAAAGAAGGAAACAAAGGAAAGGATTTAAGATTAGATGATCCATACGTAGATTATATTAGGTTCATTTCAAACTCTTCCAATCATGTGAAAACTGTCCCACTAGTGAATATTGTCAGAAAATAGCCATGATAAAAATAGCCTCAATTTAAATTGTCAGAGTTACCCTAATAGGAAGTGGAACATGGGCCATGTTAGAGACAGACAAGATGCAACATTCATGCTAAATGACCTTTTATTCTGGCAGATCACAGATTTTATTAGTTGTGAAGAGTCATGCTCAGTTTCATTTTTTTAGATACATCAAATTCAGAAAAATAGCGTAGAGTTCTGCAGTCCTGGTCTTAAAAATTAACCTTGTTATCCTCATGACTTTGATAGACACACTTTTGTGTGAGCCTACAGTGGTAGAAGCCTCATGAATGGATTCAAACAACAAAAATATTACTCATGGAAATGTAAAAAAAATGTTGATTAGTTGTTTAACTGAAAAGTCAGAAAGTTCCTCCATGAGTTACTTGTTAACATAGATATTGCTGAATAAAGGAATGATGTAAAGGAATTGTAACACTCTAGGCACTCAAGGAATTAAATAAAAAGTAAAGGTGCTTTGGAAGAGATGCTGTGAATTCATCTGTGTAATTATTTTTTAATAAAGGAAATAATCCAAAAGCGCAGATAACAGAACAATTACTCAACCAAAATTTTCAAGATTTTTAGTAACAGACAATGCTGCAATCTCACCATAATTTATAGTAAAAATTCTAGATAATCAAAAGAAAAGAACTTCATAAATACAAGTTCATTTTAAAGGGTCTTATTATTTATATGAGTGAAGGGGTATTTTAGTGCATATATTTATAATTAGACTGATATTTTTGTGAAAGAGATGGACTTCAGAAGTTCTGGAAATAGATTTGTTCATTTTTTTTTCCTAAGAAGTTGAAACAACCTCCTTTCCTTCACTTTCTTTGCTTTGTCAAAACAAGAAATGTTGGAAAATGCCTGCATCTCTTGCCTCTCTTTTTTTGTCAAGTCCTGTTTGTTGAAGTAATGCTATATTGTTTTCCCTTTGTCTCTGGATGGAAGAAGGAATTTTATTTGGCATTTCATGGCCTGATGCTTTTACTAAATGTTTCCAACTCATCTCCTGTCACTGGTAGACAGCAGGGGGTTCTCTAGCTATGCTTAAGATTGTTAGTAGTATCTTTCTCTTAATGTCAACTTGATACTGCTTTCTGATTGGAGTGACCTGGAAAGCCAGCTCTGCTTGATAAGTCCTTATTAAGGTGGCATACTGTTCTTTATTCCTAAGTAAATATCTACTTTCAACTGTAAAAAGACAATCAAATAAAGAAATTAATGTATTTTTTTCTGTAGTAGGACTAGGTAAAACAAGTAACGATTAAAAAATAAGCAGATCTTTTCATTAAAATCTTTTTTCTTTGTCACAACCATTCTAAACATCAGTGTTGAAATATTGATGCAGGCTTTTTTAGGGCAGGTTATTAAAATTATAATCTTATAATAAAGGAATATTAGTTATTATATAGTAGAAATATTATTCCTAATAAAGGAATATGCCACAAATTTCTCACACACTTCAGTACAGTAATTTCACAACTATAAGGTGCGCTGGATTATAAGGCACAGTTCTGGGCTGTCGGCAATTTTCCAAACTTTTTCCCCACATAAGACACACTGGACTATAAGGCGCACTTTTTTTTGCAGCGAGGATCCACGTGCAACAAAGTAACAAATTAGTAATGAATCGCGTGCTCGTGGGGTTTACTGGCAAACATTTTTCATGGGTCAGGGTAGCCTTTAAACGCAGCCCCAGGTGCCCTCCCTGTGCTGTGGGCCCCAGCACTCCCGCCTGCCCCTGGCGCCGGCTGGCATGGCTCTCATGTCTGGCGCAGTTCGGCTTGGCTCGCACTTCCAGGTTGGCAAATTTCCAAACTTTATCCATATATAAGGTGCACTGGATTATAAGGCACACTTCTGGGTTTCAATCAAAATTCTAGTCAAAAGGGTGCACCTTACAGTACTGTATTCATGCTCTTGGGTAGCCACAGAGAGGGGGAAACTCTGTTGCTTCCATGAGTGAAACGAGAGTACCAACAACTGTCCACAATATCTACTGATAGAAAATTATTTTGTTGACAAACTCCTCCTGGTGACCCCAAAAATCTGATGTGCAGAAATGAATGTAGCTTTGTTACTCCCACTTGTGCTGTACGAGAATGCTAGTAAACTATTTTTTGTCTTCCTTTTGAAAAATAATAACATTTCAGAGGCTGTTTCATTGAGAAGAGTTTAATTGACCATGGTAACAGAAGTATATCTTAAGTGTCAATTATGAAGCAGAGAATTGAGATATGTGAATATGTAACAGTGGAAGCTAATCTGCATGGAACTTCCAGATCTTTCTCTAGAGTGTTTCAGTCCACACTTTGACAGGATTAGGAAGCAGGTGTCTGAATTTCCCATTGCTTTCTTGATTTTTAAGGTCATAATAAATTCATCATATCACCACAGCATGTGATTTGAACGTAGTCACAAAGCTGTCTGTCACATGGGAAAAATCTGCAGAAATTTTTCACAAATTCAAATGATTTGAGGTAACTTTATAGTAGAATGAATTTAACAAATCTGTGAAATACTTTCTGCAGCAAGCCTGATATGGTCTGCAGTGTGGAATACCCTGATTTCTGCCACTAAACCATGACAAAATTGCATTTTTCATCCACATGCTATGTCCAGAAATGTGTCTTCAATAGATACTTTTTTATCATTTTAACAAAATGGTGGACAGTAGCAGAACAAGGAGAAAACTTCTTTTTCATACAGGTTTTTTGCTGGGGGCTAAAACCTCATGTTCCAAGTAGCTGTATAAAAATTAGTTTTGTCTTCTCTTTTTTTTATTTTCTAGTTCTGGTAACTATTTCTTCCCTCAAACCTGTTTTGTTAGCTAACCTAAATGCAGGGGTTAAGTTCTAATTTCTTCATGAGGAATTTGATATCGAGCCACCTTTTCACTATGCACTTTCACAACCTGATCTGGCTCATTTGGTCTTGACCATGGATATCTCCTAGCTATGCTGTAAATAAAGACAAAGCAGAATCAGGTACAACTTTTGATTTTTTTCCACTGAATATTGGAAAAGTTTCCCTAAGTAAGACTCTCTTCTAGTCAGCTAGGTGCAACTTCTGCAGTAGAAAATAGTAAAAGGAAAGCAATATTGATCAGATCAAACATAACTGATCATTTCAGATGTCAGATTTAGCATGCGCATTGAATAATACATAATGATTTCAAAATCACATCATTTAAAAATAGAAAATCTGTATTTCATGAGTGGCAGTTAAGTGAAATGCAGTGAGATGAAAAGCATTCAAAGCCATATTCTGTTAAAGCTTCTTTAGACTTGGTACCTACTCCTTGATAGCATCAAAGGTGATTAGAAATGTAACTAATGTTTAGAAAAATAGCAAAACTTTTATTCAGACCTCTACACTTAATTTAGTTACATAAGTTGCAAATTTTTTATATTTGAAAGGTGGTAGTTCAATAAAATTGAACAGGGTTCTTTCTTTTTTTATGAGTTGCACTTAGTAGTTTCTCTTTCATCTTAAAAGTAATGTAATAATGGAAGATTTAAGGTTGAATCTGAAAGGATGCTTTTATTTCCACTTCTTTATATAAGAATGGCTTTATATATATTCTGTGCAATAAAGCTAATAAAAATATCTTAGAATTAAACTATTATTTTTTCCAGGCTACTGAAAAAAATTGAGTAACATCTATATCTAAGTGTTAGTGTGACCTTGCAAGCAATCTGTACTCTCTTGTCAGAACTTCTGGCATTAGGGAGCTTGTTATATTTCCTTAAAGGCTTTTCTTAAGTGTAGAGTTCACCTTGTACGTAGTGTATTATATGCATTTTCTTTTGAGCTTCAAAAATGCCATTATTTGAATCCTTGTATAATCATTCGGGTAGTTTTTCCCCTTTATGTATTTCCAAATGCTGTGTGTCAGGGGATATGAAAATATTTGGAGTGCGTCACTCCTTTTACTTCAAAGAACAGCTTCAGATATTTTACTAAATTTATGTTGAAAAACAGTGAGTTGTAGTGGTCTCAAAGACACTAAAATGTCCTAAAAATGGACAAAGTAGTAATAGTATATTCAAAGCCAAAATATGCTTTTTGTCAAAAAACATGGGAGTGTAGAAGAGTATCGGACTAGGAGTGCTTTCTTTTTTTTTTTTTTCTTTTAGTCCCTAGCTTGCTTAACAATCTGCTAAGAAGATAATGAAATCAGAAATATCCCCTGAGGGTTTTTTTTTTTGTTTTTAAAAGTCAGTATTAGAGCCTAATTAACAGGCCTGTATTGTGGAGAAAATCCATTCTGCAGTATTCCTGCAGTTAAAATGCTTAGTGCAGTGGAGTACTAGGCTGCAAACAATATTCCTAAGAGGGTTAAAATCAGTGAGTATTGTGCAAAAACCAACAACAAAAGATTTTCTAAGAAAAACACCTGTAACAGAGCATCCAATTTTCTACTTTTATTCCTTAAGACTACTGCTTTCTTTCTGAAGGGAAATAGAGTGTACATGAAGAGTGGCTAAACTTTTAAACCATAAGAATGGCAGAGGCAAAGATAAATGCAGTCTTCTGCAGTAGATGTATGTATATTTATTACACATGGAGTTGGAAAACTTAACTAAAAGGATTGTCCCTTATGTATAATCATTTTCATTGCTGTTCAATGGAACACTGTTGTCACAGTGGTCAGGGAAAAAAAATAGATCTTTCACTGAGAATGAATATATTCAGGATATACTTCAAGATACACTGTACCACCTCACCAGTAGTATGAGGCTCACTATGTTAGAAAAATACCCTAACAAAAAATTCTGTAATAAAAAATTTCCAGTTAAGTTGGAAATGTAAGATGGTAATGAGAATGCATTTTTATAGCACCCAACTCTGAGTGGCTCTTCAAGACGATTACCAGCAGAAGGTAGGAGGCAGACTAGTGCACTTGAAACCTCATATAAACAAAATAGAAATTGCTGCAGAGATTGCTTTGAAATGAGAACATCCTAATAATAAAAAGATCATAGAAACAAATGTTACTGGAGGTAAATGATATGAAAATATGTGAATAAATATATACCTTACTTTTTCCTGTTGAGATCTGAAAGGTAACTTGTGAATTTCACCTGCAGAGTACAGGTTTATTATGTAAACTTAAATGCTATTTATAGCACAAATAGAAGTTGTGTAATATAGCTTTTCCTTTGTTTTTCTCTTTTCCTTTACATACTGATGAAAAATCTTTTCTGTAGTATTGCTTTCTTAGGTGTGCTTTTAGCTTAACATTTTTAATGTAGAAATTAATGAATTAAAAAATGATTTCCTAATGTAAATCCTTAGAAAAAAGTGTTATCATGTATTTATGGTATTTGAAGGTCTGCTTCAGAGCATTAAAAAATTAGTGGAATCTTTTAAGAAGTTTTAGTACCACAAATTTTGTGTTAATTTCCTTTAATACTTTCATTTTCATGTGACACATGTTAATAGGTTTTAAATGGTTAGAAATAAGGATATGAAGAGGCATTTGGACTCTAAGGCAGGTGGTGTGACTCTTGGGGCCGGTTCTGTGAAGTGCCCAATCCTTGTGAGCCTCTTCCAAATCAGGATTTTCTACGATTTCTCTGATTTTCTATGATTCTCTGATTCTGTGTGGGCTTGTGGTGAACTGATCTGTCAGAGAGGAAAGTTAACTCATGCACCAAAAAGTAGAACATGCCCCTGTTGTGCTTCTTTTGGCCTCCTGGTCTGTAAAGCTCATGTCTCCTCCTCCTCTGATAGTCTTCTCCTTCCCTCTCTATCCCCAGTTTTATCACCCAAAAATATCTTCATTACAATCCAAAATATTAGTAATATTTATACACTCTTTCATAAAAGTCGTAATTTGCTACATGAAAGGGCAACTGTTGAATTCAGTCAATAAACAAAACCTAGTGCTCTTGAGATCTGCGGAGAGGTAGTTACAGCACTAGTATCAATCCCCAAATTTCTTATGCCAATCTTTGCAAAAGACAGCTTAGAGCTTTATTTTGAATCTCACATACAAAAAGAAGAATATTGGAAGGAAATAGAAAATAGAAATTAAATCCAGTAAGCAGCATGGAACACAGAAAATCCTTCTAACAATATTTGTCCACTCCCTTTCTTTTTTTATTTGCTTGTCTCAGTGGTTCCTACTGGTTGTTTTGCTAGTTTCTTGTCCAAAGCTAGAGTCATAGTAGACATTCATTTTCATTAGAGTGTGCAAAGCTAGAAATGAGCACTGAAATATCTTTACTCTCAAGTATTCTAAATAGTTTTTAAGTAGACTTCAGCGCTGTCCTTTGTTCTATGGAGGTCTAGACCTTCATTTTTACCCTTGAGAGAACAAAATGAAATGAAACTATCTAGTCTAAATTATTTCTCAGAAAACAATACATGCAATGGCTTTCATTTGGTGTCCCGCAGAGCTCAAAGAAAAAGTAATGTGTGGCTGCTGTGCCTGGTTGAAATCTCATGGACCAGCAGCGCAGGTTTGTAGCTACATTGCAGGTAGCTCATCACTTCCTTCAGCTGCTCCCATGGCCCAAACATAAATATGATCATTTTAGATAAAACTCACACTAAATTCAACTGAAGCAAAGCCCAGATAAGAGCGAATACTTTTGAAAGTTCCACTGAAACTTCATTAAATGGAATGTTGAAACAGTTGCCTATTTTCTGATGTAATAAGGTTGTCACAGAAAATGAGGTACTACATTAAAGCACTCAAAAGCAGTTGAACTTCTCCCACTTTAAGGGGGGGAAAAGCATTTATTGCTGTGATTTACAACTTAGTTTTCCTGGCATTAGTTTGATTGTGAGGTCTGAGAAGCTTTAATGTATTCTTGAGAGGTGATATTTCTATGAAGAGAGAAACAATAATAGCATCACTTGATTAGTTCGACAAGCTGTTTAAGAGAAAATTTGTATTTTAGTTCAACCTTCTGTCTTTAGGGATAGTTTGTATGTTCTTCAAGATTTCCAGTAGCTTTGCTCTATGTTGCGGTGAGTGCATTTTAGTTTGAGTTGCTCTTTCCTGCAAGGAGCAAATAATGTTCAGAAAGGGAATGGCATGATGACCAGATGACAGTTCAGAAATGGCATAATAATCCTACCATTAGTACAATATTTCATGCTGCTGAAAGGAAAAAAAGTTAGAAAACCATAAGAAAACAATTTTGATAAGCTGTGTTATAGAGTAGAAAAATATTTCACTTAAGTCATAGCTGACACTTTAAATGCTGCCTATTCTTTCATTTTTTCACATCTTCAAAAAAACCTATGTCAAGAAGGGAAATTTTGTCTCAAATAAGAAGTAAACTAATTTCCAGGAGGTTCCACTAGCATGCTGCATAACAGTAATTGAAGTATATATTCCTTGAGGAACTTTTTCTGAGAAATTTCATGTGACTTTTTATTGCCTTCTACAATGAATCTTCCTAAGAAGCTTTAGTTTAAACTTGCTTTGTGCACCACTTCTTCATTCCCCTCTGACTTATTTTCTAGCAAAAACTAGAAATAGTTTTAATGCCTATAAATTCTCTTGAAGGCAGTTTAATATGACATGGCTGTGCAGCAGGGCACAACCTTTGAGTTTGCTGTGAAGGTAAAGATTACTTTAGAAATATTACAGAGATTAGGAAACAATCAGATAGATGGTTATGATTTCAAGACTTAAAAAGCCTCCACAACACAAAAAATAAAAGCATGAGTGTTCGACATTTTTTTTTACATTGACCAAAATGTTTCAGAACAAAATAGTATTGTGTAAAGGAGATGCTTGAATTTTGGATGTATGCCATAAAATATAAATAGCCAAAGTTCATGTTCAGTCAAACGTTTTGGAGCCACATAAATCTACTGCATGAATTTTCTTCCATTACCAGAAGCAGCTTATAAAATATTGGAAGTAGTCCAATGCTATGAGTTTTCTCAATGTTTTTAGATTGCTTTAGTAGGGTGCAAGTGTTAAAGCCTCAAGAAGTAAAATTATGCAGGCATTGGCATGGAATATAAATATTACCTTGAAAGACAAGTCTGCATCCTCTGACTAATAGAGACTGGCAATGAAGACACTCACCTCTAACCTTACTTCCTTCAAAATAAAATAATTTAATTATTCAGAGACTATCATCCAGATAATTAAGCTCTCTGAATTATACTAAATTTGAATGACTATCTTAGGGCAGGTAGTTCTTTCTACACAGTGAGTCTTTTGTTGAGTGATAGATCTGGTGTCACTTTTGTTTTTATTTGGAGTACAAATTCCTAATATGCTAAAGTGTGGTTCTTGGCACACAAAATTACTCAGTGTCATAGTGGCTGTGCTTTCTTGATAGGCTTGTAAAGCCAGTTCTTAAGGACTGCATGTTCATTGTTTCAAGTGATAAATTTAAGATTTTAATTAACCCATAAACTACAGCAATAGCTAATTGTTTTAAGGGTTTTTGAGAGTTTTTTTTTCACTGAGCACTGTATTGCTATTGTAGTTACCATCAAAGAAACAAATTAAGTAGAGGTCGTAGCTATCTCTGTAGTTCAGCATGCTGAATTCCCAAAACTCTTCCTCCACTGTGTATAGCAAACTGATTTAAACATTTAATTGAAAGCATGAGAATTCCACAATTAAAAGTTCAGAACCAAATTTTAATAGCCCTATATCCTTTATGCAAAACTAATCATCTAGTTTGTGCAAGTCACAAATGAAGATAGTGCCCAATATCTTCTAAGACTACTTCCATAAAGAAATGGATTCATGTTAAAATATTGTTTTTCTTCACTGAAAGAGATCTGCCTCCACCCTACTCCATCTCCCATGTACAACATGCAAATTTTGTTGCTAGTGCTCTTAGAAGAAAGGAGGGGGTGCAATGGACACAGGTATTTTATTTTATTTTATTTTATTTTATTTTATTTTATTTTATTTTATTTTATATAGGCCACCAGCACACTGGGAATATGATATACAGGTTTGGGCTTTTTCCCCCCGACACCTTTTTTTAAAGAAAATAATCATAGTGATTTTCTATATACCACAGGTTTTCTGTGTTATTGCTGTAAGTTTGGGTTTGTTTGGTTTTTTTCCTCTTTCAGGATGAATATATTTTTGGCTGCTGTCCTGTGTTACAGGGCTAGATGGACTTTGTTTGGATATGACCCTTCTCTGTGGAGCCTTATTCAATGGGATTGCTGGGTTTATACTGCTGCAATTCTGCTGTCTGCTGTGTGCTTATTAACTACACAGCATGAAGCAGGCAAAGTAAAAGCAGTATTTAAAGATTTTTTGAGGTCACATCCGCATCTGCTGTACCTCTGTGAAGTTTTTCTGTTTTCATGTTCCCCCAAATTGTAATTTCAGCAACAGAAGTATTCTGTATCTTTGGTAACAGCCAACAGCTGGCATCATGCTAGATAACACTCCTTGATGGTGCAAAGATATTTGTCATACTTCGTAGGTACAGAATTCAATATAACAATTTAAATTGCAGCTTCATAGAGGTAAGCTTTCAAAAATTCAGTTTCTCAACTGAGCAACACCTTCCTGTGCTTTCTGCTCTAGCAAGGAAACATCACTCATTTATTTATTCTATGGTAATTAGCCAAGAGCTGTATTAGTGTGTAATTTAAGATCTCCTGTGTCAAAGTGATGTCACTTTGGCTGTTTCCTGAGCCTTCTGCTCCTGGTGTTTCTCCTTGTCAGAGCAGTCCCAGGAGACAGGAATGGATGCTGAGGATCTTTCTACCTCTTATAAGGATGTGGCAATACTCATTACTCCTGCAAAACAGAGTCAGCATGTAGGGCCTAGGTGAGGGCACAGGGGTTGACCTAACAACCTGTGATCACTTTTGCAGAGTATCTGCTTTGCTGACACCAGGAAGGTCATACAGGGCAGGAGCCACAGGAACATGTACACACAGGTCCCTGTTGCTCTGTGCTGCCCTGTGGGGTACCTGCAGTGATGCAGGCCTTGTGGTCTCAGCCTGTGGGTCCTTGCTGCCCAAACTGTTTGACGATTGACTGCTCTCTGTAACCAGCCACAGAGACTGCAAACAGCTCATTTTGCTTTTTACTCCCCCTTCCAAATAATCATTATACCACTAACAGAGCTACATTAAGATGGATGGCACATACCACACACTTAACTTTCTGCACTAGGTCTAGGATATACTACTTGTATTTCCAAATTTTGTGTCTATGTTTTATTTAGCATGATTTTAAGAATGACACACCTG
>VRYO01002772.1:54071263-54086621 GCA_009812075.1 Sialia sialis | reverse complement strand
GTGAGTGTGATTGTATTTTCTTTTTAAATTGAGTAAATTGTCCATAAGGGAGACTAGGCACATGTGGAATATGAAAAGTTAAGTTTTGTTCAGTTCTTAATCACTGATTCATATAATTCTTTTTGATCCCCGTTTTTGGTTTTGTGTTTTTTTTATTTTTTTTGCTAGAAGCATAAAACAAGGATAGAAAATTTGATGTGGAACTATGCTTACAATTTTTTCTCATATTAAAAAGCCAGAAAAATGTGCAATAAAAATATATATGTTGTATTTATTATAATTTATATAATATATGTAATCCTAAAATATATTCTCTTATTGGTGGGAAATACTCTCTCTTAAATAGCAAAAACAATTGGAACAACAATAGGTATATATAATATGTATATCAATTTGTGAGGACATGACTTAAGCAATAAAAAGAAAAGGAAATCATCAGCTCAGAAAAAAACAACAGCACACTTACTACTATGGATCTAATAGAAATCATTTTGGCTTTTTGTACATATGAAAAATCAATTTTTACTTCTCATGCACACAGAAATCAATGTACTGTAGTGAGTCTTTCATAAAGAAAAGTCTGTTTGTCTCTCAGTTTAAAATTTTCAGATGGAGCTAACTTTAAAGGGACTCATCAGTATTTCATTTCTGATAAAAGGACAGATTTATTTTTTAGTGTCAGGGCTAGTTTCATGATTTGTTTGTGGTTTAATGAGGGTGTTGTGGTGGTAAAGGAAACCATTATTACTGATAACAATCACATTCATTTCAAATGGGTGAAGCAATGCAATTCAGTGAGCAAAATTTGCAAATCAATGCTGTAAAAATGATTTGTTGTGCCTGACTTGAAAAGCTGATGTGTTTGTTGCCTATAAAGCTGAGATGTAGTACACAGTGCAATGACGTGTAAGTGGATATATAGTAAATAGAAATAGATGGGATTTTTTTCTTGCATTAATTTCTTTTCAGCATCTACAAGAGATACATCTGTATTTTATGTAATAAAGACAGTACCCTTATGGGTATTTTTTTTCATTAATGCTTTAATATTTCAGACAGACTAGACTTAACTGAAGGTGAAGCAACAGATAAATGTGATATTTCCATAACACTAACTGTTAGACGGTAGTGACACCACTGATTTTGCATGTTTTAGAAGAATATGCATGTGTCAAACTGATGACCTTAATTATTTGGCATGTTTGAGAACAACCAAGTCAATTGTTTTGCATTATCTTCATACCTTACCTTGGCATCTGATTTAAATCTCCTGTTTTCACATATTACCATAGAGGATTAGGTACATTTTTTATTTCCTATTTTGCTCTCTAGTTTTTAGAGAGCCTTTTCAGAAGGAAGACTGGCAAGTTTGGTAAAATTTTAACTTTTGATTTTGCAGACTCTGTGATTGTTCAGATTTGGCTTTACTAAGCTGATAAATAGTACCTTTATTCAATTTTTTTCTATATAGGAAAAAAGTTTCAGTGTTTAGTTTTGTTCTGGAAAAGCATCTACCTGCCCCATGACTAACATTTAAATCAAATTCTATTTGTAATGGTTTGTTTATTAGTTTTATGAGCTTCTAAATGTGAAGATTTGAAGAAGTGAGAAGAAAAAATTTAAAAACCTCTGCCAAGCAACCCTGCTCAAAACAGGGGTTTTTTTCCTATTCTTTTTCTATTTCTTTTTTTCTATTTTTGTTCTATTCTATTCTCTACCAATCTAAGATTTGTGGGTTTTCAAAGCACTTCTTTTTCTCATCAACTATGGCTTTTGATTAACTGGATAGCCTTCAGAATTCAAAACAAAACCATTCCAGTAATTTCACGAATATAAGTCGCACCTTTTTCATTGAAGAATCCAGCCTTCCCCACTAGTGTGGCTAATCATCAGGTGCGGCTTATCTATGGACAAATCCCAGCAAAATGCCAACCCGGAAGTGTGAGCCGGCAGGGCGGAGAACTGCCGCGGAGCCATGGCCGAGCAGGTGGGGAGCGGGCTTTGCTGAGCGGGGTGGGCGTGTGGGGCTGCGTTTAAAGGCTCCTCCGGTCTGTGAAAACTGTTTGCAATTTGAGCACCTGACAGCACACCCCGCTATTGCACGATTTACTAACTCATTACTTTGTTGCATATGGATACTCACTTTAAAAAAATAAAAATGCAACTTATATTTGGAGTGCGGGTTATATATGGACAAATCCTGTGGTCTCCCTGGCTACCGGATGTGCGGCTTATAATCAAGTGCGGCTTGTAATTGTGAAATTAGTACTTTCCTTCTCCAGTGTACTTTGCTATCGTGAACTGGTCAATTCTAGTATTGGAGTTACCACCGTTGTGGTTTAGCAAGTGCTGTAAATGGAATTCTCATGGTCTGAGATTCCAGACCTGGTGAAATTCCAGATGATAGAGATGTCACAGTGGAGCATAGCAGAGAAGGGCAAGGTCTCCACACAGCCTCAGGTGCTGTGACGTAGGATGCACTCAGCTCTTCTCTATTGCACATCTGTCCAAGTTCCTTTCGAAAATTCAGTTCAAACAAGATATTCCATTACCCCTTGTGAACAGACTACAAAAGAAATTCCTCTGGAAGATGATTTTAGGCTGGAGGAGAAAGGAGATTGGTCCTCATTCATGTGAATAAAGTTGATCCAAATTTAAACAATTGGTAATACTGCTGACATCATGACATTTGACCTCCACTTGTCTCAGTCTTTGTGATGTTACAGTTCATGCCTTTGACTTCCTATTTGTTCTTAAGACCCTCCTTGGAAAAACAGACCAGATACAAATTCTCTTACAGTTTTTTAGTTCCTTCTGTATTCCATTCAAAATATAATTCAAACCCAACCTTATTTCCTAGGTTTCATCTAGCATTAGAAATAGTTGCAATTTTTAATTATGAGTTGCAAATAGAGGAAAATCAAGAACTGCTTTCATCAGTATGTTTCTTAATAGTTCCTGTAGTTTTGATCATGGTACTGAGCTACACTGATATGCTGTGTATCCTTCTGCAAAGGGCTCCTCCAAACAGTAAGAAGAGTAGTGTCTGTATAATAGTTTTGATTCCACATACAGCACCTTCAATGAGAAAACAAGACAGAAATTCATTGACTTAATGGTGTGAGAATATCTGTAGGGTACTTAGGTTTATAATTGATAAGAACATTTTAGGATTCCTGTGCACAAATTTTGAAATTAATAGAAAACCCACATTGAGATCTTTATGTAAAATTTCATATTTTAGTTTATACATGCCTTGTAAAAAGTTCTTCTAAAACAACCATGAATCTTTATATCAAGAAAAGCATTACAGAGTACTCCAGTGTTTGGTAGGGGATCTAATATGCTGGGACTTCATAGCACAGTTGCACATCTACAGACATATCTGTAGAAGCATTCACTGAATTTCCCAATCACATTCTTGTGCATGATAAGTACAGCTCACAGCGAGACATGCTGCCTCAAGCATTTGGATTCAGTAATAGGATTTTTTAAAATTTCTAGTCTAGTGGTCATCTTTAGGGCTGAACTGAGTTGAGTTCAGGGCTGTACTTAAACCTGGATATGAATAAGCTTGAAGTCATCTCTTTGTCAACATTTTGTCTTTTTGTTGCATAGATTTGGAAAGGACTGAATGTAGGTAGAGAAATGTGAATAGAAGAAATATATTTTCCCAATGACCAGTTAAACTACAATTTTCTGCCTTGAATTTCTATTTGTTTAGTAATGTGCATTTAGCAGCATTGCAGCTACCAGGAGCGTATTCAACTTGTGAAGCCCAAGCCAGTTGACCACTCCTAGTCATTGCTCATTCAGAACAAATGGTACCAAATATGAGTTTATAGCAAGGACATGCTTGATTGGGAAACTTCCTTCCCTGGGTCACATTTACCATTTCCTCACAGTCCTTTGCTCCTATTTCAGGCTTGGCTAACTTTACATTCTCTGTATTCTCATCAAGAATAAAACTTGGTCCTTAAGCCATGCCATAGGACTTTCCTATAAACCAAATCATTGTCTCTCCAGAACTTGATGAATTTTTTTTTTTTTCATATGTTCAGAGCTTTCCATGCCATACTGTATTCTACATGTCAAAACACAGCTTGCTTCAGAGGATGAAACAAACAGCTAAAAATCAATAAATCTTTCTGCAGTTTGCCACTAGGGATCATTACACAGTGTTTATTATTGTCTTTCTTACCCTTCAGATGTAAGAAAGAACAAATCTGTTCTTTCAAATCTGGGTGTGTCAGGCTGCTCTGCTGCCTGCTGTGAGGTACAGGCATGGCTGGTGGGAGCAGCAGCAGTCCAGCCCTGCTGGGGAGGCATCTGCTGTGGGCTGCTGCTGGATCATGACACACTGGGACATTTCTCACTAGACATTGTTTGCAGCCCTTTTTCATCAACTTTCGTGCTTCCTCAGCAGGGCCACTGATGATTCAGTGCCAGGTGCTGTAACACCAGCCACTGAAGGCACGCTGGCACTTACGGCTTGGGGACGTCAGCAGGCACGTTTACTGCACGTGGCTGCATGGCTTTTGCTCTCTCTCAGGCTGGGACTGTGAGGAACCCTCAAACATGTTTCAATATTGGAACTTCACATCTGTCTCCTGCTTAACTGAGGTGCTCTCTGCTACATTCCAATCAGGTGATCAATGCACACAATTCAAGCACATATGTCTGATAATTTTCTTATTATTAGAGAGATAAATTAAAAACACAGCCATAAGAAATTCTGAGATAAGAAAGAATAAGGTGCTTTTCTTCTTTTCTCATATTTTTTTCTGCCTTTTTTCTTACTTCCCTACATTTTCTGGTTTGGTTTTTGTACTGATTTTTGAATTCCAGTTTTACAGATCGTTGATAAGTGATGTGGATTAAAGAAGTCATACTTGGATCTTTCATGAACAAGAAAACTGGCAATTTTTTAGTTTAAAATAGTAGTAACTAAAAAGGGTTTGCTTAGCAATTCGTGCAAACAGTGTAAATGCAAAGGAGATGTCATTTCTCCCCAGGCAGTGGTCACAGCACCAGCCTGATAGAGTTCAAGGAGCATTTGGACAATGCTCTCAGGCACTTGGTGGGATTCTTGGGGATGGGGCTGTGAAGGACCAGGAGCTGGACTCGATGATCCTTGTGGGTCCCTTTCAACTCCGCATATTCTATAATTCTGTGATTTTATTCTGGCTGCTGGAAAAGGATATAATTTAGTCTCTAAGACTGGAGGAGTCCAACAAACATTTTGTCCTAACGAAAATGTATCACAAAAGAAAGCTGGTTACATGTCTGTTTGTTTAAATGGCTGTTTAAAATTTCTTTTATATTTGTGATAATTTTCATTATGGCTCTTTTTATAGACTTGGGAAGTGGTGGGCTGAAAGCTGTTATCAAAACTTGATAATGAAGACTAGAGGCAAAAATCTGAGACAAAGTAGGCAAGTGAGCCAAATTAAAACAGAAGTTAAAAATTATCTTGTTTTAGCTATTCTCTGTGCACTGAAAAGGCTTCAAATAGACTTTTTTCTCTTGAGATCTAGGACAAAATAGACAATCTGAAGTTGAAATTTTCACCACTAACCTACACTTTTCCTGCACATCACAGGTGATATTTACAGTCTTAAAGTTGTTTAAACATGTCTATCTTCTGTACGGATTTTGTAATGTAAAGGAGAAATCAGAAGAAAAGCTGTAGTAGAGTCTCATTATCCACAAATGCAACTGGGCTTCCATGTAAATCTCTCTTTAAAGTAATGTGAATTTTTCTTTGCTTTATGACTGTATATCAAGGCTTGATATTTTTCATTCCTGTAATGTATTGTGTAAAGCATCAGACACATTAGGTTGCCTGATATATTTTCACTATTTTCTTTCTGACATGTTATCCCAAGAGGCAAATGACTAATCTGCATTGGCATATTCCCTGGCGACTTCTTATCGGCAGAATTAATTCACAACTCAAGTCCCTTCACATGCTGCTCTGTAGAGAAGTAGTTAGATGGAGCAGGTGTGCCAAAGGTCTGAACGAAGTCTTGAGGGTAAAATTATGAGTAAAAACGTTAAGGAATAAGAAGCACTTAACTGTTGCCTGCATGCATGATAGGTGACTGATATCTCTGTGACAAGATCCCAAGAAAGTGGAGGAATATTCCCTAGGGTGTGCTGTGGCATCCTAGTCCAGATTAGAGACTCCCTTTAACACCTTCCATGTACTAAGCCTCACTTTTCTCTTTGCTGTTTTATAGATGTAATATAGGACAAAATCTAGTCTGTTCTTACACCCAGTAATTGAAAAGGAAGAGGGAAAAAAACAAGGTTAATGTTTCACCATTCAACACCTTTATTACTTGAAATATTCAACACTGCTTTCTGCTCTTTATTCTCCAACCTGCCTGGTTTTTTTTGCATTATTGCAGCACTACCTGGTGGAGTGGTGATGGAGACCCTTCACAGAACTTCTGTGCCTGCTGATTCCACTCAAGCAGAGCTGCATCTGTTTAGTGGCAGCTTAGTCAGATACTGGCTACGGCAATGCTTTTTGAAAAAGCTCGTTGGAATTCTCAGCTGTGGAGTTCCACCTGAACAATTCTTGTGCGGTTCCCTGATGCCCATCTTTTCATAATTAAGCCATCACACTCTGTTGTGAATTGTCTCAAACCCAGCAGTAGAGAAATTCTTCTAGAAAGTCAGTTTAGGCTGATAAAATAATTTGAATTTTTAGATCATTTTGGGGAAGAAGTAGCATGCATAAATCTATCCAGATTTGGGTGTGGCTGCCTAGTCTTGATGAATTTTTGTTACATAACTTCTGATACAAAGATATCCAGCATAAAAGCCCTCTGAAATGAGCTCTCTAAGAAGATAGCTAAAGCTATATAGAGAATGATGATTAAAAAAAAACTCCTCCTCTCTTTCCTCCCTCCATCCATCTGGAGCAAAACTGTGGCAGACTAGAGAGATACACATTACTTATTTTCTATCATTATGATCTGGGTGGATTTATTTGGAATCTCTTGAGAGGATGCAGAACAAGCACATTTCAATTTTGCTTTTGGATTCTGTCAGAGAAGCATTTTCTGCTCATATCCCAAAATGTGGATTTAGGTTTGCTCATACCCTAAGGCAATCAGAAATCACTTTAGGGTCAAGAGAAGCTTTTCTGTGTGTTAAAATGTCATTGCTTCTAAGTATTGTATCTTACTACCTTTGAGGAGTGGGATTGAAGGGTCTCTACAGTCTCACTGGATCACAGCACTGAATTTAGCTCTTAGAGGCATTCAATATCATACTGTTTTCAAAAGTAAAATTGTGTTAGGGCTCCTGCTTTTAATATTATAATTTTACAATCCCTAGTACATTCTTGATATATTCTTCCTCACAAGAAAATTTATGCATACCAGCTCACACAACTGCAAGGTGTAAATATTTTGATTAATACCTGTGTAATATAACGTATATGACCAGCATTTGTTCACTAGTCCTGGATTTGATATGGATATGTGACTAAATTGTAAAGATCATTGAATTTCACTTTTTTCCCCCTCACAGTTTTCTATCCCTTTGTTCTTAGGGGAGAAGCATTGACTTACACTCAAGATAGTGAAAAGGTTAAGGAAACACAAAAGCAGCCTGTTTTCCATCAGTAAAATAACCATGAACCGTGAAGCAATAAGTCAAATATTTGTACTACATCTTAATATAGTGCTATTTGTTCTATACATATTTATAAAAGGAGCCTTGTAACCACAGGGATTTCCCCATACACAGAGCTACTAGGTAAAAGTTGTAATCCAGAATTATTTCTCAATTTGAATTTGGAGATTGTACAGTCTTTTGATTGACAAGTGCACCAATGTGTTTTGAAACTCTTACTGCAGATGTAGGATTTGCCTTCATATGTTACTGACACTGTAATATTTTAGTACACTCAGTAGAAGATAGTGTTCCCTAGTAATTAGTCTGTTTTAGAGTCTTGATTCATATTCCTCAACAGTCAGTAAGTCAATAGATTTTTTTTTAATCAGTAGGAGTCAAACATACTAAGATGCATTTTAAAAGTTTGAGGTTTTTTGTGATAAGCATTTTTATGCTACTTTAGGTCATTTATTGCATCTTTTGACGTAATAAGGGGAATAGTTCACATTCATTCTTCTAGGATTTCAAAAGATAAAGCCTGGATTATTTACTTTTTAATCCAGCATAGATCAAAATCCAACTGCTGCCACTTGCAAGTACTCATCAGTGCACTAAAATACTGTGCTAGTAAAATAGCACAATAGCTAGTAAAATAGCACGTAACTTCCAACTTTTTAGGGTTTTCTTCTTCTTTCATATTTTAATCTGTTTCTAAGGCACTTCCCTCTTGCAACAATGTTTTTCAGTGGCAGAAATTAATTGCAGCACTATGTACCCTGTCCTAATATTTCCAGGCATGCAGCATTGTTGCCTGCTGTAAAAGAGCTGCTCTCAGGGTGTGGTGGGTGATGAGGATCAAACTTCCTAAAATTTAATTTTTTCATCATTTCCATTATGGGGATTTTTTAAAGCATCCAAGCACTCTCCAACTTGTTTCCTAACCACTGTTTCTCAAAATGGCTTCCACTCTCTTTACAACTTCCTCATCAGAAGCTTCTATTTTGGAAAAATGAACTAAGATGCTTTGTTTTAGGGTATGTGCAACCAATTCTTTAGTTTTCTTCATTCAAAGCAACTACTAGAGCAGTCAATCATGCTGTGTTGGAAATTGGATCATTTGAGAAATGCATGACAAAGACTGCAAACGGAAGCCAACAGATTACACGGGCCTTTACATACGTACAAACTGCTTATGATGGAGTAGTAGTAGTGAGTAGTGAGCCCTTTAAATACTCAGTAGCAAGTGTGGGAAAATGCAGTACATTTTGGCTGTTGCAGAACTTTCAGACAGGGGGATATAATTCCTGAAATTGTGCATCATGCTCTTCCTATCCCTGCAATGCCATCAGCTGTGAGACAAGCAAGAGCTGGCTTGATGATAGAAATACAGCTTGCTGTCCTGCCTAGGACTATTTGGACAAAAGTAATTATTTTGTTATCAGAAAATCCAGGATAAATGTGTTTATCATCCACAGACAGCAAATTTCAAGGCCAAGCTGGAGTATTCAGTGCCATTACTATACCAACAGCAACTCTTTTGGGTCCAGACTGGTCTCTATCCCATAAGACTGTAACAGAGATGACACAGAATTATTTACTGTTGGAGCAGGCACAAGCGGTTTCAGCAGTAGAAGTATCACCGGATGATATCCAGGTCCTAACTCACCAAATATTGCTGTTGTTGCTGTAAGAAATCATAGAATTAACAATGTCTGCATATGCTACTCAGACGTGACCTGCTGGAGCAGAGCAGCAAAGAAAGGCAGATACACACTCACTGTGGCACACATTTTTCCTCACTGGAGCATGAGGACATTGCATAACAATGTGGGCCAGTGGTTTGGGCCAGCACCTCCTCCTCCACCACCATCTGAACACAAGAAGAGTCTTTGTTTTCCTTCCTCCCCCATAGTAAGACAAAAAACAATTCTTTTTAGAAAAAAGTGAGACAACAATTCAGTCATTAGTCCATAAAATTTTAAATAACTGTGCACTGGTATAAAAAAATCTGAAATTAATCTCAGAGGAACTGTTGCTGCTGTTTTGTTCTTACAATATTCTGTAATTTGTCTGATTATTGAACCCAAGTGCAGCACGCAAACAGTTTCCTTTGCACTTGACTTTTAGTCTTGAATACAAAAAACATACCTATTTTTAGGTAGACACACTACTTTTGAGGAGTTCTTATTAGTATGCTTGCAGTGTGGCATAGTCCAAGTATCCAGTTTCTGAATTGTTTACAAATAAACTTTGAGATCTGCACGCCACTCAAATTAACTTAAATCAGTAATGTTCCATATATATTTCTATTTGTTTCCTTTGTGAACACGTTTGCTTTCGACTACATTATTAGCCTCTGATAAAATGTTTTCTTTGTGAATTGAGACTTTTTTGGTTGATTTCATTGCTTTTTTGGTTTTTCGGGTTTTTTTGAAGGCATAACAAGAAAACCATAGCCTACAATTAAACACCACCACATACTGTATTTCCAGGAATAACTTGTTGGGCACACAGTGTTTTTGGCATGCTCCTCTTCATAGGTTGAGATTGATTAACAATTTTTCACCTCGTGTACCTTCTTTTACCACCTACATGCCCCAAAGCAAAATGGCTACCTTGAAATAGAGAGTCTGTGTTTCTGACGTTTAGAGTGGGGAAAGAAGTGTTTGGAGATTGTGATGGGACACCGAGAATCAAATGCTGAAGCAATAAGGAGTGATGGTTTATGTTATGTTTTGATTGCTTGGGGTACAGAGTAATGCTTGAAAACTGCTGTTTTCCTTTTCCATCTTTGTCCATTGTTTCACTGAATCTGAAAGAGCTCATCGTTTTTATGAATTCTGCATCTTCCGTGCTTCCTTGCCTTTTGATACTGGACAGCCTTTTCCTGGGTGTTGCAAGAGTTTTCCTTGTTCCTGGAATGGCACTGATCCCTGTACAAAATGGCACTAAGCCCTACACAGCATTGTGGCAGCACTCCTTTGTTTATGTCCTTTGTTTTCTAGTTTCAGATCTTGGCTTTCCCCTATGTAGTGAAGAGCACCTTCCATTACATTTTGTGTCTTTTTTTAAGTGTCCAAAGGAACATCTATATTCCCTCTGATTTCTGGCAGCTGACCTTCTGTACTGTTTTATATCCTCAGACTGTAAAAACAGCCAGGATGCCTTTCCTCCTCTAGGGCAGTAGCATCCATTTGGGGTTATCCCCTTGATGACCTAGGCAAAGAAGGGGCAATTCCAAGACACAGTGGCATCTTAAAGCTTGTGAATTTAAGGTCATTTAATCCTTGGGTAGAAGAGTTAGAAGATGTGGCCAGCAGTGCCAGTGTTACGGACACAATAGCACTGCCATGCTGGCAATAGAACTGTTTGTGCTGCCAGACACCTACACAGACCATCACAATGCTCAAGAGGCAATCAAAGGGTCACATAACTCCAAGGATTGTTATTACTTTACTTGCAGAAGGTCAGAGTTCAGCTGTCAGGACTGAAATTAGACTAGAATATGTGTATGCCCTGGACCATGCTGATAGAAGACACTTCACAGCATAAACCATATCTGATATATTTTTTTTAAAAAATCTCTCTCAAGATAATTCCTCAAATAGTTCTCAGCCTAGATTTCTGTCTTTAGATGTCCTTGGTTGCTTCATAATCTTTCTTTTGGGGGTATGTTTGATACCAGTCCCCAGGGTGCTTGTGTTCTTATCCCACTGATGGCAGCTCGTGTTCAAAGGACATTTGTAGCAGCTATTTAATTCTGTGTGGGGAGCAGAAGCCTTTGAAATGGATGGAGTTGTGGTGAACTGTCAGAAAAGAGCATTAAAGAAACACTTTTCCTGTATTTAGAATATTGTTAGCATTTTGCATAATTTAGACATTTGGGTAGACATGTTTTACTTATTTGAATGCTGCTTACTGTGACATGCCTTGCAGTAGAGCTGTGAAGGGAGCAGTGATACTTCAAAATAACTTGGTTTACCTGGGCAATATCAATTTCTGTGAAAAGGATGTGATCTGAGGGGATTAGGCTGTGCTCATACATCCCTAAAAGTATTAGACAAGAGCAGCAAGTAAAAATACCAATTTATTTCCTTCTGTCCCTCTCCTCCTTTCTTTGCAATTTCTGCTAGACAGGTCTGTCCTCACACCACTGACTGGGAAGCAGAGGTTCTCACGGTTCAGAGGGTATTCTGTGGTTTTGAAAACTGCAGGTGAAATTAGGAAGGAGCCAGAGGAATTTCAACACTGGATGATTTTGCTAGAATTAAGAGTAAACACAACTGACTGTACAAGGGATAAACAGTTTTGTAAATGTAGCTGCATATTCTGAAGGGTCTGCCCAAGAGTATTCTGACATCCTATGACCCTCACCTACTTTTTGTGAATCGACATGCTGAAGGTATCTCTATATGGACTGATACATACACTATTGCCATTTTGCTGCCTATTATAATTTTCTAAAAATTAAAAAAAACAAAGCAAAACAAGACAAAAAAAAAAAAAAGTTGTCCAAAAGACCCACACCTGCCCTCTAGCTGATTCATTACCAGTCCTGCAGATAAAATTAGGGAATCTTGCTTTCTGGTTATCTGTTTTTATGCTTGGGGAGCTTGGACTCCCATAGGAAAACAGCAACTGATTCGGTTGTTTTTTCAGAGATATTTTTTGAGCTTCCTGATCATAGATATTAGATAATACAGTTCAGATAACTTCCACATGGAGTAATGGATGCAAAATGATTTAAAGAGAAAACCTGAAGCATTTCTACAAGCTTGTGGACTGAGGAAGGACCAGCAGCTGCATTTACCTTCACAGTGGTATAAAAGCTGTAGAGGGCCATTGCCAATTGCCTATATCACTTTAAATGCTAAGATGGTAAAACTGGATACTTTCTGTGCAAGAGAACCACAGGGAAACCTTGTGTGTGGAAACTGGACAGGAAGGGATAATGCAGGGCATCACCTGAATTCAAATCTGTCATCCCCCTTGATGAGGTACCATCCATGATTGATTTCAGAGAAAAGCCAGTGGTGAGTAAAGTGTGTTATTTTTTTTCTGTTCTTGTGCAAAACAGGGTGTCATGCCCTATCACACCAAGAAACAGCACAGGTTTGCCCTAGACTTTAGATATCCCATTGGCATGTTTAACTCATGAGTCCAGTCCTTCTGTCTCCCTATTCAGTGAGACAGAGGAAAGAGGAGTCACTAGAAAGTCTCTTAATTTGGCTAAATTTGTTTTTCTAGCCTTCAAAGTATGGGTCCAACTTGGACATCATTGGTGCAATGAATTCTGGCATGATCAATCTTTTTACTAGGGCAGGACAGCAGTCCTGAGATGATGAGGTTCACACATCAGCTACCTCATCTTTTTCACCATCCCTTTGGATAATAATACTCTTGAAATGGTTGTGATTACTTTGTAGTTTCTAAATTAAAACTGTGATCTGTTTAACCAAAACTGAAACTTCTATTAACTTAATTTTTTTTGAGAGAAATAAATTTTTTCTACAAAAGAAGTTTTGTTTCCCAAAAAAAAAAAAAATTAAAAACATCTTAGGTCTCAAATACGTATTTTTTTTTGTTTCTTAAGTTAACAGTTTCAACAAGGTACAACACAAAAGAGATATACTCTTGTCTTCTAGTGCTTCATCGTTGACACTCTTGTTCCTCTTGTGTACTGAAAAAATTGCAGTCAGTGCATTGTGTGCCATTTGGTTTGACAGGGTCAAAAACTTCTAAAAAGCTAAAGCTGTAGGTTGCTATCCCTCTATTTGTAGTGTCACTCCCCAGGTGACTGTGCAGCACCCTCAGGAGAGAGTGCTGCTCAATTTCTCACACACTGATCCTCAGTCTTTCTCCATTTGTTCAGACTGTCTCAATATGAGCATTTAAAAAAATTCATAAAAATGTAAAGTTTCATCATAAGCGTGAGACTGAAGTTATGGCAAGACGTTGGCAATGGGAAGTCATCAGGCAGAATACACAAAGCAATTTAAAAAAATGCATAACCAAATGTATTAATAGCATAAAAATTCATACTTCTGATGAACTAATAGAAAATTTACGAGAAAAATTATGTGAAAATAGCAAGGTCTACATTGTCTTCTAGCTAGTTTTGAGTCCCATTTCAAAACACCCCTCTGTAATAACAATTCAGTCTTTCCATATTACAGCTCTTTCTTGATATAAACATTTAGGCATCTAGTGAGATATGGGACACATTTTAAAATTTATCCTCTGGAGCCCTCTAAGGGATAAATCTTTTTAAAATAGATGTAGCATCATCTCAGTTTGATAGATATTTATTATATAAAAGACCTATCCCACCTGCTGTTTTCCTTTGTCAAATAGGATTATTCTTATTCTCGGTTGCTTGATAATACTTTATTAAATTGATTGTGTTCATTTAAACATTGCATTATAAAAATTTTCCCTGAGTTCTTTCCTTTATTTTTAGTGCTTGGCCACAGTTAACAGCCTAAATATATTTATTGTACAAAATTTAAATAAAATAGGAATGGCAGCTGTCCAATGCAGCAGTGTAGCTTAGCATGATGAGCACTAATAAAGAAGATAACAAGTCTATTAGCTCATAATAATTCTTGGACAATGTGTGCAATTAAATGTAGGACAATAAAGGGAAATTTAATTGTTGAAAAGGCATTAGTCCAGCTAGTTTATCAATATTTCATTTTAATTTTAGAAATGTGAATCCTGTTCTTTTTAATTATGTCTGTTTCTATCTCCTTGAAAGCCCCTTTTTCTACATACTTATTTGAATGTGGAATTTTTGACTTTGTTCTCTTCTCATCAACCTTTCTATATTTGTTTAAAAAAGTATGAATGAATGAATGAACCCTTTCAACCACCTCTGTGCCTTTCTTTCAAAATTGCTCCCATTTAGCAGCATGGAGTAGCTTCAAGCTGCATAGGATTCTCTCAAGAGAATAATCAGCCAAGTCATGTGGTTGAAGAAATCAGTTCTATGAATACAGCAGTGTATAACCATGATGTCAAATTCTTCATAAAAAGTTGTGCTACACATGCTCTCTAAGTCATACCTTACATTCCTACAAACCAAGTCTCTTTGGGACCTACATTAGGAAAAGTGACATCAAAATCTCCTACTTTGTGTGTTCCAAGGGGCTTTCTCCAAAGCATGTGCTTTTATTTTACATTTACTCCATGCAAACTATCTTTAATGTTACTTTCTTATATCAGAATGAGCACATTTTAAAAAACTATAGTGTGTGTTATTGAGATCTTAAAAACTTAACTTTCAGTTAGCTGTTAATGGAGGATACTAATATAGGGCAATCTTCAGGTCTGGGGAAGAGTTGCTCTTGGTAAGTTATTGCTCCTTTGCACTGTATCCCCAATCCCATGAAGACTTACAGAAACTTTCAATTTAGTATCAACTGAATTTAATTAGTGTTGTTATCCTGTTAGATGACATTTCTAATTAAAATTTGAATTAGCACTGCTGGCTATACTTCCCTCCTGAAAAAAAATAATGCTAACTCTGAAATTGTGAAATACCTCACCACTCAAAATGAGTATATTTTATATTTTTATTATCATGAATGACCTGTATGAATGACCAAAATTACCTATTTTAATTTTAAGTCTTTTTGAACAATGACATCTGAACCCTTTTTTTGCAATTTTTATAGAAATTTTTTTGCTGACTTGCTCTGTGGTGATACAAAGGAAGCCTTGGATG
>VRYO01002772.1:54032291-54070263 GCA_009812075.1 Sialia sialis | reverse complement strand
AAGCCATTATGTGGAGTATTTTCCTGGTTGAGCAGATACTGCTGTGGCTTGAAGAGTTTTTGTCAGAGAGTATTTCTCTGTGGGCACACAACAAATTGTAGAAATATTTTCTGAGTTCATGGCATAACCTATGATGATAATTTGTGTTAAAAAATGAGTTGCAGAATTTTTTTTTTCACGGCTGAATGCTTGGCTTCCTCTGGAAGCCAAAGGTGCCTTCATAACTATACATTAGAGATTTAGCAATAATGGAATATAAAAAGTATTTTTATTTTTAACATTCAGATCTCGTATAAAATAATAACATAAACAAGGAAATACTGGTTTTAAAGTTGTTCAGTCTTTTTGCTAGGAATATTTATTTCCTTACCACATACAGCAAATGTCTTTGAAGTTTTTGTTAAGGGGATGCCTACTATCAGTTTCGTATTAGTTCCTTCTTTTTATAATGGGGTGATAATATCATGCATATTAGGGGAGGGCAAAGGGAAGATCACTTTAGAACATTTCCTGTAAGTGTAGGGTGCAGCCTGTGACACACAATCCAACACTATTCAGACAGACATTTTGGCCAGTGAACCTTAAATCAGTCCTCAAAGATATGTGATATATATCTTCCAAACAGATGAAAGAACAGGTTAAGTGCAATGATGGCTAGCCCCACAGCTGCTTATTTCCATGCTTCCTAAAGTAAAAGAATGGCCATGAGAAATGAAAACACCTTTCCATCACTGATCTGACCATGTTTTGTAGAGAGATAAAGCAACCTCCACCTGGTTTTGGATTACTTAGTCCAGACTACTGTAATCCGTATGCCAAAGCACTATGCACTGAGAATTCATAGTAAATTCATCTCCACTGACCTTCTGTCCTGTTAAAAGTTTGCATTTTATATGATTCTTAGTATTTTTTTAGAATTTTTATTTTCATTTTGTCCCTAAATAGCTGGGTCTCCACGTGCCTGTATTAAGGTATTTTGTCTCAATTTGCCCCTCTTGAAAGCAGTTCACCCAGTACCTGTCTTCCTCATTTAGGGTGTTCTCCAGGAGAGATTTCACTGGGACATGACTTAATTTTTTCAGTCAAAATTCTGTAAAGTATCAAGATGATTTTGCAAGTTGAAATGCGGTGTGTTCCGACATGGTTCTTTTCCTTTTTCAGCCACTAAATTTAAGGTAATGAATAAATTGGTATTTCTTGGGAAAAAAACTCCATACATTTTCCATAGTATAATGTTGAATTGACTACTTAAATGCCTAAGTTTTAATTACTAATTAAATCCAATACAATTTTTGCTCTGATTGGTTCTTTTCATGCCTGGTGATTGCTGCACCTGATTGTCGCTGTGTTAACTGACATGCAGTCAGTCCATTTGCCCTTTTCAAATATTGGCACAGCTTTAGAATGAGAATTTCCCTGCTAATACTTATTTGTACTAAAAATGAGAATGATTGCTGGAAATTCATCTCAGCCAGCTCTTTCACTTTTTAGAAAAATAATGTATGTTCATCTCTTTTCTGCAAGAAAAGCTGTCAGGTGTTTGTAAAGATTTCTGTAATGTTTTGATACTGTAAAATGGTAGAAAATCTAGGGGATATGGTTCTTGCCTCAAAGATTTTACAAAATATATTACTTGTCAGTCATGCACATTAGCACATACCTACAAACACTTCTTTTCTTCTCCATGGGGAGAAACAGTGATGTTACCTTCTCTCTCTCACCAGAGGTGAAAAAGGGACTGACGAGAGAAGTCTCCTGCTCATTAAGTAAATTGCATGGTCAGCACCATTTCAACAAACCTGGAATGATCCCCATGTTTTTGTGCCCTGAGAAAATTGTCTAGGTTTTTAGTACTTTGTAGTCTATAGGGTATCTTAGTTTCCAGAACTGCTGGCAGGTTTCTGTGTCGCTAGAGCTGAGACTTCAATGAGCCCACATTTGCTCTCTAGCTGCAAGTCAGCAGCCCATTGGGAGCATGTATATTTATGTCTAGATGAAAGCAGGCTTCCTATGCATTTATTACACACTTAATTTGGTGTGACAGGTTGCATTCATTTTGCAGTTGTGATTTTGGAGAAAAGAAGCCCTTTCAGTAATTGCCAGAAAGCTTTACATTTGCATTGTGCTATGTGGAGTTTGGTGCAGATAGTCTGTTCACAGATTGGCCTAGTGCACATTACAGAAATCAGCAGAAAATTTGGATTCAGAGTGAATCCAATGTACCAATATAATGTGGCTACTGTAAAAGCAGAATTAAATATCCAATAAGCAATAGGGAAGTATAATTAAATTTCCAGAACTATTACCAGATCCAATATTGCATGCAGCCTTCCAAGCGGTTCAAACTGAATTGATAACATGAAAAATTCTTAAAATAAATGGGTGTAAGTCCATTAACCAAATACAAATAATTTATGTTGCAATTAATCAGAACAATATCATATGGTGAATTTTTAGGGCTGTTTTTATGATGGAACTGAGTCTTAAAAGTTGTTTGA
This sequence comes from Sialia sialis, assembly GCA_009812075.1. NCBI lineage: Eukaryota > Metazoa > Chordata > Aves > Passeriformes > Turdidae > Sialia > Sialia sialis. The sequence continues at coordinate 54,067,765 of VRYO01002772.1, read as the reverse complement.
TGTCATCTTTACTTGCATATCTCTATACTAGGAACTATTCAAACAGAAAAATTGGATCTAGCACGTTACCATATCTCTGAGCTTTCATGTCTTTAGTTACTTTGAAATTTCTGTGAGCTTTGGCAAAACCTGAAAGAGGAGGAAGTAGAAGAAGGGCAGGGACACGTGTACAAACAGAATCATGTTTTGGTGGTCATCATTTGGTGGTCTTCACCCTTTCAGTGATTGCTGTCTCTGTAAAGTGGAAGCTGGAGACAAATGTCCAACATGCAGCTTCCAAATGTAAAGCAGAAAAACCTTTAAAAAATTAAATCTCATCTGCAAATCGTTGACCATACATATAATTGTATATGACCATATAAAAGCAGAGGTTCTATATGACTGCAAAAAAAAAAAAATCTGGGTGGTCTCTATATTCACATTTATGTCAATTCTTATTCAATTTTGGCACTTAAGTTGTATCATTACAATAGCTTCTCCTTGTCTGTCCGCACAAGAGGCAATTAATTTCTCGTTCAAGTTCAGAAAAATTGCCTTGTATGTTATGCCACAAACTGCATCTCTAATCCTTAAAAAAGAACAGTGTGGGCAGATGATTTCACCTAAATAAAGGGTTTTTGGGGGAAGTCAGGGGACTCCATGTGGGTGTAATGATCTACATTTATGCACCTGTGGACCTCAAGACTGAGAAAATGTAAGGCATTAGAAGCTGTATTTGCTTGAGTACTTCCATTAATTTTACTAAGAATATTACAGTAATAAGCACCAAGATCAGAAGCAAATCAAGATGAGCCCTACAGTATTTAAATGTATTTGCACTTCTGGCACCTTTGCCACTGAACCTTCCTCTTTTATTCTTGCATAAACAAAGGATGCATCTGCAAGTGAGCCTGAAAGCAGTGGTCACCTCTGCAGGATCAACCTCTGTTGAATGCACAAGGCCATAGATCCTCTGCATACTTCTGTCATTTGTCACTTTTCTCCCTTCTGTCATTTGTCACTTTTCTCCTCTGCTTCAGGAAAAGCCCGAGGATGGTGACAGTGATACCTGTTGGTAAAAAGATGATCTCTGAATGCTGACAGCTGTACTGTAAAATCTCCATTATGGATAACCTTGCCATACTATTTGACTTTGCAAGGAGTGTGTGTCCTTTCCTAAATTGAATGATTGGATGGAAATTGTCATTCTTAATATGTTTACCTTCCATTTAATGAGCAATCCCTTTATCAAGGGTGAAGAGCATGCAGCCTCGTACATGGATTTTGTTACAGTTCATCAAAGAAAATCCCCTTGCAGTATGAGGGCTCCTCTGTGGCAGACAGGCAGGCAGGAGCTGTAGGGACCCACTATGGAAGAGGGAATCGTTTAAAGTCAGTGCAAGAAGATTAAAGGGGGAAAATTCAGACTAGGACTCATCTAAGGCCAGGAAATGCCTCCAGGTACTTTCTGTGGAATTTCAGTATTTTGCACTGTCTGGTAATATACTGTATGAGGTCTTCCAGTAATCAGGGCTTCTCCTCCCCTGGTACCCTCACACCTCTTTTCTTATTGTCTAGGCTTCATCATCCTGACAGTGTAAAGACAATAGCAAAACATTTTGAGAGATTTTTTCTCCTTTCGTGAATCTTCTCTGACCAATTTCTGCCTTTCAATTGAAGTTAAAAGCACAGCTGGTATCAGAATCTGTATTACTGATGGTGGTTTTGAATGACCCACATATTCTTTGGTTAATCAGTAAGTGAAAAGTCAAACAAGGGTCAACCATAGGCAAAAATCTATTTTATGGCCAGGGAACATTTGATGTGACATATCATTGTCTGCCTTTTACAGTCCATTATTCCAGTGAATGATTTCCATCAATGCAAATGCTTCCACAAAATTCAATTTCATTAATAAACTGCGGTCAATATCCTGGTCAGAAGTACAGGCTGTCAGAGTTTGTGGCTATCACATGGAGGGCTCTATGCACATGTTGGGAAGTGCTGGGGCAGTGTGTCCCGACTGTTTCAGTGACGAGCCAGGTTTGATGTGCCATTCAGCAAAGGTTAACTCTCACCTTGTCTCTTGTGGAGCTACAAAAACGCTTAAAAAACTATGCTTGATTTAAATGTCTTTACCATGGCTATTTGTTTCCTGTATCTTTGACTCACAAAGAACTTATATGACTCTCTGATCTTCTCAAATTCCTGACCTACACCTTTTTTATTTGTTTTTTTGGCGTGTAAAAATATATAATTAGTACTGCATTTTATAGGGGAAAAAACTGTATGAATTCTAGTACTTAGGGACAATATTTCCTTATTTATGATTGCATATTTTAGACACCTTTCAAAGCTCTCATTATGAACCTTTGATTTTATTTTCATTCCTAACACTTTGAATTCTAAAGAAGAAAATATGTAAGAAATAGCAGATTAAATTTCCAATGGAAGTTGAAGTAATTCTGGAAAAATGTGAATGTATTAATAACAAATCATAATCCCTTATAAATGAGGGCTAATTTTGTTTTTTATACAGACCTCACATCTACTAGGAGCATACTTTGTGTTAAGCTCAACTAGTTATACATTAAATTGAAGTAAGGTCTCTTCAGATTCTATGGCCTCATATTTATTTTGCTTTTTGGATGTGATGTTGGAAATAGCAAACTGAATTATTTCTATATTTTCAAGGGCTACTGGAAGTAGTAGAGACAGCCAGGTGAGGAGGTTAAAATAAGGATAAAACAATTGCTTGGTGAAGCATGATACACAAAAGAAAAATAGGTTTTTGCCTTATCCAGGAGATTGAAGCAGTTTCATGTTCAAAGCTGCTGCAGAGAAAATCACTTGGGATCAAGAAGGGGGTTTTTACAGTCTAGGGAGAACATAACCTTCTTGGTTTTTTTCTTTGTGAGGATATTGAAATTTCTGCTTCCGATCCAATGTGAAGAGGTATATAACATTCACACCAGAAAAATAATTTGCTCATGGGAAACTAATGGAACTGAAATCCATTGTCTGAAAAGGATACTCAGCTGAGGACTGACAGGAGTTTTCTTAACATGTGCATATGTGTCTTTGTGGTGCTAGCTAAATAAGTCATGTCAGTCAGTCTTCTTCCAATACTTGCAGACCAATGGCTATATATAATTGGTAGCAATTGGAAACAGCCTGGAGTCCCAGAAACCAGAAATATAAAGGACCTGAAGAACAAACTGCTCTTCCATTCTGAAGGAAAAGCCAACTTTTCTTTAAGTTTCTTTCAAAGCCAAAATTTGGCACTGTTAAATAGGCCACCACTGACCACCCTTTGCACTGAAAGTTCCCTAAGACTTTGCTTTCCAAGCATGGTTTTCCCTTGAACTCCTCCTAAATTTTGAATTCACTGTATTTTTCAAAGGGCTTTTATTGTTGTTGATTTTTTCTGGAGGTTCTAACAGTAGACAGCTACTCTATGTTGGTGGTAATCCCATGGTTGCATTTGCTTGTTTCATGTGGAGTAACAGTGACATCCAGTGGTTGGCTATTTTAGCCAGATGTATAAATCACTATTCCAGGCAGTATTTCAGAGACTGCACTTGTGCCAGAGCTTTCCTTTTGGGGGTTCCTGTCAGTGGGAGATGAGAGGAAAGAGAAATAAAATTTATAGTGCAAGAGATTTACGTACTCTGGAAGTTTCAAGTGGTGTTCAAGTACTGAAGTGAGAGAAAAGTATTATATTTTAAATTAAAATAATTTTGAGGGTGTTCATTTCTGTGGTTTATGCAGTTCATGCAGCACTGGAAGGTTGCTTCACAACGTTTTGAATTTTACTTTGTATCTGAAGTTCATAGAATCATAGAATGTCTCTACCACAAAGCTATGCAGCTGTTCACATAAAAGAAGACATTTTCCTTTGCCATCTGCAATTAATAATCTTGTCATTGAATAGGGGAAAGAGAGAGAAGATAATGGGAAGAATTTTTCGTCTCTTTTCTTTGTGGTATGGCATATGTTTATTCTAATGACTTGTGAAACTATAGTGTCTGTTATATATAGAATAAGCATCTCATTCATTCTATACTGTGCAACTTGTTGGACAATTTTTTTGGTTGTCAGCTCTTGAATAAAGCTCTTAAAGATGAAAGGAAACTTTTATTATTGTTCATCTGAATCCGTCATGTTGAAAGGCATCCGAACACAAATTCTTTACAGTGCATTGCTGTGCAATTTTTCTTGTAGGCAGTATTTGCTTTCATTCTAAATAGATGATCTGTCAACTAGAAATGTAAACCCAAACAGCTTTTATTTTTTATATATATAAAAAAATAATTTATTTTCACGTTGTCTTATCTCACATTCTGTAATAGTCTCTTCATAAGCTCTAAGTAGTAATTATTTCCTTGGTCAGCAAGTAGAAAGAGCAGTGGTGGTAGCTCTGCACCTCCCTTGCTGTATGCTAAAGGATTTTTGTGCACCCAGTAAGAAATCTTTGTTTTGAAATGCAAAAGCATTTGAAATTGTGCCTAAGCTTTGGAAAGGTCAAAGTGCTGGTACATGGCTTTTGAGTTATGGCAGGGATCACTCCTGAAATAATGCTCAAAGTGATTAAGATAAGATAGATGGCAATACCTACAGGGTGATAAAGAAGTGCTTCTTTATGGTCCCCTTTGGTGGTATGACTGAAGAAGCCAAAAGGTTGCAAATCAAAACAGGCAATGTCCCCATAATTCCATGCCAAATACTGGGAAACCTGAATTTTATTACCAGCTAAGAAAATAAGAAACATTGATTTAATTTTGAGAAAGTAGCAATATGCTTCTGTTTTCTCATGTTTGCATGTTTTCCTGCTTCCCTAAGTACCCTGGTTCCAGTAGTACATGATGAAATTTCTTGTTATAGGTTACAAAGGAAAACTTTGAACAAAAACAGCCCTTGTGGACATTTCAAAGTGTGGTGATTTGTGACCAATCTCTTCCAGGGTTAAAATGAACAATACTTTTCAGTTAAAGGCTGAGAACTCTCAGATTTACTGTGAAGTCCCCTAAGGCTGGAAATAGTCTTTTCAGCCAAGTGTGCAGTGAAACATTTACTGTGGAGATGTCTGAGGAGACATATCAGCAGTTGTTTGGGGGAAATCTTGAGTCTGTCCCAGCTTTTGTAGATGTGCAGGTTAGTCTTAAAAAAAAAGAAAAAAAAAGTGCATTTTAGCCTTTCATTCTTGCAGTTGGATGCTTAGATTAATTATATAGATATATTTCAATTCAGAATTTAAGGGGAAAATGGTGTTGGCTGTTCTTGGCTTCAGTTGTCATTAGGATGTAACTCCTTCAGTGCACTCAGGTAGGTGAGCTTATGGGGAGAAACACTTCAGGGCTGATTTGCTTATGTGTGAAAAAGAAGTAGCTGACTTGCTCCAGTACTTTTGGTGTTGATGGAGTCACCAGTCTAATAAAATTCTTTCAACATGAGGTGTATATTTCTTTAAAAGCTACTTCACAGCATATCATGCATAGAAGGTACAGTCAGAAAAAGCACTTTTCTTAATTACAGTGAAAGTAATACTTTGAATAAATGAGGGTTACCACTTTCATTTCATCTACGGCTAGTTAAAATTATCTTCTGCTTAAAACACTATCTTCTGAATTGGAAACCAGTTGCACCATTGCAATTCTTTTCAATTTTTGCTTAGTAAAAAGTGAAAGCAGTGAAATGTAAAAGGCTATTATGCACCAAGAAAACATCTTGTGAATTGCTCTTACTTAAAAACAGCTGTGAAAAGGGTCACTGGATTTCAATATATAGATACAATTCTGACTAAATAAACAAGAGCTCTTGCTAATCTATTTAACACCAAAACTCTCTTATCCAAATCTGCAGCAGTTTCAATCCAGCATTACTACCACAAATCATAATTTAATAAACACATTTGATCAGAATGGCATTTTAGGAGGATTTTTAGGTTTCCTCAGGGTATTTAACTGGGTTTTCCTGACTTCTTTGCATCTATGTAGAATACAGGCTGTTATTCATTTGATCTGTTTCCAAGCTGGCATCTCTAAAACACAGTTCCCTCTGAACCTCTTTTTTTGTCATGTGAAAAAGTTCAGATATCTGTTTCTTTCTTATTTTAACCTTGAGCTTTGATCTTTAGTGACAGTTCAGATTTAAAATCACTTCCTACTGCATGGCATCAGTAGGATGATTGAAGGGAATTGGAACCCAAGCTGTTTACTCGGTTGGCCATCAGAAAGTTTCCCTTTAAGGGAAGCATTTCAATTAATGTTATACAAACCACAATCAGAGTGGAGACCAGCCTAAAGCCATATATACACCGTTGTCAGTTAAAATCAGATGTCAAACATGGCTTTTAATTAAAGACCCACAGCTGCAAATCGGCGGTATTTGAAGCATGCTGGTGATTTCAGCTTCACTTTGGCAGCCCATGATATCTGAAAGTGAAATGAGAGCCTACAGGTGAAGGTCTGTGCATGGGCTCCATGTACTTCAAACTGTGAATATGAAAGGTTTGTTTGCTCATCAACCAGAAGTCTAATGAGTAAACAGACGTTTTTTCCTCTTTTCCATATCTTTAAATGATGGAAATGGCTTTTTGGGGAGGGCAAACACAGGGTAAAGATGCCTTAGAGGTCTTCCAGCTCCTCCAGCTGCTTCCTCTGTACATCCTGCTCGCGACCACAAGCTCACCCTCTGGGCAGTTCTTTCTGGAGAGCATGTTGGTGTTTGAGTGCATACTTTCTTTTTTTAATTTTTTGGATTTCACCTCCTGGTTATTCACAGATTTCAGTCTCAATTGACAGTCCTCAATTTATCAAGACAAATATTTCTTTGATTTCTTAGATTATTTTTGAGGCACTTTTGAACAGTCATGAAAAAAAGGAGGACCATCATGATTTCCAGACAAGGGTGAAAAAATTGTCAAGTTGACATTGATATGGTATTGTGGGGAATTTTTCAAATTTAATTGTTTGAATAGTTTGAGCAAAATAAAAGAATGAAAGTTCAATTCAGTTGGAAAAGAAAAAAGTTCAGGTAGAAAAAAGTTCAACTTTCTTTTCTGAGTTGAGTGTTCTTCTATTCAGCAAGCATCATAGTAGCACACCACTCTTTTAGCTTAGTGATAGATGCTTTCTATAATAGTATTCTCAATATTTTAGATTTTACTTTGGAAAACAGAAAAATTATTTTGTTCAACAGCAGAAATTTACAGACAAGAATATGTAATTTCCAATTACAAAAAATTCTTGTATTCAGACTCAAAAGGCAGTTAGGAGTTTTAAATTTTCCATATTTGTCCCTTTCACTTGACCAAGACAAAAATAATTTTTTGTTTGAATTCTTGATGAGGTTTGAGGATCATAACAACAATATACCTGAAATATTTGAAACCTACCATTGCGGAAGCAAAATTATGTCTAAAAGGACAAGAGTAAAATTAGCTTGGCATGCTACTGTGAACTACACCTTTGGAAGTAAGGATATCTATGAAGCATTATTGTAAACTGCACAGTCAGTCAGAAAAACATTTAAAGCAAAGAGTGTTTAGCTACATAAATAGAATAACAGAATCATAGGTTGGAAGGGATCTTTGAGATCATCCAGTTCCACCTCCCTGCCATGGGCAGGCATGCCACCCACCAGACCAAAAACAGTATTGAGAAGTAGCTGCAATAGATTTAATTTCTGATGATAAAGAGATTTCTAAGCATGAAATGAATAGTTTTGTTAAAATTTTGGTAGTCTTGCTCCCCTGCACTGCATATTCCATTCATTTCCAAAGCTTAGCACACTAAAAATTTGGTAATCACTGTAAAACTTAGCCCCAAAGACCCCATTTCTGTACAGCATATATTTGACAATTATAATCCAGAGCTAATTTTTTTGGGTTTTCTGGGTGCATTCTTTGGAGCCTGTGCAAATTGAAGAGCAAAATACTTCTGTTTAAAAACATAGTATGTTTTTTAAAATGGAGTTGTGCCATGAGAACTGTTTTTCTATTTGTATAGAAATGAACATGTATTATTTACACAAATATTTCTCTTCATGGTACATACCTGCATGTATCTGGGGAGAAATTGTCTTCTAAAACTCTCAATTATTTCCCATTAATTATACAAAAGTACTTTGGACTATTTGAATTCCTCTTTATACACAGCTGAACATATTTTTTCATTTCCTTTTCAGAGCTTGTTTGAAGGCGCTGATAAGGGCTAGATAAAGTGTTACTTGGATTACAGTGTATTTGTGAGAGATGAAGAGGGAAGACAAAGTTCTTGCTCTGAAAAAAGAGTGGAAGTGACTGCATGTCCCAGACTGTGATAATGTAATTTAGTTCAAGTAATTACAGGGCATTTCACTTACAGGGAAGGTTTTATTGGCTCCTACTTGAGCTTTTTTGCCCTACTGTAATGACAAACAGGGTCTGCTAAATAACTTTATTCCTATTTAAATGGCATTTCTCCACTTAAGAGCAATGCTTAATGTCATCAAGTTGAGATTCAGCTGCTGGCCTCTCATTTTTGTCACTGGGCCATAGTGGTTTTAGGAGATGCTATGGTGACATATAGTGAGCTCAAGAACTGCTGGACAGCATTTAGGTTAGTTTAAACTGCTCTTTGGAAAGTCTCCAAATTCAGGTACATAAAGGTGGAAGACCAGACATCCTCCTTCAAGTCTTCTGTTGTGTGTAGGGTTTGTACCAATGCAAGAGTTCTTAATTTTTTTCTGTCTTCTGAATTATTATGGGGTTTTATTTATTTATTTATTGAATAGAGATGTTTAATTATCAAACTATTTTAAATATGTACCTAACTTTGACTGCTGCACTGAAATGAAAATTACTGCAAATAAACAACTCTGAACCAGGAAATCTTTTGACTGTAGAAAAATCTAATATGCCAAATCTGTAAATGAGTTAAATCAGGGTAAATGGCTTTATAATGCGATACTGCATTGCTGTAGAGACTATTGTCCCCTGTTTGTCAGTATGCCTGGGCAGTATAGGTGAGAGCACTCAAAGCAGACGTGATTTGTCTTTGTATGAATGTAAATAGCATTGCTGTGCTGATCTGGGGTCACTGGGGCATTCCCTGCTCCTGGGAAAATCTCTTACAATTAATTAGTCTAGCATATACTCATTAAGGTTTCAGAAGAGGCATGCAGTTTCCAGCCAAACCCATTGTGAGATTAGTGTGGAATTTATCTGGTAATGCTGGGACAGTTTTGCACCATGACCAGGAGGACTTTTGTATCTGGGCTTCCTTAACCACCTTGTGGTCTGAGAAGCTGGTTCAGAAACTTTTCTATAGATTTGGGTTCAAAATCGTTTCCAATCTCATCCCTTCTTGATAAAAATCTGAGGTGAACAGGATTTTTTTTTCAAATACAAGTAATCAGTTGAAGTGGGCTTCTTAATTGCTACTTCAGTGTAGTCCCACCACTCTGCTTCTTATGCTTCCTATGACCTTTCCAATACTTTCACATTTATGCTTACCATTTAAGGGAAGATTGCTGATAATGGTAAGTAATAGGTATGTGGTGATAACTGCCTGCCCAAGAGATTAAAAGGGTAAATTAATACCAACTGAGGAACACCATGATAAATTTAGGACCAGTCGTGAAGAGGAAATAATGATAATTAGAAGCTCCCCAAGTATTTGGCTCTGAAAACTACAAGGCAGGAAAGGAAAAGGAGTCAGTAGTAAAGAAAGCAATTAAATAAGGTTACTAATGATGATGAGCTGTCAGGTGAAATCCTGGTTGCAGGAAAACCATAATTGGTGAGTGGCAGTTTGAGGAAAAAGCAGCAGTTTTTTGTGTTGGTGCCAGCTCAGATGTTGCCAGGACCAGCCAGTGGCATGACTTTTGGGAGCTGTCCTTCTTCCCAAGTGTGCACGAGTTGACTTTAAGTCTGTTGCTCTTTTTCTCTGTATTCCTCTGCAAGAAATGGAAGTTTAAGTGCAGTATTTCACCAGTAACACTGGTTTCCAAGCTAGGTGGTTGTGAGCCAGAAACAAGGTGGTGATGAAGAGCATGCATTTTTTTTTATAAACTTCGTAAGCACAAAAGTGGGACACAGAGAGCACCATTAGTGAAGGGAGACTGATGAGGAGGAGGGAGCTCCTCTGCACATGGATTTTCATGCAATCTCCATCTCTAGAAAACCACATCTTTAAAAATGTATCAACACAATTAATTTATAATCATTCTTTCATTCGAACTTCTATCTATAACATAAACTTTCTGTCCAGAAAGTATCTCTACCTTCCAATTAAATCACGGTGTCTCATTTCTCTCTCAACAAACTTGCCTCTGTGTGTTGATTTCTGAAAGACTGAGCAGTGCAGGGGGATGATTAATAGGATGTTTTGTTCCAGCAGTATGATTTTTTCATAGAGACAGTTGTAGTTGATATTAAAGCCAGTGACCAGAGCAAACACTGGTGTTAGTTCCTGTTTGGCTGTCACACATAAGCGGAAGTATTAGTGATGCCATACAGTTGTGGAGCAAGCTTTTGCTTACATGGAATAATGGTTTCTTTAGATGTCTTGTGTACTGCAAGTCTGGAAGATGAGGAGAGATGTGTCAGTACAGACCTCTCCCAGTCCATGTGCTGCAGCTTGTCCTGCAGGGAGCAGACACTGCCTGATGTCTGGATTCCCTGTCACCTGCAAGCAGTGACCAGACTGCTTCCCAGGACTTCTTACTTACCTTGGACTAGATCACAGATTTCCAGTCCTTGTGGACTGAGCATCTTCTTCTTCTTCTTCTCTTTCCTAAAATTACAGCATGTAATATGCTTTTAAATAACAATCCAAACTGTGAATAAAGGGTCCTACAAAGCAAATTGTGATAACTATTGCGTTTAGGCTGTTGGGGTACTTGACATGATCCATCTAATTCCTTAATAAGAGAATAAGGATCCAGTTTTACATCTCCTGTAAAATTAATTACTCACAGAGTCTTGGAGACACCTCCAAGGCTGCAGTTGCTATGGTGATAGATGTATTATGGAGCTGTCGATAGACTGCCTGAGCAATCCTAGCCAATCATCTTTAAACTTCTCTTACCACAAAGCAAACAACTGTCATTTGTTGGTTTTGGTTTTTTCCTTTCTTTTTCACAAACTGTATTATGCCTAATCCTATAATTGAAGCCTTGTGGGCTGTATTCATAGGGCTTGAGTACAAATCCTACTGTCTGGACCCTATGACCTCTCTATGTGAACACAATTTGGAGCATGACCCAACGATTGTTTAATATACTGTTAAAATAGTTAAATATATGTTTTTGCTAATTAGTTTATTCTAACACATAAGGATATTTCTGGGTTTTTCTCTCTTTTAATGTACACGCAATGAAGCTGTAAACACCAGCACCCCTTCAAAACTTGAGATTCCTTCATGCCAATTGTTTTTAAGTGCTCACCCAGCACTTTTATTTATAGAGATGTGTCTGTGAGTTATACTGATGGATTACTGGCAGTACAGATCCCTGTGATGCTAAACACAAAATAAGAAAAACTGTACATTGATTCATGTAAGTTATTAAAGCACATGTTACTTACAGTTGTAACACTTGGTTGCATATTTACTATTCAATATTTTTTCCACACCCAATAGCCTTCCGGATTTTTTTCTGAACTTCAGCAATTAGCATGAGATGATTGTCCTGTGAGATTGTCCTATGCATTCTTTATGACCAGTACAAGAGAACTAGTCTTACTTATCTTCAACTCATAGGTTGCAAGGGATCTCTTTGTGAAGGTACATCTGTCTCTCAGCAGGCTACGTAAGACTTGATAATCAAAGTTAGGCCAGAGAGATCCTTCATATCCAATGCTACTGGATATATATATATTCCAGTATAGAGGGTATTTTCTATGTTCCAGGAGGATATAGCTACAGTAGTTATACCCTAAACAGACCAGGATGTAGAATCATAGAGTGATTTGGGTTGGAAGGGGCTTTAAAGATTACCTAATTCCAATCCCCTTGCCACAGGCAGGGACACCCTCTGTTAGACCAGGTTGTTTGGAGCCCTGCCCAACATGGCCTTTTAGGGATGAGACATCCACAATTTCTCTGGTCAGCATCTTCTTGTACCTCACTCCTCTCACAGTAAAGAATTTCTCCCTAATATCTAATCTAAATCTACCCTCTTCCAATTTAAAGGCATTCCACCTTGCCCAGTCACTAAATATGCTTGTAAAAAGTTGATCTCCACATCTCTCATAGCCCCCCTTAGGTACCAGAAGGCTTCTGTCTTCCCCAGGCTGAACAATCCCAACTCTCTTAGCCTCCTTTCTTCGTAGGAGACATGCTTCAGCTCTCTGATCAGCTTTGTGAACATCCTCTGGACTTGCTCTGAGAGGTCCATTTCCTTCTTATGCTGGGGACCCCAAAGCTGAGCACAGTACTCAAGCAGGTCTCATGAGAGTGGAGAAGAATCACCTCTACTGATGCTTTCAGTGCTCCCACTCTTACTTGGTGCTTTTTTATCCCTCTGGCATGAGCAGAGGATTTTTTTCAGTGACAATTACTATCAAGTAATTAAATCCTTTCTGAATAGTTCCTGTGGATTATTTTTCTTAATATGTTTGGGTTATTTCCTAGAAGACTGAAGCTGAGCAAGAGACTTTGTAAGAAAAACAAGCAGGAGTTGCAGATCAGCAGTGGGGAGGCAGAACAGCACTGAAAGGTGCTCCCCAGGGCTGCAGCAGCAAGCCTGCCTAATGTAGGTCATTGCCTAGGATGAAACTCTTCCTCAGGGCATCTGTGGAAAAACAGACAAGCAGGAAAATTTGGCTGATGCAGATGTAGTCTGAGGAAATAATAGATTTACAACCACTGTTTTAAACAGCACCATCCAAGGCCACCCAGCAGCTGTTTAATATGGAGGTATATGCAGAATTCTCAGTGAATAAATATTCTGCAATTATTGTAGTTAGCAGTACATGAATAAATATCCTGCAAAGAATGTAAGGAGCAGTACATAGAAGCAAAAAATTCATCTGGAGCAAGGACCTGGAGCAAAAGCTGTGCAGTCATAATATGTTTTTAATGGCTTTGCTGCCAAAAGCTTCAGACAGCTGGATAATGACTCATCAGAAAGCCTCTTGGAGTAATTCCACAGTCCTGCAAACCCATAGATTTGGGTGCTTTTTTTTCCTGCTAAAAAATTGCCATCAGCTATTTAGTTTCACACTGGTTGGCTAAGCAGCATGGATTAGCATGGGAAGAAGTCAAATAATGAGATGGTTCATTTTGTCCTTGCGCTTGAGAATATAGGACAGCTGGCAGAATGTGTCAGAGTGTGACGCTTTGCTCCGGGAGTTCCACGAAAGTCTCGCTTGGCAAGCTGCCACAAGGGCGCTCAGCACAGCATCTCCTCTGAGGACCAGGCAAATCTGCCCAGTGATGGAATTTCAGGGAGAAGATGCTTATCCTTATCAAAGCCAGGATCCTGAACTCGTGAAAGCATTTAATTAAGACCAGCAGTAAGCCTGCTGGGTAGTACAGCAGTTAGTTTGCCATTCTTCGGGTGTGAACAATAATTTTCATTTCATTTATTTACCCCAGTCTGCCAGGAGCAAGATCAAAATTATCTTTTACCCAGTGAACGAGACATGGAATTGTTATTCGCACAAAATGCACTTTGAAAATGTCTGAACACCCCAGAAAGAGATCAATTTTTTTGTCTTCATAGAGTCAATAGCATATTATCCACTTATATTTATTCTAGATTAGGGCAGGAGAGCTCAGAAATTTTTAGGAGAGAAAGCTCACTTTGCTGCTTATGTGCTTGGTTTAAGAGTGGCTCCATTTTCGCAATAACCTGCTGTTCTTTTATTTCTTTAACTGCAAATTGTATACACCTGTACTCTGATTTTCTTCTGATCTGAGAATTTTCTACTTATGTGCTTCACAAAAAGATGCTCATTTACTCCCTCCCACACTTTCAGAATAACAACTTTGCTACTTTGTCCTTTTTTTTTTTTGTGGACTTTTTGTTAGCTAAATTTTCTCTCAAGCATTATGAGGTGATTGTCTCCAAAACAGTAATTTTTCTGCACTGAAAAATTATAATAAAGATTGGCTACAGTCCTAGTGTCTGTCATTGGAAAGTTTATTTCTCTATGTACTGCTGCACATATGCTGCAAAATCTTTGTCAGGCTTCATATCCTAGGCACAAAAATTATCACAGCAAACATATATTTTTTTGGCTGTGCAAGAGACATCAGGAAGGGTCCTGCACTTTTCCACCCTATTATTTTCATGTCTCTGCCACTGTCCGAACAAAGTGATGCATAGGCAAGTCTGTGGTTTCCCATCCATTTTATTCTTTATTATTGCTCTGGGTAAAATGACAGTATTTAGTAATAATTTTTCTCAGCATCTTGGAATCAGATTCTCACATGGGTGATGAGTCCAGAGCATGGTTGGATTGGGTTGCTTTTGGAGGCTATAGTACTTTGGGAGGCTTTAGGAGACTTTTTTGGAGCCTATAGTAGCTTTTGGAGGCTGTGTTTCCCCAGGCTCAGGTGATGCCCTCACCAAAGCATGGAGAAGTGCAGGAGATTGGAAGTGGTGTTAAGGGATTTTATGAGCACAGGTGGGAAGGGGCTGCAGGCACTTAGATGGAGCAAGGGTGGTACAGAAAAGAGAGTAAATAAGATAAGGTAAGCCCAGATTAAGCAGGCTTAGAAGGATTTTATCTGAGTGGCTTTTTAGAAGATGAAAATATGTCTTTGCTTTTACTTCAAACGGTTTTTAATCTCAGGATCTGTCTTTGCTTGTGTTGCAGCAGGAAGATGGGAACAGCAGCATTTAGTCAGTTCTGTGAAGTACCTAAAAACATATAATGCAAAAACCTGCCTTGGTGTTACTCAATTTTGATTGAAATGCATTAGAATACTACCTATTTATTTCAGCTAGATTAATGATGTAATCTTAATAGAATTTAAAGGAAAGAATATTTTAAGCTGATACTAAATTTTGCCAAAAAACAGAATTCTTAAAAAAATTTTTCAACCTCAGCCATATGTTGTTTTAAAAGTGGTAAGTGATTGGGAGAGTAGGTTACTTCTAATTTTTATGGTATTATAAAGGTTATTCACAATATGGTGAATAGGATTATCAAGGCTGATACTCTGCAGAAGTTCATCAAAAATAAAAAAAATAAAATGTACACATAAATAATTATTTATCATTATTTCCATTAACAAAACATTTTTAAAATAATAATTTCTATCTAAAGCAATAAAATTAATCAGGGAAACAATGTGAACAGAAAATGTTGGCATGCCTGTTTTTGACTGAGAATTTTGCTTCTCATTTTCTTCAGAAGCAGAAAGAAGGGATGTCAACAGATATGCAGAGTGTAGAGATTTCCACTAAAATATATAATTTTAAATTATGTGTAACTACTATTTTTTTGCATCAACTTCACTAAGGATTCTTACTCTTTCATTAATATTGGATATCTGTGATTTTTAGATCCCACTTGATCTTCCTAGCTTTTCCTTTTTTTTCTTGGTAGCTCAGTTAAGAGCAGATACTTATTTTGGAGGAAATTTCACATGTTTGAAGTGAACAGTTGGAATTTGAAGAGTTTGGGTTCACAGTACAGTAATTATCATCTGATAAAAGCTGATTTAAATATGGCCTGAGTTAGAAATGCCTTAGAAAGTTGTTATTGCATAACCACTTTGTGGTTGGTACAGCACTGTACTGTTCCTCACAAATAATTGGAAAACACTGATTTAAAAATTAAGAGATCTGAAAACAGAGATCAAGTATCAAGCTTAATGTAATTTTTTTCTTTCCTTCCTTGTCAACAATGCAGAAAATAAACTAATAGCAGGGGAAAAAAGTGTTAGCAGCATCCTCTCATATCTGGCTGTCTTTCAAGTACTGGTTGGGCCTTCTTAAGCCTCTTTTAACCTGGAAGTCTTGTTTAGCTGCTTCAGCTAAAGAAGCAAAGCTCCAGGCAGGCCAGGACAAGCCCAAATAGAGCCTGACAAGTCATAAGTGCTGTTCACCAGCCCAACACCCAGGCAGTGGCCTGATAGAAGCAATGTGGCCATCCTTAGCTGCCTCCACTTCTGGAAATCACAGCAGGGTCTCCTTCGCCTCCAGAAAAGAATGGCAGAACCTGTCATTTCACTCTTATTCTGGTGGCTGTAATAAGCATCAAAGGTTGATTGGGAAAGGACATACAGTAATTTCACGAATATAAGCCGCACCTTTTTCATTGAAGAATCCAGCCTACCCCAGTGGTGCGGCTTATATTCAGGTGCGGCTTATCTATGGACAAATCCCAGTGAAATGCCAACCCAGAAGTGAGAGCCGGCCAAGCAGAGTGGCAAGTGGGAGCCGCCGGGAGCATGGGACTGCCCGGAATGGGGGCTGCAAGTGTGCGGCCCGGCCCCTGTGCCACCGGGAGCCGGTGGGAACGGGGAACAGCCGGGAACGGGGGCTGCGCAAGGGTGGGCCAGCCCCTGCCGCTGGGAAGCCGGGCTGTGTGGGGCCGGGCCGGAGCGCCCCGCCCCCTCTGCCGTGTGAGTTAAAAAAAAAAAGAAAAAAAAAGGCGCGGCTTATATTCGGGTGCGGCTTATATATGGACAAATCCCGTGGTCTTCCCAGCTACCCGGAAATGCGGCTTATATTCAGGTGCGGTTTATAATCGTGAAACTACTGTACCTTCATCCTCAGTCTTGCTCCACACAGCCCCTTCTGTTGCAGGGTTTTTCTGAACAATTAGTTCTTAAAAGTACATTGCAGTAAAATGATTCAGCTCACCTCTCCAAAGGGGTCATCACTTCTCTGGGTACTCAGGTCTCATTTGCTTATCAGTAAAAATCCCAAGAAGTGCTGCAGCTTTTCTTTGCATCTATAAGGTAACCCCTGAAACCTGTTCATAATTCTTAAGGACATCAGGACACAAAGGGAAAATATAAAAGCAATCAAGTATTTTCAATGATATTTTAAATGCTCTACCTGATTGATCTAGAGGCAGAGATGACTGTGAGTTTGGATGCTCACATTGGAAGAAGGGGCACCAAGTGACCAAGTAACAGCATGGTTCAGTGGAGCCTGGACTTACGTTTGACAGTTGAGTGCCGTGTTCTGATTTAGAAATAATAGCATCTCTTTCTCCTGCTAATACATCAGATCTGGCTGACTTTTTATGTCACTGATGTGTTTAAGCACTGAGGCATTCAGAATCCAAACAGAGAATAGTTCAGGGCATCTAAACCACTTAATGTTGCAATAGGAAATAGTTTTGTGTGTTCTGTGAGTTAGTTACTGCCTGTTCCACTTCAGAAGTTTCATTTATCTTTCAAAAAAATTCTTGTAAATTGGTTTATTGAACTGGAACTTTAAAATCAATTATTTCTTAATAATTTGAATAATATCCTAATATCTGTAGTTTTGTAGTTCATAAAACATCTCCTATATCTCTCAGTGGGTTTGTAAGGAGCAACACAAGAAGCAAGGCACATACACATCACTGGAGGAAGAACCTTATTTAATTCAGATTCCAGATGAGCTCAGAAAGACTGTGCAGTTATGCCTAGACTGGCATCTGCAATAGTTAAAGAGAGAAGCAGTAGAAGTGAATATTTTAGCAAGGATTGTAAATGAGAAGTATGTGATCTTTAGGGGTGGAAAAAGGACTCGTTATTTTGCCAAAACAGATGTTTAAATGATAATGCTTAATTTTTACAAATCAAATGTGAGATTTTTAATTTTCTTTTTGCCATTGAGGAAATGGATATCTGGCCTTTCACAAGAAAATAATTGGATGATCTGGAAGTATGAGGAAAACAGAAACACAGAAAAAAAATACAAAGTTAATAAAACAAAAGGAAGGGACTTTTAAAAAGTCCTACATTATTAAAAAAATTCAGACTTTATTATTTGTGTTCTAGTTTTAGCTTAGCTGCTCTATTCTCTCTTTTTTTTTTCTTTTTTTTTTAACATCACCGCTGACCTAGTTCCCTTCACTGTCATTCACATCATGTGCAGCTTACTTACTCAGGCAGAGTATTTTGTGAGAGCAGTTTTCACTTTAGACTAAGTATCTGAGTTATGGAAGGATAGGGGAGAAATGTATCCTAATCCAGGCGTTTTGCCATAGATTAGGATCCAAATCTCAGAGTTTTCAACTGTGACTTTCTCAGTGGCAGATAAAGGTGAGACCATCTCCATGACTGCTTAAGGGACCCAGCATTGGTAAATACAAGGAGTACTCCACAGATAACGTACTGCACTCTCTTCAAATAATGATGTTTTTTATATATTTTAGTTTATGTATATATATCTGACTGTCCTTCTAACATCAGGTATACTAACAAAGGTTATTTATATTTATAAATGTTTGCATGTTGGGTCTTTAGTATCCAAGGCACTGGAGAGTTTTTAAGGCTGCTGTTTTAATCCATAGAAAATAAACATAATAAGAACTCTCCTGAGTGTTGTAAGGCCTCTCTATTTTTCATGATGAAAATTTTTCTGAAAGTAATGTACCTGCAGCTTCTGAGCCTTAGAAAGAATCAGAGTGCCCCACAACAGGGATGAAATTCAGATGAGACTATCCATACAAGTAATGTATTCCTGATTTTTATTTTAATTTTTTATTAATTTTATTAATTTTATTTTAATTCCTGACTTTTAATAAAATAAATTTTAACTAATAACATTTTATGTTTCTCTAATTGCATACATGAGAATCATATAAATATTATATTTAGACAAATAAATACATTGTAGACTATAAATTATTCCAGGATATTTTTATTCAGTGCTGTTTTGCTCATTGGCCCTGAGGTTTGACTCCTGATAGAGTCAAAGAAATTCTTGACGAGGCAAATCAGGGAAACGCTCAGGCTATTAAAATACATAAAATTATACTAATATTAATTTCACCATGCTTAGCATTTCATTTAAACAGATGTTAACTAGAATGTTGTTAAGGAATTATTTCCCCCTTTTTTTCCATTTTCTATTTGGGTTTTCCTTTTGGAGCAGTGAATTAAAAAGGAAGAAGAATATATTTCATGAAATACAAGCAGTAATTTATTTACTTTTAAATGTAATGACACCTACAGAAGGCTTTAATCCTTAGAAATAAACAAGGAGTGATATATGATCAAAAATACTCCCTGAAAGTTAAAAAGATGTACAGTAATTTCACAATTATAAGCTGCACCTGATTATAAGTAGCACCTCCTGGTAGCCAGGTAGATCATGGGATTTGTCCATATATAAACTGCACCTGAATATAAGCCACAGCTGAATATAAGCCACACTTTTTTTTTTTTTTTTTTTAGCGAGGATCCATGTGTAACAAAGTAACAAATTAGTAACAGAATCGCTGCCAGCTGGGTTTGGTTTCAGGTACTCAAGTTGCAACAGTTTTCATAGACCAGTGAAGCCTTTAAAGGCAGCCCCAGGTGCCCTCCCTGGCCGGCTCTCACTTCCAGGTTGGCATTTTGCTGGGATTTGTCCATAGATAAGCCGCACCTGAATATAAGCTGCACTCCTGGGGTAGGCTGGATTCTTCAATGAAAAAGATGTGGCTTATAATCGTGAAATTACTGTAAGCAATAAATTGCTTGAGGAAATTACTTTAGAAGTGGAATCTAATAGAAGCATAATAAAGAAATGGCCAACATAATGAAAGCCTGGCATCTACTGAGTTTCAGTGAAAGGAGAGAGAGCCTATTTCAATATTCATAAGTTGAGCCATGACCCAGCCAGGAAGAGGTTCCTTCATCTGCTCACCCTGCCTGATGGACTTCCTGCAAGAACCCAAAAGGAAGTGGTGTTGAACATCTGTCCTGGCTCAATCCATGATTTGTCTGGGAGCTCAGGTCCCTGTTTACAGCTGCTGTGCCCTGTGCCTGTTCCAAGCAGATCACAATCCCTGTGCTCTAGCTGTGCGCACCCTGGGAAGGTGCCAGGGACAGAGGCTGCTCCCTGCCCCAGCTCCCTGCTTCCCCCATGCCAGGAGCATGTTTCCTCAGCCAGGCCCTGGAGAAATTGCCTTTAATGACATCCTTGTAGGGTCCTCACAGTGTGACCTGTTTGTCCTAAACTCAGAGCTTTAATTAAGGGCCCTTGAAGCTCACTCTGCAGGCTGGCTATCACTTTTAGGTGATGGTGGGCATGGAGTGACACTGATGTGAACACTCTGAAGGAAGAATTATACAGCTACCCTGGGCAGAAATTTCACCAAATACCCATCTGTAAATAACTAACATTTCTGTCAATCTCAGTGTAAAATTTAACATATAACCAAAGAGAGTAACTCATCTTCAGTACTAAAATCAAGTGTGCTCTTATCAGATGCTTGGAGCCAAGTACTTAAAATATTAATTGTTATCTTCCAGTGGGGATCCTGAGTATTTTTATATCAGTTTTCTGTGGGTTGTAATATTTCAAAATTTTTTCTCTGCTTTGTAACCCAATGTAGATGGGGCTTGAGTCAGTCATATCTAATAGATACATAAGCCAAGGTACCAGATAAATTTTTTGTAAAAGTTATGCAGACTGTAGGTGTTGTAAAAGTCGTGAGCCTGAGTAGTGTCAGGCAAGAAAGAGATACTATGTGAGTACAGATGGCAGATTTGTTTTTTCTCAAATATCTCAGGACTTTATTATTATTGATAAGAGTAATTAATTAAATACTTAGAGTATCATTCTGGAGGCAGTGATAGGTTAGAAAAAATAAAGCAGAGAGGGTTTTTGCCCCCTTTTCTTTGTAAGCATGACTCCATGCACTGAATTTCAGTTCCTGAAAAAGCTTTGCTAACACAAATTGATCGGCTGAGGCAGGGGGTGGATGGTTCTCCCCTGGAGATCACTTCAGAGCAGCAGGAACTTCCTGTTCACTCCAGAGATCCAATAAAATGTTTTATACAGAATTCTACCTCCTTTTACCTGTGGCAACTTAGTTGTCCTACGAACATACCCTTTAATCTGGATAAGTGTACTACATGGATTCAGTTTGGGAAGAAGGCTGACGAGGCAGGGAGATCCTTGTTATCTGCTTGTCTTTCCATCCTGGGGTCAGTCTGTCCTAGCACCTCCTGGAGAAAGCTGAGTGAGTGGTTTTTAAAAAGGGAAGAGTGGCAGGAAGACTTGACAGCTAAAAAGCTCCCCTCCTTCCAAAAAAATGAGGCAGAGCTGCAGCATGTCCAGACTTAAGTATCAGGATGTTCTCAGGCCCATCTGGGGACCACCTTATATGTTTACCTGATCCCATGTATGTTTTTAATGATTAAAAATTCCATTCTGCAGTGATAAAATTCACAACAACCACTGCAAATCAACTCTGGCACTTCACTGGATATATGGGAGGAGAGGTTTTCTAAGCAATATTTATGTACCTGTTCATTTATCCACAGCGTCTCAGCGCAAATGAATTCTGCTTTTGATTCCTATGGCTTTACACCTTGAACATCTGTACTGCTTTTCCTCTGTCCTATAGCACAACTTCGTCCCATTGCACTTCTGAAGTATTTTTTAATTCTGAACTCAATTAGTGGATTTCCTTTTTCTTAAACACTTACACTGATGAAACACCAATAGAAAATCTATTCACCCTCACATTAAATAGATTTGATGATTGATCTGCAACCACAGTTCTGAATTGCATTTGATCTGTGTATGTGTTTAGATCTGGACTGGTTTTCCTTAAGTTTGATAGTGAGATATCTTACTCTTTGTTGAGTGTTGTACATAGGCATGACAGCATAGGGATAAGAGTGACAACCAGTAGAGAAAAGGCTTCTGCCCATTCTTGGGGATTCCTGAGGAGGCCTAGCACTGGCAAGGACAGCGCTTCAGCTGGATTGAAAAATTGGACTGATTTTGTGAGTTTAGGGAAAAACCTTTCCGGGTAGATTTCCACAGTTCTGTATTTGGGGCACCAAAAATCCTGGCCTGATTTTCAGAAGCACCAGAGCAGCTGAGAGAGAAGCAGAGGTTGCCCAGCACTGCCTAGCTGACCATCTGGCCTCCAGGTATTGATGTTAGAAGATAATCTCAAAATCAGAGCTCACCTTCAAGAACGCTGGCTTTAATCTCAATTTTGCAGGTTTTTCTAGATGTACTATAGAGGCTTTTCCCCAATTTATTTATTTGAAATGGAAGAGGAGTATATTTAGATGAGATATTCAGAAGAAATTATTTGCCCTCGGGGTGGTGAGGCACAGAAACTGATTGCCAGAGTCATGGATGCCCCATCCCTGGATGTGTTCAAGACCACCTTGGATGGGGCTCTGAGCACCCTGATTGAATGGAAGATGTCCCTGCCCATGGCAAAGGGGGTTGGAATTAGATGATCTTTAAGGTCTTTTCCAACTCAAATCATTCTATGATTATGTGATTCTGTTTGCTGGCAATGGTGGGTGGAAATACTAGCGCAGACCTTTGAAGACATAAAGCTTGACAGAAATGAAAAAGATGAAAAAGTTTTCTGTTTGTCTTTTTGTGAAATGCCGATGTTATTGATGTAAATCACATGGAATGTAAACAACATGTTCTTGTTACTGCGGGGGACTGAGTGCCTCAGCAGAAATTGTGAGTGCTATTCACAGTGACTCCCTCTTTTCTAATTGTTGATCTCATGCAAGTACATAAAAGAATTATAGTTTATTCACTGAAATTAGTGACTTGTGTAGGCAGGTATATGTAATGCCTCTGATTGTATGTTTACTGGGAGCATTGTTTCAGTTGCTGCTTGTTTTTCCCATGGAAGAGTTCATCTCCCAGGCTGAAGGGTTTCCAGAAACAGCAGAGGAGGCACACCTGTGAGCATGACTGCAGAGGCAGCTCCCTGCAGCAGCACTCATTTCTTAATCACTGACAGGGCATTGTGCCTTTGCACATCCTGAACAAGAGGTTTTCTCCTTTTTCTTAGCATTCTCATTTGGAATGTCACTGTCACTGTTACAGCTTGTTACTGTTAAAGCCTGATTCATACCCTGAGATTTCCCAAATATCTTCCTGCTGAAACCTCTGAATGCTCGGGAAATACTGAATGTGCAAAGTGGTGTATCAGTATAGAGGATCAGGTCTAAATGCCAAGGAGATGTTATACTGCCAGGGACCCAGACAAACTGTAACATGAATCCATCTCTAAATTTGGATTTTAAAATAATTTATTTTTTTTTTACTTAATATTAAGACTGTTGTTATAGTGTATATATATATATATATATATATATATATATATATATAAAATATGTGCTATTGTTTGGGAAAAAAAACAAACAGTTGCTGCCCCCATTTTGTTTTAAGCACTGGTAGATCTGCCAAATGATTGTTATTGAGTTAACATATAAGAATTTCCTTCCTTTTTTTTTTTTTTTTTAGCTGTTCGAGACATTTAGTGAATAAAGAAATAACTCTGGATTAGCCAAGTGATATCTCTGTACCAAGCTGCTGTAAATTATAAAGTAGAAAACTACCAACATTTCAAAAATATCTAGATGTTTCAGCTTGCTTGGAGTTTTTTCTTGTTTATCTGCTCTTAGTTAGATCAAAAGTACAATTAAACGGACCTGACAGGCAAAGTAGAGAGGCAGAAGAAGAGGAGCTGCTACCTGCTGTAAGTTTTAGATGCTCAACATCTACATGATCTTACATGATCTGTCGATTGATTTCTCCTATGTAAACAAGACTCTGCAATCTCAGTTTTGTTACATGAAATACAGCAACTCCAACCCTTTATGAGCAGACTCAGTCTCCTTAGTCTTATTTTCTCATCCTTTATAGATAAGAAATTACAGAAATCAGGTATTTGAACAGAACAATAGTGGGTAATAGTCTCTAAAGTTCAGTGGGGGTTTTTCCAGTAGCTGTCTGAGTTCTTTGCAAAAGAATGGAGGTGGCATGAATAAAGTTCTGAGGAAATACCACTGATGATAGATTAAAACCCACAGTTAGAAAGAAAAAATAAAAAAGAAATTTAAAAATCAGGGCAGCAATATCAGGGCAGCATAGTACAGACAATAGTTTACAGTTTGGGAAATTTTTCATTTATTGAAGTCAAAGCTCCCTTTCCATGCTGACGCTTTCATTTGCTCCTCCCCTAGTCATTGTTTTTATTAATTTTGAAATGTGTCTGCGTTCCATTCTGACCTTGGCCCTTGTAGATCATGGACACAGCCAGTGTGTTGCTCATTTGTGAGTTATCCCCCTTCTGCAGGCTGGCCCCTTGCGCGGGGGGTGTGCCAGTGCTGCAGAGGGCAGGCTGGGGATGCAGCACAGGGCAGTCCCTGGGGGCCACTGCGAGTTAGCACCAGTGACATCAGCCCTGACAGGCACTGAGTCACACCAACTGCTCCAATCCCAGCCAAAAGGGCACATTTGCTTGCCTCTGCAGTAGAGCTCATGGATCTAAAAATCATGTTCTGTAAGGAATTACGAGCAACAAGGCAAAAATAATCTGTTGATTATACAAAGGAACAGTACTGGGAGTTTGCAGGGGAAAGAAATACGTGCATATCTAATTCTTTAATACAAACATGAGAACCAAATTCAGTTTGATGAGTAAAGTATTGAAAAATAAGCTCTTATACACAAACTACTTGTAGTCTGTGTATAAGATGGGACTCACATGGGACTACATTGGTCCAGATAGATAAAAGTCCCACTCATATGGGACTACTTGTATCTATCTGGACCAATGCAAAAGGTAAAATCTACCAGAAATGTAAACAAATGGAACAGGAGTTTAAGTCTAAATACAGCTCCTTCATCTGAATTTTTGCCTATTTTAAGGACTTAGTGGGATAATCCAATGGGAATAGCAGCAGAACATGTGTGTAATTTTGATGGATTTCATGAACACGTGTCATGTAATGCCTTTAGGACAGGGGGAGAAATTGGAAATCCAATCTGATTTTTCACATCAGATAAAGCTGAGGATAAGCAAATTGCATGTTTATAGCTCTAAGTATGAAAGTATAAGCAGGCATTCAAACCTATGGTCAAAGTAAACAGTTACATTCCTCAGGATAAATAGGTATAGAAACAGGTGTGCGATCACTATGACATTCTCAGGACAAGGAGTTCCTCTGGCCTGTAGCAATATTTTAATATGCTGATGGTTTGATTACCGGAGGAGAAAGATCCAAAAGGTTCTTGAAAGACTTGAAGGGAATGGACAAGAAAAATTGAATGTAGATCAACAAAAAAAAATTCCCCCAATCTTGTAAGCAAGGAGGCAGCTGAAATCAGGGTGACTACAGAGGCATCAAACACCAGGCATCAGCTGGGGATTACTGGCAGAAGTTCAGCCTCCTTCCAGCTCTTTTGAATTATTTCTTGAAGTTCAGAATTTTGTGCAGCATGGCTTGATGCACTCCTTCCTTGTGACAGGAACATAGGAAAACTGTGCTCAGCTTTGGTGAATGAGTGAAAAAGTGTGCTTTCAAGAAACTTAATCAAGAAACCAAAACACCTAATATTTTCACCTTCATGCTATTTGCTTTAGAAATCAGAGGGCTGTTTCTAAGTTCTTAAAATGCTCTTTTCTTTGCATTTAGCAGTTTCTCCCTGCTTCTTACAGATGATGTGGCATGGACCATGTTAATATGTGTACCCATTGTGTCTCCTAGCAGTTGAGGGCAGGTTACAAGTCACCTTACTGTTTTGAATTGGCTAGAGTTTTGAACCTCGTTCTCCACCTGTTTTTCTACACAGTTCAATAGTAATATATGCTTTCCAGCTCAGTTTATCCTTGCAATGAGCTACTCAGGGCTATACATAAGTTGTTTTTATTGCCATGTTGACAAAGAGGAAGATCCTCCATTTTTTCAGGAACTTATTTGATATTAATTAAATTCCAAGCAGCCATGAAAGCAACCGTAACCTCAAGTAAAACCTCATTGCTTTCTTGGAAATATATTCACAACAGCTGAGCCTCTCTGAAGAAGCTGTTTTGTTTTACGGTCTGCCTTCTGCAGGAGTAGATTAAAAGGGTTAAGAGTTGGATATTTTCATCTCATTATTCACCAGGACAGTTCATGAATAGATTGAAGCTGCTCTAGGATAAATATTGTGTTCATGCAACAGTAAGTGCTGACTTTCTCAAGATGGCTATAGGAATATCCTATAATAGGCAAGGAGTTACATAGTAGCTTGATACAACTGATTTTTAAAGAAATTATCAGATTTCTAGCACCCTGAGTAAGTAGTGGCATTGATTATGGTATAGTTGCCAGCAGCTCTGGACAAAAATCTTCCTTTGTTTCTTGTTATGAAAACTACTTGATATAACTACTTTCAAATTTTTTTTGTGTTTTGGGTTTTTGTTTGTTTGGTTGGTTGGTTTTTTGTTTTGTTTTGGTTTTGGTTCTGCAACAGATATTGTAACACTGAGGCAAATAAAAAGATATAACCCTTTGCTACCACACTGATTTTTGTACCTTTATGGGTTTTTCCATGTATCTATATTAATCTTGTACGTAATCAAACCTTAAAGGTATCCTGCTGAGAGAGGAATTTTATCTGAACATCAGGATGTAGCTATAACCACCTTGGAGTCACCCATCCATAACAAAACCAAGCATCACTGCTGAATGTGGTAGGAGTTGCATGTAATCATCTCCTTTCTAATGAGAGACATTAAATTTCAGGGGTTTTAGCATATAAACTTGTACCAAAAATTGTCTGACTTGTTTATTTTTACAATTTCCAACTGGTTAATGGAGTGATTCCATTCCACAAAAATACTTTTAAGTGGCTGACATTTTATTTCTCATTAATTGTTTAGTTGAAACAGGAAACATAATGGATTTTCTTTTGTATTGATTCATGGTACAGTTTTTGATGTTTGGGTGTGAGTCTCTGTACTTCAAGTTTCTTCTGATAATGCATACTGGAAGCATCAATTAGGTAGATGTACGAAAATTAAATAATAATAGGAACATATTTTTAGATCTGTAGATGAACAGAAATATTTAAACCGAACATTGCTATTTGCATTTTATGTATATATGTATATATATTTCCTATATTAGAATGACTTTTAGGATTTTTGTTTACATTTATTAATTTCAGAACAGGCAAGTTGGCTCTTGTGTTGTATTTTCTGGACAGATATTTCATGGCAGGCAGCAGTTTGCTGGGTGTCCCATCCTATGTGCACTGACTTTTTATTTTTAAGTGGAACAGTGCTGTAGGCATCTCTCTTTATGAAAGAATGAAAAATGCATAAAACAGGAAATGGTACAGAATATTTAAGGGCTTGTCAGCCTGTCAGGTTTTGGCTGTGTATCTCCTTTGATGTCCATCATTTTCTATCCTCTCACTGGAAAAGGAGAGAATGAAAAACAACCTGGAATGGATTTACAGCCCTTTGTTTTCATATGTGAAAGCTGCTTTGGAAGGAAATGGGGAAAGCCTGTTGAATATTTAGTTGTGCTTTCAAAGAAGAACAAAGATGGGCAAAAAGATGCACAGTAAAAGAAGGAAGAAATTGGTGGCTTCTCCTAAAACATATATTCAGTGTATAACAAGATTTCAATAAAAAACATCTGAAAATTGTCTCTGTTCCCTTTGCTTCCCAGCCTTCAGTGATAAACTGCAGCCTTTATTGAGTTATGAAACTAAGAGAAGACTTAGCTAATGCATTTTCTCAGAGATGTGATGACATTCATTACACAACAGTTTTGCCTTACACAAGTCTATGCAGACTAAGGTTCCTCTGAATTTACCTTTCATATTCTTCCTATGAACAGGGCATGTACAACAGCAAAAGCATGAGAAAGGGACCTTAGCAAAAATTTCATATAGTAATCATATAACCTACCCTCCTGACTTTTATTTAGTCCAGCCCCTGTCTTTTATAATAGCTGGTTTTTAGACAGTATAATTCGTACACTGACAGGTCATAAAGAAAGGCTGCAAGAAAAAAAAAACAGGCTCACAACTAAAGAAAAAATAAATAGAAAAGGGTACACTAAAGTAGGCCACTTATATAGCTTGAGTGTTCTTGCAACTTTGTCTAGCTTCTCAGCTTGTAAATTACACCCATTTTGAACTTTCATAAGTTCACACATCATTTGGAAAGAACATGCAGAACTGAAAGACCCTAAATTATACCCTGAAAAATACCTCTAAATGTGCACCTATTTATGTTTACTTTTGCATTTGTACATAGTTATGGACATGTCATACTGTCATACTGAGAGAGGTCTACAAAAACACCCTGTATATGAAAATATCCCATCCTATCTGATGTTGCACACTAGTGGCAAAAATTGTAATCATTTTTATTTATCCAGTATTTCAGTGCATTAGAGAGAAGCAGAAATTTCCTGGTGGTAAACAAGTAGAAAAAGGCATCTTCTTTGGTTCTTTTTGTGTACTTGGCCATTTCAATAACTATTTTTGCGTTTTTCTTTATGGTTTGTTTTATTTGAGGAATTTGCATTGCAGAAGACTGTCTACAATAGAGACTGCAAGTGTCTGGATAAACAGAAAGTTCCACTGTCATTTGGAAAGGTTTGGTCTATGACTGAGTGTCTCTGTATTCCTCCTGCATTATTCATCCAGGGAGAGAACAGTGGATTGATGGGCAACCAGAGGAGAATATCCTCCCCAGCCATCATGGTTTGTTTCAACAGCTATGTTGTTAAATCCTTCCTTTCAGTCTCTTAATTTAGTGCTGTCCCATTTTTCCCTTGGCATTGACCTTTTCTAAATGAGAGCCTAGTGCTGTTGACAAATTGATGAATTATGGCTGTTCTGAGTGGAAGTAACCATCAGATATAGGCTGGTTTACTCATCTTCTTCTCCAAAACCCCCCATGACAGTACTGGAAGAAAATATTCCCTACAAAACATGCAATTTCTCTTAGTCATGCCTTGGGGCATCTGCCTTTCTTATTGATACTGGGTTTCTTTAAT
The DNA here is from genome assembly GCA_009812075.1 of Sialia sialis. NCBI lineage: Eukaryota > Metazoa > Chordata > Aves > Passeriformes > Turdidae > Sialia > Sialia sialis. Next base: position 54,038,852 of record VRYO01002772.1, on the reverse strand, counting down.
CACAGATGTTGTACCAGAGATAAAAGATGTCTCTCTGTGTTTAAGCTGAAGCCTTAAAGCAATTTTTACTGCACATTTGAATCTTAAGGGAAGGTGGATGCTGAGGATTAGGTGGGGAGGAGATTGTGCTCTGGAAGAATGAATACCTCATTTCAGTGATACAAGGATTCTGGTCGTGTTTCCTTTAAAGCCAAAGATGTACTCAAGACAAAAATTGTACATTTCTGTGGAAGTTCAGAGTTGAAATGAAGCAGAAAATAACTTCTCTCTCCTTCATGTGTCTGTGTTCTGACTTGGCCATGTGATGGCTCTTGGTGGGCTGCAGACCATTCCCAGACCAAAACCATAGGCACAAATTTTTCTTCTCAGTAATATTTCAAAAATTTATTTTTGCTTCTTTTATTCAGGGGATGCAGCACTTTTTTAATGGTTCTACTCTTGAGCATTTAGTGAAGTATACCAGTTTTGGAACGAATGTCATAAAGACAGTTTGGAAAATTAGTAACCTTTTCCAGGCTTCCAAATTTATCTTGTGTTTAAACAACCTCTACTCACCCATTCCCAGTGTGAGGGTTATGTTTCTGATCTTCATGGGTCATTAGGTCATTTTTTGAGTCAAATTGTCCAACTTCAAATAACATATATTGGAAATGCTCATATCAAGGAAATTTTTTCTACCTCCCCTCTGTCCCATCTGAGTTGATGACTGTATTGTAGATGGTGGTCAAAAGAAGTTTAATACAAGAGCACTGCCTGTAACATAATAGTAGCTTCTATGTAAGGAGAGAGAAAAACATGACTTCTCCTGGCTAGTATATATAAGTAGTATAAGTAGTATATAAGTAGGGATCTTTCTTGCAGTTATTATTTAAAATATTTTTTTATCTGACATAATTGTTTCATCTTTCAAATGGTAAGTTTATGAAAGAGCATGTGCTCTGTACTCTGCCTTCCATAAAAACATATGGATACATTATGGATTAATATGGCCATAGCTTCTAGTTATAAGCAAGGCAACCTATCTGTTGTGAAATAAGGAAACTTTATTAACCAAGATGCTCTATTCTGTTTTTGCCTTATCACTCTCTACTGTTACCTGAAAGGTAGGCAGTGGGGGTCAGCCTCTTCTCCCAGGCAAACAGACACAGACAAGAGGAAATGGCTTTAAACTGCACCGGGGAGGGTTCATGTTGGACATCAGAATTTCTTCACTGAAAGGGTGGTTAAACACTGAAATGGGGTGCCCAGGGAAGTGGTGGAGTCACCATCCCTGGAACTGTTCAAGAAATGACTGCATGTCTCACTTAGTGCTGCAGTTTAGTTGGCAGGGTGGAGTTCAGTCAAAGGTTCAACTTCATGATCTTGGATGCCTTTTTTCAACTTTAATGATTCTGTGATTCCAAGCTGGACAATTAAGCCAAACTTGGCCTTTGATGAGTGCTGAGTGTGTTAGAGTAGATGATCTCCAGAGGTCCCTTGCAACCCTAACTCTTGTGATTATGTGATCCTCTTAAACATACAGATATCTGTTCAATCTATTTTTTGTTAGCTTATCTTTATGTATATTATGTGAATTTTATTCATGATCTTATTTTAGGTGCTTATGAATGTACATGAATAAAAGAAATGCTACATGATCAATATTACCATTCTTATCTCAGCTAATTAGAATCCTAGTTAAGTGCTAATATTTGCAATAACATCAATTTACATTGACTTTTGCCTAAATTTAGTCAAAAGTGTTTTATTTCTTTACAAGCGATTATAGCCACATTTTCAAGTCTTTAAAGAACTTGAAAGTGAGATACAGAAATCATAGCTAAAAGTTCTTTTTTACATGCTGACATTTTAATGTACTCTCAGTGATTCCTGAACCAGCAAGAATCATCTCTGATTTTTACCTGCATGATAACAAGTCCTCTTTTTATAACTTTCTTCTTTTTTACAGGCCATATTTAGTAATCTTAAAAAAAAGAAATAATGTTAGCTTAGAAGAGACAATAATGGCATTCTCTGACTGTTATAGTTTATTGAGGGAATTTTCTGTCAGAAAACAGTGCAAAGTGTTTGAAAGGGGCTGTGAGTGTTTGCTGGTTTCATAGGACATCGATAAGATTGTCAGGTTCAGCTATTACTGCCTTTACTTTTGAAGTTAGTAATTTTACTGCAAAGCATGCAGTGGCATCTAAAGTCTTGTGTTCCTTGGTATCTTACTTGGCCAGTTTGCACATAAAAAATTTCTGATAACTTTCCTTGTTCTTGTTCTGATGTTTAAAAATTATGTTTTTATAAGGGTGTTTTTAAGCCCAGATACACTAAATGTCTTCTTAACCTGCAGGAAATAGAATATAAATTTCTCCTTAATTCATAAGGTATGTAACCATGTGTTGCTGTGTCTTCTGCCATTTCAAGAGGAGCTCATGCACAAGATGGTTTCAAATGGCAGACTTTTAGCCATCTTAAGTGTTGAGAAAATTTGGTGTAATGGACAGGAAATATTAAGAGTTTTTTTTGTCTTCCCACACAAGCATTTGTCAAATAGGTTTATTGTAAGAAGGTAGTCTAACTCATCTAATTCAATGTGCAGCTAGTCACTGGAATATCAATTTAAATGTATTCCAAGTTTCATGTGCTGGAGAAGCCTCCAGATCTTACAGGTTTTGCTGCACAAATATGTCTGTGACAAGGCCTTTTGCTGTTCCCCTAACTGCAGCTGATTTCTGGAATCTCATCATTTCGCACTTTGATCACTGCAGCATCCTCCCCTCCTGCATTTAGGAATACAGTGCTACCCCCCCAGTCTCCATTCAGAACTGCCACAAAGTTCATTTCCCACCTTCATTATTTTAACTAGTTTCTCTTCTCTTTTGAGTGCATTTTCCTCATTAAGCAGACTGCTTCTTTTCAACCTTAAGACCAGGCTTCATGAGTCATTTCCAACCTTTCTATCCACTATTAAAATGTCATAGCCTTCTTTTTATTCCTGTGCTTCTAGCCTCTAACTCTCAAAACACTTTTGTGCTGACTGTGCTACTTTTCTCTCCCTGCAGAAATTTCACATAAGCCTCAACAAAACTCATCTTTCCCTTTTTCTAGTCTGTCCTCAAGAATCCTTTGCCATCATTTCTACAAAAAAAAATATAAAAAAAATATAACCACCTACTGCCATGCTGAGACCATTGATTGGATGTGTTGGTTTTTTTGATTGTGATGTGTTTGCATCAGGTAGATTCCACTTGGCCTGTACTTCAAAAGCTCCAAGGTCCTGTTCCATAACCTGTACTTTTTGGAGTAAATAATGAATAGTATCAGGTTTTTTTTAAAGTGCTTGATTAGACTGGCTGTTCCTCTCCTGGGAATCTCTTTGAGTTTGTATTGCAGTTGTATTTTCTGCATGGCACCAAGGAGAAACTTCAGCTTGTCCAGCCTACAGCTGTGTTTTTGCTGCCTGGTTGATGAACAATTCCTGTTGTGCCCATCTCCAGGGGAGTCCACTGCCTCCTTGTTTGCTACTGGTCACAATTTAAGAGGATATCTGCTAGCCTTATCACTTCTGTGAGCTGTAACTAATGCCCTTCCTTCCTATATTTCAAAATAGAGCATAAAACTAAAGAGGCTTAAAGGTTCAAGACTAGAATGTAGGAAACTTTTGCGGGAGCCCTTATTGTTGGTACAGCTGAACATTGCAGAGCCAGGTACTTAAGCTGTCCCTCATGGTGTGCAATGGGAGGTCACTTTCTGTTCAGTCCTGACTGTTCATTACTGATTTACAGAACAGGAGTATAATGTAAAACTGCAGGCATACATTCAGTTCTTAAACAATATCTGGAAGTTATGTGGCTAGTGTTGTCAGGCTAGTTTTGCCTTGTAACTGTGTGGTTCACAGCATATTTCTTCATCCTGAGACCTGGACCAGGAAAACACTCTGCTTTGTGGGGTTTAAAGTCATGAATAAGAATGGATATGTGCAACTTCTCTAAAGCTGGCTGACTTGAACAGACTAAATTGTGTAATCCTGGCAGTGGGAATTATAATCCATTCAATCCATTCAATCCATTTCAATTACTCAATGGCTTGTGGGAAAATAAAGTTTGCTGTACTTTGATTTCAAATGATAGCCACTTTTTACAATGCCATATTATTGAGGCTTAACTTCATCATGTCAGACCTCAGCTTTTTTGGTTGACAGGAAGACATTACTTGGTAGGGAATTCATCTCAGTTGTCATCTGAATTACTTTCCAAGAACCCGTATATCTTTGTGTTGACACCACAAGTAACCTGAGCTCTGTTGTTCAGAAACTCATAGATTTGAGAAGTGGGTAATGATTCTTTTTATTTCTTTTGTGTATTGTTCTTATATGAAAGTAGATTCTGATACCACCACATGATTCCATGACATAAAACCCCATCATTTTGAATACTATAATATGAAGATTTGGCAATGCTAGTGAAGGTCCCAAAACTTAGAACTCTGCAATGACAGAAGTTTTCATTCCAAAAGTTTGAACTCATAGTCTTTAATTAGTAATTATTGCTACTGCAACTAGAATTAAAATATCTCCAAATAGGACTCACATCAAGTAAAAATTTGATGAGAATCTAGAAAAATTTCAAAGTGAAAATTCTTCTTAGCAAAGTGTAGTTTAATACATCCTTCACTTCTCTGGGACCTGGGAAGCTGTATCAGATTGCAGTTCACAGCCAAAATCCATTCCTGGGGTTTTGGAAATTGGCAGCTGGTATACACTTTATTTTTCAAATGTTACTTTGACAGGATAAAAACACTTTTTATATAAAACTACAGGTTAAATCTGGGCTCTGACCTTGAAAGAGAAATCCTGAGCACAAGTTCTTGTTGTAAGTCATGTCTGGTTTTGCAATTTATTCGTTCATCTCCTAATACAAAATGTCCTGGGATCAAAACCCAAAAAATCATTCTTGCAGGGAAGATCTAAATTATTCATGTCAACTAGACGCAGATTTGGATTCCTTCAGGTTGGATACAGATAGGGAGGTAGCCTAGGGGAGTGTCCTCACCACTCAGTTTCCCTTTTAAAACACACTGTACTGCCTTTACCCCCAAAAGTATGTTTAAATAAAGTCACCCATGGTTGGGGTTTTTGGGGTTTTTTTTGGTTTTTTGGGGTTTTTTTTTGGTTTTGGTTTGGTTTGGTTTGGTTTTTTTGTTAATGTCTGTGCTGTTAGCACATTAGTAATTTTCTGGGAGTTCTCACTAAGTTAAGTCTAAGATATAGAGATCTAGATTTTACCTAGGTACATGCAAAAATATCTTAGGTGTTATGGTTACTTTACTGTAGGAGATATAATAATGATTTTCTGCCAGCTGAGATGGTGTCTGAGGCAAGACTTTAGACAGCACTCTTAACTTAGAAATATTCTATTTCACCTGAGCCCCAGGGAAGGGGGCAATTTCCACAGTCTCCTTCTGATTAACTCTTTCCTTAGAGGAACTGGTGTGTCTGCAGTTCAGTACAGTAATTGTCAGGTGTTTAATTTTCATTAATGAATACTCCCCACACTGCTGGAACTATTAGTCTTCTTTAAGTAACATTTAAGGAGCTTTTTGGCTGAGAGTTTAACCCAGGCAGAATAGCTTCCTAACATATTGGATGAATGCAAACCCTGTTCAAAAAAAAAACCTTTGGAGTAGGGTAGCTGCAGGAGTTTTAAGCAGAATTCAGTATTTAGGTATGATTCTACCTTGTACACTAGGAAAAAAAATCAGACTATTTTTATGGTTTTCATAACTACATAGTAATAATGATGCCAGTTCATCCATCTATTAGTTTGCAACTAGGAGTAGCCAAGTAATTGCATTGACATATTCTATTTTTTTTTTTCTTACTTGGTAATTTAGGTGCCTACCACTTCATATACTGTGCACTGTCAGAAGCACTACTGCAATGCCAAAGAAATGAGAGAGGAAAGAGACTGGTTTGATTCAGGGAGGCGATATGAATTGAAGGAACCTTGTTTAAGTATCATAATGGATATTGTTAGGGAAAACATACAAATAGTGTTTAGAGGCAGCGAAGCAGCTCTAATATGGAGGAATGACAAACAGCTTTTGTTTATAGCACAAAAAATGTGAGTATTGGCTAAGAAGCAGTGTTTATGGTAATTGAGCCTTACAAGGAAGTAAAACTTCATGGGGAACACAGGGGGTAGCATTTTCAGTGAAGTAGGCAATAAGGAGAGCTGTGTAGGCATTTCCTGATTAGCATCTGCTGTTTCAACAGTCAGGGAACATGACTCGCATGTAAATGCCTGTGCTAGGCTGTAACAGGCATTCCCTCTAGCATGCCTCCCTGCCTTCTGGCTTTATTTTGAGTCTCCTTGAGCCCTACTGTGACTTGAAATCAGAGGAGGAGAGAGTAACACAAACAACAGATGTCTTAAAGTTTTGAAGAGACAGAGGAAAAGCCCCATGGCAAAGGAAAAGGCACAGTTAAGGTGTTTTCCTGCCATTAGTATTCGGTGCCTCTAGTACAGACTTTTTTTGCATTTTTGCATGTACAGTAATTTCACAATTACAAGC
>VRYO01002772.1:53976401-54032029 GCA_009812075.1 Sialia sialis | reverse complement strand
TATATATATATATATATGTGTATGTATGTATGTACACACATCTATATGTATGCAGTTGGTATGCAGTTGTACATATGGGGGGTTAAAGAAGTGGCAGTGCAACAAGATGCCCATTGCACAATTCAGAATTTTTTTTTTGCATCCTGTAAGAGTATGGCCTATAGACACTAAGTGTCCTGGCTGCCACAGTCTAAGTAACTTATTTTATGGCAGGTTCAGGAATTATTTCACAGCTGTTCCCTGCTTTTAGTCTTGCTGCATAAAATACATTAATTTTTTTTTTTTTTTATCTAAAGTTCAAAGATTGGAAATGCTAATAGTGTTCCTGGTGTTCATCAAGACAGCTTTGCTCACAGGTGGTAACTTAAGTCGTGGCAAAACCAATACCACGTACCCCACCACATCAGGGAACTAGGTTGTGCATCAAGTGACATTCAGTGCACATTCAGAAAAGTCTTTAATCTGTGCTTTTTGGTACAGGGAACTGTGTCTTTAAGGACTTTGATTTCCAGAAAGTAAATCTGTGGCAGAAACAGCTGTGAAATTCTTACAATATATAGGCAGCTGGGAATGGCATAGAGACCCTGAAAATACATTGCCTGCTGGGTGTTAACTCAGTACTGCATGAGGCCAGGAACAAAAAGAAATGAAAAAAAAAACTGTGAATGGAGAATTGAAAAGATGTGAAGTTTCTAGATTTTTCTTTTTTTTTTTTTTTTGCTTTTTGGGAAGGATAACTAAAAGAAATGTAAAGAGTATTCAGGGCTAAGCACTTTGAGCTCTGAAATCTTAGCAAGCTACTTCCCCCTTTCCCACATCTACCTCCTCCTTTTATGTCTTACTTCTTCTACAGGCTTCAGCAGATGGGTCCACAGATGGAAAATTACATTCACACAGAATTCTTTTTTCTTGTGATATTTGAAATGTATATTTATTTGCTTATTAACTTGCTGGATTTTTTCAAAGAATTTTGGTAATCTCTATCTCTATGGATATTCACACTGTTTGTAGTTACTTGTGTTATTTATTTACACACACACACACATATATATATATATATTATTTGGCTATTGTACTACAGAAATTTATGCTTAGATTAACCTAAATTGAGTTTGGGACAACTGCTATTACTGAATGTGACTTCTGAAGAAAAATTCCACCTTTGAAATGAATGCTGAGGACGCCAATAGGAATTGCTATTCTTTGTCCAGAAATTTGTACATTAGAATGGTATTTCCCTGTGGTGATATTTTCCTGGACTATAGGGAATGCTATATATTATGTCATGTCATGTCATGTTATGTCATGCCATGTCATGTCATATTATATTATGTTATGTAGGTAGCACCACTTCCCACATCAAATATTAGTCGTTTCAAACAAGAGGGAGCCTGCTGCATTCAGTTAGAACAACTGTTATCTCATTAATACTATTTTAGCATAGACTTTCTTCATATTTATAAGATATCCTATTAGAAAAATAAGCATAATAACAATAATTATGTCTGTATTTAAATAGTGCTTTTATATCCATGTGGCTTTCTTTCTGCTTTAAAAATATACTGTCTCTTGCACAGATGGGTAAACTGAAGCATAAATGGGAAGTGAAATAAGTGCACAGGAGGTCTTCCAGACAAAGAAAGAATTCCTTGTCTTAAAGCAGAGCCTTATCTTAAAACTTAACATATAAAACTTAACATGAGGTTTTTGTAAGTTAACAAAACAAATCCTGCACTTTAGAGATAACATTTAATTTTATTTTTTTCTTCCAACAGGAACTTTTTACACCAGAGTGCAAATTCAAGGAGTCTGTTTTTGAAAATTATTATGTAATCTACTCATCCATGCTCTACAGACAACAGGAGTCCGGGAGGGCCTGGTTCTTGGGGCTGAACAAAGAAGGGCAGGTCATGAAAGGAAACAGAGTGAAGAAAACAAAACCAGCAGCTCATTTTCTACCCAAGCCATTGGAAGGTGAGGCTCAATCCAGCTCTGGCAGAGTCTCCTACAGATCTCACAAGAAGAGGGAATGGTTTCCAAAATGCCCTTACTGAATGTGCATGTCCCATAATCCCAGTGCCATTCCCAAAGTTTCATGGAGAAGTTTTGGGCTTCCATGCAGTGATGCTACAAAGGGCATATGTAAAAACATTTTCCAGGGAGTGAGAGGTCATTCTACAAGCAAAATGAATCTTTTGTGGAAGAGAATTGTGCTGCTTCTAAAATATTGTGTTGTTAGAGATAAAAGCCGTTGTGAGCCTTGCAGTAAGAAAATAGTTCCTTCATTAGGCAGAATGAAATAATGATTATTGTAGGATGATTGGGAGTTATAAAGGGAATGGATGAACTGCCAGCCTTTCAAAGTAAAAGCTTTCTAATACAAAACCCAAAGGTTCTATATAAAATAAATCATGATGTATTATTTTGCCAAGTGGTGTAATGCCAAGAAATCTTGGAACTTTTGTGTTATCCTGTGTATTCTGTAGGCCTTCATAAACCCATGCTGCCTTTTGCTTCTTGTCCTGATGGCACTAATCATTGTTCTAATTGCTGTACATAGCCTCAGTCATTCTGAAAATTATCTAATTTCTTACCATGTGAAAACACATACGTGAGTAATGCTCTGGTTAGCAATCCCAATTTCTTTTTATATTTATCTTAAAATTTATGATTAAAGGATCAGTTTGACAAGTACTGTAGCTTCATCATAAGGAAAGAATCAGAATAATCTTATGTTTATTTGAAGCCAGGTTGATGCCTTTGTGCTTTCCCTGTCTTGTGAAAGTTTACAGTTGTTTCATAATCTCTCAACAATACGAATAATTTATATGCTTCTATATTAAATTAAGACTTCTAGTGAGGGAATGCCAGTGCATTTTTTTTAAGCAATGCAAATTTGTATGTACTAGGAAAGAATTTTCTTTTTAAAAATAATATCTGGATGATCAGACTCCATCAAAATAGCTTAGACAATGCTTAGAAATAACTTGATTTACATTGCCTATGAGAATCATCAAATATGACAGCTCTGCTATATAATTCCTTACTTTATAGTCCCATTTCATGTTGTTCAACATACTAATTTTGTAGGTCACAGTGTTATTTCACCAAGATCTTTTAATTAATCAGCAAAGTGCCCTAAACACATTTATGGGCCAGTCTGAAGATATAGATCATAACCAGCCTTATATACTCTAAAAAAGACATTTAATTTGAGTCTTTCAGAAGCTAGAAAAGGATTTAGATTATGTCACTGGAAATGTTAGAACAAGTATTTGATTAGTTAATGATGCTATGGGGCCCTTTACATTTATTATGAAATACCATTCACACCATTGAAGATCAAGTACTTTGATGCTCCAGCCTCCTACTCTAATTAGCCAAGGGATGAAGGAATTGTGCTCTCTGTGGTAGCACACACCCAGTCTGAAAATCAGTGTGATGATTAATTCCTTTGACTGCTGTGACACCTCCTTTAACATCGCTCTGATATAAATAAATGCAACTGAAGTTAGGTATAAGTGGAAATATTACCTGATAGAGTGACATGGAAAATGAAATTGAATTATCCAAGAGCATTAATCATTAAGGCAGCTTAATGCTGGAACTGCATGTAATTGAATACATGTATTTCCCTCAAAGGATTTGAAGTGGTTAGATAAGGACTGAAGCCCAGAGAAAAGATTCTAATTCCTCTAAGAATTCAGTTAATAGTTTTATTTGTACTTTTCTGCACTTCTACATTCAATGGAGATCATTGGCTACTGCGTATGTTTTTGGAAATGAGGAAGGAAAACCCCCAAACCTCTTTTTGTACTCTCCATGTATCCTGGGCATTCCTTCAGGACACACCTGATTTGGGAGACTGACTACATATAACTTAGTAGAACTGGACCCTAGCCTAGTCTTGCAATGTATGACTAAGAAAGAACACTTAAGTCTCGACAATTGTCTGTATGATCCCATTTTAATTACAGTCTGTCTTATCACATTTTACTTCTAAATGCTCACATCTTCATTTAGTGTTTATTTAAGGGTTATATATACATATACTTGTGTATAAACATGTATATTTTTGTGTGCCTTATGCAAAGACAGAACCCTAGTTTTTCATTTCCAAAAAGCAATAGTATCCATTAAACAAGCAAGAATGCAGTTCCTTACTGCATTTTTAAGTCAGATGCAGAAGAAATGGGAGAATTTTGGAGGGTCCAGCAATTCTCCCTGTGATGCAAAACCAGAGTCTGTCAAAATAAGCAGTTTCAATGGTATGCAAGAGGAACACAGAAAATGTTATTTGAGATGAGCTCTCATATATGATACATCATTAAAAATGCTTCTCCTTTTCTCTTCCTTCCCCTCAGTTGCCATGTATCGGGAACCATCTTTGCATGATATTGGAGAAACGGTGCCAAAGGCTGGGGTAACTCCAAGTAAAAGCACAAGTGCATCTGCAATAATGAATGGCGGCAAACCAGTGAACAAGAGCAAGACGACATAGCCAGATCCTCACAGGTGTTGTGACTTTACTGAGTCCCAAGTACAGTTGAGTGATTTATCCTTGCCAGACTTCCCCTCGGCGGTGTCTGTGGATCAGCTTGGGGCAAGTCACCAGCTTGCCCGTTGCTGTTTCTGAACTGAGTTGTTGCAAGTGGATAAATCTCAACATGTAGCTCCACCACAATGAGAAGACACCTGGATGAACCAGCTAAACTCAGACCATGGAATGCCCTACCAGATATTGGAATGCCTTTTTAATATCTTTTCTGTGACTGTGACACTTCATGTGAATGACATACTTCACAAGTACACTTGATACCTTGCCTGCTGACAATTGCCCATAATCCCTTTTTGAGTCCAGTTTCAGCAAAATCCATGTGTTTAAGTTCTATTTTGTAGCACACAAATAATCAAGTAATTTCTAGTTAGATGCTGTAAACCTGTGCTATTATGGATTTCTCTTCCCTTTTTTATAAGGCTGCTCGCTCCACTGTTTGTGACCTTTTGCAGGGATTGTGTTTCTCTATAACTTAAGTGTTGCCGGTGGCTTGGTTTTGAAAGCAATCAGGGAATCAGGAAGCCTTCAAAAATCTATTATTACAAATTATATCTATAAAGAATAGGATTGTTGTCTCTGGCTTAAAATATTGATTAAATGTGAATACTCTTTAGTAACAGATACTGTGCTTCTGAGGTTGGCATTAAAGAGGAGGGAGGAGTGTCAAACACTACCAACGGGGAGTTTTCTGAAATGTGTGTTTGGCATCCCCCTATAGTTTCTTTGTGTGTGTGTGTTTTATACATATCACAGGCTTACTGGTAATGGTAACATTTGCCTTGCCCAGCGAGCAAGACCCACTCATTTTTGGAAAAGTGGGTCCAAAGAATTTTGTAGGCCTTGTAGGTCTGAATTAAGGCTCATTTTTCATCTACTAAATCCTCATTGTTTGAAAAACAACCACCACCAATAAAAGAAAAAAAAAAAAGCAAGACTAATCAAAATTGCGCTACCTAAATTCATTTCAAATATAATCCTTTCCTGTTTTTAAGGAACTGAACTTAATGCCATTGTTATTTTTGGCTGAATCCCACACCTACTTAGCAAAGCATGGGCAAGGATGTTGTTGTGTTCTTTTTTGCAGCACCAATGCAAAGGGTAGTTACAAATTATAGTTTAATATTTCTGGTGTTTTAAAAAAACAGAAGTTTTAAAACTGGACATATTACAAAACTTTATTTTTATTTTTAGCTAAGCATGCAAAGTCCGGTCCTATGTATTTCACTGATATCCCAGTATGTACCTCCACTCAGCTTCCTAGGATAACATGCCCACCAAATTGCTAGATTGAAGGTGCCTTGCCTTGATCTCTATATACTGTACTTTCTCCTACATCCACCTAGAAGAAATCAAAAACATCATAAAATTGAAGCCTTGGATCGTATTACCAGAAACAACATCAACCCTTTGAGTTTGTCACTTGTGAACAATTAAGCCAGTGTTGTGGGGGAGGAAGGAGGGTGGGGGAAAGATTCAGAGGATGCCACAGAGATGCCACTGAAGTTCTAGTTTTTGCACACTCAGTCACAGGCTTTCAGAGGCTGGAAAAATATGGGCACTCTGTATGCTTAAGAAGGAATTTGTTTCTTGGAAATGGCAGCAAAGATCAAACTGTATCTCAGTCTGGAAAACTGTGTGGCAACGTTCTCTTGGCCTCTTGCTGTTACCTTGATATTTAAAGACAAAAAGAGGAAACATCCGTTCCTTTTTTAGCACTGTATTTCTGGCAATTTGTTTTATCACATCTTTGTGCTGAAGTCCCTAACAGAGACTGCTGATTATTTCACTCTCTGTCTGCTCAGCTGAACAGTCTGATTCAGTCTGAATGAACACTTCATACTAGTTTTCAAATGTGTTCTGTTTTTATAACCAACATTTAGTGCACTCTTCAAGGAGGCTACTGCAAAGCTGCTAAATTCTAGATAATTTTTTTTTCCGGCAGGTCAAACTTCTTTTTTGTATGTGTGATATGAGAACAGCAAGATAATGCTTGATGTTGGGTCTTTCTAGGGAGGGAATGAGTTAAACATGAAGCCCTCTATCCATGTAGAGAAAAAAAAATACAAACCTAATCTAAAACTGTGATAAAAATGCAAAGAAACTTTGACTTAAGACTGTGCCCTTGCCTGCTAGCACTAAATCTGTTTGCGTGGGGAAAACAACACTATATTAAAAACTTCGGTGTGCCCTTCTCATCCCATCTGGTCCAGTGGGATTTGTGCACCATCCCTGGGAAAACAAAATCAAACCAAAGCAACTCAGATGGTGAGCTGGGGGGCTTGCTGTGTGCTGCAGGACCCGTGCGAGGCAGCAGCCTTGGTGCTGCTGTGGCCCCAGGCCTTCCCACAATTGTAAGAGTGGAACTTCACAATATTCCGAGTAAGATAGAAAAGCTGAAGGCGGTATTCTCTCTCACCTGATTCATGAGAAGGGAATGCATGAGTTCATGTCCCATCCGACTGTCTTTTTACTCACCCAGTGCAGAGCCTGAGAGGAGACAGGGCTGGAGACCTGGCTGAGCCATGCGAGGAGGATCTGGTTCATTGCCTGGTCCTATATGAGCATTGTCTTCAACATTTACCTTTCGGTCCTGAGTAACTGATCTGTGAACCAGTTTGGGAGGCTATAATTATGTCCAGATTTCATTTCTTTAAGCAGTTAGTACATACTGGAAATACAGCCTTTTTTACAATTATTTTATCTTTGCTTATTTTTTTAGTTATCGTTTTCTGGTTTTGTTTCTGTGGGCTAAATTCATATAAGTGTTTAATCCAATGAATCAATGTCCTATTATTTTTTTCTACAATCTGTTTAAACATAACAAAGGTATCTCTGTTCTATGTTTCCTCCCTTTAATTTTGTCTTGTCTCATCTGTTGCATGGGAAGAGTATGACAAGGATGAACTAACTGCATGTTGTAGGTTGTGTCTGTCAAAGAACTGTTGGTCAGTGTTACAAATTTACATACATATATGCAAAGAGTTTGTCTGCGTTGTACAGTTTGTGTTTATTCTTATTTGTTGTATACACAGATTCAACATGATGAATAAAACATTTATATGAAGGCATACTGGAAACGAAAAAAAAGTTTATGTAAGAAGTAGATTGTGCAAAACATCATTGCACTGGCCACAGGATGGTGAAACTTCATGTAAATAGGTTGGCAAACTCAGTTCTCCCCCTTTACCATGCCAAAGAAAATTTCAGCTCCTTAATATAATACCTCTCTTGCTGTTCTCTAGGATGAGACTTCACCATTTTCTTCCCTCTAAAATTAATTTTGCTGTTAAGTGAAAGCTGTTTTCAACTGTCTGTTACTACTAAAGTACTGTATAGTAAACCTGATGGAATCAATTTGTATTTACAGATTGGGGTTTTTGTACTTACCTGTGCAGCTGTCTGTGAATCCGCAGCGTTCCAGGTCTTTTGCATGCTTGCATTATATTTTGTTCTTCTGGGTTTTCTCTAATCTCTGAGAGACTGTTCACACTGCAATCTAACCTCATCTTGCCATTTTATATGTTAACACTGCACTAAGTCATTTTCTTCTCTTTTTTGATCTGTATTTCAGCTACAGTTCTATTTGGCAAAATCAGTCACACTTGCACCAGTTTAGAAATCCAGTTTTGAGAAGATATGAACTACTTCAACTAAGCACTGTTTTGCTGTACTTAAAAAATTTTATAAATACACAAGAATCCTTATGAGATTGCTCACATGCTAAAGCCTATGGAAGGGTCTCTAGCTTCTAAGTGCTTTGTAGTTCACATAACAGAGCTTTTGTTTAATTTGCTGGGTTTTTGATTTTTTAATATATTGTCATTTTCATAAATGTTGGTTCTTAATAAACCCCTCCCCGCCCCTCCCCTTCACCAGATATAAAGTAAAGCAATTCACTTTGACTATGTCATATACCTGAAACAATACTAAGAACCCTGGCTTTACCTACATATATATATGGGGAAACTTTGTTTTGGTTTAAAACAAGTTTAAGCAATGAGGTATGAAGACAGGCTGTTTGGTCCGTGCAGTAAACTGTACCATGATGATCCATCTGTTTATTGGTATAAAGAATACATTATTCAGCTACATTCAAATGGGAATGGAAGCAAAATTAGACTACATAAGAAGGTTCTCTTTCTTTTAAATGGCCCTTTAGATAAATTCATATTTCATGCAATGCATTCTAAAATGTTTAACAACAGGGTTTTTGTCTGTGATGACTAATGCAAATGCTATGACTTATTTTTTAAGATGTAATAAAACTTTTTGTTCAATTACTTAGTCACAGAAATATTGAACTTAGTTTTCTTCATCCCAGTATCATTTAGCTACAAAGTGAGATGTCATTCTGCAAAGAAGCAAGGGCAGTGCATCAGAAAAGTGAGAGCAAGTACATGATTAAATGCATCTATGTGTTTCTAAGAAATAATATAGACAGTGGGGGGGAAAAAATCACAAGTAGGTTAATAAATTATAGAGGCAAATCAATCACAGTTTTTTATAGGTGATATTACAGATATATTACACACAATAGGTGTAATCCTGCAAGACTTTTATGGAAGCACTGGCACACTTCTGGATCGTGTTCTTTCTCACATCAGAAGAAAAAAAAGGCTACAGTATCTTTTTTTTTAATAAGGTTTATCAATCTAATCAGTAAAAAGTCCCCTTTTATCCAGTTTGGTTTTGCCTTTTGCCACAAGCGAAGCAGGTTTTTACAGTCACTAGCTATGAAGAATCAGGCAGTAAGTTTCACTTCCTAATGCCTCTTCCTGCATTTACAGTTTATGTATGTGGAATTCCCGCCACAGGGAATGAGACAAGGGAATAAGATAATTTATTAATACAGCTATTATATTCAAATATGTAGAATAATAATCTTATTCCTTCTGATTTCATTTTTCTAGAGAAGAAATGAGCCACAACACATATGCTGGGTGTCACATCATCAGTTACCTCAGCATGAAGAGCAGGGGAAATATTCAAGAAACATTATAGGAAACTGAAGACACATTGGAAAATAATTAATGTGCACATTACATTTTAGTAGTCTTAGTTAACACTTTAAGGTTTATAGTAATAGCACCATTTTGTTTGATAATTGCATTTAAATGAACCACTGAGAGTAGTTGTCTTAGGTATTCTGATTTTTTTCCCTATGTAAGTTAACAAACAACTTGGATAACACTTTTTGAAATGCTATGGCTACATAATTCATCCAGTAGTCAAAAAGGCTGGAGTTGATTGGTTTAAAAAAATAAAAGTAGAAATAAACTTTACTTTATACTCTGTAAGTATATAAATTTAAAATTAAAGCAAAAAACAAAGTAAAATGCATCAAATTTGACACTGGAACCACCTAAAGAATTGTTCTTTAATATATATGAATGAGTACCTGAAATACCACAGCTGATCTACAATATATATATATAAATGTTTTGATGCCATGAAACAAGTCAAAAGCATCTATTGACACCAGATAAGAGTTTTGATTATCTAGTATTTTCTTAATACAGTACTAAATACAAAAAGGAAGGAAAGCAAGGAGAACTTTGTATCCTTCATTGTTTACACTCTGATTCAGCAGATGAATGTATATGCAAAAAACCCAGTGATTATGAGATGGTTCAGGTCAGTGGTAATTATTCATAAATATAAATAAAAGCAACAATTTGTGCTGTCCAGACACTAGGGTTGGCAAAAAGCATTAGATGCTAAAACTCAAGAAAATATTCCTGTTGAGCTCCATGGAGTTCAAGGGTTTTAAGTATAAAATATAAATTAAAATTTCAAGATGAATTTTACTTTGAAGATTCTTTATGCTTTATGAATACAGTTTAGAACTCTGCTTTGGTTATCTGATAAGAGAGTAGCTAGCAGCTTTGGGATGTGTCTAGTTATCTGCATACCTTATATATAAGTTGGATATTTGGTAATGGCACTCCCTGAGAGTATGGGGTTCACAAGCTTCATTTTTAGAGAGAAAGAATGCAGGTTAAGGGGGGAAAGTGGTAGTTAAAGAGCAAGCTATATGGGATGGGGGAATAGTAAAGCAGTTAAAAGAATTAATTTGAAATTTTGCATTCTATTACATGTTCTGTACCATTGTATTTTCCTATTTCAAACCTGTCCTTTCTAAAAGAAAAGTAGTTTCTAGACTAATAATGGAAATACATTTTTTTTGTTAATACATAGTTCCATTATTTCTGAGTCATGTACCTCTTCAAAAATCAGGACCTTGGCACCTAAACCACAATGTTAAAGTTTGAAATCTAAAAGAAGTATTTTTGAGCCATTTAATCAATTTCTTGCTCAATCAAGGTTTCACTAAATGTAAACACTTTTGAAACTAAAATGTATTTTTTTTTTGCTCTAAAGAATTCAAGGGCTGCCAAATCTACATGTAAAAAAAATAGAGACTCATATGTAAATAAGTTAGGGAAGTCCCAATAGTTGTGCATTGTTCATAACTCAATGTGAATTTCACACTGAGCAGTAATTCACCATTGGAAAATAAAAATAAAATTTTGTTCATACCACTGCTTTGTTTGTATTTACTGTATTAAAACTTTAATTACTTTGTTGGCATTGTCCAAACATCTTTGGCTGAGACCAAGCTACTGTATAGCAGAGATGATTTTCAAGTCAGTTGATGTTCAGGTTCCCTACTTCTGTAAAAGCAGTTAATTTAGTGAATACTAAGAATACCAAGGCAATCTGTGCTGAACAGTGTAGACAGAATTTTCATCATAAAAGTTACTAATCTAAAAAACTTTTCATTTGCTTTACATGTAGGAGGCAGCTGTAGATACACAGAACAGTAGAACAGAAGTCCATATGAGTTGCAGAATATATATATATATGGAGAATAGGCAATCATGCTTTTATATCTTTATTGGTTTCATTCCATATATTTCTATAGGTTATGTATTTGAAAGTATTGTAATATGTAGATTAGATAACCAACTTACTGACATATCAACCACAGAAATGAAAAGTTCTCTTGTGGAAAAGGTTCCATTCAAACATTTTGGGTATTCAGTCTACGAGTGTCACGTAATTGGACCTCAGTTACACAGTTATTTGACCAAATAAAAAATCATTAATATTTTTATAGGCCTCTTTTTAAAATTTTCTCTCAATTTATGAGTTGGTTCATAATCAGGATTGTTTGAAAGGAAAAAAAAAAAGCCAAATAATGTATTTTTCAAACACCATAAACCAAATCATATTATTTGACAAATATTCAACTAGTGCTACTTTTCTACAGGTGTATTTTTGCATTCGTCTAAGGAGACATGACAACCAAGTAAATAATGTTTTAAAAAGGGTTTTCTTATATCTTTGCCTCATATAGGTATAATATTTGTTCCACTGAATTTACAAAAAAAAAATCTCTGGAGAAGTTCCACAGGGCCAGTATTTTGCGACTTTACCCTCTAGAGCTTGTGCTGCCCTGCTCCCTTGTTTAGTTTTCTGATGCATGTCTTTAAGGAGCAGATCCTCAAATGTGTTCTAAGGTATTTACAACCATGTATGTGTGCGTTCATGCATACCCACACCCAGACACTTCTGAAATTACATGTCCTAGCAGCCTAAAGAAAAACAAACAAAAAACCCCTCCTCAAGCCTTGATGTCCTTCGTTAAGGGTATTCTCTCCCCAGCCAGATTTCACAAGCATTTCCATTCCATCCTTCCCAGCACTCACAGTTTCCACAGCTACAAACACCATTACCTAGAACAGAATGAATAAAGGGCAATTATCAAAACTGAAATGCACTACATTAAAATGTGTTTTATGGGAAGTAATAAGCTATGCTGAAGTAGATGCATTGTTCCTTTATTGTTCCCCTACCCTTTTTTCCTTTGGAAGGAAGCAATTACTGTACCATTGTATAAGGAAGCCACCCCCCACCTATACTTATAAGGCATTAATAGCATGTTCTCAATAATTCCAGTATTGCAAATATTGAGATTGTGTATGGTGAAGTTTAATTGTGTACACCAGTGTTTATACCCAGCTGGTGAGGCTAAGTGTTCACACTGTGCCTCCAGGTACAAAGAAAAACAAAATTACTTTTAACTATTATTCATAAAGAAAAAGTCATTAAAAGGTACCAACGGAACAGCAATAAAATCATGAATTTGAGCATGAAAAACTTTAAACCTAAAATCTCAGAAGTGCTATACAAATAAATAATATTTCAAATTCTCTGTTAAGTGAAAAATGTCCCTATTTTGAAGCAGGGAAAGAGTTGAGACCCATCTATTAATTTTATTTATATATATATTTTTATGACCCTTGGATGCTCAGCTTGGGACCTCAATAGCCTTTGTATCTACGTAAACTGCTCTTCCTTCTGACTTTATGAAGATCCATGATTAGGCATTAGCTATAGATAAGGCTCCTGTTCCTGCTAGACTGGCTAGTTGTCTCCAGAAAATGACCCTTGCTAACAAGGCGAGGTGGAAGACACAATTTACTACTGCCAGCCTTCCCACTCTCACTCTAATTGGCTGGCAGAGTTCTTTCACATCTAATAATTGCTCAGCAAAGATTTTCTAAAATTAAGATTTGCAACAGGAAACAGCCAGCGAGTTAATTTAGCAATTCCCATGCTGCTTCTTGTCACTATGCTTGTCAGGAGGGTTTGTTGGCAGCCTGCCCATTTCTATCTACATCTGCCACCTGCACGTTCAGACAATGTTAAGGTGAAGCTGCTTGAATCATTTACCATCACATCATAAGAAAAGCTATCAGCTACTCCAGCCTCCCACTGACAATTGTCCGATTGCTAGGAAGCTCTGTTAACCCACACAACTATGCCCCTAACCTATCAGGGATCATCAAACAAGTGAATTTTGTTTGTGACTTAAATGCATTACACACATGGAGTATCCAGTAAAAGAACAAAGGCTAAGAAAACCTCATGATTGTAATGCTAACATTGTGTCCTTTGCCATAAAACAATAACTGGTAGTCTATTACAGACAGAATTGTTGATGGATTCCAAGCTGGGTTATTTACTTAAATTCACACTCAGGCTTCTAACTGTGGTTTTGAAACCTTAAGTTGATCATTGCACTGCATGAAGAAACAATTATAGGAGGTTTGAATAACCAGCAAATGTGCTTCCTTCATCAGTGGGGAAAGAAGAAGCTGGGCTTTGTCTAACATAATTCCCATCAACTCAGTTTGTTTGCTGAAGCAATTAAGTGTTAGCCTGTACTGCACCTGTGCAAATGAGACCATCATGTTTGTCACAATCTCTGTCATCGCATTCACAGAAATCACCCGAAATGTACCATTCCTGGGGTGAACAGATGCACTTTCCACAGTGGCAGGAGCCTGAAATCACAAAAATTATTACTCACAGTCAAAGAGTACTGGTACATTCAGACTAGAAAATAACAACCCAAGTCACACATATGCACACATACGCACGCGTGCATGTGCACAAAATTGCTGCCTAAGAGGCTGTTGCATGAAAGAAAATAATCAAGCTAAAAGCCTTTTGTATGAAAGGATTCTTTTAGCATGAGCTAGAGTATGGTGGGATGCTACTACTAATGCCTTGATCCTGCTATTTCAATTAATCAGGACTCACATTTTGAAGCATTCTTTTTGTTTCAGAGACCTACAATCAGGGCTTGTCTCTCCAGTAACTTTTGTTTAACTAGCAAAGCTCAAATTGTCTGCAATCCATTGCTGCTGAAGGCAGTAAAGCTGTATGTAGGAAGAAAATAGTCCTCCTCACCTAAACTTTTAGGGGTGAGTTCACAAAAGACCAGCAGCCCCCCAAGACTAATATCGATAGACCCCCAAAATCCTCATCACCACGAATTAAGCTTCTCCACCTCCCACGGAATTACTAGACTTTTGCTCTAGGTCAGAAAGAGTTTGTGCACATAATGTCAGGACTGTATGGTCAAATTGAGGTGATGCCGTAAACCACAGAGCACGAGAAACCTCCCTTGAAGAGAAGGCTCTGAGACATCTTTACCCTCAGGAGAAGGTTCGTGGCTCTGAATCCTGGAAAATTATGATCCTGTATCAGGAAGCCTATAGTGTGAGAGAGGCTTTTCTGCAACTAGAAATGCCAAAAGGAGATGGTAATTCCTCCGGAATGATTCCAGCTCTTGGCTGAGGAGACTTGGCTTTTACAGATCTCATCTTCAGCAGCCTGGTGCTGTACAGATTTCAGACATGTAAACACTAAAGTGAGGATCTTTCTTACTGCTAAGCAAAAATCTTTTTGTGGACCTAGCCCTAAGATGGGGTAACAGCAGAGATCAATGTTAAAAACAATTTTTTTAAAACCCAGATAAATTATAGCAAAGAATACATGCAAAATTTTCAACTGTGAGGGGCTGAGTTTAAAAAAAGTCACCAAAGAAGCTGTTGACCTTTTAAGAAGATGCTTTTAAATGGGTTAAATGCACGTCAGAATCCTAGCCTCCTGCAATATTTCCAGAAAAAATTCCATTAAACAGTCACCAGTGTGTTGA
The DNA here is from genome assembly GCA_009812075.1 of Sialia sialis. Lineage (NCBI taxonomy): Eukaryota > Metazoa > Chordata > Aves > Passeriformes > Turdidae > Sialia > Sialia sialis. The sequence continues at coordinate 54,016,958 of VRYO01002772.1, read as the reverse complement.
ATGCATTATTAAGGAAAAAAACATAGCAGGAAACTTGGTTATGTAAGAATATAACCTAAACAGAATTCATGGGCTACTCAACAGGACCTCAGCCAAAGCCTATAAAACCATGCTTTTCCATCTTTCAGTGACCTCTGAATAAAATCCATAGTAAGAATCCTAATACATTTAAAGAAAAAAAGCTGCATGTGTCAATATCAACCAATTTTCCATTGCTTTTTCCATAAATATTGAAGCTTAATTCTTGAAAACTTCAGAACAGTCTCAACAGAGTATCTAATTTTTAATTAAATATGTAATTTAATGCTTATTTTAAATTCACAAAAATTAATTCACTGCCTAATTTTAGGGAAATGTTTAACTTGTAGCATATGGAAGATGTAAATATATTCAGGAAGAGCTAGTAATTAGAACATTTGAGGATGGAAGTATTTGATTAAACATCCACTTTTTTTTTCTGAGCATTGCTTACTGGGGCACTGGCACAGAGAATATTGACATTCCCTACAAGGATCAAAAATGCTGCTGTATAAGGAGGCAGTGGAGGATAGCACACACATCACAGGGCTGCTGTATAAGAGGCACACTTAAGGGTAATTTAAACCAAATACCTCAAGGTACTGACATCTGAAAATAATGAGGAATTGATACATGAGGTATGGGTATTTTAGTGAAATTAAAGCAGTTATTAAGAGTGTTACACCGTAAGAAGCCTGAAGTGATTCTGCATAAGCAAGCACTGATGCTGCTACTGAGGGATGCCCACAATGTTTAAAACTATTTTGCAGAAGATACAGCAAATTTAACACTAAGTCAAGCGAGAAGATAAGACTCCAAAATGCAAAATCTGCTAGAGAAATAAATGTATTGAGTCTTTTCCCTGAGCAAGGCATGCTGCTCTGGGAGGCTCCTCAGTTTAACTGAGTCTAATGAGTTGCAGGGTGTTTCCTGGGATCCTAGCCAGATCCTCTTCAAAGGAATTTGGCTCATTACCTTACCCACGTCCTGCACCATTACAGTCTCCATGCACAGCCCTATCTTTACTGCTAGGGAGGCAGCAGCATGGTGGGTGTTGCTGTTTTCCCTGGGAAGAGCTTTTGCTACAGGTGGCACAGTCAGCGAGCCAAGATTCTGAAAACAGCCTAGGAATGTGGATGCCCAACTTTGCTTATATTAGCAGAGTGCAATTTTCTGATAGTGTTCAGCAGTTATCTACTGAAAACCAGGGCCCTTCACGGTCTATCAAAACCTACATACAGAAACTCAAGCTATCCTCAGTCCATTTTAGCCCTTGCATATCATGGCTAGGTTTCCAACAGAAATGGAACAATCACCATTAGTGCACAGGTTCAAAATTCCCTTTTATTTGACCAGTAACCATTTTTTTTCTTTCTCGCTGTAATGAATCAGAAAAATTTGCCATTTTAGTTTCTGGATAGTGCTTCACTAGCTATGAGCAGTGTTTTAAACTATGAATATCCAGTAAGACATGATTTCCAGATACGTACCTTGACAACAAGAGTAGATTTGACAAAAAAAAACCAAAAAACAAAAACAAACAAACAAAAAAAAACACCAAAAACAAAAAAACAAACAAACAAAACAAAAACACCCAACCAACTAAGATTTTTTTAAAAGGGGAAAAAAGAGCATAGCAACAAAATTTATAAGTACACTGTCTTTGCCTGTGATCTCCATCCTGCTCAGAGAAAAGGCAGAAGATAGTAGCCTTCTTGGAGGTTTACTGGCCACACACTACTGAAGATGTCTTATGGAAGTGATTTCTCTGTTGGGACACACACTTACATATGGATTGCTGTTCCTGCAATAAAGCTGCAATCACATCTAATTTGACAAAATCTTTTTATATTGACTGTCTTCAGGGCAACCTTTCATGACATTGGAAGATAATTTGTGCTCAGGGACCAAAGAAACTTAAAAAAAAAAAAAAAAAGAATGAACCCACCACTGTTGCTGAGTGTGGATTTAGGGTCACAGAATCACAGAATGGGTCAGGTTGGGAAGGACAACACTAGAGTACCTATCAGGCTGCTACAAATTTTATAAGTGACCAGATCCCAAAACATGACCTGGCAGCATAGCCAACGGAGGTAAAAAATCCTTGTCACCTCTGCAAATTCCTGATGGGTTATCTACTCCCAAAGCCTCAAAGTAAATTGTACCCTTGATACACATGTTCAAAGCTAATTGTGCTCACAGTAAGACCCATAGGCAGGAAGAAATAGCTCTCAGCCATCCTTGGGAAGAGACAGCCAATAATACAAATATTTTAAAAATCAACAGCATTTTTCATGTTTATATTTATACAAAATCTTACCTAGTGCATTTTATTGATACCAAGCATATTCCCTCACCTTCATGGTTTATATAAAAATCTCAGTGAGGCACACATTAAGAGAAAAAAAAGTCAACTTCTGCAGTAAAACAGAGTAATTTTCATTTCTCATTTCTATAACTCACCATAGTCTTACCCATATACTAATTTAAAGATAGTCCCATCTGGGAAAAATAGAGAAACAATGCAACTTTCTCACTTTTTATGACTGCATTAACTGAGGGGGAAGGGGGGAAGGGGGGGAAATCCCAAAACAAAATAAAATGGTGCAGTAGGGAGAATTCTGATAAGTTATAATATAGATGGATGAAGGCTGGGCTGGAAACCCCATTTAAATTTGCTTTACACCAAAATAAAAGTTACCAAAGGGAAAACTGGAAATCTGCCTGATGTAGAAGGTTCCTAACTGATTTTTCCAGCTGGCAGATTCCTTTCCTGTCTATGCAAGGGACATACAAATATAGGAAATGGCACATAGAGTCTGGATTGAGTGCATTCTAGCCTCCAACTGGTCTCTTTTTTGTCTATTCTCTTTCATACATATTATACAGAAAAATAGGCAATTTGCACTACAGGGGAGCTAAAAAGCCCTCTTTCCATTAATGCAATTTCCTTGCCTGAAAGATTGCAAGGTAAGAACCTCAGAGAATAATTTCAGATAATTATCAAGATTTTCTAACTTTTATTCTTCCCTGTGGCAATTTTTAAGAGCTGAACTGAAGCTGATGCAACCACCTGAATGAAAACTAGTAAATGAGAAAGTTAGTAGGATTCATTTGTGGGAGTTGCAGACATCTACTTTTCCTTTGTGGCTATTTTGGGGGGCAGAGTGATTAAGGATACCAAATTGCTTTTGAACACTTTCCTCCACTTACTCCAAAATATTGCATTTGCCATCTTCCCCACTTGAGTGTTACTATGGGTAGTGCCCTTTTTCCCCAAAGCACTAACAGTTAGTTTATAATGTACAGCTGTTCCACACAAGCCATCAGCTAAACACATACAGGAAATTATATACTACTGACAAATTGCATAGGAGAGCAACGCTGCTGAACGTGTATGGCTGGGGTGGATGTCTGACAAAATGGATGTAAGTGCATTACAGAGCATCCTTTAACATCCTTTTAATAATGAGTGCTTTTGAAAGAGAGGGTTACTAGACAACAACCCCCTGCCATGCGCATTAGTCTCCCAGAACGTGATTATTTTCCTCTGTCAGGCGCTGGCACAGGGTAGCTCAGCTGCCAGACCTTACCCTTCCCAGAGCATAACACGCCATCCGCTGACTCGCAGAGACTTCTGCTCTCTTCCTCTGTCATGTTGCACTTCCTGGAGTGCTGGCACAACTTCCCAAACCATCCATCCTGGCAAATGCATCGGCCACAAGAGCAGATACCATGGCCTGTAAGGACACCAAGGTTGATTATGAGCAAGACAAGCAGAAACCTGTGGCTGTGGTCACAGCTTCAGCCCTCTTCAGTATGAAGCATGTGCAATGGGACAGAAAGATTGGTGGGTGGACAGCACAGCTTGCCAGCAGTTCCAGTTTTCTCCAGTTCTATCGTTCTTGTGTTAAAGAGCATCCCCTAATGATGTGCAGAAAACAAGTGAGGGATAGGTCAAAGAAACCCTAGAACATGGGTGAGAAATAGACACTAGAAACCACAAAGAAGAGGAAGGGAAAGATAAAACCGAATTTTTTAAAAATTATTTGTAAAACTATTAATAAATAATGAGAATACTTTGAATAATCAATGGAGTAGAAAATTTGGCCAGGAAGAAGGGAAAAGTGAGAAAATATATAGAGGCAAGTATATAGGAATGGATAATAGAATTTTTTTTTTAAAAAGTAAGAAATGTCTCCCAGCCAGAATTACATTTTTGAGCTTTGAATAGTATTTCTGCACCAGAGACAATAATTCCTTAGCTAATCAGTTACCTGGGAAGCAAATTATACATACCAGTGCCTTTTGTCCTATCCTATCTGAAATGTAGGGCAAAAGAGTAAAAATGAAAGGACTGAGATAATTTAGGAGCATGGACTGGGAAGAAGGGAACAAGCACTAGGAGTATCTGGGAAAGCATGGAGCTGTAGGATGCATTTCTGTTCTTCTGGTAAGTGGATTTCTCATGCACCTCCAGTGCAACTTGATTTTGTAAAATGAGAGGCGAAACTGGTAGAAAGCCAGAGGAGAGACAAACCTGGTAGCTTCCTGTAAGTGAAATTCATTCAAGTTTACTGATAGTCAAATACTTTGCAAATTTTAATTGCAAAAATACTGGGACCTCCAAAGTCTTACTGGGAGCTCCAAAGTCTCGGACTGTAATTTCCACTGTCTAAAACATCAAAATAACTTTTGTATCCCAGATTCTGTATTGATCTTTGGGTTTTTAAAATCATATTGTATTATTGATGTCTATTAATTTTTATCATATTATTACATACCTTTAAAGGCTCAGTTAACGATGACAGTCATATTATGACAGTATTTCTACCCACTTCTAAAAATTGATAACTGCAATGATAAATGCAGTTGATGCTACTTGAACTTTTGTGTCAGATTGGGAAACAAGAACAACTATATGACAACCTAAAATACAAGAGGTAGAAAACAATTATATATACTTTCCCATATGCCCCTTCCAGATAAATGTAATGCAATTGTCTATATTACCTAACTAAAATTAAGCTTCTGTCAGAGCATTTTTATCTACCTTATTTTTTTTCAATTAGTAACACAGAGATTAGAACTCAGATCAACTCAATTAAGAGCAAAATATACAACTGGATGTCACTGCTGGAAAATTATTTCTGAAGATAAAATCCCCTCTACCCTTTTAGCAGTAAATAGTACAAAATCCATGGCAATTTCACTGAGAAAATAATTTTTCTTGTAGTCGCTATGTGTTACTGAATGAAGAGACTGATCATGTCTGTAAAGGCTTTACACAAGTCAAATAAAAAGGTAATGAGTAATCTATAAATTTGCAGCAAACAGAGCTTGCAATTTACCACATAAAATTTTACTTGCATTTTTCTGTAATGACAATTTCCCTCCTCCCTTATGCCATACAAATCCTCAAACCATAGAGGATTTTTTGTCTGAAAAAATCCATTAAAAAAAAGTAAATTCCTAGCTGACACCAGCTCGGACACCTCATCCATTGGGGTGGCAAGTGTACAAGTGTTCTACCCACTGCTTGCTAACCCTAAGCTATCTCATGTGAGTGCGGTATCCTGAGAAAAACTGCTTTACATGGTCTAGTTGTGAATATCCTCCTTACAAATCACAAGAGAAAGGGGTGATCTGAGTAGTTAAATCAATATTTTACTATGTTAGGCAATTCATTTCAGCTGGACTACTTCAATTAGAGATTTTTCTTCACTCCTAACTATACAGATTAAGCAGATTTACTGAGACATGTTGGTCTATCAATATTTCAGACCTAACGTAAAACAGTGAAAATCACAAATTGCATTGCAAATGCTTATTCATAAAAAGCTACGTTAATGAACTTTAAATAAACAACGTTTTAAAAAATTAATTCTCAAAGGATAAAGACTTTGATGCAGGACAGGCAAAGAAGACAAAAAGATGGTGTAATTTTGTAATTAGAATTATAACTCTGATAAACACAAGATTTAAATGTGAAATAGGAATTCAGCAAAAAAGCAAGCTGTGACAGATTACTAGCAGGGGATCATTATAACTCAAATCAACCTGAACCAAACTGGACACCAGAATAAATTACTTCTTGCCATGCCTGGAATTGAAATGGTGGTGTTGTGAGAAATTTCATTTTAGGACTACTCATGCAGCTGTTGTCAGTGTTCCCCAAAAACCTGCACCACTACAGGGGAGAACCAGCACAATGAAAAATGGGAAGCAATCGTTACAGTGGAAGCTGGTTCTTATTTACAGACTAACTACCACAAGTAGATGATGTTCCTGAAGGGCAAACTGAGGCCAAACCCAAGCAAAATTGGCTCCTGAGGAACAGAAGTTTCTCAAACTAATACAATATAATGTATTATGAATGGATGAAAAATAAAGAGTTTTTAAAGTGTATGAATATGAAAATTGCAGCATAACACAGGACCCCTGATATAGAACATCACAGAAAATGAAACAATTATTTTTCTCTGTTTTTAAATAGAAGCAGGATTTCCATTTTTATTTTTTTTTTTAAATCGCAGGACTTTCCATTATATTATTAACAGAAGAGAATATTAAACCACATATATCTGCAAGAAATATTTCTAGGTGAGCGGGCTTCATTACCCTGCCCAAATATGCTAAATGAGCTGCTAAAAACGTTCTTTGAACACTGATTTTTATTTTTTGGTTTTTTATTGAATACCAGACAACCAGAACTGCAGTTAGAGAAACATAATATAAATGTAAGTAAAATACTGACTGTCTATTACATTTTCAAAGTAGGCCAGTTAGTCTTGTCTAAGTTTAATGAAGGTGGGCTGTGGCTCCAGTTTGAGTAACACAACAGTTCAGTACCCCACCTTCAAGTGAAACACTGCAGCAAAAAGAGCCAATGTCATTCTCACATCTGCCTACCTGGAGAAAAGTGAGGAGAACAAAATTAGAGCATTGATGAGATGGTGTTAAAGTCCTGCAACTCTGTGATATCCATGTTTGAAGGGACTTTTGCAAAACTTGTAAGGGTACTAAAAAGTTCTGAGGAATTCAGAGGGTATCAGAACGGTAATTCTCAAACGACCAGAGAAAGACAAAGAGAAAAAACCTGACACAGAAAAAATCATGTGAGAAATGAGCCAGCATTTCAAACAAGGGTGATGACTACTGGAACAGCCTTCTAAGTGATGTTGGCTACATGTCTTAGGAGTTCTGAGAGTGTGGCCTGCTCAGAGTTTTGCTGCACACAGTGCACAGAAATCACTGTAGGATAAGCATGGGAATACTGTGATGGCTATTTATAGCCTAATAAAACGTTCAACAGAAAAGCCCCTTTTGGATTCACAAAATTAATATCTGTTAATCAACTTAAATGTTAATGTACTAGCAATTCCTTTACTGCTCATTTGAGCAGAAAGATTAAATTAAAATTCTTTTTGCAAATCTGAATCACATTTTATGCTATCTGAAAAGCTAAAAAATCTAAGTTCTCTGTGCATCTGTGTAAAGTGTTGACTTTTAATACACCTACACAAATCCCTGGCTGACCAGGACAGAAATCTGTAGTGCATTTAAAAGAAAAATTAGAAAAACTAAAATTAATTTAATTTAATACAGACTATACAATACCATTAGTATCCATACTAGCTACAGTAGTCATTCTTGTATCTAACATCTACTGATCCTTCCAGATTTATCTGTTGCTGCCCCTGGATGTGCTTCAGAGCTGGGATGAAGCAGTTAAACACAAGGACATAGGCATGGAATCATTAACTCTCCTCTTAGTACTGCCAAAATAAAATTATAATTAACATAATTTTATTCCAGTTAGACTATGGGTTCTCCACTATTTAATGCCATCATTTTCACCTTTGTTAGCACCAGTTTTACTCAGTAAATGTGTATGAACTCTTGGTTTGGTTTTTGGGGGGTTTTTGGTAGGGTTTTTTCTGCCCAGAATAAATTGCATTTTTCAATAACAAATACCATAATAAAACTTCTCTACTAAGTAATATATAGAGAGAATAAAGCTATCTATTATATTCACTGCCTATATGTATAGTATATATACTGAATTCTGTAACAGTCATATGTTCTTCAGATTCCTCTGTCAAAAGAATATGGTCCCTGCTCTAAAGACTTTTCGATAGAACAGATGAAAGAGCTGTTGGGTAAGATATAAACTTTTATTTTAACAAGGCAGGAACCTCAGGGAAATTAGAGGTTCAATTCAGATGCCCAGTGGCATTGGACATCCTCCAGGCAGGTACTCCTGTGTCCTTGTGGAGCCAAGCTGGGGGAGGGCAGGGTAGTCCTGGGCATGACAGGTGATAAAAGACGCTTTAATTTAGGTGGCTGAAGACTTTGGAATTATGTGCCATATAGTCAGAGAAGCCACGGTTGACTCAGGAGCCATATTTCTGAATTCTCAGACCAGTCAGTGCCAAAACCTATCTTTGTTTGGGAGATTGACAGGTATTATTTTTCTTTCCTAATTTGTTTTTAACATATATTAGAGAGTTCCACAAATGTCTTATATACTTCTGTTTCTGTGGATCAACATTAGTGGAAGAAGTGAGGAAATTGCCTGACAGCAACTGCACCGTACTTAGCTCTGCTTAATGAAGCATATAATTAATCATAGCTCTCTCATTTCTATGGTTATGGTCGTATTGGTCCTCATAAGAACATGTTATCTGAAAATATCATGCTTCTGCTTCACTGAACAGATGACAAAAATAAATGTCATTCATGATTTCTGCAGTATGGACTTAGAATTCTCATTTAAAAAAAGATTTGCTTTTCTTGTTGTGTTTCTTATATACAAAAAAAAAAGAAAAAGACAAAAAGGCAGCACTTCTTCTGAATCCAATTATTTAGCCTGGCTGGATAGTAATGAAAATTTTATATTCAAAAGAACATGGCAATTAGGGGAAACTTATACCAGATGTTTGAGAGGGAGCTTTACCATCATACATCCTGGTGATGACTGTGCAATCCTAGAATCCATCACCATAAGAATATGATATGGAAGTTTCTCATTTAAAAATTTTAAATTATTGAAAATCTGGGAATTGTGGCTTAAGGTATATGTATGCCTTATAAGCTCCAGATTTTCCCTTGTTCTCTGGCAATTCATAGAGAATAACTTTGGATGTCTTAATACCGGTGCAAATGATGAAAATCTGTAAGCAAGCACCAGAAGAAACACCAGAATGAGGTCAAATGCAGTGCTTGTACTGATAGCCAACAAGACATTCACAGTAGTAAACTAAGGAATGCATTATTTTGTCAAAATCAGATCTGCACTCTCATAAAACAACAATATGATGAATGTCATGATGACTTGGTGGCAGAAGACTCAGTGCTCAACAACAAAAGATGTCAATGCAGTCAGCATATAACTCATGTCATTCTTCTCCTCATAACCCCAGTAAGAACAGCATTTTCCTAAAAATGTCAAAAATCAGGAGGCACAGACAACAGGCACCAGACTTGCCTGAAATTTACAGAGATAAAAGTAAAGAAAAACTGTAAATCAAAAGACTCACCCTAAATTTTGGGTCCTAAATATATAAAAGATGTATTTAAAGACCAGTTTTTTTATTGTCAGTCAAGAAGAAACAAAAACACCTAACAACAGCTTGATGGGTGGCATCCCTTGCCCATGTTCTGTCACACATAAGGACTCCTGTCCAAATTATTAAATGCAGAGACTTTGATGTTTGTATTTGGGCGTGAGAATGCAAAAGGATGAAATCAATGAAAGATGTGTCTAAATGGTGAAAATTAATTTACTAGGGGATTTCCTAAAAAAATACTAACTTCCCCTCCCATAAAGTCTCAAGCAGTTTTCACTGTGCTGTTTTCTTACATTTAAGAAGAGAGAGGTGTGAAGACAAATCTAAGGAAGGAAATATAAATTACCTCAGCATTTGCTTCAAGAATAAGTCAACTCCTCCAGCTTCTAGAAGACTTTATAGCACAACCAGAATTTCTAAATAATGAAAACTAAAGCCTTTTACCAAAAGGCATTGGTATTAACAAACAAAATGATGATCTACATTAACTCTTTGATGTGACATGATGCAACTGGATTCCCTACAGTGTTAGGATTGCATTTTGGTGAGGATTGTATCTTTACAAGCTCTGGCAGAAACAATTGGTTTAAAAGTCATCCAAGTGGAATTGCTCACTTGAAAATACAGCAATCAGAATATTCCACTGTCACCAGTGTCAAAGAACTAGTTTACTGGAATGATCAGTCTTAGTTGTTCTTTAGTGTTGAGGACAGCACACATTTATGAATGAGCATTAGAAGGTCTCATCAAAGGTAATGTTCTTATTGATGGCCCACTATTAGAAGAACAGAATGATACATTGATGTAGTGCAAAATGGATGCATCCATATGAATATGTAAGAGTCTTCTTATGAGTTACCTGTTACAAGTCTAAACTTTGCCAGTGATCCTAGTTTCAAACAACTATTTACTATTTTCGTTGTGTTTGGTTTCATTGCAGAGTTTTTAATCAGAATAATTCAACAGGAAATTGTAGTGTGCAGAGGACCCCAAAGGTTTTGCTTTATTCCTTCAATGGCTGCAACTTGGCTGTGACAAGAACTCAGAGCTAGGCCAATAATCATCCAGAGAACAAAGCAAAGTGAATGGGGTTAGGAGCATTATCAAATCCATTTCAAATTGATCTTTACTGCTCTGAGTTCTTTTTGCCTGCCTGCCCTCAATCCTGAAAGAGAAAAAAAATTGTAACTGACAACAGTTGGCCCAGTAGAGCAGCCAATGATGAAATCACTGGAAAAACATGACTGGACACAGAAAGGAAAAAAATACCACTTGAAAGCTTAGGATGCATCTGCAGCAAGCAGCACAGCCATAGGCAAAGAGAAGTATGTCTCAGCAGGATACAGGATGAGTAAATAACAAACCATGTGTAAAAAAGCGACATCGCATTGCCAAGGACTTGTGCTGGCAAACCTGTGATTCTCTGGTCATGAGTGTGCACCAAAACCACTTAACTTGCACAAGAAAGACAAAGAACCAAGTGAAGACAAAGGAAATGTGATGTTAAATGCTTCTGTGGATCAACACTACAGCATGTCTGGGACAATCTTACATAATCAAAAAACCTGAAGAGTAGGGAAATAAGGTAGAACATGTCTGTCTTATAAAGGCTGCTTGAGACATCTTCTCCAGTATTAGCATATTAAGTCCATGTACAGAGGCACAGACAAAGGAAGAGGAACATGATGGAAAGACTTGGAAAGCAGGTCAAGGAAGGTGAGTCTCCTCCTCTGCTCCACACTGGTGAGACCTCACCTGGAGTACTGTGTCCCTAATACAAGAATGATATGAATCTCATCATGGACCAGGTCCCCAGAATATCTCCAAAAATGGTCAGAGGGATGGAGCATCCCTCTTATGAGGAATGGCTGATAACATTTGGATTGTTTAGCCTGGAGAAGAGAGGGCTCTGGGGAGACCTTATTTTGACCTTTCAATGTTATAAAGGGGAAGTATAAGATAGAGAGAGATTTATTTTTTTTTACCAAGGTTTGTAGTGACAGAACAAGGGGTAATGGTTTTAAACTGAAAGATAATGGGTTTAGCTGGGACATAAGGAAGAGATTTTTTTATTATTAGGGTTTTGACATTTGCAACAGGCTGCCAAGAGATGTGGATTCCCCATCCCTGAAAATGTTCAAGACCAGGTTGGATGGGGCTCTGAGCAGCCTGGTCTTAGTGAAAAGTTGCCTGCCCATGTCAGGGGTGGTTGGATAGATGATCTTTAAAGGCCCCCTTCAACCCAAACTATTCTGTGATTCCATAATTATATGAATCAATTTCTAATAGCAGAGTGCTGTGAAATCTATGCTGAGTCCTCCTGCAACCTCTGTCTTTGTGGAGACATTAAGTCTCTATTCTTGGTACTGCATTGATGGACAGCTGGATTTTTAAGCGAATGACTCACTAGAATCATGCAGAAACATGGCCATGGGGTCTCATTCAGTTGTACCCTAATTTATCATAGCTTTCGCCTCGTGTCTTTCTATCGTTGCGTGGACAGCTGGTCTGGAAAGCAAGCTATTAATCAGTCTCTGCTGGCTGGAGAAGGCCAGTAACAATTCTTATTCAAATCATTTAGGCTGCCATTCACATTTCTCATTTCAGCATGCATTTAATCTGAAAACACTGGTCTTCCTTCTTTGTGCTTACAGGCACTCAGTGCTCACTGTCAGACCCCACACAGTCCAGTTTATAATGCTCTGAAGACAGATTTACTAGCAAGGGCTTATGTCCTTACTGTGATTGCCTAGGCAGCAGCAGTGGTAGAAAAACAGCAATGAAAAGAGGACAAGGAAAGAGGAAGGAATAATCAGTTCAGCAAGACATTTCAGGAAGTTCAGTCTGAGATGGAAGCACAGACAAACCCAAAAGAAATGGAGAGAGATTAAATAATGTAAAATATGTGTGATATAAACAGAAGAGATATTTTTAGCATGGATGATGATGAACTTTTTTTCCCAACTATTTAATTTCTAACAAATATGAAATAGATTTTTAGTGCTTTTCAGTGTTTTTATGTCCGTTACACAAAATGAATTTCATTTTTTTTCTCTGAATTACTCTGAATGCTTTAAACTATTTTTATCGCTGGCTAGGCATTCAAACCAAAATTTTCTATGTATGCCTATATTCTGTGTGGTAGACACCTTGAAGAAACACTCCCTGTAGTCAGAAATTTTTATGTATATGAGGATCATGAAGCAATACATTCTTTTTCCTACATAGAAATAAGGAATAAAATACAACACAACATGCCATTGTTCATACCAATACCTTTGTTAATATTTAGAATCAAAGAGCCATTTTAAAAATGAAGCACAAAATCTAGTAAGAGAGCATTAAGGATAAATATTATTCTCCTGCTCATAAAATGCCATGTCGTATGCATATACTTACATATCCAAAACTACCTCGAAATACAGCTAAACACCAGCATACTTTACTGAAATATCACAATGTAAGGTTTTCACTGTCAACACTCAAATAAACCATCTGCAATTACTGTGACACTGTCTCTCAAGCATTTTACATTCTTTCATAACATATTTTGCTACATTTTTAGAAAACAGGCATATCACTTTCAGTGAATACAAAATATATAAAAGTTTTGCTGGTCATTGGTGCCTTTAGGTTTATTACAACACTCTCAATAAAGCATTGGTTGTACTAAACACAGTGTAAGTTTACTTAATGTTTTAGGTTTTAGTTTAAGTGTCTGTATTCTGTAAGGAATACTAATGAAATTTAGGATACACTAAGCACTTCCATATATGTGTTAGCGCTCCTGAAGTCTTAAACTAAATATTCTCTTAAATGTTCAATACTTCTAGTGCTTGTTTCTTACAAAAATCTGCTATCTTACTAGAAATCAATTATGTAAATAGGCTAAAGTGACATTATACTATAAAATCATGAGGAAGAGAAAGCTCTATGGTGTCAAGATTTAGTTCTGTTATGTTGTTAAATTATGCTGTGTTATGTGATATTAAGTGAACACTTACCCCCACAGACATCACCATCTGCATTTTCACACTGTCGATCATCACATTCACAGTTTTTGCCATGAACTCTGTTGTCTCCTGGAGGGAAACAAGTGCATTGGCCACATTCACATCTCCCTGCAAGAATAAATAATTGTTAGAGTGATTATTTCAGTAAAGTAAAATAAATTGAATAAACCTCAAATACTTGCTACATCCTAATGCCAAAGACAAACTACAAGTTACACTGTATTAATTAAAGTATAGCACATAAACACAATTAAAAACAAACAAACAAACAACATAGCAAAACAAAACTATTCCTCTTCCATGGAAACCAGATGGAAAGCGTATCACTGTTATAATCTTAGGGGAAATGGTAACAATAGGCAATCACTGGTACTGCATGTTTTCCATATCTGAACTTAGCATAACTGAGCTGGCCCATGCTTATCTGCATAATTAACCTCAATAATTGATCTCAAATCTTTAGCACATATCTCTGAAAAACAAAGACAAATGTGATCAAAATTAAATAGTCTATGCACAGATACTCTCTATTCACATAGAAAAATAATTCCTCAAATACTCGATCAGACTTTTGAAAGAAAATTCCTGCAAACTTTTCTTGTCCGGATCTGAGGAAATAAGCACAACCTCTGCCACAGTCTCCCCTTCCATCAATCTATTTACAGGAGAGCTCCCCCGAGCTCAAAGGGACAACAGATTTATACAAGCTCCTACAGATCTTCACTCCAAAACCCTAAGAGCAGTGAGTACTAAATGGCCAGATGTGGAAAAAATTAATATCCAGGACAGTCTTACGTTGCACATATCTGAGACAAACTCAGTTCAGGTAAGGGACCCTGACTTCTAAGAGCTTACCTCTGTATGTTTTTCAATTATTTTATGCAATACTGGTGAGAGAACATTCTAAATATAGCACAAACCATGGACTGAACTCATACGTTGATGGGCTTGGGAAGGAATATTGTGCCTAAAAAATGGCCACCAGAGACATGGACTAGGATGCAGAAAACCTGCCCTTATTGATTTAATTTAGTCACAGCAACAAGGAAACTCAACTTGGGCCCAGTCACTGCTCTACACACTACAACCTCCAGTTTTATGGTATTGATGGAAAGTAAAAAATATCCTCCAAGTGCAGCTTTTCATTATGCAACCAGACAGTTCACAACACATGGAACTATTTTTTTCCAGCATGTGCTGAAATATTTTATTGAATGGGAAAGGACTGTTAATGAAACCTCAGTGAAGGTCTTCTAACTGTAGGTGTCATGACAATAAAACCTTTTAGGGTAAGGTACAGACAGATGATTTTTAATATTCATATTTCCCCAACTTTTAACCTTAATTTGTTATACTTGTTTGTGGGGCCTTGGGGTTTGTTTTTTGGTTTATTTTAAGAAAACAGACCAATTAAGTTAGATTAGGGAGAGATCTTTTTACTTATGGAAAAAAAATTTCTAAGCTCATTTCATAACTTCTAACATTCATCTTCCCAAGCCTCCACAACATCGCACTCCTGAGCTGACATTTTATGCACCAGGATTCAATCTAGAAGGACATAAAGAATTTTAAAAATGACATACTGATAAAGAGAATTGGAGGAAATACTTCTTAATTACATGCATAATTTTAAAACTGTGTTGCATTGTCAATTATTTTAGGATATTTGTTTCAGAAAGAAAATTTTTCTAGGAAGTGCATCTACCACATCATGAAGTAGAGTTGTGCTTTGCAATCAAGTCAAAATTTAAGATATTATTGTCTACAGAAGAAATTATGCTATTTGCCTGCATTCTCTAAGCTACAATTATTTGCCAAGGACAGCCATATGAGAAGTTGGGAAAAAAAATTCCTTCATCCTTAAATATCCAGAGAAATTTATTGAGTCTAATTGGTCTCTTTTTATGCATTCACCTTAGTTAATCTGGTCATTTTTGCAAGAGCTGTCCCAAGGAACAGTCAGTAACTCATAGGCTGAAAGGTACCTGATGAACAGGACCCATCTGTTGTGGAGACTGTAACAAAAACAAAAGAAGAATCTTCAGCAGGGGTCTCTGGGCCAGCCATTGCTATAATAAGGATGCCTGAAAATGGTAAAATCATTTTAAGCAAGCTGCTTTGACTAGAGGAGTTATCAGAGGGGGAAAATCTTCCAGGGGAATGAGAAAAGGAAGGTTCTATAATGAGGTTCCTGCATATTCTGTAACTAAGCATCAACTTCTGTAATGCTTAATTTAATAAGTCAGAGTCCAGTGGCTGATCCCTTGTGTTGCAATGGGAACAGGCTCCTCTCAGTCCCTGCTGCAAGTAATATTTATTCATTTTAGTTAATGTCCAACAGTTTTTCACTAGCAGAAAAATGGAGGGATGCCCATCCCTAGGCAGATTGGGCACATGTTTGTCATGTAAGAGACACAAGATCAAAGGGAATTTAGGCCCAACTGTCTCAATCTGTGCCTTTTTTTTTTTTTCCTTTTTTTTTTTTTTTTTTTTTTTTTTTTTTTTTGTTTGCCTGGCTCCCACCTAAGTTCAGGTTATGGTTTAGACCATCTGACTGTAGACCTCAGCAGAATTGGAAGCATCTTGAAAATAGAAACCTCAGTCAGCAAGTGTTCTGGAAAAGGATTTCTTTGATCTATTTCTTTCTTTTTAATATATAATTATAGTAGTTTATTACACTGCTGCTGAAATTGATACTCAAATTATTAGTTCCTTTACTTTTGCAAATGTTACAAGATCAGTATGAGAAATTAATTTAACATTGTCACTAAATAACTGCAACTTCATACTGGCTATAAAAATATTCTGCCTCCAAAAGTAGTGAGATTTTGGTTCGATTATGTAAAGTGGGCTCACTCTAAGGAGATAATTTAAGAACTGAAGTCCTGTTGCTTCTCAACAGCTAACTATATAGTATGTAGCTGCTGCTGAAATATCAGAGGCCACGCCTGATTGTGTGATCTTCTTCTCTTAGCTATTGTGATAAAATACTTACCAAGCAAATTCAATCATTTGAAAGTAATTTGAAGCTCACATTATACTGAAAAGGGATCAGCACTTCACTAAACATACTCTTTCTTTGTATAGAATAATAGCTTTACCATGGCAACCTGATTATACAGGGAAAGCTACTGCCATACAACCTAAATTCTCTTTAAATTCCAAAGCATACAGAAACAATTAAACATGAGATGACTGCAATAGTCTGCATCTTCCCAACCATCTGTGCAAGAGCTACACTTTATAAGTAAAAAGAAACCAGTTGACCTTAGACATTTTACAGCAAGAGTGACTTCCACTCTTCCTTGCTAAACAGGGAGAGTAAACGATGACATTAGTCTGATGGCTTCAGATGAAGGAAGCTTTATGATGGAAGTTGTATGAGCTATTAGCATTGAAAAGCTTCAGCTAATTATACAAGACATTTATTTGCTTACAGTCGTAATATTTCCTTACACTTCTTCCTCCCATTGATGTCAATAGGAGTATTAACTTATCACCAACAATTTTAGTACTTGACAAAAGATCAGCTTAGGTTGAGCTTTTGTTTTTAAAGGGAATTAAAGTGCCACATTTCATCAAAACACAAGTTCATTAGATAACTGACTCTAGAATTCTAAAAACAGCCTTTAGCTTTGATTTTATTCCCCATTTACTGTAGCATTTTTTTCATTTCTCATGTCCAACGTTTATAAAAACATAACTGATCAGTGTTTAGATTTACATTAAACCAGTTCATATGCAAATTGCTGTGCCCATTACCTCCTTGCCTTCAAACCAATTTCCAGTTGCATATCTGTATTAAATGAAAGTCTCCTTTGTACTACAGGCAATTTTAAAACACCATGCTGGAAGTATATAATTTGTGTAATCAAGCATTTTTACCCTGTTATTTCCAGCAAAGGAAGAGATAGTAACAGCTTTCAATATAAAAATGAACACTGAATATAAGAAGATGTACTTCATTGTTTTTCCCTGTATCTCTATAGCATAAAGTATTTTTCTGTGCAGGATGATAAATTTTGATCTTCTAAATGAAAACAAATAAATAAAGCCTTTTTTCAAGTGTGTAAGGAATACAATACCAAATTGCACTGCAACTGTGATAGAAGCAAGCCAGGTTCATTTGGCTTATCAAAAAATTATGTTTCAGGCTGCTGATAAATAGGAGGGAATCTGCCTTTAGTAAGGACGTTTCTGCCCAATGGCTGTCCCAGGCTTAACATCTGAAGCATTACCTATCAGAAACTACAACTTCTTTTTTATCACGTAATCTCAGGCAACTTGAGCACATTCGGTAAAGCTGCTTTCTGCCAACAGAACTCATTTCATGCTGGATATGAGCAAGATGATCTAAAACAATGTTCAGAAATAGCAAATCAGAGAAGGGGGATGGGAAGATTTGTACTGAAGATCACAAAGTTTCAGTGGATATAAAGGGTGAGGGGAAACAGATGTGGCTGAAGGAAGTAATAGCAGGTAGCAGATGCAAGTAAGGAAAAAAGAAAATTCATTGATTGAGTGGTGGAGGGAATAAAAGACCAGTAAAGGCAACCAACAGTTCCACAAAATTGCCAAACAAAATGCAATACTGGCCGAAAATAAGGTGGGCAATATCATTGTGCCTTGCTCAGTATGAGGTGCTCAGAGCAGCACATTCCAGCTGGGCTTGATCAAT
This sequence comes from Sialia sialis, assembly GCA_009812075.1. NCBI lineage: Eukaryota > Metazoa > Chordata > Aves > Passeriformes > Turdidae > Sialia > Sialia sialis. The sequence goes on along the minus strand of VRYO01002772.1, from coordinate 53,998,677 downwards.
GTGGAGAAATTTAGAATCAAGCAGCAAAGTGCTACAGATTTCTCAGTGTCCATGCATTGTGTGCTTTGTATGTCCTATTAAAAAAAATTGCCTGGAATTAATACCCATTTAAAATGGCTTTTTTTTTTTTTTAAAGCATACAAAAATATTGTACTGACTAGCAAAAAATAATTTAGCCTTATACATGAAATGATCCCTGGGTTTTACAATGTTGGCAATACTTGCATCTGGTTGGTTAGGTGGTTTATGAGGTATCAGAAAAAGGGAATCTTTGGAACCATCTTAAGTATGTACAAAAAATATCCTTAGAACCTCTTTAAATGCATGAGTATCTGACTGATCTCACCCAAATGATGAAAATCTGGGGATTAGTTTCTTGCAAGGACTTTAGACAGGCAACTGCAGCTATGATGAAAAAAATTTCTTCTTCTAAAAAAGCTTCAGAACTTCTACCAGTACAAGATACAAGAACCACAAAGGATTTATTTTCTTGCCCAGTATTTCTCAACTACGCTATTAGGGGCTTGGGGTAAAGGGCTTGTTTTTGTGGAGATAATTTGAAAATTGGGTGGCAATTATGTTTTCCACAAAAATGTTCAAGCAACAAGTACTTTTTCCTGAAATGCATTATGAAAAATAAATTTATGCATTTATCTCCTCATACATAAGAAAAAACATTCTTGCTTGGGTTTGGATTGGGAACTAGCTTTCTCTTTCTAAATCAGTATACAGGAAGTAAACATGCCTTGAGTTTACTCATAAAAAGAGATTATTTGCAGCATGACTGACCCAAGACCTCAACTAAAGATATAAAAGCTCCAGAGAAGGGCTTAGCTGAATCATACCAACATAAAATGAAATGAAAATTGCTTTAATAAATCTAAAGTAATTTTCAAACTTCAGACTTTTGTGCTCCTTTTTTTGAAGAATTTTGTACACAAAAATAAACTTTCAGCAGCAAGTGCTGAGATTTTCATTTAAATAACATGAACAGTAGCAGATGTATATAATTGGGATAAATATTTGTATTTTTCTTAGTCTTACTGGTCACCTCCCAGGTGCAAAGCTGCATCAGCTACTACATTCAGTACTATCAACAGGTCTGAAATAAATGTATATAAATGTGTGTAAATATTTGGCTTAGAAAAACAGTAGAAATTCACAAATTAAAGCAGCCTGAGACTTTTCACTGCTGTGTGTTTTATCAGGTTGTTCACTAGTAGAAAGTACCACAATTTACCTTATAGAATAGGTATCATGAGCATAATTTCTTAGACAGAAAGAGTATGTTTCTTTTAGTTTTTTAAAAATTGAATTGCTTTATGATGTGAAAGAGCACCAAAAGAGGTCTGACAGTTGAGTTTGTCCTTAAGGGTATAAAACCTCAAAACACAAAAACCTCAAATAACCCTAGGATAAAAAGACCTCAAGAAATTAAAGTATGCTGTGTCAAGCCACACAACTTTCACAACAGTGCAAGCAACTGAATATCCAGAACTGTAAAAGCAAGCGTTATGCAAGAGCAACTTCAAATGACTGAGACTTGTCCCCCAGCTTTAGAACACACACAGTGTATGACTGGAAGTCTGATTGCAAATTTGGCATATGGCACATGAGGTAAATGCTTTTTTTTGTGACAGCTTAATAGTGAAATACTTCTTTAGATAATTCCAATGAACAGGACCAGTTTACAGATTTAGCATCAGATAGTCTTTTAGAGCTCCTGCCAGTCAGCACTACTGATTTGTATCTCCTTTCCATGCTGCCTTTCTTTTTTTTCTACTTTTTGTTTTTCATTTTTTCCCCTTTCTCTCTTTAAAAATTTTGGTAAGAAGTACTGCTGCACTGCTAGTTTCCTTTTCAGATTGTCAGCTTGACATCTGCTATCATCATCATCAAGCTGACATGTCTCTTCCATCTGCATGCTCTCATAGCCCTGCTTTGAGGATGCACTTGAAAGCTTTTCCTTTCTTGCACAGCCAACAGGGAATTTCTAGAGGAGTTCCAGGAGAGGAGTCATCCAGAACACCCCTGCCCATTTTGCAGGAGCAGGATTTTAGCCGTATGCACCACTTTTCCTGGTGACATCTTTCTCAGGTTCTCCCACTGGAGGTGCATCCTTGACAGTTCACTCACTATATTAAGGGGACAAGTAGGACTAGGAAGGCAATTACTTCTCTATTTGAAAGAAAGGTGATAGTCAAAGTCACCACACAGAGGAAAGATGTGTGAAGAAGACAAGAAAGAAGGTGGCAAAACACTTTCTAAAGAACTGTGTTGTTAAGACAGAGAACAGTGGAAATTGAAGGGGAGGAGAAAGAACACATTGGGGGAAAAGTAAAATAGGCAGCATGGCAAATTTTACTCTGAAGATGTACAACCCCTAAAATTCAGCAAGCCATTACCTGATTTTTAAATCCCTTTCTCTGCTCATCTCTTTGTCATTCTTCCCCCACAAAATGCTTTCAAAAACTCAAACTATGAAGAAAAAAATACTGCAAAGTGATGCCACTAAATCAAGCGAAGGACAAAAAGCATTTTACTATAACTAACATCCCCATAGAATATTCAAAATGAAGATAAGTTTTACTTAAAGGATCTGACCTGAGAAAGCTTTTTCTTCACCTTGGAAAGGAAAAATAAGTTTCATCTCCTTTTCAGCCTATTCAGCTGCCTGATGCTTAGCATAAGCTGCTACAAAATATTTTCTAGCTAAAGCCAAACCTAATAAAGAGGTACAATCCCACAGTGAAAGATACATGAAACACAAGACCATTGTTCAAGAAGCAGTGATGGCTTTTCAGCCATTTAGAGCTTTATATATTTGACTGCCTTATCATCCAGAGGATTGACTGCTTACCCCTTTTTTTGCATGATCTGCCATGTAAAGAGTCATAACACTAATTCCACAGAGGTACTTAATTTGCAGATTAATTTGCTAGAAAATGTCAACTGCTTTGTGGAAATTTAATCACCGAAATGTTAACCTTGTTCACTTCCTGCTGACGCCTGTTGTTTATTAGATAGTAAAATTCAAGATATTTTAGAGTTGTAATAGAAGCCTATCTTTAAAACATTTAAACTTTTAAGTGGTCTGCTCTTTGGAGCTTTAGCTAGATCAAAATTCTTAATAATGGTAAAACAACAATATTAAAAGATTCAACTGCATAGCAACCATCAATACTATCAGCAGATAACAGACTGCTAAGTTCAGAAACCATGGCAACAAATGACATCACACTGTATCCACCTTATTGATTAGCTTTCACCTCAAGACTTTTTCCAGAAATGAAAGACATTTCCTAGCAACTGCATCATCTACTGAGTTGTTCCAAGCTATAATGCTTTTACCCTTACTCTCAAGAATTTTTTTCCCTTTATGCTGCCAACTGTCCAGACAGTGCACTAGCCTCTTGCAAGGCTCTGTTGTAGAGACACTACCTCATGGCTCTTAAAATCTTCACCCCAAATTTAATGGCATCTGAGAAATAATGCTTTTTCCTAGTACCTAAAAAGGCTGGCTCTGTGGAAAAGTATCCAATATGAAACAAAGAAATAACAGCTTTTGAAGGAGCTTGAATGAAGGAGTATCAGTTTTTAAATGCAGTTTATCTTCAAAATAAAACACAATGAGGGATTCTTCATTTCCCCACTCTATGATTTGAAGTATTAGTAGTAAATTCTTCATTGCAGGTAACCCTAGGTTTATGGATTTCAAGAAGAGTGCATAGCAATGACAAAACAGTGACCCAAGGGCTCTCAAAGGACCAGCCAGGCACATTATGTCACTCTACAGGTGTGTAGTTGTTTAAAGTCCTTGCAAGTAATTCCCTCTTTGCTCATCTGTCTAAATAGAACCTCATGATCAGGCAAGACTGAGTTGGAGAGAACAGGTATAATTAAGAGCCACATGTATTTGTACTCAGCCTCCTGTTTGGATGACCTGAATAAAACCCAGCAATCAGAGACAGCAGTTTTCAAGCCAGTTGAAACACATGCAACAAGTAATTAAAGCCTACCAGTGAGGGCTGCCCTATATTCACCACAAAAGTGATGGATTTGAGATCAGAATCCAAACACAACCGTGTTTGTTCCTGACAAACATAACATTGCTCTGAAACACTAAAATTAAGGCATTTTTTTTTTTACTTCATTAACTCAAACTTGTATGAAGAGCTCAATACTGAGGCAATTGCCTATACCTTAATATTCTTGCTAAATCTGAGGGCAAAAAAAATCAGGTTTATAGTGTGAATTAGCCCAAGCATTTCTAGAAGCATCACTGCCAAAGAAGATGTGTTCCTACTCAAATGTCTGCCATGGCTGGAGCTGGCTTCTATTTTGCAGGTGAGCCACAATCAACAGATTAACCTCTGTTTAAGCTGTAGATGCAAATGCAGCAGTCTTGTTGTGCAGCCAACCTGGCTCTTCTCCAGCACCTAGTTTTCATCCTGACCCCCTCTGTCTCCAGCTGCTCTGTGTCTGTTCTCAGTAGGGCAGCTCACAGAAAACAGTGATGTCTGGAAGTGCCTCAGCCCTTGGCCAGTGTCACGCACTGGACAGGAGAGGAAGAAGCATCATCAATGGACAAAAGAGGTGCTTGAAACAGAATGGAAACCAGGGAGCAAGAAAGTATTTTTCTCATTTGTGCAGACTGTTAGACTTCTACACAAGAAGAACTGGGAGTGCCAGGGAAATACTATGCAACTCTCAATTCCTCCCATAGCTTCTCTCAAGAAGGAAGGGAAAGAGTCCCCAGTGCTCCCCAGAAAACATTTAAAGCCCTCCAGCAGCTGCAGAATTCCAAACCCATGACCAGTCATTAGCCCCTTGAAAACTTTAGTCAACAAGATTTTGAGGAAAATTTCAGTCATGGGCGTGATATTAAATATTGTATCTCTTTCGGTTTGTGACTAATCATTTCTGTCTTTAAAAGTCACTGTTTAAAAAGTGACACTGTTATCAACGTTGATACATGGAAAAATTAAAGATGAAAGTAAGATTAAAAAAATGTCAAATTTTTTACAGCATTGGAAACATTCTGAATTCAAATGAATCAAAAACAGAAAAATTAAGATCTATTATATAAATCAGAGAGTAACACAATCTTTTACAACTGATTAAAGATGCTAAGACTGTAAAGCCTGATAAGTACTGTAGGTAAATCTATGTTAAACTGAAAACATTTATCCTATTCTGTTTTGAAATAACTATAGCGACTACACGAAGTACTGCTTTGTCAATCTCCAGTCATCATGTAAGAATACAAAGAAAATGCAAATAGTTCTTTCTACAGACCAATTGCTCTATTAAATATTTAAAACTTCATCAGAAATGATATTGCTGGCTAAGAAAAAAAACACAATACTTTCAAGGAAAAAGCAATATTCACTGTAATAGTCTAGCAAAAAAGTATCGGCCAAGCTGAAGAACAACTGAGCAAAGAAATCCGGGCCTATGCAGTGAACCTTGAAGGTTTTTATCTTTCTGTGTAGAGAAAGAATGAATCAAAACTACCTGCTGTAGCAATTTTGCACCCTTTTTCCCCCCAAAGTACCTTTTCTAAGCTTGTCCAGTAAATTGTAAACTAAATCTGCCAATTTCCCACTAATGCATGTATGGAGAACATAGGGCTCCCAGAGACAGCTGTCACTATTACTGAATTCTAAAGGTAAATGCAACACCCTACCCCCTCCAGCTGTTTAAGAACAGCTCTTACAGCAAGGTTATTCCAGGGGAGAGGGATGAAAGGACTCAACCCTTCATATAAAACACATTTTTGAAATAAACCCTAAAAAGTTTTTTTCAATACATTTTTAACCTTAACTAAAGCTCACTGATAAAACCGAAAGTCAACAAAGCAGAAACATGATGGAGATGTCAATTTAAAGGTGGGAGAGGCTCCTGGGAGCTACTTCTTCCATTTTTAGTGCTTTTACACTTAAAGGTAGGAGAAGGAGAAATTGTCTGAATGGTTTCAGGGGCAGCAGAAGATGGGACATGATGAGAAGACCATTGAAACAACCTCTTATTTATGGTAATTATTCTCTGGAATATGCACACGTAGTAAACGTAATCTAAGTTTCTAAATAAAGTATTCCCAGATTCATACCAGAGACAAGGATGAAGGCTAAATTAGGATGAGTAATGAAATCATATGAGAGTAGAGTTAAGGCCAGATAAACTCGAAATCTGGCAAAAAATATTTTGACAGTGCATACCTAGATGAGCTGAACATAAAACTTTTGGTCATGAAATCAGAGAGCAAAACCATTTACACAGAACAATAAAGCTTGAAGGGTAAGTTTGGAGTGCTCCTAACACCCTGAGAAATTAAGATTCAAAATGGAAGGAAAGAAGAGCAAATATGCCTGCAAATCACTGAATCACAGAATCCTTTAGGTTGGAAAAGATCACTAAGAGCACCAAGTCCAACCACTAACACACCACTGCCAAGGCCACACTGAAACGGTCTCAAAGTGCAATAGCCCTGTGTGTTTTAAATAGCGTCAGGGTATGATCAAGTTTTTCTGGGGGAAAAAAGCTTGTGAAAATGATTGCATTTGCACTATAGAATCAGCATAGAATCACAGACTTTCTTGGCTTGAAAGGGACCTCTAAAGGTTGTTTAGTCCAACCTCTTTAAAGTGAGCAGAGACATGTTCAACATCTTCCAGTGTTTTACCACTTCATAATAAAAATATCTTCCTTATATCTGACCTGATTCTACCCTCTTCTAGTTTAAAACCATTTTCCCTGTCACATCAAAATATTGCACTTGGCTTGTCTCTTGATGTTTGAGATGGAGCTTGTTTTGTTTTGTATACTGATTTTATTGGTCTTCTGAACACTGAACCTCTGCTCAACAGTGGTGGCTTTTTTTGGATAAGTCTGGATTGTCTTTCAATTAGATCTCAAGTGAGGCAGGGTCGTGTGTATAGTTTTATGTGCATTACTTACACTGTGTAAACTATTCAGATTGTGGATAGTTTTCCACTGTGCCATGAAACTTCTTGGGAAAATGCATTTCTTTTTCATTAATTCCAGCTATAAATAAAGTAGTGGAGTAACAGATAGAGATGGGTGCAATGTTTCCTGTTGTGATCTTTGAGACAGGATGGATGAATGAGTCATTCATTTAAGTATCAGGGCTGATAACAAAGGCTTCAAGGAAGATATTAAATTCTGTTATTGTGATCTGCCTGTGCTCACTCCCAGCCTGTCCAGGTCTGCTGTAACACAGCCTGCTCTGCCAGTTACCTGCTGATGCTTTGCCTGTTGACCCCTTTTACCATCAAAGCTTCTGAAAGCCAGACTATTACTGTGCAAAGTCTCTGGCAGTGATGCTGAAATGCATTCAGCCTTGCTGCTGGGGAGAAGGCAGGGCTGCTGCTCTTGGGAAGGAAGTAGAGAGAGACTGACTCTTCAACAGAAATGCTTCATTTCTGTGTTTGTGTGTGCACTGTGAGAGTTTTGGTGTGTTTTGCATGCCATAATACATGTGGTTGCTGCTTGTTTTGAGCTGATGTCTCCACTGCTCTTTTTCCCTCTCACAACCGAGTATCAGTTTCTGCCCTTGTCTGATCTACAATTTCCACCCCTGTAACTTATGCCTCCCACTATTTCTCACAGAAAAATAATGAGTTCTACTGATTATTTTCCTTATTTCTTCCCACTCCCTCAGCACCAAGCCTCACTAGCCTTCCCACTCCAGGAAGGGGGAAACGAAAATAGCAACAAAATTAGTAATTCTTCTGTGGCAGACTCTTATTTGCTACTGTCTGTGCTCTGCCATAACGCAAAATCCTGGGGAGAAGGGTTAAAATCCAAGCAGTTGCAGGAACGTATCCTCACAGGAATCCAATAACACACGTTTTTCAGTTGCAGGAGCTACTGAGGGAAGGCTTAAATACAACTTTCTTACGATAAATGAGCAAAGAGGAGCCAAACCACCTTCTTTGGAGGAATAAACGCTCTTTGGATCATTGCTGCTTGCTCTTATAAACAAAGTAAAAAAAACTCCATAAAACTATTAGGCTAGTCAACAGATTCATAGAATTAATTGCTTTGAATAGCATTGAACTGTTGCTTTTATGTGCCTGAGTTATTTGGAATACTTTTCTGTAGAACAGCAGTAAAAGTAGACCCCACAGTCATGCTATATTTAAAGTAATTTTCACAAATTTAAGCTAGCAACACGAGGCAAATCCTGTTTCTATAATAAAATTTTTATAGCAGGTATGTAATACTCCATCTAGGCCTGATTTCTGACTGAGATCAAGTATGACAGATTGTCAAACTAATGTGTGCTGTCATTTGTTTTCAGGGAGGTCTTTTGTTTTGTTTTTTTGTGGTGTTGGTGTTGTTTGTTTTTTCTCATTTTGTTTTGGTGTTTTTTTTTTTATTTGCTAAACAGAACTCTGACATTTCCTAGAAAAGGGCTGGGATACATTTTTGAGAGTCTGTAAAAATCCATATGAGCAAACACAGCCTTAGCATTTATTCATGGCATGATAAATTCAGAGATGACATCCTAGTGCTGGAACAATGTTTTTGACCACTAGGATTTGCCTCCTGTCTGTTCTTTCACATAATTTCAGTCTCTCACAGTCAAAGCCATGAACAACAAGGGCTACTTTACACATGCTGGAAAACTTCATGGTTCATCTCCAGTGGTTGTTGTGAACTACGTCCAGGGTTTAAGCTGAGTTTGTCTCCAGGGAAAGCCACTTTCCCCTTCTTAGGGGAATGTGGGTTTTTTTCATAACACCACTTCTCGTGCTGACTGCTTTTAACACACTGGTTGCTACCTCTCAGCTTCTCAGGTGCTGTAATCCTGCTTCTTGTAGACCAGCAGGTGGACTGCTGATGGTTGCCTGGAATTCAGATCCAAGGTGAAACACAGAAGGTACAACCATGCACCATGATCCCAATGGTGGTTTGGTGGTGTGAGAGGTAGGGTGGAAAAATTGTTCTCAGACAAGAGCTAGTGAAGCTGGTGAAGTTTTGAACCGTAATGGTGCAGGAAACAGTGTTTCTTTCTGTTGGCGCAGTGGTCTGAAAAATGATATATTGCTTCCTACATCAGCAAGGTGAAGTCTTGATTAATCTGAGCTGGAAAAATGCAGTTTTCCTAAGTACATACTACTTAATAAGACTGCATCCATAAGAAAATATATTGGCTTTTTCCTCAGACAAATAAATTTTGACTTGGAAAGAAGTCCTTTTGCTGTTAGAGGATAAGACAGCGTTTCTCTCTCTTCACTCCACTTCTGTACCTAGCTATTGTGTTTAATTCTCTTTCTCTGACACTTTTCTTCAAACTAGAAAAATTCTCCTGAAAACACCCAGGTTTCCATTTGCTGGAACATCTTACTTAGAATTACTTATCCTCATCCCTTTGGCACACCTTTGTATTTTTGAGATTAATTCGCCTCATTTTGTGAAGTGTCAGTCAGCGGCTCTTCTTCTTATTTTGTTCCTTCTTTTGACTGATCATTTCTTTTTCTGTTCTCTCACCATTACCCACTTATTCTTCTGTGAGCTCTGCTGCTTACCTGCCTCGCTTGCCTGTTCCTCAGGGATGAGAGCAGACCTCATTGCTCTCTACAACTACCCAGAAGGACACGATAGCAGATTGGTCTCTTCTCCCAAGTGACAAGCAGTAGAATGAGAGGGACTGGCCACAAGCTGCACCAGGGAAAATTTTAGATAGGATTAGGAAAATTTCTTCACTGAAAGGGTGGTTCAGGCAGTTCAACAGGCTGCCCAGGGAAGTGGATTATAAATATCAAATTTAAAAAAACAGACTTCCAAATGGGGAAAAATTTGGAACAGCAGATACAGTGGTGTGTACACAGACCTGCAACATCACAGAATCTCCTCACAAGTAAAATGGTGCAACTCTGTGTTTCACAGAATCACAGAATGGTTTGGGTTGAAAGGGTCCTTAGAGATCATCTAGTTCCAATCCACCTGCCATGGGCAGGAATACCTCCCACTAGACCAGGTTTCTCAGAGCCCCCTCCAACCCTGCTTTGAACACTTCCAGGGATGAGGCATACACAACTTCTCTCTTCCACTGCCTCACCACCCTCACAGTCAAGAGTCTTCCTTGTAAGTCATCTAAATCTACTCTTGGTTTAAAGCCATTCCCCCTTGTCCTATCACTACCTGTTCTTGTAAAAAGTTTCACACAGAACAAGCCCTGGATGCATTGAGAATAAAGGGTAAGAAATTCCATGTCAGCCTTTACCCCTTGCTTCTGCGGAGAAGTAGATAAAAGCTTTAATGATTGATCTGTATAATCTTTCCAAACAAAACTGGATCCAGAACTAAGTTATCAGCACAAACACAGATGCTTAGCAGAGTTCAACAACTCAAGCATGCTGCTATGCTGATTTGGTTTCATCTCTGGAGCTAGATCTTAAATGGCATGGCTAACATCAGGAAACACAAACTCAGGACCTTCTGTAGAAGACCCCATGGACAAACTCCTAGCAATGCTGAAGAGTTTAGAGCTCATTCATGGTCTGTGTTCCTCATGAAATGATAAATTTGTCTGAACAATTATATTAATTCCCAGAGAGTGGCATAAACCTTAAAAAAAAGCCCTTGAATAGATGCAGCTCATGGTAACTAGGGAGATGTGTCTGGAACTCGAGCTGTGTGTAAGCTCATATATTTGTTTTCTGCATATAGATGCTTAATGAAAATCAACTCAAATTTAAGAATGCCTGTGGCTCCAAAAATCTTAGCAGATTAAAGCCCCACTGGGCAGCACAAAGGCTAATGTGAGGCATAAACTGGCCAACAAGGGATGCATGCGTCCAAAACCTGAAAAAAGGAGCAGCTCTCCTGAGCCCCCCCTTCAGCTCCCGTCGTGCTGCAAATGCTAAGTCCAGGCAGGTGTGGTGAGTTCCTGCTGCAAGGGAACAAATTCCTGAGTAGCTAAGTAATGAGTGACTGTCCAGTTTTCATGTTCATGTTACACAAGTGAAAAAGGAAATGCAGCAAAAGATAAATTAGCAGTAATATCTGCATAGATATGTAAACCAGAGAGATACACACACTGAAGAGTGTTTTAGCTTTTCCTTTGCATTGACATACATAAAAACACTACTCTCAGATGTTAGCCTATTAAAATGAATTTACACCATCTCAAATTAGAAAAGAGATGGACGAAGTACTCCACTCCTATGGGAGTGCAATTCATTATCTTTAATTGAAATTAATTCATTTGTATTAACGGAAAAATGAAACCGTTACCATGAAGCCATGCTGCAAAATTCAAAAGATTAATGTGTCCTTGTGGGAAAGTCTTTTCAGCTAATCTAAGTCAGTGCTATATCAACAGGGATCACAAAATAGCTGAGCTGGAAAGGCAGCCCTAGAGACCACCCAGTCCAATCTCCCCTCCTCAGCACAGGCTGACCTATAGCTGTCTGCCCACAACAGTGTCCAATTTGGTTTTAAACAACTCCAAAGGTGGAGATCACATAAAATCTCTAGGCAACATTTTCCACTGTGTGGTCACCCTCACACTTAAACATTTTCCTTTAATTTTAAACTTTTTTCCTCTTCTGGACTACCATGGCACCAAGATGTTCATGGCTTTCCATAATACAGAAAATAAAATAATTTCAAGATGATTTATTATGATATTTCTCCTGCAGGAGGTGAAGAAAAAAATGTTTATTAGTTAATTAGTGATCATTGAGGGAGTTTTGGGGAAAACAAATGCAAGTTTCCCAAAAGCTTGTGGTGTAACTACACAGTCCACATTTGCATTAAACACTTTGATTCATAAAAAAAATAAGACACAATCTGGCAAATGGAATTTTTTATAGAACTCAATATGCCCACTCTACAATTCTTTCAAAATTAAGTTACGTATTTGTTTTGAAAAGGCTTCATACTCTTTGGTAATAAGTGGTTATGCTTTTTCCAAATACATAAAGTAGGACCAGAATCAATACAGCAGCATATTTCACTTACTTCTAAGTAACACAGAAATAAATTCTTTAGAGTACTGCTTTTGCCAGCTCCCTTTAAAACAGTGATACCTGCACTTCAAGTAATTTACTTTTCTTGCCTCATTGGGTGCAGGATCCTCAAGGAAAAGCTTAGTAAGAAATGGCACCCATCAAGAAAGAAATACTCTTATATTATCAAAATTGGGCTCCATATTTATTATAAATATATTTCCTAGAGAAGATGAAAGTCTATAAGACATCCCATCATAAATAAGCCAAGAATGAAACTATCACAGCATTAATATTCCTAAATGTTCTATAAAGATATTTCAGCTTATTTTTCATTTTTCTTTGATCAAATAATCAAATTGCTTTCCTAAAAAGATATTCAGTGTTTTAATTTTGTGTCAGTCAGTAGCACTGACTGTAATTAATACCTGATGGTTTACATCTATGCTCTAGCACAAGACCTACTGTAGGATCTCAAGACAAGCTCAGAGAATCACAAAATCATCAAGGTTAGAAAAGAAGTCAATTTAGCACAATCATAAACCCCCCTAGATCATATCCCCAAGGGCCACATTCCAACACCTCCTGAGCACATTCAAAGACAGTGATTCCACCACCTCCCCTTATTCCATTGCCTAACCACTTTGCAGTGAATTATTTTTATTACCTAATCTTCCCCTAGTACAATTCAGGACAATTTCCTTTTGTCCTTTCATTCGAGAGATGGCAGAAGAGACTGACCCCCCACCTTACTACAACCTCCTTTGAGGTAGTTGCAGAGAGCAATGAGGTCTTCTTTGAGTCCAAATACTTACATTTTCTAGATTCTTCATCAGCTCTCAGGCCCAGAACTGGATACATTACTTATGGTGCGACCTCACCTATTGTCGAGTACAAGGGAATGATCACTGCCCTAGTCCTGCTGGCCATACTATTCTTGATGCAGGTCACCTGGGCACACTGCTGGCTCATGGTCAGACAGCTGTCAATCCTGGCTGCTGAACAGCTCTCAAGCCACTCTTGCCCAAGCCTTTAGAACTGCATGAGTTGTTTTGACCCAAGGACAGGACCCATTGCTTTGCATTGTTGACCTTCATACCTTTGGCCTTGCTCCATCAATCCAGTCAGTCCAAACCTCTCTGCAGGCTTCCAGCCCTCAAGCAGATCAACACTTCTGCTCAACTCAGTGTTTTCATCGGGAAACAGACTGAGAGTGCGCTCAACTCCTACATCCAGCTCCTTGATAAAGATATTAAACAGGACTCACTGGTCCCAGTACTGAGCCCTGGGAAACAAGACTGGTGACTTTTCCACCAAAAAAAATAAGTGCACCCATCCAAGTCACAAGCAATCAGTTTGTTCAGTAGAATTCTATGGAGTTCAAAGCACACCAATGCACATCTCAAAAAAAAAAAAAAAAAAAAAAAAAAAAAAAAAAAAAAGGTACCTAGATCTAAAAAATAGTATATTCTAGGACACAAGTACAATTTCTGGCAAAAGAAGCATGACAGCAGAATAAAGCCTCTGAAATACAAAAGCTTAGCAACTCCAAATAACAAAATTCACATCTCCTTATCTGAGCTTTTTACACCAGGATATATAGCAGGACATACAAATTGTGCGATGGTCCCAAATCGTCATTGCTACTGTGTTTTCACCCAGATACAAGTATATTGATAACTGTAACTGTTTTGTTCTCATCCTAAGCAATACATAAAAAACCTAAAATCACTAGAAAAAGAGTATTTATTATTTTAAAGCAAAGGGCTCTAATCTATAGTGATTATCATGAGACTCTGCAGGTTAAAGACATCAGCCATTTTTCATTCTGCACTAAATTTAATTTCATATCCTGCCCAAGTTATTGGAATAAAAAAGGCTTTGGGAAATGTCAAATTCAAATGTCACTTGAATGAAAAGAAGTGCTCAGTATACCTCCATTTTTCAATCTGCAAAAGATTAATCAGAAGCATGGGTTAACTCCCACCAAGCATTTTTTTCTGTGTTGCAGTGAGTAGATGAAAATGCAATAGAAGTATTCTTTTCTCTCCCTTTTGAGCAAATTATTTCAGTGAATTATAAATGCCAGCATTGAAAAAAAAAAAAAAAAACAGTAATAGTATCAGAATGAGTGCAGGGGCTTCCACAATACCACCAGTTGAATTACTTGAAATTAGTAGTCACCAATGGTCATGAACAAATTAGGAAGCTACCTTATCACTGTTTGGTGTAATGAGACAGATGCATTGATTCATTAAGCCAAATAATAGGGAAATATAGAGGGCAGAAGGATGTAGTAGAAGCCTACAACTCTTGCTGCATGGTCTGGGCAAGGCAGTTGTCTGGCTTCTTCTTCCAGGAAGAAATGAATATGCAGCAGGCTAAGAAACATAACTGGTTCAGCGAGAGAAGATCTCATGACACCATCTGTAACCATGCCAGTCAGGCATTGCCCAAGCCCATTAAGGAGCCCAGTGAACAGCTGTATCTCCTGCTGCTCACTTCTGCTCTTCCTTAGGGACTTTTCATGACATAGATATTCTGGCCAAACCTTAGGTAAAGCATAGAGGAGGAAGGACAGGAAATTCTCTGTTTTTCAAACTTTGGAATCCTTGTCCTTGAGCTTAATCTTTTCTTGAAATTGAAGTGTTTATGTGCATTGTCTTTCATGAACTCATGGTCTTCCTGATAACTGACTCAATAATTAACGTGTAAAGTTATCGCTTGCATGCATAATCTTTCTGTCTCATGAATATGTGAAGGAGGAAAGATTATAAGTTGTCAAATGCTTCCAGAGCCTCTCTCCATGACAGAATGATAGATCCCAATGCTGTATTTAAAACACAGCTGAATAGATAAAAATAGTGTTTAACTTTTATAGTCATTATGAACCACAGTAATTTATTGAACCCTTCAATCAGCCAAGGAAACAAAAGATTGGGAATGGGTGAATGACTCATTTCTTTTCATGCTGTGTGCACTGATGCTCCAGTAACTTGATGCTTTAAAGGCTAAATAAGACTGCACAAATGTATCACTGAAATGAAGCAAACAAAGCACATCATAAACAAAAACAAATCAGTGGAAAGCACTGAGGGAAACTCCAACTAGTGGTTGGCTCTTAATTAGCTGTATCTGCAGGATGTGTCTGAAATAGTTGAGAAAACAAATGTAGATTTCACACTGATTCAGGAAAAATAGGATTCAATAGGAACAAAAAGTCTAAGTTAATACGCTCAGATATTTCTGCACCCAACAACTAAGGAATACATGCATATGTTTTGCACTATTTTTCTCTTTTCCCTATCCATAGAAGGAATTCAGGTGTTATGTTAACAAAAAGCACTTTGACTGTAACCTCACAATATATATTGATGAAAGGTATAATCTATTAATATTTACAGAAGACAAATTTTTGTGCTACCCTGTTTATAAATTGGAAGCTGAAGTACCACCTGCCATGGAGTTAAGTCAGTTTTTTTAATAACTCTGAGGAAACACACAGAGATCCTGATTCAGCATAAAAATAGTTTTTCTGAGTCTGTATTCCTTTACTGACCATGAAGAACTTTGGGAGATTCATAATAATAGATCCAAAAAGCAGGCATAATAATTATAAAAAAAAATCAGATGAGGAAAGGGCATATATAATTCATTAACTATAACCACACTTTCTTGGTTGAGAAGCCCTTTTCTTTCCAGGTGTCAAAGCACTAAACTTCCAGTAAGGAAAAACAAAAAGGGTAAAAAAAAAAAAATGTGGGGGAGGGGGGCATAATTACTCCTTGCCTTGTTCCGTCCTCAAAATTTTCCCCATCTCTCCCCAAGAAATTAAAACAATCAGAAAGATCTTTTCAACACCTTCAAATGAAGGTCAAAACTCTGAAAGAGGTGTAGACACCTCTCTCATTGACTCCTAAGAATGGAAGCACAATCATCATTATGGACAGTTTTGAATGCAGATATGAATATGTAATCTTACATGATTTTGCATGTACTGATGTTGCAAGTTAAACTGAAAACATCATTGCCATTGATGCATTTGCACTTTGCACTCATAAAATGAAGATAATTCCTTCAGTTACTGTCAAATAGCACTTAAAAATAATTATGCAAGAGGTTGAATTTTGTTTTGAAATTTTTGCTGTTCCTTATGGCATACCAAAGTCCTCTTTGAATTAACTGACAGAAGCCATAAGGTGTGAAATAAATAAAATAGATAACCACGTTGAAGTTTTTCATCCAAGTACCAAGTTTGTTTTCATTACTAGAACTGCCCATTATTTCTTTGCCAAAAGTGAGCATGACACCAAATACAAACCCAAATCACACTAAATAAAAAGCAGTGAAAAAAATTCCTAACAGAGTAAATATGAAGCTAGCAATAAATGTATGGCGCAGTCCAATTAATCTGTGTTGTTTTGAAATATTAATTACTGTAATTACTCCTCATGGATCTATTAAGATGGTAGGCAATTATGAAGGTTCTCGAATCCCATTATGGGCAGTGAAAACCAATGTTACTCAGTATTTCAGATTAAAAGTACAAAATACTCCATCATGTTGTTTTAAAATATCTGATAATGGGGTTTCTTATAGAGGAATATCAGGCCTCACAATAAAACATAGTTTGTCAAACCTCAGAGCAGAGAAAGTGATGTTATAACAGAGAAGACAAGAGAACAGTTAGAATCTCAGGCACTAATCCTGAGAAGGGAATGTTCCCTTTTGTTCCTGTGTGCCCTTAATTATTGACAGTGGAACAGAACAGTCCCTCCTTAAACAGGAAACCTCTTCAGACAGAAGACATCCCTTGTTGCCATGTAGGCTTACAGTGCTTAAAGAAATACTGCTGCGACTCCCCAGTGGAGAGCAGAGGCACTAAGAGAATACAAATGATGACTCTGCAACTGAAATGAAGCTGGTGACTAAATGCAGAATCGAAATATAAAGCTCAGTTTGGTTTATTGAGCATATAGACAGTACAATCATTAGCCTGCAATTATGCATCTACTCCCACACAAACAGCGCCCGTTAAAAGGCTCACCGTGCAGTATTTTATCCTTCCTTAACACTAATGTGGTGTCTTTGAAAGCAAATATTAAAAGGGATCTGAGCTATCTGTCTGAAGCAAGAGGTTACCTTGAAGCTACCTGCAAACCACAGAACTATCCTGTGGTGCATTTCTTTGTGAAACTCACAGCATTGCATACATAGTAAGTGTAAAAATTGCATAGCAAACTTTGCTACAGGCCCAATCAGAATCACCATTATTTGGGGTGTTTTGGAATGGAGAATAGGTTCCACTAACTACATCACTTAGTGTTAACTTAGTATAATATCTTTTACTATTGTTAGAAACATTTACCTGTTTTAAAATCTAACATTCTTTTCTATCCTGTTAGCTACGTAGAACTAATTATAAAGAAATTCCAACTTTGGTATTACACAACCTTATTTCAAACATACTAGTACTCAAAAACAAGTACAGTGCAGTGAATGTACAGTGAAATGAAAGTACACCTCCTGAATGATGATTTTGGGTTGCTTATTTGGAATACCCAGATATTTGTTTTAATGTGACACCAAGACCATGCAGAAGATAGTTGCAACAAAATTCTGTTAAAAGTATTGACAGTTTGTGCTTTTACCTGCCTGAATTATTCAGACCAGGTATTAGAAGTCATTATCCAGTCTTAGTTCACAACAGCAATCACCATCCTCACACAAAATTTCATGCAATAATTTTTAGTCTTGATTTCATCTTGATTAAGGATAACTACCATTTGACAAACTAATAAATTAAAAGAGCAATGATTTTGTGGGAACAAGGAACCCTTTTTTAATCTTTCCTAGTAGGCCAGCCCCAGAATTAGTGCTATTTATATTTTAATTTTTGTATGGAGTAAAGGAGACTGTATCAATGACTTGTTGGGTAATTGGATTGCAAATGGTTATAATGAGAATAGTCTTTTAAAATCAAAATACAGTTAAAGCACTGATTTCACCTTCCAAATGAGAGTCATAGACTTTTCTCGAAGATACAACTTCATCCATAAATAAAACAGAAACTAATGACCTCAGTATGTGTCTGTATGGAATCCAAATATCTGAATCATGAATTATTTTTTCAAAGGTAAATTCAGTGGGCAAAACCCAACTTGGAGAAAATTAATTTTGATTGTAAAAATAAATATTTAACTGTAGTAGTAATGACTATTTAACATCTGGCAATATTAAACACATATTACCAAACTGGGTACTTGGAAACAAAAAAGGCAAACATCAAAACTAAACATATATTATCCCTTTCCCATGTTCAGCTTCACCAGTGCACTCAGACATCTTTTCTTCCCTGCCAGAAGAGGCTCAGGGAGAGAGGGCAATGTTATGAGCTGGTCATACATCTCTGCCTCCCCCCTCACATTTCTCCCCTTCTCCAGTGTGAGTCCTCCATGGGCTTCCATGGATGTGTGCTCTGCCATGGAGCACTTCCTTCTCCTCTTTTTTTTTTTTTTTCTGCTTTACTACTGCATGTAGACATTCAGATACAGCAGAAACACTTCACCTTGTCATAAATGTTCCTTCATTCAGCCCCCACTGTCTCCACAGGGGTTTTAAAAAGCTGAGTGAAGATTTACATCATACACAGATTACAGGACCTTTTGTTATTGATGATAGTGCCTTATACTGAAACACTTCTGCCATTATTAAGCAAATCATATTCTAGAAATATAACATTAATATGAAAGTTCACCAAAAGCTACTCAAAAAAATTATAGAGCACAACTTTTTTCAGAATCCTAAACGCAGAAACTATTCTCTGTAAGATAATGCAGAGTGCATTGCCTTTAGCACTGCACAATCCTTACTGACACAAAGTAATTCCATGTTAAGATTGTAATCAGGTCCCTGACTGGCTTATTTACTTTAGTCTGGAAGAAGACTCAAAAATTCTGTTGGTTTTCTGAGCCAAACTTTGCCCTAAACTTAAAATAACAGTACAGCAACATTGAGTTTCTGTGAAAGTCTAAGTAAATTCTACTCATCTGTTCACAAATATGAATTCTTATAGAGGAACAAGCTAGATAAATGAAAATTAAGATCTACACTTGAAAATATGACTCTGACAGTCATCCACCCTAACTATGACTAAATGCTCTAGCATTGGAAATCTAGGCATGTTAATGCCCAAAGAAACCCTTCTATATGGGAGGTGATACAGCTTTTTCTAGCTCATAAAAGATAGCTGTCAAGAAGTCACCCCTCTCTGAGGAGAGGAATTTCTCATTCACAGCATTTTAAGTAGCATAAATCATTACAGCACTCCATTATCTAAATGATCTATTGCTCCACAATCCTTTTAAATTAATCTAGAAGAGATTATGTCACCTTGCTGATTCAGTTCAATGTATAACACTGTGAGGACTATAACACCAAGCTAGATGGACTAATACCTGAAAATACATATTTTTGGGTATTACATCATAATATCAAATTTGTGATGATATGAGTAATTCCCATTGAGAAAGAATCACATGTTGCATCTCAGAAGCTCTTCAGAAAAACAGAAACATGTTATATGACAAAATGACATATGCAATTCCACATCAGTGAGCACTATTTATAAGGTCATTTACTTAGCATGAGTTATCATTTAGACCTAAAGGAGCTTGAGATCTTATTTAAGATGTTACATACCACTGGCTATGTTTGCATGTCCTATTTGCATTGAAGCTAGCTAACCCAAACATATCACGTCAAGTTTCATAACTCTTTGCTGTTACAATAATTACAGCCTCAACTATTTACAAGTTAAGCATAGAAGCAAGAAAAACTGCTGAACAGTAGATCACTTTTCTTTCTGCAGAGTAGCTGCTTATTAGATCATCCTTGAAAGTTTGCCATCTGATAAATGATCTGACCTCAATAGAAATGGAAACAACTTGCAAGTTTACTGATGTTCAAGCTTCCTGACCAGAAGACTGATGATCTCTTCAATACGCTCATAAGCTTGACAGTGCTGAATATCATGAATAGAATGAGAGGTTTTCTCTGAAATTACTGTGACCTACTGTAAATATAGTCACTGAGATGACCCAAAAGTGGAACTGTAGTTAATGTCTGAAGTTTGGTGCGTGAGCTAATTCTATAGGTGGCAGATTTTTGCACAACTTGCCTTGATTTCTTGCAACTGTTCATCATAATGCACTTAATTTCAGAACGCCAGAAAAATATGTTATTGTTCGTTAATAAATACATTTGTATTTATATTTGTGATGCCCTTCTTTCTGTCTTCCTGGACCTTTTTTCCCCCTGCATCCTAGTTGGTTGACATTACCACCAAAGAACTCCTAAGGCTTAGGAAATGATAGACCTATATTTACAATTCTTACAATGTACCTCTATTCACCATTATCATTTTTGTTTTGTTAATTGCTGAAAATTCTTATGAAGTTATGATTGTATGTTTATCATTCAATTACTATTCCTCAGAAAACCTGGCAAATACTTTCATGACCATAAGATCATGGTGATATCCCCAGTCAAAAACCAGTCATCTATGACTGGTCAGTGTAGGAAGCCAATAAAGAAATTGACTGTTTCATATATACAAGATCAAGAGGCCTCCAAGTTGATTACTTCTTGCAAATATCTGTACTATATGATAATCAATGATGCACCACATACCAATTGCTAAGGGATCAGCTAAGGTCTCACAGGCGTATCAAAAAATATCATGGAATCTGATGTGAAACAAAAAGATATCTAATCTGAGCAGCCTGAACTTTTTTTATTAGCTATCTTGTTCTTTCTACATTCTGAAGAAGTGGGGGAAAAGATCAGCATATTTCTTGCTTATGGTAACAGCTTTTAAGTATTAAAACATACTGAAACGAATGAAACAAAACTATTACTCATCTGGGCACAAGCTCAAACAAACGCTACTAGAGGTAAAAACTTGAATGAAAATATCCAGAATTCATAACATTTGTATGCCAACTCAAGTTAAATATCAATCCAATAACTATAAAGAAGATTAGCAGTCCATGCTTTTTGGCAAAGGCATGGGTTAGGATATTATATCAAATGTAGTTAACAAATATTAAATTGCACTCTAATTCAACAGATAAGCAGCAAACAGAATTCTAGGATGTCATTACACACAGAGAAATGGCTGCATTTATTTGTGGTATTTCTGATTTATATTAAATCCCTTTATCTTCAGAGTTCATTCAAAGCTTATATGAAACTTTAAGGGGTGGGAAACACTTTGAGCTACTCTTCAGTTATGCTCCAGTGCATGTTCTGTATAAAAATCTGAACCTTTGTGCAGTGGGGGATAAATATCTTACTTCTCTACATAAAATTAATGTGATTCCTTATGTGTTGAGGCAGTATTTTATCTAAGCAAGCAGTTTCTCAAGGTCATTTCCAATGAAGACTGGGTTATTGAAATAACCTCTGGGTAGCAGAGCATTACTGATGACCTGAATATTCTTCCCATGGACATTTCCTTCATAATCATAGTTAAAATACCTTTCTTCTGCCCTGGCTTTTAACTTGGTCCTCTAACTACAGGGTTATGAGAAGAATTACTACTGTAGCCAGGTCACAACCCAGAGGACTTTTGATAGTCCTGGTAATAATAGATTTTTCTTCCAGAAAGCACAAAAATACAGTTCAATAAAAGTCTGATTTTTTTTTTCTTCAGTTAGAGCATGTAAGCCTGTCCAGGTCAATTGACCTGGTGACACAGAGCATCTTCCAACTTAGTTCTTTGGCTTGACACAGCTGTACATAATTAAGGGCTGAAAGTCACTGCAATTCAAAGGCTAGGTTTAGAAACTGAGCTGTCACTGGTATGAATTCATTATTTTATAGATACATGTTTGTTGTCAGTAATAGCCAGCAGCTGGAAAGCGTTCTGCATTTGGCAGTACCTCCTCCAACCAGAGGAGGCTCATTTGCCCAGAATCTGAGAGGTTGCTTCTCACACTCACCTCGAGTTCCCATCTGGGCACAAATCATTTTCACAGGTGTAACATGATGGAATGTGTCCATACATGATAGAAAACTGAACCAGGTGTACTCTATTCCAGGATCCCAACTGGAAAAATTACAATTTTACTCCACACCTTCAGGGGTGTACAGCTCCTATCGCAGCAGGCAACTTGTTAGGGCTCATTCAACAACACAATGAGAGTTCAGACTCTCATTCAACAGCATGAGAAGCATTTCCCAGTTTATTCTCCTTTACAGCTTTGCCATCCTGACCCTTACTACAGCAA